>OX371223.1:277870646-279070646 GCA_947310385.1 Nephrotoma appendiculata
TCTGACTGTGTAAGTTCCCTCCGCGCATCTATTATTGTGAAGGCCAAAGCAGCATGTGGGAGTGGTCAACAGAAAACCCACTCTAATCGGATTCGACCCTTCCTCACTAATTGATTTGCGTGGCCTTTTGATATCCTAACCGTTGCATTGTTCATGCCAGAATACGTTGGACGAACTGATGTCATATATATTTCTCCAGCACATCCAATGATCGCTTCGAAAACCTGCATGACCTCTGGATAGTTTCGCTCTCAAGGGCATATATGTGCAGAATTGCAATTTTATTGTGGTGAACCACCGGTATTCTACATCACCCCTTTCAATGCAGTCCCTTAGTCTTTTGCAAAGCGACCACTTTCACTCCTAGCATACTCCCGTCTCAGCATACGTCTGCCCACCTGCTTTAACTAGAATAGTCTTATCTTTGGTTTTCCTTTTTTCCGATTACTCATTGTCGTGAAATCATGTTCAGTCTCACTTATGGCGTTTCTTCAAGGGTTTGTAGGATAATCGTCTTTTTTCAGTGGCTATATTTGCTTCTGCAGTTGTCTTCCTATCCCCATTTAGGAACGGGGGAGTTATACCCATTTCGATAATTGCAAAGAAGCAATTCAACATCTTCAGGATATTAGTGGTATTCAGAACAGTTTAAATGACACTTATGCGGTCATTGGTTGTGCCAATCAGTGCGTAGGTGTCGAAAGGCTGTAGTAAATTAAATTTTTAGCAACACCCAGGTACCGCCTCGGTGGCAAAGTGGTCAGCATGCTTGCTCCAGCGACCGGAGGTCCCGGGTTCGATTCCCGGTGGTGACAAGGAAAAAATGTCACGGCTGGTTTAGGATCAATGAATTAATCACTCATTATCCGAAATGAAAGTATGATTATGAAACCTCATTTGAGGCGGCCAAATCTCTTGATGGGATGTATAGTGCTAGAGAGAGAGAGAGAGAGAACACCCAGGAACATCTCTAGGGCAAATCTCGGAATTGGCGACCATAATTTTAATAGCGTCGAAAACTTTAAATACCTCGGGTCAGTTATAAGTTATAACATCGTCAAATGATATGCAGGCAGAAATAAAATCCCGAATCGCTGCCGTACAACGAGTTTTCTACGCGCAATCAAAATTATTGCGATCTAAACATCTATTGCAGTCGCGCAAGCCGCACTTTATAAAATACTCATAAGACCAGTGCTGGCTTTCGGAAGCAAGAGCTGTACCATGACCAAAGATTGAAGATTGTTATCTACCAATTAAAGTCGCGAAGAACGAGTATCGGGTTCGTAAACCACGAAATGATGAATAAGTCACGAGCATCAAATCCAATCGAGTTCGATGGCTTGGCCATGTTGTAAGGTCTTCACAACAGATGATAAATAAAGTGTTCCATAAACAACCAGCCGTAGAGCGTCGTAGAGGAAGACCCTGACTGCGCTGGCATGACGACGTCGAACAAGACCTACACATATTAGGATGTCGAACCTCTAGAACGAGAGCGTTGAGAGAGAGAGAGGATGGATCCAAAACCAACATCCAGAACCATCTCCATATAGGAGAATATTAATCAACAATTAAGTATATAGTTTAGATTTTCTTATCTTGATTAGGATGTTTCGATATTCTTCAAATACCATTTAGTTACCATGACAACAAGATATGGGATTTGTATGTTATGCTAAGCCAAAGTGAAATTAAATCAAACGTCAATAACATTTTATAAATTTGTAAATATTTCAATTTGGTAACAAATTCTCCCATTTTCATTTTACTGAAAATTGTTTAACACCAAACAAGCTCTCATTACTTTAATAATTATAAATTTGATTTTTTGTGTATTTATTTTATAAATAAATCGCTCGTGTTATTTATTCACGTATGCTATGAATAGAAAATTACGGATTTGCCATCGAAACGATTTATTTTTTGTTCTTCCCTCTTCCTAGCGATTTTTAATCAAAGTCAGATTAACGAAAAAAAACAAACAGAATTAATTTTTTTTTTATTTTGGGGAAAATTAAATGAAAAATGGAAAAATGTTTTCGAAATAAATGACAAACGGATTTAGTTAAATTTTTTGGCGAATTTACATAATACACAAGTATGTAACGGTAACGTGTATGTATATTATAAAGGCTCAATCAACAAGTATAAATTATAGGACATTTTTATCCGATTTTTGGTATTTAACTTTGCTTGCCTGTGTATCTTAATTTAAAAATTTATCGATTTGTATTTATTTACAGGGTTTAAACATTTTCCTCCCACAATTATTTTGTTATACCAATTGTATGTGTATGGCTGAGTAATGTTTGTTGATTTTACACACAACATTATACAACTGTAGAATTAATTAGGCACGAATACGTATTAAGGAAAAGTAGTTGCAAGTTCAATATTCCAGGCCAAATTCTTGTCCAACAACAGCAAAACAAAATTATTTCAACTCCAAGGAGCATCGCTACGGCAAATCACGGGACAAATTACCACAACTTTGACAACTTGGAGGAATTTAAATACCTTGGGTCAATTGAACCCGCGGACATCAAGTTATACGCACAATCAAGAACAAAATATCTTTCGCAGTCCTGAAAACTTTCACATTAAAAAGCACTAATAAGACCTGTACTAACTTTCGGATGAGACAATTCGACCTCATCCACCAATGATGGTAGATTACCATCTACTTTCGAAAGAAAGGAAGAAAGGTCATTGATATATTCAAGGTTTCGTTAAGGTTGCAAGCAACGAGTAAAAGATTCGAATGACTCACGAAATTAAGCAACCAGACTACGGTAATATCGGATTCATTAAAACCGGCCGAGTTAGATGGCTGGGCCACGTTAAATGATCTCTAGCAGAACGAACGATATGAAATGCGATGAGCCGAACGTGCGATGAACCGGGATAGTTGGAGGACCACCGTGCTAGTGTCAAAATCCCTTGAATTGAAACTAAAAGCTAAAAATTCATCTGCTAATATTTTTGTACCTTAGTCCCACTGTCGCATTAAGTGTAGAACCTGCTTATTTTCCTGCCATTGGCTAAAACTTACCATATATGTGTAATTGTGAAGAATTAATCAATATAGATTTACAATTTTTGAAGTTGATACATTTATATGTTATGCAGTTTCGATTACAAATTTTATTATATGTTGTAATCTAATCAATCGAACAAAATAGTAACATTACTGACGGTTATGCTACTGTCGCTATAAATATTATATTGACCAAAAAATGATGGCCCTTTTTGCAAAGTCAAAACATATTCACAAATTTTACTAGTTCTCTGCGTCTAACTTAAGAAGAAAATGGAAACCCTGCCTACACTACTCATGGTGAAGCCGCCACAACCTTGAACTCACAAAATTGAATAACGAATTATTATGTAAATTTCTGAAAAGTATGAAAAGTATAGAACTATCTGATACAATTGAGATGAAACCGATTTAAATAAGCATATCACTGTATGACTGAATTATCACTTTATAGCAAACTTGAGACTCCATCTGTGCTTCTTACAGATATGCCGATGAATATTAAAAAAGTTTTCAGTCATATGAATGTCTTATCTGATCAAGCAATCTGCCTTATGTTGGGCAGATCATTAAAATTGCTAAATCATAATTCCTCATATCGTAGAATTATTTTATAGTTATGAACTTGCTTTTCCCTATGGCCAGTGATAAGCTGAAGCCGATTTGGTTCCAACTTCTAACACGAGCCGGTAGGCTAATTATATGAAGAGCTGTGAGCCGGTATAGTTAAAATTAGAATTTTTAAACACAATCCGGACTAGATAGTTTGCACAGCTGCTCATTTCGTTGAATAGTCTTCTGCACATATATCCAACACTATCCACCATGGCCAAGAATCTATATTATTAACACTCTAATCAATCCTTTTGGTTTTCAAATAGAATTATGGTTATACCTCATAGTGCGAATAAGGTTATTTAATTTTCTGACAAAAAACCTTATTCGCACTATGACAGAGAGACAACGCGACAACAACGTCAAGTAACCGTTGCCTGGATTTAGTACAAATTTGGGTAACCGCATGGAAACAGCTAAAAAAATACTACAAAATGAAACGGAGGGGAAAAATAATATCCGCGTTCAACGTTTTTCGCCCCAAAGAATATTTAAACGCGCGGCACAGAACGTAATATATATTCGTACTTACATATTGAACAAACAAATCGATCCCCAAATTACTGACACTCATCAATGATAGTAACCTTTTTTAAATATGAAGCCTAAATATTTTTTCAACGAATGAATAATAGTGATCAGCCGGTCAGTTTGCATATAAAATTATTGTCACGGCCTATAGTATAACATTATAATTTTAAAAAAACTTACCAATTGTTTCAGTATCAGGTATTTATTCTAAAAGTAAAAATAAAGTTATTTTATTCCGACTTATCCCTTGTATTTTAATTTAAAATACTTACCACTAATTTTATTGATAGGAAACCTGATAATTCGATTTTTAAAGTATTGATTTAAACCTTAACTTAAAGCTTTCAAATAAAGACGTTTTTATTAACAATATTGTGATTTGGTAAAATTACATACTTCAACTTTTAGGCCGGATAGAAACACAAATTCATTAGTGAGACATCTGAGACATTTTTCCAAAACAATATGACTGAATTCCTACCGAACTAAGTCTATCTATAAGATTAATATTTTTCCTTTCTCCTACAACTACGCCGAATAGAAATCGGTTTTCGACCTTTTAGTAGATATCATTCACGAAAGTGCGAATTTGACATCAATAAAGGTGTTCTACTAAGTCTACCAGAAGGATGACGCATTCAATTTACTAAAATACATGTCATTCACTGAGACTCTAATTACTTCGAAGTTTTCTGTGTTATAGAGTTATAAAAGCATTCATTTTTTGCCCCCTTTAAAAAACAACAACTGCAGACGGACAGAAGCAAACAATAAATTTACCAGAAATTTCATCAAGCAACATAAGATAATGACTAGGTTTGTCAGATGAGATGAGAAGCTTCAAAGCGCTTGGTATAGACACAAAATCCCGGGTGATCAAGCTGATCTAAATTCTAAATTGTAGAAGCCAAATTAAACACTAAGCTCTGGTACTCTGAACACTTTTAAGTTATAAGGAAGATACCCGATTTAAAAAGGTGAATACCACGTTATAGAAGACTAGGTTACATGGCAAAAGTGAAAGGCAACGAAGTAGATAATTTGAACTATTTACTGCCACGGTATATCAAAATCAAACCAATAGACAACCAAGTTCAGGGTTGTGTTTAATGCCATGGCGGAAACTTGAACTATAGTTCTCAAACAAATTATTCCGCGGTTAGATCAACTATCAACCTACGTTACATGATATACAACTAATGCAATATTTTGTGTTGTCATAGCGTGTTATTGGCACCGCAAAACCAATACCAAATCGCCATCTGTTCTCCAGATTTGATCCGAGTTAAGTGGGTCTCTATCTTGGACGAATGAAAGGCACGCTCATATGTCCACTGCATAAGAATACGACCGTCCCAAATGTGAACATTACCGTAGTATAGCGGTGTTAAACACTGCCTGTTGGCTAATGTTGTACTTGCTAGATTCATTCTCTTTGCCAAAAATATCATCGATGACTACCAATGTGATTTTCGATGATATTGGAAAAATTTTGAGAGTTCAGCAACTCGATATAGAATTTCAGCAGGCATATGACAGCAACAACCACAAAAATCACAGGTTCGCGCTAATATTCTCTAAATTCCGGAGAAGCTTGTCTCTCTCTGTAAGCTAACACCATATGTCTGTCTCGCTATGTAGAACTGTGGTTGAAGGGATTTCACAGCCCATTCGAAATTCCACTATTGAATGTAATATTCTACATTCTCATTCATCTTCCTTTAAAATAAAGATCCATTTACGGCCCAGTTAAGCTTCCAACAACGAATACAGAATTTGAATGAAAAACAATATCCAAGATCTCCTTGCAGACTATGTGAAATTATCGAATTCATTAAATCCAACCGATTAAGATATCTATAGGTGTCGCAGGGAATCTAGACTACGGTGCCGGGATGACGAGATCAAACAAGATCTGCGAAAAATATAATATGAAGAGAGTATTTGTGATGGTCCGAGATATTGAAGAGAGAAATTTTATTTTAATTATACGCGCTTAATTTTATTTTAATTATACGCAGTTTTAATTAATTATACGAGTACGTAAGTGCAGCGGAGAAGAAAGGGTTAAAAGATAACGGTGATATGAATTTAAGGAAGTAGGTTTCCAATTCTAATAAATGTTTACGAGAAACGCCAAACCGAGATAGAAAAGCAAATATTGGAAACCTAGGGTATTAGGATTACAGTGGGATCCAAACTTAGATGTTTTCTTATACTGTGTCACCTTCAGTATACATGTTTTTACAAAAGAAAGCTTCATAAAAATAAAAATATATTTCCATACACTGGGATTGTTTGTCTTACGCTAGAATGACGAATCAAACACGATCAAAGAGAATTTTTTAGATGTCGTATGCAAAACAAGCTAATGCAGCTGTACCGTGACCTACATGCAACAACTAGTTATTAAGATTATTTTAGCAGTTGTAACCTCAACTATTGCGCAGCTGAAAAGTTGAACTAAACTAAATCAAATTAATAAAGAGCTAGATGTAACCTCAAGGGTAATTCTATCATCGGAATGACTAATTTACGGTCTACAGAGCTAGTAAGCAGCTAGATTAATCAACAAAATTGCGTTGATCCCAGTTTCTCTACCCCAATTTCTAATGGTTAAACAACTTTCCACTGCAAAATCTGCAACACGACACCTAATTGCTCAATCGAAGCGGGCCTTCCATGTAAACAAATTTCCCCTCTGAAATAAATCGATATAGTATTCTGCTGAAAATTTTAAGGCAGAAAAATTGTATAAACTCACACTCAGTATCTATAAACTGAACCTAATGGTGATTGATTACTAAAGCAAAAGCGTTTTTATTAGCAATACAGTATTTACTATTTAGGCCCAAATTCTTTATAAAAATGTTGATTCCTTACAGAAAATTTTCGAATTACGGTTCAAATAATCAAGCTGATAGGTGAATTCGTGAAACGGGAATTTCCTCCCTGATTACTGAAGGGTTTCACTACTAAGACAAATGAATTAAAATAAAAGCGGAAGTATGCAACACAAAAATTCAAAATATAAAAATCGCCACTGACATCTACAGTAAATGCAACGGAACAAAAAAACTAATCCAAGAATACAACCTACAAATAACAAAAATAATGTTTTCTAGATTTTATTTATACCATTTAAAATTTGACATTTCTTGACCATTTTTGACATTCTTTTCATTTTCAACAAACTGACTTTTGTTGACTTGCGCGGCAAAACTGCAATAAATTTATTGTTTGTGTTGTTTATTTCCAAGTTATCGCGTTGAAAATAATCAGAAAATATGACGACTCGGGTAATCAATTAAAATCTTTATTGTGTAATGTGTTTACTAATAAAAAACAACAATTACGATTTTTTAGGACATTCGATCATATTTTTTGGGTGGTTCTTCTAAAACCGCATCGAAACCTAGTTCTGGAAATGTGGTTGGTAAGAAGAAGCCTGTTAAAAATATTATATTAGATAGTAGTGATGAAGAGGATAGAAGTAAACACAGTAAGGCGACCGTTAAAAAATCTCCCAGTTCAAACGAAAAAAAGAAAAAATTTCAATCATCGAAAAGGCGGATTGAGTCTGACGATGAGGAGCCTGTGAAAGATAAAAATCCCCAAAAGAAGACAAATTTGGGAAAACTAAAGGAACCGGTAAAAAAGGCAGTGGATGTTAATGATCTGTTTGGTACCTCAACAATTGCTCGGATCCCAAAAAAGCAAGTAAAAGCGGAAGCAAAGACAGACGATGTCAGTGTTTTACTCGATTCTGATGAAGATTTGGAATTGTCCATGATAGATTGCGAAATAGAAACTCATACAAATAATAATGGTGAATCTAAGAAACTAGTAGAATCTGAAAAGAGTACAAAAACTAATGAAACAATTACGTCACCAAAGAAAATTCCAACTAAAGATGAAAAGATGGAGAGTAAATTACCTAAACCGGAGGTTATTAACCCTCACACTACTTCCTCCCATTCTCAGTCGTCGAAAAAGCGTCGTAGAACCACTTCTGGAACTCAAAACGAATCGACGGCACAGGATGACGAAGACCGGCATGAGAAAAAAAGATTGGTTGCAATCCTGTATCAGAAGTATAAAAATCGTGAAAGTGTTATAAATCCAGGCAGTAAGGAACTTCCAAAAGGGAAGCCAAACTGTCTTGCTGGCAAAACCTTTATAATAACCGGAATTTTAGAGTCGCTACAACGCGAGGAAGCAGAAAATCTGATACAGGAATACGGCGGAAAAATTATCAAAAGTGTGTCGAAAAAAACCAGCTACATTGTGGTTGGTGAAGAAGCGGGTCCCTCTAAAATTGGAAAAGCTGAAGAACTAGGAGTACCACAGATTACTGAAGATGAGCTTTTCGAGCTAATTAATAAAAGCATGCGATCGAAAAATGAATCAAGCCCTAA
Source organism: Nephrotoma appendiculata (assembly GCA_947310385.1). Classification (NCBI taxonomy): domain Eukaryota; kingdom Metazoa; phylum Arthropoda; class Insecta; order Diptera; family Tipulidae; genus Nephrotoma; species Nephrotoma appendiculata. The sequence goes on from OX371223.1 coordinate 277,879,251, forward strand.
TAAGGTGAAAGTGGAACCACCAAAAACGGCAAAAGTTGATGTGTCACCAAAAAAAAAGAAAGAATCACGTATTAAAGATGATGATGATGATATACCAAGCTTTACGGTAGTTAAACCCGCCGCCGAGAATAAGTCGATCAAAAAAAAAGCTACTCCCAAGAAGATTAAAAAGGAAATAGAGGAAACTGCTCCTAACATCGCAACCACATTACGCATTCAAGATAACGCCGATCTTCCTTGGGTCGAAAAGTACAAACCAACTTCGTGCGCTCAAATTATTGGTCAGCAAGGTGCAAACAGCAACGTAAATTTGTAAGTAAATCTGTCAATAAACTAAACATGTGATTGACAGCTGTAATTTATTTTATTGTCTATTCTAGGCTCAAAAACTGGTTGCGAAAATGGCATTCAAACCATGACGGCACCAAAAAACTCCAAAAACCAAATCCATGGAAGAAAAACGACGATGGAAGTTATTACAAAGCGGCACTTTTATCGGGACCTCCGGGTATTGGTAAAACAACAACGGTAAATTTGGTTTGCAAGGAGCTCGGATTCGATATGGTTGAGTTTAATGCTTCGGACACCCGTAGCAAGAAACTGCTAAAAGAAGAAGTATCCGAATTACTAAACAATCAATCACTTTATGGATACTGTCATGGTGATCAAAAAGCATCGAGTAAAAACCATGTTCTCGTTATGGATGAGGTTGATGGTATGGCCGGAAATGAAGATCGGGGTGGAATCCAAGAATTAATTGCATTGATCAAAGATTCGTCAACACCGATTATTTGCATGTGTAATGATCGGAATCACCAAAAAATGAGATCACTTGTAAACTATTGTTTTGATCTGCGCTTCCATAAACCTCGTGTCGAACAATTGAAAGCCCCAATTATGTCGATTTTATTTAAGGAAAATTTTAAAATTCCTGCCAGCATTTTAAGCGAAATAATCGAGTCTACGAATAACGATATTCGGCAAACCTTAAATTACCTTTCACTGTTAAGTTCCAAAAAGAATTTGGATGAAATCAAACCGAATGCAGAATCAACCAAAAAGGATTTGAAATTGGGGCCCTGGGATGTGGTACGGAAAGTTTTCTCAGCCGAGCAACATAAAACAATGTCAATATATGATAAAAGCGATTTGTTCTTCCACGATTACAGTATTGGGCCACTCTTTGTGCAACAAAACTACTTACAGGTGTCGCCTAAATGTGCCAAATCAGAAGTGCTCGGTCGTGTTGCACAAACTGCTGATATTCTATCGATGGGTGATATGGTAGACCGTCGAATACGGTCAAATAATGCTTGGTCATTGTTACCTGTTCAAGCGATGTTTAGTTCCGTATTACCAGGTGAATATATGGCTGGGCATTTCACTGGCCAAATCAATTTCCCCGCATGGTTGGGTAAAAACTCAAAAACCACAAAACGAAAACGTTTGGCACAAGAAGTACATGATCACACGCGAATTAAAACTAGTGCATCAGTGCTATCGTTCCGTCTAGACTATGCGCCCGTCATGCTACAGGCAATTTGTCGTCCGCTTATTTCAAGAGGAGTTGATGGTATTCCGGAGGCGATGGAAATAATTAAAGAGTATCGTTTATTGCGAGAAGATATCGATTCACTTATTGAATTAACTGCATGGCCCGGACGTAAGAGTCCATTCGACGAGGTCGATAGTAAAGTGAAAGCAGCACTTACCCGAACTTACAATAAGGAAATTTGCCCGTACAGCTATTCCGCTACAGCCGCTATAAAGAAAAAGAAACTAGATAAACTTGATGATAATCTCGAACTCGATGAGAACGAGGAAACTTATCCGGATTCTGATGATGAGAAAGAAGAACAGGACTTAAACAACGACGTTCTTATTAAAATGAAAAAACCGGCTGCCGCATCTACGTCCAAAGCGAGTACCTCGAAGGCGACTACTAGTACTAAGAAAGCACCGAAAAAGAAATAATATTACTCAAAACTTTGTTAATAATATGTTGTTTAATAATAATATCTAATATTTGAATATCTTAAATTGCATTTTCACATAACCACTTAACAAACAACCACCATTGCACTAAACATTTAAATGTGTTTGGTGCAAAATACCACCAATAGATGGCATACGAACGCTCGAATTTTGTTACATAGCAGCAGGTGTGTTCGTAAACTCTACATTGTTACAAATGTAATTCAACCGTTCCACACGGGTGAGTCACAGAAGCAGCTTCTTTTTCGTCTCTCTCCGTTTACCTATGGAACCAGTATAGGAACCATGCGCAAATTTTAGCGAAAAAAAAATTCGATATAATTTCTTGTAGTTGCTAGAAAAACGCACGTTCAATTTTGAATATTTCATTTTTTGAAGCAGACGTGTGTGCAACGTATGTTCATTTTGTTTATGTTTACATAATTCAATTTGACGTTTCGCATTGGCGGTTAAATTTTTTGTTGTGTTTTAAATTTAATTTATCTTAACACACTTAAATAATTAAAAAAGTATCTAAGTTTTTATTTTATAAACTAATATATTTAAAGCCTATACTTTTAATTTAATCAACAAAATTAGTGTTGTCCATTTCGAGTGCCATAAATATTGAAATATATCGCATGATACATTGAATAATTTTACTAAAAAGGATGTGAGCTAGATTAAACTCTTTCGATATACTGATAAAAAGTAAGATGATTTTAATTTTCATTTCAATAAATTTATCTGAATATGATTTCCATTTTTTATTAGTTTTGAAGAGATGTACCCATTCAATTAAATGTGACTGAAAATGTATATTATCATGTACACGATTTTCAAATGTCATTTGGTTTCTCGAAAAAATTAAATTAAATATAAAAAATTGTGTATTTTTAAATAAAGTTTATATTACGTTAGTATCGAGTTTTTATTTTTTTTATCAACCAAAATAATTTTTGCTTTGAAAATAACAAAATTTTTTTATCGGTACCTCCCATATGTACTGATAAAATTTTTGTCTAAATTTATTGAGTTTTTATGTTGGTTGCATACACAAAATTTGTATAGTAGTTTGGCTGCAATCATTTATTTTTATTTAATCGAAAAAAAATTATATCTAGTTTTTTTTTCGCTAAAATCTGCGCATGTTTCCTATACAGTTTTAATTGAGAAATAGAAATGAAATAAAAAAAATTTAAATATAAATTAAGGTTTTAAATTAGCAATAAAAAATCTATTACGATTATTTTGAAGCGTGAAACGGTGCTTCTACGACATCCTGTGTGGAACGATTAAATTGTTCAGACGTCCGTCAAGGCGCTTTCACGGTTGCTATCATTATTGCAGTTGTTCATTCCGCGTTTAATCAATTTTGTTTTTATGATTTCATAAGTTGACGACAAATTGTCGGAACCATCTCGTCCGTAATTATTGAATTATTTGACAAATTTCGGGTCCGTATACACAATGAAATGTAAAAATTGTTTCATTTAATTTCAAAATTTGTTTCGTTTTTCAAATTTCAATGAAACAAATGAGTTTTACTGCTACAGAACTGCTGTTTTTATATTTCGTATTATTAAATCAGGACTTCCGACATATTTATATGAAAAGTTAAATTTTTCTACGTCCTTGCGTACGGGTAATATCAACTTGCCTATAAATAGGACGAATATTTATATCCATTCTAGTTTGATGAACCTGATTATCACATGGAACAGCTTGCCTCTGGAACTAAAACGTGTTAGTTCAGTTAATATTTTTAAAACTAAGGGTTTTTAACGATTTAAAAAAAAAAGATTAAAATTGATTTTGTAAATAATGTATATAGTGTATATAGTTGTATATATGTATATATATAATTGTATATATTTTGTATATATTATGCTTGTAATTTATATTATGTCATGTTTAATTGTTGTTATGTTGTATTGTTATTTTTGTTATTTGTTCTGTTTCTTTGTTGTACAAAAACTTTATAGTTTATACACATATTAATATTAATTAATAAATAAATAAATAAACAAAATATTTTCTTGAAAGATTACTACTATAGCTCTTTTTAACTGATACTGTCCCGTCTGTTTCACACATTCTTCATTCAGACAAAAAGATAAAGTTAATCCAACTTGATGAAAAAACCTCCGATCAAAAAATAACGTCATTTTGACGATTATGGATTTTGGCTTAAAATATATATCAAACAGATTGTCGGAACGAATGCAACCGTGAAAGCGCCTGAATGCAACCGTGAAAGCGCCTTCAATCTCAGTAATCTAGTGTACAGCATATCTCAAGGTTACAGCGGTCAGCATCGAACAACGTGATCAAATCATAGAATTTCATTATCTAAATCAGCGCTCCGTTCGAGAAGCCTTCCGCGCATTATGTGATTTTTATCCTAGCGTCAAACGTCCTGCCAAGTCGACTATTCGACTTTTGGTGACCCAATTCGAGGCAACAGGTTCGGTAAACAATTAGCCAACACCGTCACATCACTGAAACGCAACGTCTGCTGAAAACGGTAAAACCCGTCGGAAACTTGATGATAATCTCGACCTCGATGGGAACGAGGAAACGAAAATCAGGATTTAAACAACGATGTTCTATTAAAATGAAAAAACCGGCTGCCGCATCGAAAAAAGGGGCATGCATCTACGTCCAAAACGAGTACCTCGAGGAGGGCGATTTTGACGATTGTCCAAACAAATCGTACTGGTATAAATCGTGATGTCGTTTTATACCACTACGATTTGTGACTATTTTAGAAATATTTAAATTGACTTAGCACCACCTTTGGTTGGAAATACTATGACTTACAACTTTTAAAACTTGAATTATTCAGAAATTCTTATCTTTCGGTCGAGACCAAGTCCGTTGGCCTCACTAAAACTAGATCCATATTTTATTTTATACTCCTATCTGCTGTGTTTGGCACATAATTATAAATAGTTCAGCCTGCATCAGTTGGGATTATGTTGTGTGGTTAAGTTATACGGAGGTTTCGCCTTATGTATTCCCAAGGGGGCTTTGTTTCCACTATGTATTAGGTTTTGTTTTTTTTCACTCAAGTTTGTTAATAATGTTGTATTATCGAATTTCTGATACATAACTTTACATGGTCGCTTCTTGGACTACACATATTACCTATTTATTTACGCAGCAAGTACATCCAGCTAATCATAACTACTTAATCAAAATTTTTGTTTTCTTATGATTTACTTCTAACTGACAAATTTTTCTTCCATTGAACATCTACTCACAAGTACTTGCAACTACTTTGCTAACGCCAATGGAATCCGGCTAGTATACACAATAATTAGGGAGTCCTAAGGGGGAGCTCATATATTTAAACTTAAACGGTCATTGTGGCAATAAAGTATGAGGGAAGTTTGCAGTTACCAGGAGGCGATTGCAATAAATCCTGCTTCCGGTATATTTTAGAGCAATCGCTAATGTGTTTCAAGAAAGTGTGACGCAACTCGAATTTGCCAAAGTGGTTATTATTATTGTTGCCGCCCCGGTGGCAAAGTGGTCAGCATGCTTGCTCCAGCAACCGGAGGTCCCGGGTTCTATTCCCGGTGATGATAAGGAAAAAATTTCACGGCTGGTCTTAGGATCAATGAATTAATCACTCATGAAAATATGATTATGAAATGATGGGATGTATAGTGCCAGAGAGAGAGATAGAGGTTATTATTATTGGAATACATATAGATATTCAATACTAACACGAATGATTGCTACAGAAATTGATAGTAGAGAGAAGAAAGGGGATATACCTAGGTAGATAATTTTCTCTATTTCTTCTCCTTTTCTTTTCTCTACCGAAACATAGCTACAGAAATTGATAGTAGAGAGAAGAAAGGGGATATACCTAGGTAGGTAATTTCCTCTTAATCTCAAATACATATTCTTAACTCTTATAATATGTTAACTTTTCATGTGTTGAAGGGGCTACATTGTTGTTGGTTCATCGCATATGCTTTTTTGCTTTTCAGATATTGTTGAAATGTCAGAACAACAATTAGGGTTCACATTAGGACCGGAATAATTGTTTTAATTTTACTTGTTTCGAACGATTTTGTTAAAATTTGATAAAGGGCTTTTCGAGTGATGTGCCTGATTTCTACCCCGGTTATGAATCTCACTTACTCGTTACCGGGGGACCAGTTGTCTGCATAATTCAATTTTGGTATTATGAATCTCACATAATATACTCAACTGCGACACTGAGAATTTAAATATTTGTGACGTCATGGAGTTATAAAGAAAGAAAAGAAAGGCCTAAATTCTCACTTGGTATCGCCAAGATATTGTAAAAGAGAATATGTGTGATTCTGACTTACAACAAGACTCTTAAACACCGTTTAGAAAACTCTCCGATGCCGCTCGGGTCACTTTTTTTCAACTTCGGTTTGATATTGATATCGGAAAAAATTTAAAAGGAGGTACCACGGACTGCCTCATGTCACATCTTGTATGCGTCCCTGTGCACTACGGGGATATAATTTCCGTGTGTGGTGATGCTACTCAAACTAAATGATGAAGAGATTGACAAACAAATAAAATTTGTGGCGCGAATATGACGAAAATTTGTTTGAGTGGTGAAAGCGGAAACTAACTGGATAACAACTCTATTTGTCTGTTAAAATGGGTCTTATAAAATACCAGTTCCGAATCTTTCTTTCCTCCACTTCCCTAACTGATACAAAATAACCTGTTTACACATATACTTCGAGATTTTCACTACTCCCATTTTTATGTATCTGTTTAACTTTACCATTCTTTCAAGATTAAAATAGCTTTATCCCGATATCTCTGTTCAGAGAGCCTATAATACTCGGGAGTCAGGATTGTGGTGGTTGTCAAAAATGTGGTATTTTTGTTTGGTGTTGTAGTACTTTTGTTTTGCATCTGCTTTTGGTAATCTGGCAAAACTGCGTTTAGGAGGTCATTGATAGTGTGTTGTCGACTGTTGTGAATTGGCCAGCACCATCTATCAAAGTACTGAGCACTAATAAATTGATTACGAGACGACATGTAAAGATGCTTCTCCGTCAACTCAGATTAATGGACATAGCGACTCCGTCCTTGAGCCATTTTATCATGTAACCTAACTTCATTTTCTCTGCACTGCGTTTAGCCACAGGTTTAGCCGAATAGTGGATTATTATTATACATTTTTTAGGGAATCAAATATTCGATACCTGCACTAAATTTTCGTAAACATACAGTTGCCTAGGGAGACAAATTTCGGTGTCATGATTAAAACAATGAATCCTGAATTCAATTTCTAATGGTCTTATATGCTTTCATTTTCAAAAAATTTTCTTGTTTTGTTTGTAGAAAGGACTGAAAATGATAAAATTATGAAAAATAATACTAATTGGAAGAGATAAAACATAGTACCGCAATACACTTACATAGTAAAACGCCCCTCGCAGATATTTTCACACCCGAAATAGTTGATTAATCCGGTTTAAGTTCACAGTAGCATTGTAATTGTTAAGTTGTGTTCGATCGTTGAATTATTCTCTCACCAAAATTCTACAACACAAAATACTCCTAGATAGTTTAACTCGATGGTAAACGTCTTAGTTAAAATGCAATTAAATTTTCATTTCATATCATCTTTTATCTATTACCTATTAATATCAATTATTTATTAGATTTATTTATTTGTATACAAAAAAACACTATGTGATTTAAATGACTAATTGTTATTTTTAATTATTTTTGCAGTTACAAAACATTCTTCAATTAATTATACACATGATTAAAATTAATAAAAAATAAATTTAGGTATATGGTATAATAAAATAATTAATTGAAATATAAAATTTTTTGATTAAATATATAACATTTTATTAAATAAAAAAATATTAATTTACAACAATAAAATACTACAATAAAAATAGATGCTGTAATAAAATAAAAAATGTATAATTTGAATGATTAAAATATTTGCTGAATGGAATTTTTTTTTATAATAAATTAATAAAATGCTTAGAGCGACGAGTTACTAATGCCGTTTGTGTTAGCTTGCTGATTATGGCGGAAGTCTTGAGTTTGTGTTGTACTTCGAAGCACTTGTAACCATCGATTGTAGCTGTATTCGCTTTCGGCTCGAAAGAAGTAAACATGATTTTTAAACGATAGTTTAAATACGAACTCCTTCTGTATCGAATCCTGAACACCGGGTGGACCCACCGTATAGCCGAGTAGAGGAAGGCTAGCTAGCGCAAAATCATCACAGCAATTTTTATAGAAATATAAACAGAATGTTGTGAATACGACCCATAATTTTTGCCATCCCGTTGTGTTTTTGAATTTTCGCAATAAATATCCGGATAGTTGATTCTGAAATTTAAAATAATTGCATTTATTGGTAATTTCGTTTATAGTTATTTAATGATTTTACCTCAGCCGCAAATAGGTGATCTCTTAAACCAACCGTTGCACTTCTGTGCCAGCACACATGCAATGCAGTATTACTCCTTGTCACAGGAGCTTTATTACCTTCCGCCAAATTTAAGCCACACATCTCAAGACCTTCTTCCGACGAACTACAATTCTTTAGCGCACCCATTGATAATTGAACATGAGGTTTGGATTTAATTTCCGCCGTCGCCTTACTCATCTCAGCCAACCATAATACTTTCTCGGCTGTTGTCCCGGCACTCACCGTAATTGCACGTGGCCCACCAAATATAACAAAAGCGTTATGCTCAGCGTTTTCGGTTAGTAAGGAGCGCACGGGCACATGTCCTAATATTGTGAATGTTTGATTCACAGGATTCTTACTCGCGTAGAGCAAAATGTCCGAAAATAAAAAGAACATTCTTTGTTGTAATCCACGTTTGGAATGTTTTAATAGACACCCTTGTCTTATTAATTTACGATCACCTTGAATTAAATTGTCAAAACCGTTTATATCACGTTGCAATTCGCATAGCAGACTATAGTTTTCTAATTCCTCAAGGGAATCTTTTATTTGTTCAGTTGTTCGTGAAATCATAACGAGGGTACCATGACAATCGGTACGATCGAAATGATCTTCTGGATAATATTCCAAGAATTCTACATAAAAGAAAAAAATTCAACAATAAATATGGTTTTGTCGGAATTCACGATAAACTTACTTTGTAACAATAATTTATAATGCAGCAAACGATGAAGTGGTTTTAATATTAAATACATAATTGGAATATAACAAACTTTCTGTTGTTCAAAATCACGATATGTTGCTTGGAAATTTTCATCTTTCTCATATAAATTATTTAAATTAATCAAAATGTCGTAAACATTTTCTAAATACTCTTCGTAAATGGGTAGGACAACCATATTTTTAAGCATCACATCCCCGATACGATGAGTTTCGGCATCACCTCGCCCTTCCCACAGTATGATGCGATGCTCTAAGTCCCTTAAAAATACATTATGATGTTGGACCATTGATTCTATCATTTGGAATAATGGTTGAAGGTTCTCAATGTCTTCATGGGTGAGTTCATTGCGGTACCACTAGAAATACATTTTAAAAACAACAATAGGTAAATATTTGATTTGATTTTAATTAGTTTACTTTTCGAACAATACATTTTCTAACAAAAGATGTGAATTTAATTCATACTCTTGTGCACCACAGGATAAGGTAATTTATGACTATATGAAAAATAACAATTAATGATATTTACATAAGAGTATGAATACATATATATTTCAATATGAGTTTTTAAAAAAAATAAAAAATTATACAACAAAGAGAATTTTGATGGCTAGGGATTTTCTGGTATTACTGAACTCATTATTGAATAATCAAATTTATTAGTTCTTAGATGTTAACGTCTTCCTTGAAAGTCAGGAGAACTGCTGAGTTGGATCCAATTACGAACTTGGTGTGAATGATTCAATGAGCTATGGTGAAAATTAAACACTAATGAAAATACTAATGTCATTCGTTGGGGACAGTTTTAGTTCGATATTCGAAATTCGACAAAATCAAAAAAATTCAATCACGACAGGACAGAAGCCACAAAATAATTATACTCTAGCATTGGTTATCTATTATGTACTATAAACCACGCTAGAAATGTTCCCAATGAATGTACTCGAACGTCTATTTTACGATCAAAACAGAATAACAGATTAATGTCAAGTCAACGCAATCCATTTCATCTAAATATGAATACAAACATCAGAAATCTTACTTATGTCAAAGTAATATTCGACCGATTTCAGATATTCATCTAAGCTCTGGACTCCCTTTCGCCCTGATAGTATCAACAAATCGTTTTCATTCCTTTCAAGTTTTATCTCCAGTACAGACAAGAGTAGAGCAGTTTCACAAAACTTTCGAATAAATAGTTATCTCGTTTTGTATTTTGTTAATTCTTTTTTAGAATCAAACTTACAAAGCAGTAGACGATAGCTTGATAGGGTGAAAATGCCTTACTGGGATAAAATGGAGCATATTATGCATTTTTCACATTATGAACCACAGAAATCGCAGACGAGCTTCAAAATGCTTCTTCTATTTTTTGATGCGGTAAATGACGTTGTGCTGGTTCATACAGTTATATTTGATACAGAGCAGCAACACAATCTGTTTTCTTCATCGCTTACCTCTATTATTGCTTTATCTTGAAATTCGTTTATTTTAATTTTAATTACAAGCACACTGAGTGGAATATTAGTAGTATATTGTCCTCTAAAACCCAAAATAAAAACCCCAGTACATGAATTACTTACTTTATTCTTCATGATCCCTAAAAATTTGGGGCGATGCTTACAATGTGAATGTCAAGATTAACATCAGCAAGTATTTGGATTATTTATTCATCGTACATTTGGCCTACAGATAAAAAACCAATTTCTGACTGACTTAGTGACAGATGTCTATGTAATAATTTTTAAATTCTACTAACCTTTATATGATACCGATCATTAAATTTACAAGTTACAGTTGTTTTAGTGACGCTACTTTTGTTAATTTAAAAAAAATGTAAAAATAATAATTTCGTTTGTTGATTAAACACGGTTTCTTGATGGGAAAAAATACCGTTCCAGCAAAGCAATTGCTTGATAAGTGTTATCCAGACTCTGCACCAGAAGAATCAACCATCATTGACTGGTATGCTGAATTTAAACATGATCGTACAACTACCGATGATGCACAACGCTCTGGACGCCTAAATGAGACTGTGACTCCAGAAAACATAAAATAAATCCACAAAATTGCTTTGAAAGACTGTAAAGTGAAGTTGTGTGAGATAGCTGACATTGTAAAGATATCAATGGAACGTGTTGGTCATATTTTACACGAACATTTATCCATGAGAAAGCTTTGAAGTCTGTGTTCGAAGTGGGTACCGGGATCAAAAAGGACAACGCGTTGATGATTCTGTGCGCTGTTTGGAGCTGTTTAAGCAGAATAACAGGACAGTATTCGCCAGATTTGACCCAGCGATTATTATTTGTTTGCAGACCTCAAAGCTCCAGGGAAAGAGATTTGGTTCCAATGAAGAAGTGATTGCCGAAACTGAAGCTTATTTTGAAGACGAAAGATAAATCGTCGGGGATCGGGAACTTTGCAGGCGAGGTGTTTACAACAACCAAGGCCAAAAAGATTTTATTTTATTTTTATTTCGCTGACAAGCAAAATCAGTTTATATATTATGATTAATGATTGAGTACACCATTGAAACCTAGCTAGCCTCCAATTCTGCTGGATGAGGCATACTAGGTAGCATGCCGGAGGGTCAATGTTACCATTTCATTCCGTTGTTGCGTATTCTTTTTCCTCTTCTATTCTTCCGCCATCTAAATTTGTCCTAATTGCAGGAAAGTCGTAGTCTTTGGTCCCTCTGTGGTACTTGTCCCATACTACCATAACAAATATTTTACTTTGAAAATATAAAAAACCCTAAACCAACTTAGAATAATTTAAAAAAATTGAGGGTTGATTGCGTTCAGGTTTTGGTTCTTATCTTTCAATTTGTCGATTATTTGGACATTTTGTGTCTATTCAACCGTCTATTTAATCGTAGACACATTTAATTGTAAAACGGGTTAATCGTAAGACCAGTTTATCGTAAACTACAGCATAGATAGGGGCACATGGTAGTATTTTCCTAAACAACATCATCGGATGCCATCGGACTTTTAAGAAAGTCCTGGTAACTACGTCATTTATTAGCCGATATTGTTGATATTGGTTTGTGGGTGGGTGGAACTGGAAAATAACTTTTGGAAGCAATTTTCAAATAAGATAAATTGGAGGGCGGAAATACAGTATTTATGAATCGATCATGATAAAATTGGAATGTGAATGCGAAATCTTATTTCAGAATAATTTACGGAGGAAATTCTAAAAATTAGCAGATAGAATACCATTTTTATGAACCATAACCAATGTTATCTTAATCGGTTAAGAAATGACTCGTGTTTCCGCACAAATGATTAAACATCCAAATGAAGGTCAGTTTATCCTTAAACATAACAAATTGTTCTTAATTTACTTTATTATCTCTTTACTATAACTACAAAAGTAAAACAGTTTTAATATTTTATTATAAATGAGTTAACATTTCTGTAACGTAACGAAAACCTATAGCCAATTACCAGAATTTCATGATATTCAAATTATTAAATCCATCATATTATACCAACAGTTAATCAATTCTCTATATCAGCTATATCACCTGGCACGCCAAATTGATCACCGTTTGCCATCAAAATGAATGGGAACTTTGCAAAGTACAATTATATCTGTAGGAGTTGAATGGTCTCTTGATAGTCTACCGATCAAATATAGTCTCTATATTAGTCAAAATATTTAAAACAATTAGCCATTTGCAGAGTGTAGTCTCAGCCTTAACACCAGAATGTGAGAGACGTTAATAAATTCTGAATAGGTAATCACATTATATAGAATAGGAAATGTGATAATATTGATAAAATCAATAAACTGAAATCTAGTTAGCAAAGTAACTCTTTAACGTCTCCAAATCGACATAAATTTTAATTTTAAGCATTAATTTTTCCTTTCAGAACTAAATGAAATGGCATTGACACCTAACAAAACTGTTAAAATTCTACATAATTAAACTTACCGTATTTAAAACATCCAAATCCTTCTTGTACGTCTGCTCCGTCATTAGAAACTCTTTGGCCAATTGATAACCAAGATCTCCAGTTAATTTTCGTTTTTTTGCCTCAGCCCCATCCATCGATTCTATCGTTGAATTACCATTTATCATTGAAACCGAATTTGCATTATTATCTTTGCCATTAGACCGAGCATGATGTTCCGCTATTGTTACATCATAAGTACCACCTTCCCGATCGGAACGTGACAAAGACGATGATTTATCCGAACCTAGCGTTAAATCATAACGATTTGGTGTTTGGCCTACTTCACCATGCCGATCCAATGAGAGTGATGTTCCATTTATACCATGATAATCGCCTGAAAAGAAATATATAAAACAACGGATTATTAAATTGTATTATTAAATTATGTGATGAACACAAAACTGAACCTAAAATAAAAACCATGCAAAATTATAAATGTTAACGTAAATTAATTAACCAAGTTCTGAAAACTAAAAATATGTATATATAAACCATAATGAAATATTGATAAAAGAAATATAGAAAATTATAAACTTAATGTAAAATTTCTGTTATTTTTAAAAAAATACTACTTACTTACTTATTTTATTTAAATTATAAATTAATTAAAAATAAATTAAATTAAACTCATCGAAATTAATTAAACTTATATATTTTTTGTTTTAATTTTAATAATTTGATTTTTTTTTGTTAATATTTTACCAATAAACATATTTTTTTCATTTTTTTATATGACAAAAGTAAAATTAAATTAATTTTCTTTTTATAATTAATTAATAATTAAATTACATTATTTATTTAGTTAATATGTATGTATATAATAATTAAATATAATATAAAATTGTAAATCTAAAATAATATAAATAATTAATACTGTTTTTATTTTTGGTTTTGTGTGATTTATAATTAAATATTTAGTTTTAAAATTATTATCGTGTTATTGAAAATATAAATATTTATAAAAATAAATGTACGCAAGAGAAATAAATAAAAAATTAAATAAAAACATATTTTCAGTAACACAATAAAAACTGAAAATTTTTATAATTTAATATTTACTATTTAATTATATTTGCGGCATAGTCCAGCGAAGGGAAATGTTTCTGATAATTTTAGTTTGGTCGGCCATATGAAATTATCATTAAATAAATTTCCGTTCCATTCAGATACATAATTTAAAAATTAAAGTAAAATAAGTATTTAATAACAATAAAACCATCATCAATTTGAATTATGTATGGGAATTTTGTAAATGGGATTTTTGATCAATTGTTTTTCTTCTTCTACGATTTTAGAATTGGAATCTAAATTATTTTTTAAAACTGAAAATGGAACTGATGAATGTAACCAAAATTCATGATTGGTTATATTATCCTGTTTTAGGCTACTATTTGTATCCACTTTCAGTTTAATTTTAAGAATAATTAAGTTCCCAACCTAGAGCGCACATTATGTCCAATTTTAACCCGAATCTTCCTGGCGTTGCCATTTGGCAACAAATTACGCGCATGCCATTTCTTGCTTATCCAACTTAACAACACACAATTAGTGTATGTTTCGACCAAAGAATTCGTTGCTATTTTAGCAAAGGGAAATTCGTGTTGTTTGTGTATGTTGATTTGATATCCCTCTGTAAGTATTCGAATCAGTTTGATGTTTCATACAATTTTTGTGGTTCACAAATATTCAAAAACTTGACCCAATTATATATACTTATTATTTAATTATTAAATAATACCAAATTTTTAAAAATGGATGAGTACGATGAGCTATGTGTTGCTGCTCTGGCTATAATAATAGATAAAGATGCTGTGGAATCCTTTAAAAAAAGAAGAAACGTTAAACACCATAGATGGTGGGTACGAAATATATTCACCACAGAATCGAGAAGAACTTTCGGTGATCATAATTTATTAGACGAAATGCGATTAAATGATCACGAATCTTCCTTCAATTACACAAGAATGTGAATGTACACCAGCGTCATTTGACAAGCTTCTAAAATTTGTTGGCCCACTTATTCAGAAAAGTAACACAAATTACAAGGAATCTATCAACCCTCCCAGACTGGCACTTATTGTAATTATAATAATTTGTGTTTCCTTAAGTTTAATTTTTAAATGTTTCAGATATTTAGCTACGGGCAATAACCATCGCGCTATCGATTCTGGATCCGCGTACTATAATTATACAATTTTTTTTTCTGTTGTATTACTGGCTGTTTGTGATTACCGGTATCGTTTTATCCTTATCGATGTTGGATATCAGGGACGTCAGGGCAACGGAGAAGTACTGAAAGATTCGAAAATTGAGGAAATATTCGCTGCTAATACACTAAATGTGCCCTTTAATGGTAAGATTTTTGATGGTGGCCCAATTTTTGCCATATTAT
Source organism: Nephrotoma appendiculata (assembly GCA_947310385.1). Taxonomy (NCBI): domain Eukaryota; kingdom Metazoa; phylum Arthropoda; class Insecta; order Diptera; family Tipulidae; genus Nephrotoma; species Nephrotoma appendiculata. Next base: position 277,894,759 of record OX371223.1, read on the forward strand.
TTATTGGGATATGAAGCTTTTGGGTTAAAACCAACTTAACCACAATCAAGAGCTAAAAGAGTGATAGAAAATGAATTTGGGATTTTAGACGCTCGCTGAAGAGTTTTCAGGACCAGTTTGGAAACATCGACAGACACTACTGATCGAATAGTTCAGGCATCTGTATGCCTACATATTTTTTGCTTTGCGGAAGAGGAGGGTATACTTCATCACCAAAAGAAATATTGTGCAAATAATTTAGTCGACCAAGAGAATGTTGAAAACAACCAAATTCGACATGGTGGTTGGAGGAGATTTGGCGGATTACCGTCTATTTCAAAATAAAGAAGTTTTATCTCAACTTTAACAGCTATTAAACTGCGAAGTGAGCTAGCTGAACATTTTATGACCGATGGGTCGATACTGTGGAAATGGGGAGCGGTCTATAACTTTATATAAATAAAAAATAAACCGAAATTACAAAATTATTTTTGAATTATTTATTTTGAATCACTTCAAAAATATAGTTGGGCTTGGTACTTCTATTTTCGTCAAGTTGCCGTAAAAATATGGCCACCTGATCACCAAAATGTTGCTGGCAAAATTATGTATACAACACGAGAGCTGTCGTTCATGAATGTACAAATTTTAATATTTTATACTTTATATTTTATACTTTTTACGCTATTTGCGGCACTTGGCGAAACACATTAATAAAAATGTGTTTATTAAGTATTTTATATTTTAGTACTAATGTAAAAATAGCAACCAAAAAACATCTCGGTTACTAAAGTACTATCTTTTTGGTTGCTATTTTCTTTGTTTTTTTTTAATATGTAAAAAAAATTTAACTTGTAAAAATTTGTGTTTGAACACAACTTTTTTTGTATCTATACTATCCGTATGAGCTCTTTTGCTAAAATAGCAACGAATTCTTTGGTCGAAACGGCATTAAACATCCATTTCGGTATGCTTTCACTTCGTATTGCATGAACGTTTCGTATTGGTGAGTCTGATTTACAGTGTTGAATTAAAATGAACAAAATTTTTAAAAATGAAATCTTGCGGTTTATTACAAAAATGAAGGGACACATATCTGTACTCTATCGCTTTTAGTGTTGCCATATGGCAACTTGATATTTTAAGGTTACAGGGACTATTTTCGAAGTTAGGTTCAAAATTTAGTTCAAAAATTCGAAAAATTAATGTTCAGGAAGATTCGGATTAATATTGAACGGGGTAGAATTTTTATGTAAAATTACATAATGAATCTGATCTCCACAATATTCAAATTCTAAATAACTCGTCATTAGACGATATGCTTCATTGGCTTAAGTTCCAAAATATGCAGTAAAATTAGGAAAAAAAGCATTGTTATAGACGTTATTTCGTGATCTGATATACTGAATGTGTAGAAATGAATAAATCTTTGGTCGGAATTTTATTATTATCATTAAATTAACAGTCGACACATTTTCGTTGGATAAAATTTTATAAATAACTTTACTAAGGAATAATTCCCAAGTAAAGACACAATCGTTCTACCAAACCGCGCGGTTTATAATGGTATTTTGGTTGTATTCCCGATCAACAATCATTTCATTTTACCGTGTTTTTGAATTTTCTTTATAAACAATGCAATCATCCCTTTGCAATCACCGATTAACAAGCCAAAAGAGACATCTTCAAATTGATAGTTAAGGTGTAACAAAACAAATAAAATTATTCTATAGTTGTTTTACACTACTTGTCTACTACGCTGGTTTAGTTTGAATTTGAACAGGGGTTTGCGGGCGGGTTAAATGAGTATTTCATAAATTTTACATATCAGGGGCGGTATGTTGCACCATCACTATTTTCGACTTAGTTTATGTCTCGATTTTCAGGAATCAATTAACATTCTATTTCGCGTAAACAATTATATGTTTTATATCGCGATTTCAACCTCTTGATATAATTGTGTGCTTTCTCTTTTTTCTAATTTCGATAAAAGTATTACGTAAAAATTATTTGATGATAAATAAAGTCGATAATTATATTGTACAAAAGAAATAGAGTGACGTTTTACTCGAGCAAGCTGAGAACACATTAGAAAATGCGTGATTTTCGAAGTAAAATAGGCTGCCATTTTACTCATGAAAAATGAGACATAAACTAAGTCGAAAGTCGAAGATAGTGATGGTACAACATGCCTCCCCAGTTTAATGTAGCGACGAACTAAATTGATGGTTAGTTCATACCAGACGTTGTTAGATGCCTCTAATGTTCATAAACCAAACTATGTCTGATATAGAACAGATTTATTAATTTGGATTAGGGGCAGACATTTAAATCGCCCTAACTCCTTAATAATAATTTAACAAAGCCGCCGAATCGATTTCTATTCACTGAACTTCATTTAATACTTTAGAGGTTTTAATTAAACATAAATTTATGTAGTTTATAAAGAATTATATTTTACCGATGAACAATGTGTAGTTGTGTATTTTACCTTAATAAACGTAATGTCAATAATCTCGCTATGTTATGTATGTATAATGTTTGGCAATTTGTTGGCTTACTGTTAAAATTAAATTATGTATTTTTTTTTAATAAAAATTTAACAAATGGTTTAGAATAATTGTATTTGATTTGGTTGGCTTGTTAATTTTTAAAAATATTTATAAACTTAAAAACGTAAAATCTAATATTTCTACCGATTATTTAATATTATTATTTTAATTTTTATTGTTGACTAGTTTTTAGTGTTTTAAAAGATTCATGTTATTAATACTTCGAATGTGGCATAATATTTTCGAGTTTACTATGTATGTATCGTAATTGTTAGTCTCATCACGTCTATTTTTTGTTCGTAATATATTTTGGTTTATTATTATTTGTTATATTTTATACATTATTTATATTTTATTTGTTTAATAAATTTATTATATTTAATTTTGATATTTGCTTTTATTGGAATGATTTTGTTGTTTCATTTTAAAAGTGGCTGATTAAGTTTATTTAAAGTATGTAAAAGGAGATTAACAACAGCTTATGGTTATATAATTTATTCATAATTTTCTGCGCCATTTCTAACCACCACAATAAAAAACTTTGACCAGACACTATAAATTATTGAAATTGACCTAAAAAATGTTTATATATATATATTAAATATAATTTTTATATTCTTACTAACAAAATAAATTATTCCAACAATCAAAAAATATTATATATAGAAACTTAAGAATTAAAAATAAATTTATAAATTAAAAAAAATTTGTACTAAATCCGATTACAACAACATTAACTATTAATCCATTTTTTAATAATTGGACTTTAATAATTATACTTTTTTTGATTGAAAACATTTAAAATACGTTTATTTATTATTTTATTTATATTAACAGTATTATATGAGTATATTAATAAATATATTTTTTTGTTTAAAGAATATATAATATAATAATGATAATATAATAAAAATAATTATATATTGGCACTAAAAATTTATTTATTAACTGTTTTTAAAAATTATTTTTAGTTTAATTATATTAAGCGAATTTTTTTGTTGAATTTCATTTTTGAATTACATTTCGAATATTTAGTTTTGTTTTGATACTATTTCATAATATTTTATTTATAATATAAAAATTTAGAAATAGTATTGGAAGCAAATTAATTTTGTTTTTTTTTTTGTTTCTCGTCGTCGTTTAAATTAATTATTAATTCTTTTTGAAAAATAAAATTTAAAAGTTTAATAGGCCAAAAAATGTATTCCCACTGCAAGTAATGCATTTTATTTTAAATTTGGTTCTTAAATTCTCATGTTCCAGTTTTGGACATAAAGTACGTATAAGAAGTGTAAAGGTATAACAGCCGAAAGTTGAGCTAAGCTCAATAAAATAAAATTTACATACATAATTTTTGATAACGCTTTAAGTTTCTTTTTAATTAAATAAGGACCAAAAGAATAATACAAACTTATATTAATTTAAATTTATGCTGTGCTTATGATGAAATCGAATGGACCTCAGGGAGGGGGGCGGGCGTTCCTACTTCGGAACTTGCGGTTGTAAAGTTTTTTAAACACCAAAAAACGCTTATGGTATAGTTTCGAATTATTTAATTAAAATAATATATTTGTTTAGTTAATCCGATATAACCTTGAATTACCTTCCACACACCATCTTTAAAGATTGCGAGCATTTAAGACGTTACTACAATCGTTTGTTGCGGTGATACATCAAAATTAATTTAAGGTGTAACTTGCAGTCAAGTTCATTATAGTTGGATATATAATTTGATCTTACTGTCAATCGTTAACCTACGAAAAGCTTGCACGTATACCTTAACCAAAAATAGGAGTTGCGAATAGCTATGAAAATAAAAAGTTTCGTTGGTATTGTTCAAACTAACACTAACCACCATACTAACCAAGAATCATTTTATAATTCATTTTAACCATTTAAATTGCAACTAATTGCCACGGAGTTCCAATAACTAACCGGATCCGGATTGTACAACCAAGTACAATTGTAGTGTTTTGGACCAATGGAAAGCCGATTTCAGTTCCGATATAAAAACCTCAGGTAACCATTTTCCATATCTGTTTAAGTGACTCCACACCTTTTTATTCTATCATACTCGTGTTAGCCAAGGACTATTTATCTGATATGGCTCAAGAAGGTGCAAAAGATCATCTCGAAGCTCTCGTTAAACGCAAGTCAATCATTAATGGTCAGTTTACGTGAATTGCAAATTATATTAGAACAAAGGGAAAGGATTGTGATTACGATGCGCTTAATTCCCGACTTACCAAAATAAATTAATTATACAATCAGTTCATTGCGACTGAAGATAAGTTATTCCAATAAAATCCTGATACTGACTCGGACATGTTGGAAATCGATGATCAGTATTTTGCTCTAATCGCGGAAATTCAAGTGTTGATACGTGCAATTAACCGCCAATCAGTTCCCATTACCAGCCAGGTTGGTACCTTTACGAATAACCCATCAATCTGCTGGCCGACCCCGAATTTTATCAACCAAAGCAAATTGATGTTCTACTTGGATGTGAACATTTATTTCATGCGCGCTCACTGATGGTAAAATAGAACATATTGAAGGTAGCCCCATAGCTCGCAACACCTGTTTTGGTTGGGTCGTTGGAGGAAACTTTAACGATTTTGGGAAACTGAAGAGATTCTTAACCCTAGTAGTCTCACCGATAACGAAAGTATCTGTGTCAAACATTTCCATGATAACGTTTTGTATCAAAATAATCGAATATCCTTACCGTTAATATTTAAAAAGTATCCACCAAATCTTGGTGATAGCTACCATCAAGCATTACGACGATATTTAACTCGATTCAGATTTTCCACGTGGAACCTGTATCCGAATCCGAGAGATTCATGCACTTCCAAATAAAACTTACTATAAGCCTCATTATCCAATTGTCAAAAGCTCCAGTACGACAACTAAGGTTCGTGTTGTGTTTGATCCCAAGGACAGAGATTACCAAAGAAATATCTGGCATGAAAGTCCAACGTCAAATATCCAACATTTGCAATTATGCACTATCATATACGGTACCGCACCAGCACCCTTTCTAGTCACACAATCGCTCCGTTATCTCGCGGATAGATTTTCTGACAAGTTCCCAATAGGTTCCGAAATCCTAAATAGCGATTTTTACATGGATGACCTGATGTCAGGGGGGAGGGGGAGAAATACTAGACACTAGAAGCAGCATTTCAACTGCAAATGGAACTCATATGGTTGCTCGAATATTGTTAGAACCCATTCCGACTGAAAACCGAGAACTTTCCTCTTGAGAGATAGGTGACGAATCCAAGGTAATTTCCGTTTTAGGTATAAAGTATGACTCTGTTAAAAACAACTTCTTTTTTCAATTATATCTATCCAAGACAAATAAGTTCACTAAAAGGTCATTCCTTTCGGAGACTTCCAGAATTTTTGATCCGCTGGGTCTACTTGCCGCCCCGGTGGCAAAGTGGTTAGCATGTTTGCTCCAGCGACCGGAGGTTCCGGGTTCCGGTGGTGACAAGGAAAAAATTTCACGGCTGGTTTACGATCAATGAATTAATCACTCATTATTCGAAATGAAAATATGATTATGAAACCTCGTTTGAGGCGGCCAAATCCCTTGATAGGATATAGTGCCAGAGAGAGAGAAAGAGAGGTCTATTTGCACCAGTAACAATTCGCCTGAAAATATTTTGGCTATTTAAACCACCTAACCACCCCCTCCTCCGATAACAAAATCTGCCACCGTCAAAATGGTCATTAGATAGAGTTTCTGAGGTACTCCCGGAACCCGACAATCTATTTAGAGTAGTGACCATCAAACTTTCAAATGGTAAGCTTTTGAAACGAACAATCACCAAAATCAACTTCTCCCAAGTTTTGACTCTAACGAGTCAACCACGGCGGTATGTTCAACTAACACGAACCACCATATACTAATCAAGAATCATTTTATGATTCATTGTAACCATTGAAATTTATATTGTTGTGTAGAATTTTGGCCATCTGCGATTGAACAAGTTGAAAAAAAAAATTAATTAATAAAATATACATTAATAATTATAATTTAATAAAATATACATTTTTTTTATTAGAGCAACATTTTAATTAAACACTGTGCAAGATCAATTGCCAAATTGTACAGGTATTTAGAATATTTTTGATTTCATTTTATCCAAACTTGAACTTCTTGAAAATGATGAGGGCAATTTTCATCGAAACATTCTATTATATTATGGTGAGAAGGGAGAGTCAAGAAACTTGAGGTTGTCTCGAGCTGATCAGGAAACGACAATACGAATATATAGCCTCAAGACCATTTAGGTGGGCGAATAACACAACATATGCGAGGTGGTTCTGTCTAATACATTTTAACGGATCTAGAGGAGAAAAGTTTTATTGATAAAATATTCCTCAATCCAAGAATGACATATGCACTGTTAAATGAAAGGCCAAGAGAAAATTTAAGTCGCTAGCATGGAACTTCCATACCAATTGACCAGGTAAATAACAAAGACTGAGCTGATGAATACAGAATTTATTGTAGCAAACAAGTATAAATTCGAGAAAATTTTATCGTTTAAACATACGCTAAATACAAAAAATAACCTGAAATTCAATCGATTCCTCGTATTTTCCCTTCCCTTATCAAGATTTCATTTTGATTGTCTAAAACCAGAACAATCTAATTTATCACAACAGAAAAGCCTAACCTAACCTAAAAATGAAATGTAAAGTCATCAAAAATCAATTAAAATTAATTACATAAAATAAAATGCATTATCATTTAATGTGCTGTTTTTTTTTGCTTTATAAATAAACATTATAAAAAAAAATATTAATAAATACATTTAAAATTGAGACGTTTTGTTTTTTTGGTTTAATTTGGCACAAACATACCTGACGTTTAATAAATTTATATATCTATTCATAATTTAAAAATAACAACAAAATTTCAAAACTTAAATAATAAATTTAATTAGTTTAAAACAACATTTAGATTGTTTATATATATTTTTAAAATTATTTGATAATAATTATCAATAATAACAATTAATATGATTAATAAATAAATTATGCTTGATATAATTTATATTTTGTAAATAATACTGTTTAATTAATTTTGTCGACATTTATTATTAAATTATTATGATTTCTTTTATAATTTACCGAACATTTCAGTCTTAGTTATAAAGTTTATTAATAAATAAATTTCTTGTAATTTTTGAAATTTTTGTTAAATTATTTCAACATATGTAATTATTTCATTAAAAATACGTATTACTTTTCAGTAATTTAAGTGACGTCATGTGAAGAAAGAAGTAAAAATTAACTTTAAACGTGCGTTAGTTTATTATTTCGTTATTTTTTCATAAACTATTTATTGTTAATTTTTAAGCCGTTCATATAAATAAGGATTAACTCAGGAAAAATAATAAAAAACATTTAATAATAATTTACAAAAATGTCAGTCTAACTATCACTCATTTCCTCGGAATCACCTAAAAATAAGGGCGGTGGTACAGCTTTTAAATCAAATTCGGGACCTTCATAACTATTTTCCATATCGTCATTAGGCATTTGATCCATTTCATTGTCGGACAAGAAATCTGGATAGGGTAATTCTAAATTTTTTTGATACGTCATGTAGCCGGTAAAACCTGCGGCAAAACTATCTTCACTAGAATAGCACACATCGTCTGAAAGGCCGGCCTTAGTTTCAGTGCCACTTTCATCCGGTGTATACTGCACACCTTGGTATTCTTTGTACGCAATCGAATCGTCACGTTTCAATTGTCGCTTTCGTTGGCGTTGAGGTTTAACGGGAGCCGAGGAATGTGAACTACTGGCGCCCGGTTTATACATTGGATTTGTAATATGACTTAATCGATCGTATTTAGGGAAACCCATCTCGTCAACATTATCGGACATGTCAAGCCCCTCGAATTTCGAGAATGATGACGAAGGATAGTTATACTTATCGTCGTAATCATCGGGTAATGTCTCTTGCTCCTCTTCAACAAAATCGGGATAACGTGCCTCAGATATTTTAACAGACAATTCTGAATTACCTGAATCCACTTCTTGTGGAAAATAGCCTTCACTACATTCACTACTTTCTTGCTGCTCGAGCGATCGATCGAGACGAGTTCGTTTCATTGGTAGTTTTTTACGTCGATAGCCACGCGATCGTAATTTACCGTCGTGTTGAATAATATCAATCGAACTGTCTGTATCATTTTCGCTCGGTGGAGATTTTGGCGTGATCGTTCGCGAGGTGAATGATTTGCGGGGTGGTTTTTGTATTGGCGGTGAATCTGAACTTAAACTACTCGAATAGTAGGGCGAACATTTTACCAATTTTTCGGGACGCGGAAACATAGGCGACGAATTATCAGTACCGGTACTGGTGGTTTCGCTATTTTGTGTTGTAGTCGACGACCCATCTAATTTTTCTTCGTCAATTTTAGGGAAGTCCGCGGATATTAAATGTTCGTGAAATGATTGGCTTTGTCGTAGTTTTTGGGATTTATATTCACGAATTTGACTTTTCGACAATGTTTTATCGTCATAACTGTGATGTTTAATTAGCGGTTTATCATAAGGACTGGGCTCTCGCGATATAATTATTCCTTGGGGATTATACGGAGAAAACTCTTGACTTTGATATCGACTTGATAGTTTATCATTTTGCGAATATAATTTTTCAGTGAACGTGGCACTATCGGAATTCTCTGATATATCCTGGCTGTGATATCGTTGAGACATAAGTTCGAGAGCCTTACGTTTATTAATATAACCAGAATCATCCATTGGTACGCCTGGGTACATTTTTTCCTCCATATCAACGATTCGCGGCGGAGGAACTTTTATAGGCCGTTCCGTAGATTTTGGAGGTAGCTCCATTTTTTTGTGATTATCGCCGTTTGAATTTATTCGTTTGTGTACACCGGGAAGAATATTTTTCTCCTCGGTGGGTGAAGACTTTTTAATAATTTTGGGATGCTTGAGTGGGACATATTCAATTGACGTTATTTTACGTTCATTGCGGAAATCACTTGGCAGAACTGATTCATTGGCTTGTGGAACAAATGTTCGACTACTACTCGTTGTCCATTCGGTGATGGTTTGAGCCATTTCCGTTAGAGTTAGAGTGGTGTCATCACTCTTCGTACCACTCGTAACTTTATCAGTCGTTGTGTCAGAATTCGATAATTGTTCGTATTTAGGACCATCGGAACCATTATCACAGGTATACTTGTGTTTATTACCGCCCGTCGAAAGGCTTGTACTTTTTTCGTTGAGGCTCTCGGTTGATTTATTTATTGAGCTTATGCTCGATTTAGTATGATTTGATTTTTCACTTTTCGCACCCGAATGATTCGAAACAGCTGACAGGCTGTCCGATCCTGAAAGATTAGCATACTGGCGAACCGTATTTGTGCCAGTTGACCATTCTGAAATACTCAAACCGATTGAAGTATCTTCAGAATGTGAACTGTGAGTGCATTTTTTCTGCTGCAGGCCCATTCGAACCGTACCATCTAAATCTGTGCCGAATGAGCTCGTTTCTTCTTCGGAATGACTGCTATGGCTGCATTTTTTACAAGAACCTGTGCTTAAACGCGGTTCCAAATTTCGTCTCACAGTATCCTCAACATATGTTCCTCCTGAACCAGACAGCATATCATCGATTGATGTATCTGAATTGTTCGAGCCACGAGAATACTTTTGAGAAGTTTGATAATCCCCAGAACATGGCCGACCACCGTCGTCTGGAGAAATTTCAATTTTAACAGTTCCCGGACAGAATACATCGTCATTGAGAAAAATATCATCTTCCGAATTAGGACTATAATTTTGAGGTGACCGTGTAGGCTGTGCAATAATAACTTTATCAAATGGGACAGTTTCTTTTAACATAAGATTATTCTTCTGGTCATTTTTCATCGGACAACATGAAGAATCGAATGGAGTTCTTAAACAACTTGCAGTTCCAAAAGTGTTGGCCATGCAAGTTGTTGTTTCAGTTTGATTTTCGGATATTATATTCGAAGATGACATAAGATAAGCAGTGTCCTCGTAGGGAATTCCGACGAAACTAGGTGTCATCGTTATCTCCGTCTTATCTTCGCCCGATTTATGTGATATCTCTTCCATTTTATCATCCTCGTTGTATGTTTTATTTTCATCTTCTTCGTCCTCAGGAGTGTGTTCTGTAATTGAATCAATCATGACCTGCATAGCATTTTGCACCTCACTTAAGTAAAAGGTTTCAACATTCTCAATGACTGGCGTGTCAATGGCGCTTGAAGGTGGAGATGGCCAATTTTCTTGATCCTGAGATTTAACCGGTGTATTCCAGTAAAATCCTTTAGGTAGTGAACGTTCAATTTCTTCTCTAAACCTACTTTCGATTGCATCGTATTTTTCGATAGGACAATGATCATATGGAATATCAGGGAGCGGCCAATCTTCTGAATCTTGGCTGCCAGTATTGGAAAAACACTGCAATGTTGGCCGCCCATCATTTTTAGCATTTTGTTCGTTAACATGAGTTATGACAAATCGACCCGTCTGCGTTACCGATGATGAATTACCCGTATAGATATCAGATAGTCGTTTTGCAACGGCAGAATCACACGGGATATCAGGCATTTCGGCTGAAGTACGTCGATCAGCATCGGATATATACGCGGGATTTGTATTGCTTGGTGGATCAGATGATAAACTTGCTTGGTGATCGGTTGAAATCGCAGATTCATCTCGAACTGATGATTGGGTTGATGCTTTGCTAACCTCTTCTTCCTCAAGACTAGATCGTTCAGAATTTGTACTTCGTTCTGATATTCTTGATAGAGTTCGTCCCAAAGTGAAACTAGAACTGTAACCCAATACATCGGATGGATTTAATACAATTCCACTTGTTATTGTTGGATAACCAAAATTGGCTGGAAAATCATTTAAATCATCCTGCCAGCTTGAATCTGAACTTTCTTTCTGATCTTCTGGTGACGATTTTTCAATCTTTTCGATTCCTCCCATATCCAAATTTTTCTCACCATCGGTGACATCGAAACTTTCATATGTTTCCTCGCACACGGGCATCCACGTTTCTTCAAGACTAGAATTTTCCGAACTCTCAATTGGGAATGCTCGAAAAGTCGATTGTTGCTCTTTTTGAAGCAGATCGCCACGCCTTTGAGCCGCTCCTAATGAACCAGAACTGCTCTCGGTTTCAAAAGAACCTCGTGATTCAACGCTTAACGATCCTTTAGACTCTATACTAGATTTTGATTCAAGTGAACTACCAGTAGACGATTTTAATAGATGTTCCACTACTTTCACTTTAACGTTATTATTACTACCTTTTTCGGGTGATTTATTTATGGCCTCGCCAGAAATTCTGCATAGCTTTTTATGATTTGGGTCACGCATTGGCTTAATAACTCGAGGATTCCGTTTATGAGTAGTATTCAAAGAGCCACCCGATGATGATTCACTGTCATCTCGAGCTAGCAACTTTGATATTTTATCTTCTATTGGATCAACTTCATTATCCAATTCCGAACCTGAGCCGAGATCGATTGGACATTGTTTTTCAAGTGTTGGTGATTTACGAGTTGGGCTTTTAATTATCTCCGGTAATACATCATTCTGAGTGACTAGCTTCAGCATCATATGGTCGCGAAGTTCCATACATTTCTTTTGCTCAATCGGCTCAAACCGATCGAGATCTTGTGAAATGCCAAGAGGCCGAGCAATTGAACAACTAACACTGGATTCCTCGTCCATGGAACCTTTTGTAGTAGTTGTTGTGCTGGTTGATTCACCCGGACGAATTGGTACATCCTTTTCCGAACTAGCCCAAGATGATCCAGTGTCTGAAGATCGCGATCGTTCAATTGATAATTTATATAGATCTGCCCTCTTTTTAGCTATTGCTGTTTCTTTTATTTCTTCCACTTCATTTTTTAACGTCGAGTCATCGTCCTCATCATCAAGATCTTTTTTAATTTCCGGTAGCTTAAATCTTTCTATGGAAGGACTTGAATCTGGTGGAGTTACAATAATATTCATTTCAGGTCCCATAATTGGAATTTCGTCAAAAGAATGTTCTCGAGCATCTTCTAAAGTATTTTGAGCAGTAATATTAGGGTGTCTGCCGGAATGATCACCCACTAATTCTTCACATTCTACTGTGGTCCAAGAGCTGGCATTACTTGTTTTAGTTCCGATATCATCAGATTCCGAAGGTTCCTCACATTCGATTGTCGGTACCTTATGAATTATCCTCGAACGATCTTCCCTTGGTTCTGATTGATATTCCTTGGCTTCTTCAGATGGCAATGATCGTCTTTTTAATAAATCTAATTTTCGTCGTTCTGTTATAACAGCCTGCATATCAAGCTCTTCTGGCATTTCGTCGGGCGTCGAAATAGCACGCCGTTCTTTTAATGGAGATTTATATTCGGGTAATTTGCGATTACTTTTAAAGGCCCATCGATCTAAACTTTGGCCACGGAATATATTTGGTTCGTCAGATTTTTCGCTGTCAGTCGTGGATTTATGTTCAGAGCTAGAAGATTCTATTGGACCCGGTCGAGGATGAATATCAACATGAACTATTTCCTCATTCAAATTAGGTGCGGAAAGTGGTAATGACATCTCGACATAGCGGAAATCAAATGCTTTATCAAGACTTTTTGTTTTGTTATCCAACTCCAGATGCTGATGGTCAGGTTTCTTATCCAAACTTTTCGATTTGCCTTCAAATTTCTTGTGCATAACGGGTCCTTCAATTTTCTGTTTTAATTCTTGGCTTCGCAAAATTTTGGTCGGAGATTTGATTATCATATTCTCGTTGGGTGTGCACACTGATGAATTTTTATCGTTTTGATCTTCAAAACTGCGACTTGCTTTCTCTAATTTTTCTTGTCCTCGAGTTTCGTCAAAACTTCGACTAAATTTTACAAGCGAGGAATCCAGTTTCTTTGGTGCTTTAGCGATTAACACGTGATCTTCAGCGCGACTTCGTATATCAGTTTCGATTATTATTTTGTCACCATCAGTTTTAACGGAGATTTTATCTTCAGGCGCTGGGAACGGCGGAAGTGTGTCCTTTACCGGACTGAGCAGGTTAATGGTTTGTTTCATAGCTGTTTCGTATAATTTTTGTTGTCTTTCCTTGCGTTTCGCGATATCCTGTTCACTTTCATCTTGTGACCTACTTTTATCTCTCAATAATTTTCGATCGATCTTCTCAAGTGATTTCGGTTTTTCTTTAGAATTTAAGCGCCGCGGGGCATTATTTTCTTGGCTTCGGGCTCGTTTCATTTCTTCTGGGATCGAAAGCTTATCTTTGGGACTGGATTGCCTTGAATCGGATGGCAGAGACGTTTGTGTATGTAGAACTTTTTCCCCTTCTTTCGAAACATGATCCGGTTTGTCGACCGATTTTGAGGAACCCTTAGTCGAACAAGATTTCCGTTTTACAGTATTTTCAACAGATTCAGCTCTACTTACACCAGGAGACGTTTTGCGAGAACTATTGCCGGAACTCATTGGGGAGCAGTCAAATCTGTATTTAGGGATGTCAAGTATGAGGTGATCACCTCCTTTGAGCTTAATTTTAGACTTCTTTTTTTCCTTAATTCTTACACCCTTAAGCTTAACTTTATCGACATATATTAACTCGTTGAGCAGATTGATCTCATCAATCTCTAAGACTACGTTACTAAATTGTCGATCATCAGATTTAGTTGAAACCATACTTTCTATTGATCCGATTGCGTCAACACATGATTGAACACTTTCTGCCTTTTCGTCTTCGATTGTCTCGCCGCGGCTTAATGGTTTCTCTTCCAATATTTCAGCCTCCTCTTCAAATCCAACCGTATCATCCTTCGATGAAAATGCGTTCATTGGAGGTAGTCGGTGCAATGAAATAACAGGATTATCTAAACTTTTTGCTCGGCGCTCATTAGTTGGAGACTCTTGGGCAGCTTTCTGCCGTTGAAGCGATGCAAACGCTGAACCTTCTGACAAATTCAACCTTGCATGTGCAAATAAGATAGGAGCATGTCCCTTGGAGCGCTTAATAATTGACGAATCAATCAACTCTTCAATCAATTTAGTTCGCGACGGTGATAATTTACTTTCCATTTTGGATCCACTCATTGGCGCCAATATATCACTAGATTTTTTCTTTAAAGTATACGCAATATCTCCTTCCGACCCTTTATTACGCTCCTCATCGTCTGTCCGAATGAACTCGTTGTTTTCGAATATAGGAGAGGGAATGTGTTCTGTCAAGTGATACAACTGAGTACTTTTCTCTTCTCCTTTATGCGCATTCTCATCTTCAGAGCTCGGGATGGAAATAGAACGTTCTGAAATTCGCCTTAATTCCGACGCAGTCAAAAATGGTGGATCTAAAGGAAGTGTTGAATGGTAACGATTTTCAAATTCAGCTAATCGACGGCACTGAGGCGGAGATCCCTCAATTTCAGTCGAACTCATAGTTTGGCCGCGCCCCCATGCACCTGATATTATACGATCATGTTCATGCTTTAAAATCGGTTCGATTTCCCGACGAGATTGTGGTGGAGAAAATTCTAACCTTGTGGGCATCGCTTCTGCCGACCCAAACACATCGTCAGAATCAAGACTTTCGTCGTCGGAGGAAAACGATGTTATACGAATTTTAGTTTTCCCACCTTTCTTGCTCGATTTTGTTTTGCTCGGAGTGCTTCGTGATTTTATGATACGTTTACCGGTATTTTCTTTCTTAATAATTTTCGGTTCCACTTGATATGGTAGTTCGACTATTTTTATTTCGGCTTTCATTTTGGCAAGTAAACTTTCAGTTCTAGAACTTGTTGAATCACTTTCGATTTGTGAGAGTTTACTGTTTAGTTGTTCCAACATTTTCGGATCCATTTTTTTAGTAATGTCTCGCTTAGGGCTTGATAATTGTATAGCGGGTGTTATTGTTTTTTCGATTTCGAGTGTGACTGGATTTACCTTCGAGAGATCAATGTTCTGAGTGAATAAAAATCCATTACTGTCAATTGTAATATTGTCAAGAATATCGGGTAGCACATCAGATTTCATGCCAGCGTCTTGTGACAAGTCCATTTTTTTATCTGGTGCTTTTGGTGATTTTGGCGATTTAGGGCTTTTCGGTGATTTTGGAGATTTCGGTTTTGTATGTTTCTTGGCATCGAGACTTAGACAAGGTGCGGTGCCATTCATTATGTGCCGTTTGTGAAGGACATAAGGAATGTCCTCTTTTAGGCCGCCTTTAGACGGACGTTTCTCAAAGAAACTTTTTGGAAGTTCAAATCCAGTTTTAGGCAAATCTGCAACAGCGACTGGAACATCATAACTCTTTTTTGGCATTTCAAAATGGCTGCCATGGGTACGACATAAGGGTGGTGCACTTGGAATTTGCTTATAGAAATATTCTTCATCGCTGGTATCAGCTGGAGTCAAGTCGATAGATTTTTGATGCATTAAAACATGTCGTCTTGAAGTCGAACCTAATCGAGAACGATTAGCCAAACTGTTAGGATCGCTTTTAGTCCGTTCAACCGTTGCATGCGTATATGTTAGAGGTGCTAATGCGCCCGGTAATTGGGAATTCGGATCAATCATAATTTTAGGATTGTATTCCTCGAAATGAGTTTTGGCGATTAGTTCCTCTTTTCGTGACGAAGTTGTCTTATTCTTGAGTTTTTGTTTATCAAATTCTGATATGAGCTCAGGGGTTAAAGGATAATCTGGGCTTGGTTTACTTTTCTCGTTACTCGAGGTATCGCTAATCGGAGTACTGCCAGTCAACGATTCAATTTTCTCTTTGTCAAAACTAAAAATATTTTCGGAGTCACGTCGTTTAAACGCCCGGATTTTGTCCGCCTGATTATCACTCATTTCAGTACTAGAAGTGCGTACTTCATCCGAAGCATTATTTTTCTCCATCTCCTCACTTTCTTGTGACTTGAAGAAAGTTGAATAACATCGACCCGAACGCTCGATTTCAACATTTTGCAAACTAATCGAATGTACGTGAGTTTTATGATGGGCCTTGTTACTCGGAAATGTTGAATAATTTCCTTCAGATTCGAAAAATTTCGATTTGTTCGATTTAAGTTCAGATAATAAACTGTCGTGTGATTTAACTTTTAATCGATTGTATTTAGTGTCGCTATCCACATCTTCATTGTCGAACGAGTGATCAAGAGACTGTAGACTCATTTTAGCGTCAAAATAGTCCGATTTTGATTCTTGGCTCGACGTTCGACTATCGTAATTTCCGAAATTTTTCAAACGTTTACCGGTAGTCTTCGGCATTTCGTAATTTTTTGTTAAATTAAGACAGTCGACAATCGATTCCTCTTCCGATTCATTTTTACTTTTGGTGTTTGATAGGGTTTCACGCGATTTTTTACTGTCTGTGTGATACAAACTGTCACGAGATTTTTTACTGGAATCAGTACTTTTGGTCGGCTCGTAATAATCCGACTTTGACTCTTGACTCGAGGTTCGAGAACCCATCGCTTTGCGAATGTGTTTATAAAAGCTTCCATCAGATTTAACACACAACTTTTCTCTTGGCAGATCACGAGGATCTTCCATCAAGAAGATATCATCCATAATGTCGTCAGCACTTTTACATTTCAAATCCATAGGCGATCGATGATGATATTTTAGATAATCTTGATCATCGCTCTCATCGTCCGATGGAATATAATTCCCTGAATCTAACGAACAAGATCGAGTATGATGATGATTTTTTAATGATTTGTAGATGCTATCGTCGTCTGATTTTTCAATAAGCTCATAACTATCGTGCGACACATCATCCTGGGACCCGGTAAATTCGAAATGATGCTGATTCTGAAGATGTTCTCGTTTAATCGTATTATAAGTGGTGCCCGGATAACTAGACGAATACACTTTTGTGTCCGGTAATATAAATTCTTGACTAACATCAATCGAATTATTTTGGGTTAAGAACATCGATCGACGTGAGTCATCGTATCGAGTAATAGGCGAATCAATGCGATCATGGGATAGCAAATCACGATATAATATTTCGGTTTTGAATTTTGCCTTTTCGTCATAGTCATAGAGTTCTTTGCAAGAGGTACTTCGTTGCCATATTTCATCAATATTTTCATAGCTTTTATAATTAGTGGAATAGATATTCGAATGGCTTAGTTCATACTCCAATTTTTCGGACGAAATTTTTTTCGTTTTTAATGGTGATTCATGCTTTAGATCGGAGTAGTGAAGATAGTTATTACTTAAATTGCCAAGTGAATGATAATTTTGCGTATCGTTCGAATCAATTGATTCGACACCGGATAAATCTGAATTTCTTGGTAAGGAATAGGTACTTCTGGGATGAATCGATGGTGGGTCATTATTAGAAATTGTTAACAAATGTTCCGAATGAGATTTTGACTCTCGATTATTTTGGCTAAAATAGTCTGAAGTATCGGAATATCGATTCGGATAGTATTCTTCAGTCGTAATTTTTGGATTACTCGAATTATTGTAGTTTCGGATGTTTTCATCAATAAATTCGTCACTAAAATGTTTATCATTCAAATTTGTTTTTATTATAGTCGTGGTCATAGTCGTTGATGTGGTCGCAGTCGGCAAATTCTTTTTCTGTTTATTTTTACGATTAACGGTTGCATATAAATCATCTGAGTTAAACATTTTATTATTGATAATTATTTCGTCAAAATTTTTCTTATTCTTCTTATTGTATAAATCATTGATGTCTGAATAAATAACATCAACCATATCATCATCGTCGTCATCGACTTCGTCGATAATTTCGTCATCATCTGATTTGGTTGGTGGTATTTGTTTAGACATCAAACACGTATTGCTATAAAGGACTGGGGTACAATGCTGGGGTGCTGTACGAATGCGGATGTCCTGGTCCTCCCGATCCCGGACCAAAACAACCGTCTCCTGGTTGCTGATGGAGATTCCCTTCTCCACCGTAATGTTGTCCGATTGATGCATGATAAAGTTGCTGATGGGACGTGGATAACTGTTGATGGGCGATAAAGGGACATACCGTTGTGTGTTGTGGTTGTGGTAATGGTTCAGACCTTTTTATGTTTTACAGTTTTATATTTATTTTAAGTTACCATCACCATATAAAATTGATTTATTTTTGATAAACAATTTGAAAAAGTAAAATAGAAAAATTTGCCTACCTGTATTGTGACCGTCTTGACGTGCACGACCCCGATCGACTCCTCGTGCATTGTGGTTGACTTGGTGGGGGGAACTCCATGTACCGGTCTGAGGAGAGACAGAGCGACTCGAATCCAATTGGGAGGTTTGATTGTCCTGGGAATATTTCCTCATCGGATAAGTCTCCACCTGGGCTGCTGCCGTGATTTGAGATTGGGAACGAATGGGGTCTGTATGATTGTCGTTGAGGCGATGAACCGCCATATCCGCTCCCACCTTCCTCGTCAGAGAAAGCGACATCGTCGTATCGGGCGTTTGTTGGCCCGCCGTTACTCCCCGCTTGCGGTAATCCCAATCCGCTGAAAATAAATCGGAAATATTTCCAATAAACATCAAAAATACTAAAATGACGGATATCAAAGGATATTTTCTCTAATTTTCGTGTCAGTCTCATTATTCTTATTGCAAAAAAAAACTCAAAACTTAAATAGAACTAGGAAATACATAAAAGATAAACTCAAACAATAAATAAATAATAAAACTAAAACATAAAAATAAAATAAAAAATACAAACCCGTTTCAATTGGTAGTAAAGGATGTGCTGAGATGCTTGAATTCACATTGCATGAACTGTGCGATTGACTTCGACTACCGAAATGTAGTGGTCCCTGACGGAATGACTGAGACCTGCGACAAAAAAGAAAAGAAAAGAGGATAGTTTTTTTGTTTTTTCCTTCCTTAAATAAACCGAATGTTTTCTGCGTGATTTAACTATAAACAATTTGTTTTTCTAAAATGACTATTATGCAAGTAGTAACATCAAATATATCGCGATATTCTTATTTTAAATGAATATACTTAAATTAAAATATTAATGTTAATTAATGTTAATGAAAATTGCTAATAAAACAGAATTTGTTAGTTTATAAATTATATAAATTAACAAAAAAAAAGAAAAAAAATTTGGTCTAAATAGTTTGGTCATTTGTTAATTTGTTTATTAAAATCTATTTCTCACTGCTAATTTTGCCAATTTGTGTATATTTCATTAGTCTAGTTTAAATAATACGTTCATTTGATATTCAACATTTACCTAACTGGATCAGCAGTAGTGTTTAAGTGCTTTAGATTTTTGTCAGAACCTCTACTTTAGAAAAAGCAATAATATCTTATGTAAACTCACAAAAACTCGGTAAAGTGTGAAAACGGAATCCAGAAATGTTTACGTCGGTTGGTCTAATCGCAAAAAAAATAAATATAAGAATTTTCGCTTATAACTGATTTACAGTTAATTGAAGTGGAAGGATACTTTCATTAGAAAACAACAAAAAAAAAGAAGAAATAAATTGAAAAATTATTCATCCAGAATTAGTCGCTTCTAAACTGTGTGGCGCCATACTCTCTATGTTTAGATCATTTGAATATTAGAACCCTAATTAATGCAAAAAGTTTGGTTAGTTAGAACAAAAAAGTGCTGATTATATATTTTTTAAATTCCTCTTCCCTCGAAACCATCTTCGACGATGTTATTTTTTTTACCTAAAAGACCCCATCAAGATCACCCCGTTTACATTTAAGCGAAAATTCAATTTTATTATGACACTTCTAAAAGGAAAAGTCGACTTTTTTCAGAAAAACACATTTTCTAATTGTGACTAACAGTTCGATAGTGAGAGCGACGACGAGTTGTTAAATTCTCATTGGTTTCCATACTTTGTACATAATTTACTTTGACACTTTTTTTAATTTTGACTTAACCTGTGCCAAATTGCAATGAAAAAAATGGGTTGGCCAAATAAAAACTTCTTAAAGCCTATAGAACAAAATTTTAGAGACATGTACAAAAAAGTTACCCCGGAAAAGAATTATTTTGGACTCTCAGTAATCAGTCAATCTTTTCGCGTATTGAAAGATATGGAAGGAATCAGAAGATAAAACTACTCTTTCGGCTCGAATGTAGCGAGGCCATACATCGCTTGATAACGCCATTTCAATTTTAGAATATAAGCAGTTATTACTTAAAACGGGTTAAGGCTTAATTGGGCATTTCCAATGTCGTTTTGTTCAAACTATGTTCGTCTTCGTCTACTCTTAAGATATCTTCTCTTTAAATGGAATAAATTTCTGCTTTAGACTTAGAATAACAAGGAACATACATCATTGACAAAGGGGTCAGTAGAAAAATTCTTAAATTTCGATATTTGGTCTTTTAAAACGTCGACTAGATAGCGACTAGGTATCTTAGATAGCGACTAGATAGTTAGAATCAAATACTATAAAGCTTATACGAGTATACCATAAAAATTAATTTTTCCAGAATTTGACCACCTTTTGCTGTGCTTAGTTCTAAAATATTAATAAACACGCGTTAAAATCAAACTCGTATTTTAAATTTACGAAGCGAGTTGACCGCGAAACCATTGAGCGCTTTAAATAAATTAGGAAAACCAGGCCGAATACTTGTATTAGGGCGTTAGGTAGATGGGCTGGAAAAAAGATCAAGAATGAGAATATACTCCGAAATTTTACTGGTTGAGTACATTGATGATATTCTCACATCTGCTTGGACAAAGAAGGTAAGTAGTACTGAAAATACACTTACGATCAGATCATCATCTTACTTCTCACTGATAAGGTCCGTCTGTTTTTTTGCAGATAAGCGTTTTTCCTCATGTTTATCATTATGGAACAATTAATTTCTGTACGGTGCTCAAAGGGTACTTGGTACGAGTATGCCAACAACTAATAACTTTACAAATATATATTTGTTTATTACGGATTTGTTACGCCTAAATTTATGGGCCAATAGTTGAACTAAATGCACTAAATAAAACGCGGTAGGAGGCATCATGTTATAATGACATTTGGAGCAAATTTTAGATAATTAATTATTATTAATACGGACCTATACGTTCTATTTTAAGTGAGAACGATGAAAGGTAGGAAGACTAAAATAAACTGAAAGTGTGGAATTTATCCCGGCTTCAGAAACAACTTCATAGAACAAAACTATCATAACGGGTGATTTTTTCTTTTTCGTTTTTCGTGTATATGTTTTGATACATCAAAGTCGATTGTTCTCAGCTAGCATTGCCATTTCATCATGGAAAGACTAATACCCGAACAACGTTTACAAATTATTGAATTTTGTTGTCAAAATTCGTGTTTAGTGAAAGATGTATTTCAGTGGAAATGGTGTTCAGCGACGAAGGTTATTTTTTGGTTAAATGCAAGAACTCCAATGGACCCAGAAAAAAACACAGTTTGGTGCGGTTTATGCGAGCTGGTGGAATCAACGGTCCGTATTTTTTCAAAGATGACGATAACGTTACCATCAATGGTGCTCGCTATCGTTCGATGATTTTGGACTTTAATGCCCAAAATGCAACTGAACTGGTCGATATATGGTTTCAGCAAGACGGTGCCACGTACCACACAGCACGTGAAACAATTGGCTTATTGCAAAATGAGTTCGGTGAGCAATATATGTCTCACGTTTCGGTCCGGTGAATTGGTCGCCTAGATCGAGCGAATTGACGCCTCTTGACTATTTTATATGGGGCTACGTGAAGTTTATTTTCTATGTCAATTTCGTTACACTCTCGTTTCTCTTTTATTGCATATTGTTTGGTAAACTCAAGCTGTTTTTCTAAGATCTTCTCAAAAATCGTCAATTCTGCTTAAATTTTAGAAAAATAAGTAAAGTAATTTTGTTGGGCATTTAATTTAGCATCCTTTTGTCCTTAATTGATTTTCTTGTAATTGCTTGACTTTTTAAATACTTGAAAAAGTTGGAAAAGCACTTAGCTGACACGTTCGTTACACAGATTTTTACTAAATTTGGGATTTTCTTAATGTATGGACAATCTTAAGTACGAAGTGTCATCACGATAAGTCAACATGCTAGGATGGCCGAACTTTAAGAAAAAATACCGTTTCTTGTTATAAATCGCCATTAAGGCCTAAATATAGAAAATTGGTGATTATACGTACGTTTTAAAGTACAAACTCGATAATTGCAACCAATTAAAGTCCACGGGCGTTGCAAAAATCAAAAGTTACAAATATCGAATAAAAGTTAAACAATGTGTTGATTTTTCAACAAAGATATGTTTCTTTAAAATAAAAATCACAGAAAATTATAACTTCGTATAAAATTCAATTTAATTCAGAGATATTCCGAAAACATTTTCTGCTGGAACCTAGTTCAGTTGAGCCCGATCTAAACAAGTATTAAAACAGTTAGCGCCTTGTTCATGCTTAACTTAAAAATTTTCCAAAATTTTGACTTCTTTTTCGGATTATTTTCCAATTCTTATTAACCCCACCTCGTTAATCTCTATAGGCAAGGAGTTTTCGGTTATAAACTTGTTAACTTCATGTTCAGATAAATACGTTAGGTGAAATTTTATATAGTAAAGTCAATATTGTATTAAAATGTGGTGCTCTCTATTCTGCCGCTCTATTACGGTCGTAATGTTCGGGGTCATAATCGTCAATTTCTGGCATTATTCGTTTCCAGCACTTAGCAACTTTTGACTGACGAGACTTTCCCAGACATTGGAGAGGAAACTAACCGCATGGCACATGTTAATCCTTTTTGATACAGTCTCAAAATCGTGTTCACTTGATTTATTGTGCAAATAATTTAGCAAATTTTTTTTTACACGTTAATTTGGTTAAATTGATTACGTTTTGGCATATTGGCTGAATCAATGCGGTACAGTTTCGTAGAAGGAACAATATAAGTATAATTCCATCAACAATATATAAATGTCCATCTTTTGGGTGACAGAGAGCGTTATCTCACAATAAGAGTGCCTTTTCATCCAGTCCATTTTTTCTCAAAAATGAGCGACCAAAAACAACAAACAAATATTTTTTAAGTTTTTGTTAAGTATAGGAAGTAAATTAAATTACCGAATTTCTTGTTGCTGTATTGAAATGTTTTTAAAACTATTCTTTGAACAACTCTAAAATCATTCATGCATTTTTGTTTTTCCGATATATAACCGGATCACCGATAAATTTTTTAAAAGTTCTTGGTTATTTAGCTTTTCCGATTACAAAAGGTTTTAATTTGTGACTGGCCGATGCATTTATGCATGCCAAAAAAGTAATCCGTTCTTTAGAATAGAAACTTTTCGGCCTGGTACATATTTCTTTATAGTGAACAAGCGTTTTATTTGGAAGAATTCTTGAATTGTCGAATCGATTGATAAATTCAAGTTTGATTTTATCAAACAACATTTTTTTAAAATCATCAACACTACCTGGTTTGTTTGATAGTTTTTCTCCGCAGATTTTCGGTAAACGAATTTCATGTCGTTTCTTGGAGCTTTAAATTCCCCAGTATTTTCTTGGATTTTATCGTTGATAATTTTGCCTTCTTCTTTAAAATAGAGTATGATAATGGAATGTGTCGTTATTACTGCAAGACATAATTCTTTGTTTTTGTGCACTTTTTTCACCTTTTTATCAAAATTATTTTATTAATAAAATAAAAACAATAACAATTTTTAAAAATTATATTTAGATTAAAAAGACAATTTTAAAAAATATAAGAATTACTTCCTTATAGTGAAAATGCTTTTTTTATATTTTTAGAATCGATTTCGGTAAACACAAGTTACCATCATCAGCTAATTACTTATATAAGTGATGAGATTATACACTGTATTTAAGTAATTGTATGCACTAGAAATTGGTTTATGTATATTTACTGCAAGACATAATTCTTTGTTTTTTTTTTTTTTTTTTTTAAAAAAAAAAAAAAAAAAAAAAAAAAAAAAAAAAAAACAAAAAAACAAAGAATTATGTCTTGCAGTAATATACATAAACCAATTTCTAGTGCATACAATTACTTAAATACAGTGTATAATCTCATCACTTATATAAGTAATTAGCTGATGATGGTAACTTGTGTTTACCGAAATCGATTCTAAAAATATAAAAAAAGCATTTTCACTATAAGGAAGTAATTCTTATATTTTTTAAAATTGTCTTTTTAATCTAAATATAATTTTTAAAAATTGGAATGTGTCGATCTCGCTGAATCAAAAATCATTTATCTAGGAAATTCACGCGATTTCATAGCCCTTATCTTCGAAAATGGATTTAAGTGAGTGGGAATAGGCGTATTTTGTAAATAGACTCTCATTTTATTAATTCTTGATATTGTTAAACGCATTTTTATAATTTAAACTAAACCACACTAGTTATACTTTAATAATTTATGAATATCCTAGGTTATGTTTATATTCGAAATATAGAAAAAGACACATGTTGTTTCATTGCATTTGTTAAACGGTATACTCGTTTTAGAGGAATATGAATATACAGGCAAATAAAATCTGGTAGTTTATTCTGCATGCCTTCCTCGACCCTCTCATATATCGGTATTTTACCATAATCCTTTCTGTTTTTTAACGATATTGAAAAGAGAAATTTATCGAATAATGTTTATTAAAATTGCAATTATCGAGGTAAAATTTTATTCGGTTGCAATTCTAAAGTTTTAAAATAGAAAATTTACATTGTTGCAAGTATCGAGCATTTGCAATTACCAAGTGTTACGTTCATCGAGTTTGTACTGTATTTGCAAAAAACAAAAAACGATCCTAGAGAAACTGTCATCTTCACTACACGAATTTCTGCCAAATTTCATTGCAATCTCACAATTTACGGAAAAAAATAAAATTTGACTCTGATCAGTCATAATACCTATTTGGGCTGTAGAAAAGCAAAATATGTATTTAAGAAAAACAGTTATCGTTTCCGTTTAAACTTAGAAAAATTGGTCTAAACCAATTTTGTTATAAATTTATTTTCAAATCCATTTGTTTTAAATCCATATTATCGTAAATACTAAACTTTTTAAAGAAGCCGCCATTTTCGGTAGGCCAAATTTCGCCAAAGTGACGTCCCAAATTATGAAAACAACAGGAACTTTCATATTAAACAGTCAATCCGTGTGAGTTCTAGAGAGTATATAGCGACTGGTAAATCATAAACTTTTCAATATTAACTCTCCCATAACTGCTAAATTCCTCACTAGTTTCATGGATCTTAACGAGAGATTTAAAGTAATTTGGAAAAAATTAACCAAGATATTACGTGGTAAAGATTTAACATTTTTTCCACTAAAACCAACGTGTTCTCCTTTCTCTTTGAGAAAAATATACTAAAAGCTTCTCATACAACCACTTAGAGGTACAGCAACGAACAGGTTCAACTAAACATAACAGGCACATTTCGCTCACGAGAAAGCGTAGGAAATACGAAATGTTGACTTCCTTGACACCTCACAATTGTTTGTGTCTGGATGGATCGTACCTGTATCTTACCTATTTATTCTAGTACTTAACCGAGAAAATGCATTGATATAGCTGAAACAATTATTGAGATATATGTACCACATAATGGTAAAACTGTACAAAAAATAATGATCCCAAAATGTTTAAAGCTTGTATCAAAGCTTCTTTGCTTGATCACCACTTTCATGAACCTCCCTATTCAACCAACCAAACTACCAAATTAAAAGTATCGTAAAACAAAATAGCCTCAAATCATTGCATAACTTTCTCCGCTATGGGATCTGGCCAAAACTTTTTTCATAAAAAAACAACTATGTGTCACACAGATTTCCATGTTATATGACGCTTTGCAAATTCAAACCGTTTCTATTTTCTTTATTCATTCAACGGAAGTTTATATTAAATTTGTTTATCGTTCGATGAAGTGTTGACTTTTACCTCAGTTTGTCCTTAATTTTAGTAACTTAATAAACTGAAGATGAAAATTCACGGAGAAATCGAAGTAAATAATTTTCGGGTTTTCCCTAGGGCTCGACATTTTTATTTGTCGACTTTCTACAGTTTCCATGCAAAATCTATTTTTTCCTTCATACATTTTTAAGAACAAACTAAAATATCAGTCTTATGATTAATTTCCATACGCTTACGCTTGCTACAATTGGAAAAGTAAAAATCTTAAATTTATTATTGGTTTTCTGCAATTGAATAAAAAATCTACTAATAATGTTAACTGCTCTTATTCTTCATTAATATTTTTATTAGTTGTTTTCATCAAGTATACGACCACCACATAAAATAATTGGTCTTGAATGACAAAATCTAGCAAACGGTACGAGTGTTGATTTTTGTTACTAATTTCGATGATAATTCCTTGAGATACAAGGCGTTGAACAAATTTAGTACCAACTTAAACTTATTTAACTGATAATTGAGTAAGATTTGTTATGAGATTATAACGTTAATCTAAGGTTAAATATTATCTACATGCTCCTGCTTCTACATGCATTATGCTTTATAGTAAAGCAAAATATTGCCAAAGGTGACCTCCATTTTGAACATTGTAATAAAACTATAAATGGGATTGCACACACAATTGTTATAATAATCAACAAGAATAGTAGTTTTCTAAGCATAACCACTTAAATATCTGGATGATTGTCTTCAGACCTAACCAAATTAGTTTGTTGCCATAAAAAAAACGTTACATAAAGAAAACATAAATCCAAAGTAAGATGACATTATGTTTTCTACTGAAGGGCAAGCTAACACGTGAAACCGTTAATGTCAAGCGTATTTTCACAATATTTACCGTCAATTACTAATAATGCTGCATTTTACACTTGACGACAAACAAATAATTGTTAAATAAATCAAATTCTACTGGCCGCAGATTCACCTCACCACCGCGTTAAATAATTGATTTACATAATAAATTTCAATTTATTATTCATATCATTAATTATTAATTTCCCATTACATTATATATAACATAACATTTTGTTATTCAATTTTCCGTGGCTTTAACATTGTTGTTAATTTTCCTTATAATATTAACGTATTTAACCAGGCAAACATCCTTTATGTTATAAGAGGTGTGTACGTAGCATAAATGTAATTTTTGTTTTCTTTCAAGTTTACGTGACTCGTGTGTCTCTTTTTAATCTGCTTTTACATAAATATACCCAACTTATATTAAATTATTGTGATTTTTTATTTTAACTTTACAACGTTCTTTTTACGAGTTAAGCCATTACACTATTAATTTTTTTATTCTTGTATATTTTCAATAATATTTTAGAATCGATTGAAAATTTTCCTTCAAAATTTTTGTTTAATATTGTTTTTTAAGACAGATTTATCATACTTAAACTTAAAATGTTAAACATTTCGTATATATAGGTTTTATATCCCTAGGTTAAAACATCTTACCATTTTTTCGTGTTACACATGTTTGTGTTTGTGACGAAAAATGAAAATTGAGGGATTCGTTCATGTATGTACGAACATAACATTAAAACACACATATATTTCCACTATGTTCACGTAAAATAACAATAATCAACTAGGATTGCCTAGGGATTTCATTTACAATGGAAAAAGTGTATCTTGTAAAAAAATAATAAATGAAAAAATTTAACTTACAGACACACTAAATACAAATTTGATCCTTGGCAATAACCTTTATATAAAGTTGATAGTTGACATTCATGACACAACACCGCACAGTCTAATCTAAATTTTTCTTTCTCATCTTAAATTTTGAAACATAAAATATCAATTATTTAAATCAATGCAAAATCAATCACAATCATTTTTTGACTGTGTTATTGTATTTCTTAGACAACTTTTAGAGGGAGAATGTATAGTGTAACGAGAAGACGAAGCAGAATCTAATTTATTGTCAAGGCACATAATTTTCCGCATTTTTTTCGCATTTCATTAATTAATGAATATTAAAACGATTTTTTTGATTTTTAAATATAATTAAAAAATATTTTTTTATGTTTATGGAAATATAATATCGTTTGAAATTTGGAACAATCTCAAGAGTACAGCAGGGATATATTTTATCTTTCCTAATAACATCTTATAATGTTAATAAACAAAAAACATACCCATTTATTTTGGAACTGTGCGTAAGCTTAAGTGCCTTAAGACATGTTTAGATTAAATAGTGGATTAAATATGGGATTAAAATTTTTAACGTTGATGATGGCCAGCCCCATGAACGATGTTGCGGATAATTGTTTTATTGGCAAACGGTGCTTCTCATTGATAATGTAATATGTAGGTCAGGTGCAAGAACCAAACTAGGAACTAAAAATTATAGCAGCGGCAAGCTTATGTCCGTCTCACAATAAATTTCGTTTCAAGATTTTCAAATTTTTCGTTTCAATTTTCAAAAATTATTTAAGAATATTTTATGTGATAAAATTTTTAAATTATCGAAGCCTTTTTCCTTTTATATTGTAATTTTCGTTTTATATTTGTACAATAATACTACAATAATTTTTTTAGTTAAACTTTCTGGCTTTTAGTAAAAGTAAAATAATATAGAAATAAAAATAAATAATTAATAATAAAATAAACTAAATAAATACGAGTAATAACTAAATTATATAATAAATAATAATCAAATAAACTAAAATTTAAAATTAAGAATATATTATTGAGAATCGTAATTATTCTTTGGATTCGAAAATAAAATTACCAACGAAGGGAAAATTCGTTCATCAACTGACAATTCTTGTTCGAAAACGGTTAAGGGAAATTGTCACTCGTTTCATGGTTATTCGTTTTCATTTTGTCTTTTGTGACGTTGGTTTAGTTTACGTTTTCGAATTCACAAATACCGACCGTTCGAAAACGTCTTTATTAAACCAATGGAAATCAAGCTCAACAATTCTGTCCTTTTCACAAAAATCCAACCATTAATCTTAGAAAAATATTGCAGCTTAGTAGCACAGTTATCTGCTGATACCGAAACAAGCTTTAAGGTTTTAATAGCTTAACGAGATGTTTTATTTGTATATTTATGTATTTGCCCCAAAAAAACACTATTGCTTGAAAGTGGGTTTTAATATTAACCACTAGGTTTTCAATTTAGAATCCTCTTTCGAATTTCGATTTAGCTATACAAGCGATTCTTAGCAGTTCAAAATTTAAGGCGCCTTTATGGTTGGTGTTCGTTCGTTCGTTCTGACAATTTTTTCGACCAATCATATTGCTCAAAAGTGACGATTTTTTTCTTCTGGATTTTTCGACAAGAGATGATTAGCCGAAAAAATGACCGAACGGTCGAACGAACACCAACCATAAAGGCGCCTTTAGATCTTCTATTTATTTTACATTATAAAATATTTATACAGTCGAGCGTGGGCTATACATAATTGGAAATCCGTTTTGGGGAACGTGAACTAAACTGATAATGGTGCTCCTAACACCGCTGGAATTAAACACTCAAAAACTGTTGTAGCATTTGTGTGTTATTATCAAATTGGTACATTGGCAAAGATTGCAGAATCTGATTTACCAGTCGAAAATTTTTCATTTTCAGCAGCAAACTACATACTGATGAGGCAGCTTCATTAATATTTATTTAAAACCAACTTCTCAAATAAAAATTTCACATAAATATATTAATCATTTCTTTAAGCTATATTTGATTATGTGGACGAGATGGTTGAAATTCGCGCTTGCCCGAAAAGTTGCTCATCCCAATTCTACTTTCGGATTTACTAATGACTCGGTGTCATTAACTTATGGTGGAGCTATAGTTGATGCATGCTCACGATTCATGTTACAGTACGGTCATGTCAAAAGGCCCATCATACTAGGTTCCAACGAACGTTAGGAATTACACGAAATAGAAAATTTTATTAGTCAAATAAATTTTATTAGATTACGTAAACATTATAGCAAAACACAAACTAAAAATTTCGTAGTGCTCTCTACGTTATTCATTATTGATTATTGTCTTAATTTAGTTTAGTTTAGAAATTAAAATTGATAGGCACATCTTTTTTATTATAGTGCTACCAGTCAGTGACTGATATGAACTAGTTGTGAATTTAGTTATCGGAAATGTAGACCATCATGGATTCCACCTTATGGAAAAATTTTAAATTGAGCTGCCTAATAACGATTGTGTTTGCAATAACATTTTTAATGCTTTGATATTTGTATCACATGTTATCACTGAGTAAAAACCTAATAAGACTACGATTATCAATTAGGTATTAATTATGCAATATTCGGAACATAAAATAAGTATAAGTATGTAGTATGTAAACAAACACACAATTTGGTTAACTAATGCTAAAATTTCCATCACATATGATAAGAGTGTAGCGACATGTTGAAGTGCACAAACTTGTGATTATCTCCAATCGCGATGGCAAGTCAAATAAATTAAAGTTTGTAGCTCTGATAAACGTACAAATTCATATTTAATTGAATAAATGATACAATTTTAATCTGGAATTGCGATTTTAAATTACGGTGAATTAATAACGATACTTTAATTCAAACTAGATTTTAAAAATAAATCGTGTCTTAATTTA
Organism: Nephrotoma appendiculata; assembly: GCA_947310385.1. Lineage (NCBI taxonomy): Eukaryota > Metazoa > Arthropoda > Insecta > Diptera > Tipulidae > Nephrotoma > Nephrotoma appendiculata. The sequence goes on from OX371223.1 coordinate 277,925,875, forward strand.
CGAAATTTTAAAATTATTTTCGTCAATCTTAAATAATCCTGTCCATTTCAAAATATTTCACATTAATAATATTCCTAAAATTCAATTGCGATAATTGTGTTTTATAAACAAGATAATCTTCTTTTAGGACAATACGTGTAATTAGAAACCTGGAAAATATAGCAGTAATAAACAAATCGTGATTAGGTTGTTTTGTTTACGTATTACATCACTTTTACATTTTTCCGCTAGAGGTGCACTTCAAATGACGAATGTGCACTAATCAATTTCTTTCCCGTTTCTCAATAATCTGATAAATGAAAAGCTTAAACTCCAAGTGATAGAAATATGTTTGAGGTGTACAGCATATCTTTGACCTTGCATTTGGTAATTCTGACTAATATCCCCAAATATACCAAAGTCGGTTTAAAGCAAAATTTGATTCCAATGTATCCACTGGCGGTTTAATTAAATAAGTACTTTAACATAATAAATTGATCACAATTTTCCTATAACTATAAAACCACCTTGATGTTAATGCATACCTTATTTTATCTTAACAAAGATAACAGCTTGAGATATCACTTAAATTCTTAAGTACAAGGACAGTTGATAGAGTTAGTGGAACCGAAATCTGTCTTATCCACCTTTCCAAAAACCAGATTAACTACCAACTATTAAAGCTGATACTTTTACATTACGTTGTAATGGCACGGCGTAATAATGGCGTTGTAATTCATGGATTTTCAATTCGGAAAATTATTCATAGAAAACCGTAAAATTTTTCTATATTTGAGTCAAAAAAAAATAATTCAAAAATCACTTGTAATTTACACTCAATTTTGATGAATATGGTTTCAGGGAATCGTTTGTCTGTGAATTGTTTTTTTTTATAATGTACCTTTTCTATTGAATTGTCGAGGACTTATTTTTTGTAATTTACTTTTCTATGGCATTGTTGTGGATTCAGCATAATCTTTTTTTATTTAAAGTTCAAAGTTGAAATTCCCCAAATTAATTTTAGATATTAATAGAAATTTTATTAGTGTAACTTCCAAATTAATTATCAATTACAAGTGCACCTATAACACAAATATGCATTTGTGACTTGTTTTGATCTGTAACTGTGTATTATGAATTAGTTACGTTAGAATATGTTCGTACTTTTGTGGAGTGGATATTTCTAGGTCAACCATAAAACCATATTTATTACATTTCATGTAATTTATCAAAACTTTAAAATAAATCATGAATATCATTCTTCTGTGCAAACAGAAATAATTTTTTTTATATAAATCTGTAAAAGTTAATTAATACAAAGCTATATGTTGCTTAAATCTACTATTTAAAAGCAAATTGTTAAAAAATTTGCATTTTAATTTAATATATTGTCATTTTGATTATAGAATAAATCTAATATGAATTATAGTTTTCAAAATGAAGAACTATTTATTAATGTGAAAACCAAAAAGCACAGAGTGAATGGCGGAATATATATAATATAGATATAAAAAAATATTTAACAGAATGTGCTTATACATACTTATGTAATGAATATACTTTGACTTGTATGAATTAAAACATGCTTACTCTTACGTTTATAAAATATAAAAACCACCCTAAATAACACAAAAGGATTACAAAAATAAATTTTTCATCCGAATACTTTTATTTATTTTTGGGTACAAGAAAAAAAAAACGATTAAAACGGAAATACCTCAAAAATCAAATTACACATATTTCCATAATAAAATTAGATTTTCTTCATTAATTTCTTTTTTGAGATGGGTGTGTGTGTGTTTTAATTTGCGTGTACGTACGACGAAATTTGACTCAATTTCTTCGCATATAATTTTCTAGTTAGAAAAACAAGTTAAATTAAAAAGATTTAGAAAAAAAAAAATTGAACAAAATTTATCGTTTCAAAGCATTTTGCTTTAATTATTTTTTACGTAAAGCTAGTAGTACTAGTCCTAATTTATCAAAAATAATTCCTAGCCCAATTTTTATTAAACTGTATATAAAAAATCCTCTTCTCTTTTCTAATTAACGTTTTGGTATACATATAATGTTTTGTTTGTGTATCTTTCTAAGTCCAAAACTTAATACAAAACAAATAATACAAAAATTAACCCAAAGTAAATGATTCAACTAATAAAAAAACACATAACACAATTAAATTTGTTAAAGCCACAAAAAATAAACTAATTCTTAAATAAATTATATTACGACATAAAAAATATCTTCTAAAAACGCTTAAAAGCGCACGTTGAGTTCGTTATAAGGTTAGGAAAGGACCCAAATTTAAATCTTTCATATCTAACTCAACACGCAAAATAAAATAAAAATCAATTAATTAAAAACTTAAAACAACAAAATTATTTTCTGGATAATTTGGGGGCCATGTTTAGTACATTAAGCAACATAATAAAAAAATTATTACAAAATAAATTAATAATGAAAATTTTACATGAGTATTCATAAAATTTGCTTGGGAAATTTTTAGTTTCGTTTTTCCCGGAACAGACAATAACATAAAACAATGAACTTACCTTTGAGATGTTTGCCGTTTCACATAATTATCACGTACAAATTCTATGATTTGTTTCTGTGTTTTGCCACTATATCTGTAAATACATAAAATGGATAAAACATAAATTTAATATAAAAATCTGATTGATATCTCAATTAAATAATTAACTTGTATAATCAATTAGTAGTGTTTTCTCGTGATAAAATTTTAATGAGTATTTTGTGGTATAAATAATAATTTAAGTTGAAGTCATTGTTATGGATGGATTTGGTTTCGAATTGGATTGTGGGAAAAGGAATGAGAAATAATGTTTGGAACACATCCAAATTTAAGCTATTTTCCTACTGTACTACGTAAATATTTCCTCGTAAATAAACAGTATAAAGTGTATACCACCATAAATGTTAATATTAACGGCGTACCGCTAGAAATATGTCACATGAAATTTATATTGGATATTTTGTAGGCCTAAATTGTTCTAAATATAAAACTAATGAACCGCAGCGAATAGCATTTTATAGTTGCAATTTGAGGCGTTTTATGTACTCCTTGATACGAACGTCAACTTAAATCACTTCATCTACTTTAATAAACGTAGTCAAATATCCAAGATCAATTAGAATTCAAATACCGTGGGATCTGGGATATAATGTACGAGTATATTGAACTCGGCTTTGACTAAAACAGTCTACTTGGTTTAAAATTATCGAAACCTGCCCTTATACCGAGACAGACACAAACTTGATAAACATGAATTCTTGATTATCGCTATATTTCTCCTGTCTGTCATATCACGATTTTCATCAAAACAGGATTATTACGTTTATAGAACAAGATTATTACAATCAGGTTGTAGGAATAAGATAAATGTGAAATATAAGAAAAAATCAGTAGGACTGTATGAGGCTGGGGAACATAAGTCATTTTCATTGAAAGTATACAGAAAAATTGTTAATTATAACTAAATTTTAAAAATTTTAAACTGTCACAGAAATTATTTATACATTTATATTAACTTATTGTAACTGATTCGATGTAATTCAAAATCGGCAAATACGCATTGAAATTGTTTTATTTCATTAATTAAATATGAATTTGAACGTTTGCAGAGTTACAAAATCGGGTTTGTGTCTGTCTGGTATTAGAAACGCAAACGTTACACTATTGGTTAAATATGTGCTTATTGGGTTGGATGTAATAATGTTACCCTGATAATAAATATTTGATTACCTGGATCATCAGCCGTTAAATAAAAGTAACACTGAAAAAATACATTTCGTTCAGTATGCTTAGAAATATGCGGTTAGAGGTTAGCCAATGTAAGTTGCTTAGCTATTAATCCTAATACACTGTGGTGCAGAACTATAGACGCATCTTCATTTTAACGCATTCACTACATTCGAGAAAAGGTTAAATGTATAATTCATGAAATCTAAGAGAGAATAGAAAACTACGAACGAATGACGAATAATAACGAAATTGTATTGTTTTATATACCGTTATGATTTTTTTTTTTTTGTTTGCTGGAGCTTAACAATAGACGCACGTCTAGCATCTTCTAATTATTTGAAAGTTAAGATTTGTGAATTTATTTTGGTTGTTATTTCTTGCAATGCCGCGTGGGTCTTATTAACCGATATAGAAAAAGGAAAAATTCTTGGTTTTTGAGAAGAAAGTGGCAGTATTCGAGAAATTTCTCGAAGATTGAAGCGGTCTGACAAAGTAGTCCACACATTTTCAAAAGATCCGGTTAATTATGGACAAAATAAGAAAGAAGGACAAAATGAGAAAGAAGGACCAAGAAAAGCTTCCGAAACGTGATTAGCGCCAAATTATCAAAACTGCCATAGAATGCTGATGAAAAGCGGAGCCCAAATAGCACGAGAATGTCATTTAAATGTATCTCGTTGGACCGTGTATCGGGTTTTAAAACAATCTTCATACTTTGCTCTACAAAGCTTAAGTTTGTGCCGAGATTATTGTATCGTCATAAAGAAGTCCGTCTCGAATTCCGACGAAGAAATACTATATGAGTACGGACTGGAAAAAGATAAACCAGTCTTACAATTTGAATTATATTTCTTTTAATATTTTAAATTTCCATTAAAAAAATATTTAGTTTACTTTTTCAGATAAAAAAAAATTTAATTTAGACGCTCCGGACGATTTTAATTCTTACTAGAGCGACCTGCGCAAAGAACCGCGTTATTTTTCTAAGAGAAATTTCGGTGGCGGTTCCGTGATGGTTTGGGGAGCTTTTTGTATCGATGGAATGCTAGAGTTAGCCTTCCCGTCCACCCGCATGAAATCCAGAAAATACAAACATTAATGAGAACCAATCACCTTCCATATTTAGAGACGCAGAGGACAGAAAATATAATTTTCAGCAAGATAACGCTTCAGTACACAAGAGCAATGAGAATCGCTCAGAAGCGATTAATGTTGAGGTATTGCAATGGCCAGACTGCTCACCAGACTTAAACCCAATTGGAAACATCTGGAGAATCATAGTTGGAAAAATCTTTGCTGAAAACAAGCAATATGAAAAGTTTCGGCTTGAAAAGGGCCGTGATTGAAGCTTGGGAGTCAATTGGTGAAGATGTTCGAGAAAGCTTAGTTGAGAGTATGCCGAACAGGATATTTGAGCTTAATCAGAACAAAGGAGGTCCTACTCATTATTAATTTTATTTTAATTTTAAATAAAGTGAATCAATTTTTTATTTCATGTTCGCTATTAACGTGCGTCTATAGTTGTGCACCACTAGAAAACTAAACATTGAATTATTAAGGTGAATAAAATAAATTTTCCAGTTTCCTTTGTAAATTTTGTTGTTTTACTATGCCCTTTTATACTGCACCATTGGCTTCATCTCAAACTTTTTGAAACAAAGAGTTTCCTAAAAAGTAGATGCGTCTATCGTTCTGCACCCACAGTGTATGATGTGAGCGCATATTCTAGGTTTTATACTGTGTGTCTCACCCCGATTTTTTGGATTAAATTTCCGACTAACTAAATCGATTGTAAATTCCCACCAGTCGTTCTTAAATGGCACAAAACAAGCCGCATCTGATGTTCAATTAAAACTTGCTAAATAAATTAGCAATTATTAATGTCAACAACATTTGTAATCAGCGATTGATAATTCTAAACTACGTTTGTCGTTTAGAACTAAATATTAAGCACATAATGGTACATAAACATTAGAAACATCTATCAATAACTGATATGGACTAACCATCAATTTGGTTAATCGGAAATTTAAACAAAAAAAAAATCGGTTTCAGGCACACAGTGTTAAAAACGTAAAGCACCTATCTTGTCGACAGCTTTTTTATTAAATGTTCATCTGAGATTATTACCATCTTGGTTTAACTGACGTTTATTAACCGTTTCTTCATGTGTTGTTTCATTCGGAAGTCCCATGCATCAACACCATTCGTGCTTGATCGGCAACAGTTCGGCTGGTAAACGCACTAAACTGAGTTTAGAGAGTATCTAGCTCGTTTGTAAGTGTATCAAATAATTGGGGGTTGTTGATCGTTCTTGATCACGTTGAAGTGCAACACAACGATCAGGCATCCCAGGGTCTGTTTTATAATTCAACCCGCGCGAGCAGTTAGCCAGTGTATTGTACACCGAGCGAAGGTTTTGCAGAGTCAAATTATTGTTAAAGTATTAAATTGTTTTTACTTGGCACACTCGTCGTACACTGACATTTACTTCAGAGTAAAATTTGACGAACCGAGTACAGACGGTTAAGCACAGTTCTAAAAAAAACGCAGTGTACAGGTTAAATTCTCAGGTTGAATGAAAAAACACAGTATTTTTGACAGCGCACGGCAGCTCAGGTTAAATTATAAAACAAGTCTTCAGTAAAAGGGCTATGTGTGGGATATGTGTACTCAGATTGCACACTTCTTCACTTCAACATATTATTTGTGAGATGAAAAAAGAACAAGTCAAAGCCACTTTCTAAACCCGTCGGTTGAAAATTTAATCTTTAAATTTATTAAAATCTCTTAATTCTTTGTCGTTTTTTTTGTAAATGCTAAACTTTTCAACATCGTTGCAAAAATTTAAAAAGCTCTCATTGTTATTGAAGCTGCCATTTCCGGTACACAGATTTCCAATAAGTTTCGCAAGGATCTCCCAATTAATGGAAAAATTTCAAGTATGAAGTTTAATTTACAATCATTTTGTTTTAAGCGTTTTATCGTAAATGATATACATTTGTTAAAATATTTGCAAAAAATCCCAATCTCCCAATTTATGGAAAAGCTTAAGTGTGAAGGTTCATACAGATCAATGAATCCATACGGGCTGGCTATGGGACCGATTTATTTTGCGGTACCTAAAACAGTTTTTTCCAAAAACCGTCATTTCCACAAAATTAATTTAGAATCTTTTAGTTCTTAATCGTTTTTGTTGTAAATACTTTTCAAAATATTTGCAAAAAACCAAAAACCTCCTATGGAAGATAAAATTCCGGTGGACCGATTTCGACCGAAAATCATTGGGATCTCCTAAATTATGGAAAAAACCTTAAATATGAAGTTTCACCTCAATCAATTTGTCTGGGCTGTAGAGAAACTTAGACCTATTGTCTGCACGGAACCACACACACATACATACGCACACACAGATTTAAAAAAAAAACACTTTTTGATTATTTTACTAGGTAAAACGCAAGGCACGCAGGTACGCAAAAGGCTTTTTTAATTATCTCTCTGCTCGCCCCAATGCCTAAAGGCGACACGTGGAAATCAACGAGAAGTTGGTTAATCAAATCGACCACATCCTCGTGTCCAACTTTTCCCGCATAAAAAATATTAAGACCACAGCTTCAACATAGATTCTGACAACTTTTTAGTAGTTTCGAAATGAACAGTTTCGAGACGAACAACCACCCCTACTCCATCTTACGATAAAGTGCGAAGCTTCATATCAAATATGAAAATATAAGGTACCAGATGAGGATGTCAACTGTAACGAAATGCTCGAGAATAGCGAAAATTTCCTCTTCTACCACATCTTTGGGTTGACCAACTATTTGGTTTGCAGAGAATATTCTTCGAATTTTTCACTACATAAAAGACCGGTTAAATTGTTACGGTTAGTGCGGAATTGCTTTGCTCAACGCCGGTTACAAGGTCGCAGTACATTTCCTATTCATTGTACTTCAACAGACGTATGATGGCATCCAAAGGAACGTATTATGGGGTCTTGTCACGCATTTGAACATTCTTTCAAAATTGAAAAGTGCTAAGTTTTAATGGATGGCTCTCAAAACTAGGTGATAATTGAAAGAAAACTATCAGAGGGTTGCAGAATAAGATCAGGAGTGCGGCAAGAAGTGCCAACAGCCCAAATTTTATTCAACCTATCGTTAGAATAATTCAATTGCTCATCATAACGCAGCCCAGCTGCTTATAACAAAGCGTAATAAATTTCGAAATCTTGGCTCAACCTACTGGTTCTTTAACCTTCTCCAGTTATTAAGGAACTCGAGTTACTTAGAAGATAATCACCGTCCCTAAAGAAATCCCGGTTAGAGAAATAACGATCTCCTTTATTAAAACCATATTGTCTATCTGAAATTATAACACTTCCTTAATTGCTACTTAATTTGCTCTTAAATTTATGCGGTGGCTAACATAGTGGACCGTAGTAGTTCCGTTTTAAAACTATTATGCTCTAGAACTGGTTGCGCAATTGCACTTTTTATCTTAATTGAAAACAATTTCCTACGCGTTGTTAATGGAATCCATTTTATATTCGGCATTCGGAATTGATCGGATAGTAACTCAATCTGGAACAACGGTGGAGTGGACGTTTGCAAATAAGTTAACTTGAAAATGTGGGTCCATCTCAAAAAGTTTTATGGTTTTAGAACAATCCAACGCTGATTTTAGACATACATGTTATGATCAGAAGTTATAATTCCAGCTTTAGCTTAGACACTTGCTTACCGTGACTGAAGGAAAAATGTAAGATCCGAAATTTGAGAGTCAAATTTTGGCAAATAATTATACAATTTGTTGTGAGATTATGCTAAACGATGAATATTCCACATGGTGGCTTGCAACATTTGTATAACCAGATGATTACACCATTGTTTTTGGTGAGCATTAAATTTATCAACCTCATTTAACTCGCAGTAGGAATGTTGGTTGCGAGTATCCTCACTTTTGACTGACAAAAAGAAGCTCAATTTGTCTGCTTTTATCTGGCTGGAGCGTCTTGTGAACAATAATTTTAATACTTCGAACTTCTGATGTTTCGAAATGTTGTCTTTATTTAACAAAGATGTTTGGAGATTGATGTATTTCCGTTAGAATCAATATTTCGAGTCTGGATGAATCGGACATTGGTAAGATGGTTGAAATTCATAGTAATGAAAAATTTCATTTTTTTACGCAAAAATGTGGAAAAATTTAAGAAACATCAAGAATTAATAGAAATTGATTGATTGATTGATTGATTGATTCTGAATGCACGACCAAGTTCTTACACAGGAGCTCCCGGGTGACGCCGGGCCCACCGTACACTCTTTTTTACATATAACAAAACCGAAGGATTGGATAGGTTAGTTAAGTGGGACAGAATCGGCCCGGTTACAGACACCTAGGTATAGCCGATAGTTAGTAACACAAAGACAGCACAATACTAATCTACTAAGGAAGGATAAAGGTTTAATAGGTTTAATGGATAACGATGGTATTGGTCTTCAACAATTGCTTCTCTAAATCAGCAACCTGAGAAAAAAAATTTGTATTATTTCACGTACATCTGGAAATTTCCTGAAATGTAATTGTAAATTAATACAAAATTTAATTGATTAAATTGACCCAGTTGCAGACCCTTAAATAAAGTCGCTAGTTATTAATGCAATGACAACGCCATTCTAATCTACACAATCAACAATTAATATTTCAAAGAAATATTATTTCACGTCTGTAGATTTTCTGAAATTTAATTCTAAATTAATATTTTCCGGCTTCCTAAATAATATAAACATTTATTAATTTAATCCTCCTGCAATTCCACGACTTACAATAGGATTTCCTGTATCCATAATTATTTAAATTATATCAAACTTAGTTTAAAATTCATTAGTATTTAACCCTTAAATCGAAAAAAAAAAAAAAAAAAAAAAAAAAAAAAAAAAAAAAAAAAAAAAAAAAAAAAAAAAAAAAAAAAAAAAAAAACAAAAAAACAACAAATTTTATATGTAAGGCATCCCAAAGGCAATGGTTCCCGGAAAAATATCAATGTTATTCAATACCAGATTAACTACCTGATAGGATATTTCAAACAATTTTAATTTAATTCGCAAAAATTTCAAATATTTTATTAGTTTTGTTCACCAAAGAAGAGAATATTCCATTAATTGCAAAGTATAATTATAGTGCACAGGATATTTATATCATGCTCAATGGAACTTTACTATTCCTCAACCAATAACTGTTAAATATGGTACGCAGAATTGGATTGGCACTGTAGCATGTTCAATGGAACTAAGCAAACTCAAAACAAATGATGATCAAATTCGGATGCAAAGCCGAATTTGACGAAATTTTCGGATTCAGCTATAATGAATGAAACATGCCGTTTCCAACCGAAATTTTCCAGTTCAGATTGTAGAGCTGGGCTAGGATTCTAATAAATTAGGATCAACTTGTATTGGGATTTTAATGTGTCTTTTTGATTTTGATAAAGTTCTAAAATTCGATAATTCTGAATGGAACTTGGCCATACCCCGACCAATTATTGTCAAATCAGGTAAGCAGAATTAAATGTTAATGTAAAAATGGATTTTAAAGAAGTTCTGGAGTTCGGCCGTGCTAAGCAATGTCTTAACTAATCATGTTCGAATCTGATATGTTGAGCTGAACCGGGATTTCAACATAAATCCCGGGTGAAGTACTGGATTTTTTAACAAAATAAATCCGAAAATAATCGGCCAAGGAATTTTCTTATTTCTCCATTTACACGTCAAAACAGCCAGTTGACAGATGACCCAACCGAACTAAGCCTCTCCCAAATTAATGCTAATTGCTTGAATTGCGATTTGCTAGAATTCCAATTAAGCCCAAAAATGATTTTATGCATCTTCCGCAGTATATTGTCTCAATCAAACAAAACGATCATGATTTATGTGAGGTGATGACACGAACGGAAGATAGAACCACGCGGAAGGCTTTTTACACAATTAGTACATGAGCAGGTCGTTGATTAGGATTTAGAATTCAAATCAATCGATATTCGTATATATCATTCCCATGCAAAGACGAACCTGTTTCGAGAAATATTATTGAGCCAGAAATTCTTTTAGATAAAATAGTGCCAGCAGTAAGCAATTTTAAAAAAAACAGTCAACATTAAAAGGCCGAAGGATATCACATCAAAGATTTAATTGTCATTACAAATGGAAATAAAAAATTAAAAACCATTTTCCCTTTGCCATGCCGTAACACATATGAGGTCTCATCCCTTTAAATCAATCTACAAAAAAGTCATGAATATTTATATATATACACATATACATACATATCTACACACATACACACACATATACATACATATATATGTATAAAATTTTACTATAAAATGAAATAAAAAATATTTCTGTTCTTTGTCACTATTATGAAATTTTAAAGTTTTTCTTTTGCGTATTATCAGTAAAAAAATTGCTGTCAGCAAATCTTTCCACGGAATTAATTCATTATTTGTAAAACTGATCAACAAGAAATATGTAAAAGAACAAAAAATATTTTGTTTTACTATTCACTTATCAAGAATAAAGTAGAAAGAAATGATATGTATTCTCTATTCGATCGTTCAATACAGGCAACAATACATTTTATCCAATCAGTACTACAATGAATTTTCGCTTTCTTATTAGAATAGAAAAGTAAAACCAAAAGAGCAGTAGATCCCGTTCGCTAACACAAAAAATAAGATCAACCTTTTTAGTTTCTCATTATTCGCTCATTAGACACTATTCGTTTTCTACTGCATAACATTTCTAAAAATTCATTTTACTATTCAAGAGCGAAGAGAAATTAGCATAAAAAATTCATTTAAAAATGAACGGAAAATGAATGACAAGCAACAGAAGAGTATTTTTATTTTCATCCTTTTTGTCTTATTTGACTAAACTAAACTACGTGAATGTACGTACATATATCCATACACACACACAATCGTAAACCATACGACATATCACAAATGCGTATATTAAAAAAATATTTACATTAATAAAATTAAAATTTATATAAATTTTTTACAAAAAAAATAAAAATTAAACAAAATATAAACTAAACAAAGTATAAATAAAAATATGAAACACAAAAGCACTTAGCTTGTGATGCGTTCTCCATTGCTGCGTCAGTGCGTCACACAAATAACAAAACAACCCGTCATAACAACCTAGACACTTTCACGTTAATTCACGTTTCGATTTACTAACACCAATTTATTAACACTTTATATTATATATTTAATATTTAATTTTAATAACTTTTATATATAAAATATTATTTATTTATTTATTTAAAACAGAAAAAAAAAAAATTTAAGTTTCAATTTTCTATATAGAGAAAGACAAAAACGCGTCTTTCTCATACGACGATCGATCGCCGACCCATCAAAACACAAAATGAACCATCAAGAATTAATAGAAATGACAACAAAATAAAATTTTAATAATTTAAGCTTAAAATAGAAAATATATTAAAACTTAATAATTATATACATAATTAAATTCATTTTTTTGCTTGATTTGCTAATTAAACGCTGAAAGCCAGGGCTTTGGAGCCGGCTCCGGACAGGAGCCGGAGCTGCCCGGAGCTAGTGTTTTCACTTGGAGCAGAGCCGGAGCTGGAGCCGAAATATTTACTTAAATATTTGGCTCCAGCTCCGTAGGGTATCTTCTATGCTACTACGTGATTTTCTTTAATTTAACCCATTTGTACCCATTTTTTTTTCAATTTTGGTGGTCGTACCGCTCCCCTAAGTGGTCCAAACGAAGCACAACTTATGCTCTTAAGTTTTTGCTGGTTGAGCCTTTAACAGAATTACATTATAAAAATGAAAGAAGGAGATATCATAATTCTTTTTTTCGTTTTATTCGGAGCCGCTCCGGAGCCAGAGCAATTTTAATGGAGCAGGAGCTTGGAGCCGGAGCCAGTTTTTAAACGTCGGCTCCAATGCCCTGGCTGAAACTACTTTCAATTAAGATTTGTACAAGTAAATGGGAGCAGTTTACACCGCGCACAGACTACAAATTATAATCCATGAAATTTCTTCAAAGGATAAATCAATTTACAGCATCCAAGCTTCTTTGCCATACACTGTGTTTTCAAAGTAATGCTAATAATTTGTAACAACCATTAGGAAAAATTGTATATACTCTATAAACATAAGGTTTAAATTAATAAGGTGTCTCGCTGTGGTTTAATTTCTAAGTCCAGCAACTTTAGCGCAGTAAATGTGAAGTGGTGCCCATTTGCGAGGAACGATATATGTTGAGGGTCGGTTTTCAACTCGTAATTAATTCCTCTCGGTGAATGAACTTGTGAGTTCTTGAGTAACATATTGCAATATTGTGTAATTCACAACTATCAGCTAGCATTCAAATCAATAATTAAAACGTTCTATTATCTTGCTTTCATTATATAAAAAAAATCAAGAGTTTCGCAATTTCTAATAAATTTTTTCATACTCATTCTTCCAAGGCACGTAATTTTTAGAAACTAAAGTAGTGTTGCTTTCGCTATCCGCTTAGCTTAGCTAAGAAATGTGAAAGCAACAACTTTTGGATTTAATTTTTTAATGCGTTTTATTTTTTCTGTGTTGGTTCATTTTCTTAATATTTATTTTATTTTTATTTTATTTTATGAAATAGAACAAATTAAATTCGGTATTTTGCTATCAAATAACAAATGCTAAATTATTCTACCAGATAAATTTTTCGAGAAAAATAGAAAATATAACGCCTTGCGGTAAACACCATAACCATAAAATGATTTTATTTCCCCTAATCCTAAAAAAATGTTTCTTAACATTCTAATACCTGTGACAGACTATGGATTAATAAAACACGATTAGTGTTTTTTTCGAGTTAAGCGCTAGTGTGTCAAGTAGAAGATTAGCTAATCTCGATTTGGTTTGAGGTTTAGTGACTAAACTGATTTAGTCAACTAATCTTCAAAATTTTTGAAGATTTGTCATATTTATGAGATTAGTGGGAGGGACTACAGTGGGCCATTACACGTCGGAGATTTTAACTCTAATGACATTTCATTGTTTGTGTGCATTTGATTCAAATACATAGTAGTAAAATTAAACAAACAAAAAATATATTTGTGAATTGCAATAAACCCTGTTTATTCTAAAACTGAAAATGATGAGTTTATTCGTTATTAATTATTACATAACAATGAATTGTAAATGGATATTAACGATGTTTATTATTAAATAATTAATTGAAATATATATTTAATGAAATAAATAACTAATAAATTCAAATGATATGTCATTTGTTATAATATTGATACCGTGCAATCGCCGTGCCACAATAGTATTTTACATTTGCACCGCGATTATCTAAACTGTAGTATGTCAACGCAAGAGGATTTATGATCGATTAGCTAAACGAGTTTAACTAATTTCGTTTTGTTAATCCCTAGTCTGTCACAGGTATAAGACAATCGGCTTGAATACAATGCAATTGTTGTTGTAATCTTTTTAAAGCAACACAGCTTAAGTCTTATAAATAACTAAGACTGAATATATGTATTGTAATTTGAACATACATAGTACATTATAGAAATGAAACCCAAATTAAAATTTTTAGAATGTTTGTGACCGTAGTAAATTTTGATAGTTCTGGCTGTAGCCGAATTATAACAGACATAATAAAATTTTAATTATTGTCCTTAATAAGTTAATATTGTATTTTATTATTAAGTTTTGGATGTAATATACAAAGGAAACTAGATAACTCTGATCTCTCTCTTTATTTTTAGTTATTACGTAAATATCTAAAATTATCGTCCAACTCGGTGGTAATAACATGTACTTATTACATAACGACATATTTTTTCAATCGAACAAAAATCAAAAATATGAAGGTCGGGTCATTATTACTAAAGCAAATATGTCTATTTAATGCCATGCAGCAAATACTGATTGCGTTACAATTATTTTAACAGATTTATTAGTTTAAACATGCATTATTATAACTTACCTAAATGAGCTGCCTCTTGATAATACTCGCGTTTTGCGTCTTGGATAATTTAATACTGCGGTACACCGGAAAAATCCATGATTTTCAACACATTTTTTCCAAAAATTTTTACACTCATTCCGACCATCGAAAAAAAATTCGACAGTATCTTTGTAGTACCCCTATATAAACAAATTCGTTTATAAAAGAAAAAAGAAAATTTAAATTGTCTTACTTAACGTAGATAAAATATGTATATTATGTCTTACACATCCTTCTTGATGTAATTTAATTAAAAATCGCTTTCGTTTAAATGAAATTTTCCTTATTTTAGCCCATGAAAATGTATTTATTCGAGTTAAATTTTGGAAGACAGCTATACCCATATGTGCAACGGCCAAATTAAGCGGAACTCCCTCAACATCACGAGCTGCATGCATTTTCATTCCAAACAGTTCGCAACGTCGTGCTGTCTCTAATAAATTTAAATCAGCCTCGGCTGGTGATTGTCCAAAATGCTTTTTATGATTTTCCATAATACGTCGCTGGAATGCGGAATCCTGATGCGGTACAAATCGATACGATGATAAATATGTATGATCGGGATAATCTTCGGGCACATAATCACCACACGATGCCTGAACTATATAGCTTGCCATTAGGGCCGCCGTATTATCATTGCATTGTAAAACGCCGGTTGCTAAATCCCGTTTAATTTGCAAACAAAATAAATATCGTGTAAATTCTTCTTCTAATTGTGCCGGATCGGGTGTATAAAATTTAACACAAAAACGTAATACCGGTTCGATTAATGACAAACCTACTTGTCGATTTAATGCTTTCTCAAGATCAAGCCAATACTAGAAGAAAACATAATAATAAGAATGTAAATCATATTACCATAATGTGCAAATAATACATACTTTTGTGGTTGATCCAGTCTCTTGATATTCCAGCCCAAAATAATCAGCCTCAAGTAAATTTAATTGTCGACACACTTGTTCAAATAATACTTTTCCAAGTGCTTTTGCCTATTTGATTGAAAAGAAAAGAAAAAAATCCAATATAAATACAAATAAATAAAAAAAACTAAATAAAGTAACTGTAAGTTTAATCAATTTTTGTTTTCGTCTTATTAAATAAAAAGAAAGGCTAAATAAATATACAAAAGATTGTATCAATAATAGAGAATAAATCAAAAAGTCTATTGAACAGACTTCTATGTTGACGGGATATTATCATAATTTATCTTACTGAATGTATCTTTATGTATTTAAATCGGCCTGACCGTAGTCTTTACTCTTTATCTTATATCGATAAACTAGAAAAAGAATTGATTTTCGTTTTTTTTGGAATTTTTAGTGAGAAAATGACAATCAATAGTCACTTAATTTCTGATGACATTGGAAAAAATTACACATAAGTATTATATGATAAAAACATCATCCCACTACAAAGTTGGAAGGCTTAAGTGTAAATAGCTTTAATAAAATTAATTAGTCGATTCGACCTTTAACGGATACATAAGTTAATTCTATATGACAAAATTCTGTTGAAATTGCTTAGTTCTTCTGAAAAGCGTAAAGGATAATTAACAAGTAGCCTCATTTAAAGTGATTTAAGTTAGATCACTGAACAAATTTAGATTAAACTTTGTCTATAGAAAAATTCGAGATATATCGAAACTAGTGACATTGTTTACTCTACAAGAAATATATCGGGTACGGGATTCAATGTCGAGATATACAAATATTGTTACAATACCCAGTCTAAAACTTTAAAAAGTATAGGATAAATTGTTTTGCTCTAGAATTTTAGTTTCGAGGCGAATTGTAAATGCTCAGCTGTAAAAAATCCTCCCATACGAATCCACTTTGGAGTTTTCGCCAAAAAGAACAAAATAAGCGTTACGATTAATTGAAATCGGTATTATTAAAACAAGAAAAACCGACAATTTAGGTTTTGCACTTCGAATTCACAATTTTGCAAATGATATTGAAGTTTTTTAGTTCATTCACAACTTTTTACAAGTCAACCACAATTTTTTACTTCATTATCTGTCAATTTTTTCCAAAATCAACCCAATTTTCTGCAAAGCTAAATCGTGTTTTTTCAAAGTAACTTCAATTAAATGTAGAATAAATTCAAATATTTTAAAACAAATCCAAGTTTTAATATTTCAAGTTTGAAAAATTTGTATAATTCAAAATCAACTTTTTGCAAAACAAATTCAGTATTCCCAATTCTTAACCGATTACGATGGGATTGGATATGTTGGATGGAAATAGGATTTCTAAATGATTTTTGGACGAAGTTCTGGAATATGGTCACCTAGAACAGAACTCGGCCATTTCTAAACCGATTATGATGGGATTGAGTATATTATGTTCGATGGAAATGGAATGCTTAAATGATTATTGGACGAAGTTCTAGAATATGGTCCCCTGAGATGGAACTCGTTAACTTCTTAACCGATTATGTTGGGAATCGGTATGTTATAGAAATTGGATTATTAAATGTGCATATATTTCTGGAATATAGCCGCCTGGGACGGAACTCGGTCATTTCTTGAAAAATATTGATTGGATTTTAAAT
This sequence comes from Nephrotoma appendiculata, assembly GCA_947310385.1. Taxonomy (NCBI): domain Eukaryota; kingdom Metazoa; phylum Arthropoda; class Insecta; order Diptera; family Tipulidae; genus Nephrotoma; species Nephrotoma appendiculata. The sequence goes on from OX371223.1 coordinate 277,943,215, forward strand.
AAATTTGGAAAAAGTTCTGGAATATGGCCACCTGGAACAGAACTCGGTAGTTTCTTAACCAGTTATGAGGAGATTGGATATGTTGGATGGAAATGGGATTCTTAAATGATTTTTGGAAGAAGTTATGGAATATGACCATCTGAAATGGAACTGGGTTACTTAAAATATTATGATGGGCTGTTGTATGTTGGATGAAAATGGGATTGTTAAATGATTTATGGAAAAGTTCTGGAATAAGACCAGCTGGGACGGAATTGGATAATTGATTAACCGATTATGCTGAAATTTGGTATGGTGGATGGAAATGAGATTCTTAAATAATTTTTGGAAGAAGTTCTAGAATATGGTCACCTGGGACGAAACTGAGTAATTTAAAATAGGACGAAACTCGTTAATAAGCTGGCGTCTTTCTTGAAGCAAGCGGCTCGTGATGTTATCATGTTTCTGGTAATCAGGCCAACTACCTACTCTCACAAAAAAGCACGTTATGAACTTTACACAAAGTAATAATGTAATAGGGTAACCCATATTGCGTAGAGCTTGGCAAATTTCTATTATTTAAGCTTCTGGCATAAACGGGCTATTTTTATTATAGAAACACGTTTTTTGGTTTAAAATAGAGAACAAAGTTTGATATCACAACCTAAAAAAATAAGTTTTGTTTGTTCTTGTATTCGAAAAATCGGGGCGAGCACCGCTTCAAAAGTACAGTAAAAAAAGTAACTTTTCATGTTTTTTGAATATTATAGAAAACATTTTTCCCCATATTTCTTATAAACATTCAACGGAGTGAGGACCGGATTCGATCGATTTCGTATTCTTAATATTGAGTAAGTCGTTAATAGCTGAGGCAAAACTTGCTTGATATTTGAGTAATAAATTTAAGCAAATATTTATAATTTTTGGAAGATGTTTGAAGCTCGCAACTCTCAATTTCGAATTATGTATCTCCAGCATGGTTTATGATTAATGGTAAATTTCGGTTTCTCGGATTGAAAGATGCTTCAATTCGAGAAACCGAAATTCAATGGGGTTTAAATGTAACAGTCACCAAAGATGTCACCAGTATTATAACATAATTCGAAATTGCACTATTGACTGGTTGGTGACCAACCTCAATGAGATAACATAATAACAAATTTAACGCCCTAAAACTCTATATACAAGAACTTCGGTTGGATACAGATATTTTCTTGTAATCCATCCTACTTGATAGAAAATGACTAAAAGGTAGCAATAAAAATCAATTCATTAGAAACATATATAAAGGGGGAAATTTATATATGTTTCTAATGAATTGATTGGCTTTTGATTCGCGAATCATTTTATGATCGCATACGTGAACCTCTCTTAAACGTAACAACCCTGCCAGTTTTATTCTTGAAAAATGCAATGTATAACTATCTAACATTAAAAACAGTTACCTTACCCAATATTACCACGGGAAAATTAAATTCCTTTGTTGTAGTGTAATTTACAGCACAAATTATACTATAGACGGTTGCGAGCTATTATAGGGTTTCAAATATCGTCGATTATACACGTTTCAGATAACAAACTTTGATTTACACTTTACTTTCAAATATTTTTATGAGATGTGAAATGGTTTTCAACTCAGCAATATACACATTTTTGTGGGACTTTCATGTTCAGATATAACTTAAAACACCTGAAACGTTTAACGCCTGAGCTCATGCACTATTTATACTGCTTTGGTCAAAATTTAAGCTTTGCAGCGAAAACAGCACATCCAATTGGTTATAAAAATGTTATTTTATTTGTATTATTTCACAATTTGTTTGTCGTTACATAACAAGTAGGTAGTCATATACGTTTTCTTTTCAGAAACACACTACGAGTGAAAATTTTAGGCGTACAGCGAAAAATTTCTAAAACTGAACCTAAATTTATAACTAAATAATAGAAATACAATGTTATAGGACGGACCTGCCAATCACATGGACAGCAGATATGCGGATGGCATGGCCATCGTTGTTGACGACGTAGAAATCACAAGCAAACAACAAAAAGCCACTAATAACTCCAGTACAAGGACTAACAAGTGAGCTCAGCGAAACAAAATCTGAAATTATAAATTTCATTATCCCTTTGGTCTCATGCATCACATTATGATACAGAGGCGTTTAACCGAGACGCTTCTGTATCATATTTGATACATAATCTAATATTCTTTGTAACAATTTTAGCTCGAGCGACACCACACATGCACACACATTTAGTCTGCTCGGCGCACCACACACGAAAAATGCAATGACAAAAACAGAGATTTTTTTTAAGAACACCTATTTTACTTCCGCGATATAGCGAATAATAAATCTGCAAAAGATCGAGATCAAAATTGTTCATGATTATTACAGAAGCGTCTCGGTTAACCGCCTATGTATCATAATAGGTAGGAGAAAAAGTTCAAGGCCTTTTCCCGGTAGATGGCTTTAAATTCATATATCTCGGTAACCATTGATCGTATCGGGCATAAGAATTGCTTACTTGCACTTTGACATATAAAACATTAAAATCGGTGAAGTGAATAAAAAGTTACAACATTTTAAACATGAACTTCATTACAAATGCCGAGTGCATCAACAAACATTATAAACAGCGAGGATCTGTTAACCAAGTTTCAGAAATTGGAGAAACTAATCGCGCAGCTGAGCAATGAAGTTGCTGAACTGAAGAGAGAAAACTCTACACTAAAAATAAAAAACAGGTTAAAAATAGTAAAGCTGAGGATTCAGCACGAGCTAACAACCTGCCTGTCAACCATATCGAGCTAACAACCTGCCTGTCAACCATATTCAGCCATCAACCAGTCAACATCATTCAAATAATTCCAACTGGCTGCTGCAGCAATTTCCAGTCTCTCAACAAAATAGATTTAATGCTCTGAGTATAGAGGATTATTTCACAGATGAGGAAGAACTGGAAGAAGAAGTTTCCAGAGCTAATAACAGAAATCCTGAGAAAGGTAGGCGCACAAAAACGAAAACTCCCCCAAAAAATAATACACAAAGTGTGAACAGTAACACTGAACAGAAAAACCCAAAAATACCACTGCCTCCACCCATTAATGTGAGCAATATCAATAATTTCGAACTTTTTCGACAAAAAATAATAAAAAACACTAGTGAATCAACTAATTTTAAAGCGCTCTCAAATAGCGACATTAGAATTACCTTTCAAAATGAAAATGATTACAGAAATGTTAAAAAATTACTCGAAGAATTAAAAAATGAATCTAGCAACCAACTAGAAAATATTCAATATCACACTACCAGCTGAAGAGTGAAAAGGCCTATAGAGTGATTATCAGAGGCATACCTTCTTCTATTAGTCACGATGAAATTAAAGCAGACTTAGAAAAAATGGGACATGAAGTCGCAGATATTAGCAACATATACAAAATGGTAACAATTGATGGTGTAAAAGTCAGGAAGCACTTTCCATTGTTTTACATCGACTTAAAACAAAAAGACAACAATAAAGAAGTATACAATATCAAGAAACTTGCGTACTGTATAGTTAAAATTGAGCCACCTAACAAGACAAGGGGAATTCCACAATGTACGAATTGTCAACAACTTGGACATACCAAGGCTTTTGCTATCGTCAAACTAAATGAGTTAAATGCGCGGAAAATCACCACACTACAACATGCAAGAAAACACCAGATATCGCGCCTTCTTGTGCTCTTTGTCAACAACAAGGGCAAACTGCAAATTATAAAGGATGCAGAGTATATCAGAACAAAATTAAAAGTCAACAGAATAATAGAACAAGCGCAGTGCAGCGATTACAAACCAAAGTTGCTAAACCACAAACAACAATCACACCATCCACAGTTGGATTATCCTATGCGCAAATCACCAAAGAGTCTAATAACATTGAAATTATTAAAATGCTTAGCCAAATTCAACAGTCACTTGGTCATTTAGCAGAGAGGGTGGCAAAACTGGAAATCTATATATATATCCACCAAGCGAAAAAGTCAACACACTCACAAATGATTAACTCGTTCCTACGCATTGTAGCTTGGAACGCTATGGGCTCAACCAACGAGCCCAAGAACTGGAAATATTTCTCCATACAAACAACATTGATATTGCGCTGATTTCAGAGACGCACTTCTCCGACAAAAGCTTTATCAGAATAAAGGGTTTTAATTCCTACTGGTCAACCCATCCTAGTGAACGAGCCAGAGGTGGTTCAGCTGTACTAATTAAAATAATATCAAACATAATCAACAAGAGGATATTCGTGAAAACTATTTGGAAGCAACTGTTATCTCAATCCAATTTAATGGGGCAGATTTAAATATTACAGCAGCGTACTCCACGGCATACACCAACGAAGTTACAATTTAATAACGTCTTCAATAAGTTCGGTCCAATATATATTATTGGAGGGGACTACAATATAAAACATACAGCTTGGGGTTCCAGGCTTATTTCTCCTGGGAAAGGAAACACCTTGCTCAATGCCATTCATGAAAACAAATGCGAATATCTGTCCCCAGGGGGGCCAATGTATTGGCCAACGGATACAGGAAAAATACCAGATCTACTGGATTTCTTCATCATAAAAGGTATTCCTCTAAGTTACACTAGAGTCGAAGGAATTAACGACCTAACATCTGACCACATTCCTGTACTGTTGTCAGTAAGCGCTATAGTAATAATGAAACAGAAAAAGCAAAACCTTACTAATAGATTCACGGATTGGGACATCTTCAGAGAAAAATTGGAAGAGCTAGTTGAATTAAAAGTTAGTATTAAAAACAACGAAGAATTGGAACAAAAACCAAACAATTTCATTGAATACACTCGAATGGCTGCCAGATTAGCTACTCCTAAATTAAAGAACAAAGCGGAGATTGAAGTCAAATACCCGGCTGAAATCAGGGAACAAATCAAGGCAAGAAGAAGGGCGAGGAGAATATGGCATCTCACCAGAAATCCCGCTGATAAGACAACTTTTAATGGAATAAGTAACAAAGTCAATAGGCTAATCAAAAATTTCAAACAGAATTGCCTCGATAACTACTTAAGCGGGCTAGGTCCAGAAATGGATAAGGACTACTCGTTATGGAAACCAACCAGAAGATTTAAACGACCTGTAGTTCGAGTACCACCTTTAAGGAATGCTCAAGGCAGTTGGATTCGACAAGACAAAGAAAAAGCGGAACTCTTTGCTCAACACCTAGCAGCAGTATTCCAACCCCATGACATTCAATCCAACATTGATGTAACACCTGTTTATCAACCAAATCAGGATTTTAAGAGGGTCACGCCAATGGAAATTGCTGAAGAAATCGACAAAAATCTTAATCATAAAAAAGCACCAGGAATTGATGAAATATCACCGGGTCTATTCAAGGAACTTCCACGTAAAGCAATCATCTTGATCACATACTTATTTAATGCCTGTATGAGATTGAAGTATGTACCCAAATGCTTCAAAATGGCCCAAATAATTATGCTAAAGAAACCAGGTAAACCAGATGAAGAAGTAACATCATACAGACCAATCTCACTGCTTCCGACCTTATCAAAGCTGTTCGAGAAGGTGCTACTAAAACGTCTAAGGCCAATGGTAAACGTTCCTGATTTTCAATTTGGATTCAGGAATAACCACTCCACAATAGATCAAGTCCATCGAATAACTGCGGTAATAGAGCAAGCGTTCGAAGAAAAGAAATATTGCCCCGCCGTATTTCTGGATGTATCCCAGGCCTTTGATAGGGTTTGGCATGAGGGATTGACATTCAAGATGAGCAAAATGCTACCACAAAACTATTGCCAGCTGCTTGAATCATACCTCTCTGATCGCCAATTCAGAGTCATTCATGAAGAAACATGTTCGGACTTTTATCCAGCGATTGCGGGAGTTCCGCAGGGAAGCGTATTGGGTCCCCTCCTCTACCTTCTTTATACTGCGGACATACCTACGATGAATAAAACATTCACGCACGTTCGCTGACGACACTGTAATTATGTCAGTAGACGAATCTCAACCAAGAGCAGTGGAACATCTCCAACGAGCAATGGACAACGTTACTAAATGGACAATTGACTGGAAAATCGCACTGAATGAGCTCAAATCAACCTATGTGACATTTACGCTCCGACATAAAAATAAGACTCTTCAAATATATATCAAAGGAGTGCAAGTGCCGCAGGCTGAATCAGCAAAATACATTGGTCTGTATTTAGATTCAAGGCTCAACTGGAAACATCACGTGAGACAAAAAGCTGAACAGATACGATTGAAACAACGTCAAATGTACTGGTTAATTGGACATCATTCCAAAATGAACCTGTATTGGAAAAGACTGGTATACCAGACTATCTTCAAACCAATATGGATGTATGGTGCGCAGCTATGGGGTTGTACACATAAATCCAATAGAGACATTATACAACGAAGCCAAAATAAATTTCTTCGAATGGTCACCAACACCTACCGATTTCTGACTAACAAGGAAATCCACAATGATTTAGAAATACAATTGATAGACGATGTTATCCGCGCATGTGCCATAAAACATGAAAAGAGACTTCTTACCCACACCAATCTTGAGGCCGTACAACTACTGGACAGTACAAACGATGTAAGGCGGCTCAAACGAATCAAACCACATGAGCTAACCGTATGAAAATTATAAACCAAGGGAACTGGACACTGGTCCAGCAGACCCACACAAGTTTATGCTTATCTCATAAGTACTAATGTCAACCTTACTAATGAATTAATTATGTTAAGATTGTAGTAGGATTGAATTTTTGTCATTTTGACAATTGGCGTATTTAATTGGAAAATTTTTTTGAGCTGCTTTATTATGTATTTAGGATACCGACTAATAAGCCAATTAGCAAATAAAGACTATTAAGTAGCGATTTGGTGAACTCTAGAACATTACGGTATTCCACAGCTCAGCTTTACCCAAGGTAAAATTGGAAAATAAAGTCCAACGTAACATAATTAATACACCACGAAACGTAAGAAATGACTAGTAATGCATTAATCGACTTCGAAATGCTGGGATACCTTAGTTGGGTAATACAAACTACAAAGCATTATAACTCTCTAAATATATGAATTTAAACTGTAATGGATAAATTCGGCATAATTTTTAATTCAGTTGCAATCATTAAAAGTGTTAAAAGAGAAGAAATAGACCACACTAAAATAATAACATAATGTTGATAAAGCACCACAGTAACAAATTACAAGTGAAATAATCTATCTCGTAAATTATAATCCCAGCAGTTTGAATATACATAATTATATGGCGTAATTCATCAAAAATTTCATCAGATTTCAGATAATTTTCAACCCGGTATTCAAAATTTGCACAATCGTTTTTCATTTCTGTTTAAGGAGTAGGGTATAGCGATTCATTTTTAAGGCACGAACTAACGACATAAATCGAGATTGGCAAGAATTTTTTGTTTTGATTTATACATCGTCCTTTCAGCACATTTGTTAAAAAATATTCTAAAGCTGAAAAATCTTTATTTATTAAGGTCGAATTTCGCCAACGTTTTTTACCAAGGTATTTATGTTATTTCAAGATAAGAATTTCTAAGAAGAAAGTGTAACATTTTTCATTTAAAAATAAAACTAACAAAAAATTATTGTAATGCAGTGGTTCCATCAAAACGCAATCAAACGTGCCCATTACCCGTTTTAATTTATTTAAGATATAATAATTGCTAAACTCTTCTTAGGTTTAGACACAAAATTTCTACAAACTATTTTAAAATAAAATAATTTGCTATTACAATTGCAACTAATATCGATAGTTCTATTAAATAAATTGATTATTTCCGATTCCGCCTACATTAAGTTTAGCTTATTGACATAAACTAAAATATAATAGGTTGATTGTTTTGTCGTACGAATAATTTAAATTTTTTCTGTATTAAATAATTGAAACCATATTCTGCTGTTTTTAATTCAAATTACTTCAGTGTCGTCTCATCATAGAAGTACCATCTACAAAAAATATTTATTTCGTAAGCAAACAAAATGCCCGTGGTTAATTATCCGTGTAAATTAATTGGCAAATTAGTTCAATACTACAAAACAAAAGTTGTATATGTGTTGCCTCTCATAAGATAGGTAGTGAGAGGTAAGTAATCAGCGAGTTGCTAATACAATACAATAGAAGAAAGAAAACGCTTCTAGGAATTGCAATGCAATCGTATTTTACACTGACCCTACTGTATTCCACAAATCAAATTAAATAAATACAAACATTTATATCGGAATATATAGCATTTATATAAGGGCAGTTAGGTTAATTACATCGCTGTCAAACAATTAAATTATCAATTATATTTTGCGACGCTATTAGATTAGCGGTGTGGCGATATTATAAAAATACATTTTCAATTTATCATTTCCGTTTGACTGGAATAAATTTCTGATGTATATGCATAGTTTTATTTGCTTATGGGAGGGTATAAAAGGTCATCTGATTGAATTCAAATGTCAATCAAGCTCCTAATGATTATAGTGGCGTTATAGTTTCTAAGTTTATTTTAAATAAAATGTTTTTAATTTGGGGAAGAATTTAAATTTACTAATTACGTATTTTTTTATTCACTATCCGGAGCGCGCTATTAATATCCAACTGTGAAACTATCTATTAGAATTTTTTATATTGCCCATTAGAGCATTCAAATCCTAATACATAATCGAATATTCGAATATCCGATTAATTTGGGGTAAATTTAGGTATTCGTTATTCGAATATGCGAATATTTTTTTTATCTTCAAAAATATCTTGTAAAACAAACTGCGAATGGTTTCTCATCCCTTCATTCATTTTTCGAACTTCGATAATTCAAAATTTCAATTATTCATGAACAGCCCAGCAATTTATGACTTATGCAACAACTGTATTTTATATTTAGGCTGCGGGCCAATAGTCGGGTAAATCAATTACTATGGTAAAAATCGGATTTAGAACAGATTAGTCGATCAGTTTGCCATAGAATTTTTGAAAAATAAATGAATTTACCGAAAAATTGACTTAAAATTGACTTTTACTCGACTAATGGCCCGCAGCCTTAGTTTGTATTTAACAGCGAATCGGAATACTACTGTGAGCAAAAAATAGTAAGACTTTTTAATTTAAATTTCGCGCGGAAAACCACTCGTTGAAATATTTTTTTTTCTATGTTGGTATGACTGTCAATGACATCTGTGCCAAATGTCACATCAAAATAATCATTAGTGTTTAGTATACGCTTGTCTTTTTCTGAAGTACAAAAAGTGCATTCGGCGATTTTTACGTAATGAGGGAAATTATCCAACAAAGAAGTTCCATTAAATTTTGGGTGCGGATTCAATTATGTGGTGCCGAAACGTTCAGAATTTTGCAAAGAGCCTTCGGTGATAATTGTATGTCGCGAGCAAGTGTTTTTGATTGGTACAAATTGTTCAAAGAGGGTTGAGAACGTGTGGACAACGAACCACGTCTAGGACGGCCAGCAACATCAACTGATGATCAACACGTGAATAAAATCAAGGAATTGGTGCTCGAGAGTCGACGATTAACAGTCAGAGACCTTACTGGCCTCGTTGAAATATCGGAAGGATCAGTGAAAACCTTTGGTTTTTGCACCACGATAATGCACCTTCACCTTCTCATACTGCATTGGTTTTACGTGATTTTGTCGCCAAAAATTCCACCCATATATCGTTCCGCAACCACCGTATTCGTTTATTTAGCTCCGTGTGACTTCTGGCTGTTCAGCAAACTTAAACGACTGCTCCGGGGAAACCGTTTTGAGTCAATTGAAGACATTAAACGTGAATCGCTACGCGCATTGGAGGCTATTCCGGAAATTGATTTTAACAACTGTTTCGAGGATTGGAAAAAACGTTGGCACAAGTGTATTAAGGCCGAGGGGGGATTATTTTGAGGGGGACAAAATAGATTTGGAGAAATAAATAAAGAATTTTAAAATTATGAACAAAGTCTTACGTTTTTTTGCCCACAGTAGTATAGTGAAATCGAAGATGATTTCCCTAACGGCAATGATAATACCATTGACACCGAGTCAATTTATCTTGATACAAACTTTCCGCTGAAGAATGATAATGATGATTTTCTTTGGTCTACGAAAGAATCCTGTCTACTGGAGTTCAACGTGGATATTTCTTCTATTATTCGCGATTTGCAACAAAGTAGCTGACATCTGGTGAACAAAATGTGAATCATGGTTTGCTATGAAGCAAGGGGGATTAAAACTGTCATAACAATGGGTTTGACAATTCTCGTCCCCCTTGTAGACGTAGAAACCAACGCTATCTACATTCGATGAAAATCGCCAATAAAGAAGGTGTGGAAAATAGTAAACAAATTTCGAAAGTCTCCAGCCAAAAATATTAAACTTCAAAAATATGTGATCGAGAAGGAAAACAAAAAACTTGGCATTCTATCGACGTAAAAACAAGATGGAATTCGATGGCTACGATGATGCGAAAAGAACACAGGAAAAATACATATAAAGGCACCTTGATGGTTGGTGTTCGTTCGTTCGTTCTGACAATTTTTTCGACCAATCATCTTGCTCAAAAATGACGATTTTTTCTTCTGAATTTTTCCACAAGAGATGATTGGTCGAAAAAGCGATCGAACGCGGTGCTTTTCGTGCCGGATTTGTAAAAATTTATGGATAGAGAGCTTCTCACAGAAAACTCCGGCTCCTACTTTGCCGTCTAGCTTAGATCCGTCCGTGAAAAATTTCAGTGCCTCGTTTTCCAGTATTGATTACTCCAGGATTCCCTCGAAGGAAAGATGATCCGGAAACCTTTATCGAAGCACAACGTTGGTTTAATATAATCTAAATTTACGAGTTCTTCCCTTAGTGATCTAACTATCGTCGAGTGTCCCGCCTGAAGACACTTCCACTGAGAGACAGCTGAGAGCCTTGTAGCCACATTGGCTGCCATCTGCTTACCAAAAAATTCGATTGGAATAAGGTGGGGCATAACCTCTAAAGCGCGTGTAGGTGTTGTCCTAAGCGTCTCGCTTATAAGCATACAGGTCGTTCTTATGTAGGTTACCTTTTCCAGAGCTGGCCACCACACGCCCACCCCGTCCATCAGCACAGGCCTTACCACTGCGGTATAGAGCCAATGTACCACCTCTGGTTTCAAACCCCATTTTTTACCTATGGCGTTCCTACACGGGTAAATTGCTACATTAGCCTTATTTACCCTTTCTACAATGTTAGACTTCCAGCTGAGCTTACTGTCCAAGATTGCGCCCAAAAATCTCGCTCTGTCAGCAAAAGCCAGTCTAATGCCGTTCACGGTAGGAGGACTAACTACCGGAATTTTATATTTCTTAGTAAATAGTACCAGCTCTGTCTTGGACGGGTTGATCCCTAATCCACATTGGCCGGCAAATTTCGTAACGATTAGGAGTGCATTCTGCATAACACACCTAATCGTATCCAGATATTTGCCTGAGACAGGAATCGCTACATCATCAGCATACGCTACAACCCCCATCCCCTCTTTCTCCAGTTCCAACAGCACTCCAAAGAAAGGGGGACATAACTCCTCCCTGCGGAGTTCCCCTAACCACCCGTCTTCTAATGGTGGACTCCCCCAGTTCCGAGGTAATAATCCTGCTGACCAGCATCTGATTTATCAACCTACTTATAGGATAATCCACCTTCAAAAATGACAATCGTTCTATGATCGCCTCCGTTTTTACATTATTAAAGGCACCCTCAATGTCGAGAAATGCTACCATACAAAACTCTTGCGAGTAAATTGACTTCTCATTCATGCGTACTAGATCGTGCAGAGCTGTGTCCACCGACTTTCCCTTACAGTACGCATGCTGCGACATTGCCCAATTCCTTGGTTCAACTTTTGTTCGAATAAGTACGTCTATCAATCTTTCCAAGGTTTTCAACAGAAAGGATGATAGAGTTATAGGCCTCAGGTCCTTTGGATAAGCCTGTGAGCTCTTTCCCGATTCCGGGATAAAAACCACTCTGACCTCCGTCCATTTTCTGGGAATATAGACCAGTTGCAGACATCCCCTGAAGATAACCTCCAGCCAGGGGAGGATAACTGCAGAGTTCCTTTGGATGTCTGCTGGTATAATCCGATCCGGGCCCGCCGATTTATAAGGCGATTTATAAACCGTTCAGCGCCCACAGGATTCGTTTCCTGTCCACGATGCCAACCACATCTGTTAAAGGCGTTCCTCGATGAGCTCCAGGCTCCATCGAGTCATCAATGCTTCCCGGAAAATGGGCCTCAATGAGAAGCTCCAATGAATGGCTAGATAAAATAAAGATGATTTTTTAAATATACATATACATACTATTAATTTTATTACATTATCCAATTTACTATTTAAAACCGGCACTTTATCGTTGTTAGGAAAATGTTTGAGGTTAGGAAAATTTACCTTATACCAAAATTGAGAATTTTTAAATTTTAAATTTTTGCCTTTAGCGCGCAAAATTTATATGCCTTAAAGGAAAAATCTGAACATGTATCATCGCCTTTAATCATGCACTAGTTGATCTTGATCATGAAACCGTGACTGAAAGGGAAACCATTTATTTACAAAAATTGCATGGCGTATTGGGCGCTTTCAGGTACTCTATCATTGCAAATTTGATTTAAAAATTTCAAAGAGCTAAACATTTTCATAACATTGGCTGCGATTTTATCCAACATGTCCCCAACTGTTAGGGATGTCCTCAAAGGTCCCATAGACTCCGCTTGAAATTGCAGTCAAAGAACTTAACAAAGAAAATTTGATTTATACATTTTTATTTAACTTTCTAACGGAAATCAACTGCGATTTAAGTAAAATCTTATTCAAGGAAATTAAGAAAATAATGGATCAGAGACAGACAAAACCTTAATCAACTTATTGATATATCTTAAACTGGAGCATTTTAGAAATTTGTTCTTCATTCTATTGGGAGTACAAATAAGTTTTGAGTTTTTTTTATAACTTCGAAGCTTGATTCAGAGAATTTGGTACAGTGTATTTTATTCAAAGTGTTATCCATCGCTAGCTACGACTTTTTCCTATGTTTGAGGCGGCATACGGATTCCGCGTCGAAAATTGCGATTGCCGCGTTTTTTCACGCGATCCAAAAATCAACCCAATTTAAGGCTTCTTCGTTAGCAGTGATGTGCTGCTCGATCAGGCCATGAGTCATCGACCGGAACAAGTGGTAGTTGGAAGAAGCAATATCTGGTAAATATGGCGGGTGGGGTAGGACATCCCATTGAAACACCTGCAAAGTTTTTATGAACCTTGTCGTGCTGAAAGATCACTTTGTCATATCTAGAACCTAATCTGGCCATTGTGGGCGTTTGCATAATTGCATCAATTGTTGTTGAGAACGCTCTCGAGTGATGGTTTCGTTAAGCTGGAGTAGCTCATAGTAGATCACTCGGAACTCATCCCACCAAATGCACAGCAATTGCTGCTTGGCATTCGCTTTGACGGTTGAAATCATGATTCGATGTAAAAAACCATTCCGATTTTGTCTTTGGAGCAGTTGTTCGCATGTGAAAAATGGCGTTCGACGTCTCTTGGCCTGAGTTCATGTAACCTAATTTCCTTATTTTTGCACAATACCCATGGTATTGAGACGGTTTTGAATTGCTTCTTGAGTCACTCCCAAAGTTTCAGCGAGCTTCTCTTGAGTATATTAGATGTACCAATGCCAGTAATTCTTCACAACTCTGACGTCTGATTGGCTCAAAACTGGCGTAAAGTTGTACATTAAATTAGATGTTAGTGCAAATAGTGGTCTAAAAAGTGAAATAAGTTAATGCGGCCCCTGAATGAATAATTTTTCTTCAATAAATTGTTTGTGAAAATTCTTTCAATGTAAAATATAAAAACAGAACTACAAATAACTAATAAAAACATTTTGCTGACAAACTTAATTTTCTTAAATTATGTGTTGTAATGTGTTGCTGGTATGGAGCGCTAGTTGCCTCAAGATGGTCACAACTTTAATACCGATTGAAATCAAGTCCCTAATGGAATTCAGATTTCATTTTACTGCTCTATATACGTAGAATTGAATGCTTAACAATGCAATATTCCTCCTTTAATGAAATCGTTTCAGTTTGTGATAGAAATTTAAAATTAGAAATAGGAAGGTTTTGAGAAATATGTAAATCAAACGACTTTTGCCTACACTATATCGTTCACGTGAATAAACATGAGCGATAGTGTCTTTTATATTCTAAAATTTATTAATTTTTTGAAATAATATAGAAAGAAAATTTGAAAAAATGTAGTTATGTTCAAATCGGCTGAATTTAAATCCGTCTTTGGTCAAATTTGACGAATTTAAGTGTTTGTAATAAAATTATGTCTACCTTTTTGTCTGTCAACTTACAAGTTATAGAGATGGTTATCAGATTACAAAATATAGTTTGTTTTTCGAAATGAAAATTTCGTTATCACTATTAAATATATAACTGTGGTCACAAGTCAAAAGTGGTAAAGCCGACTTAAGTACAAACTCGTATTTTATACTTCCCTACAGTTATCACGAAAAAGTCATTTAAAAGTTTGTAAAATTTGGAATTATCATACTGTTATAATTCCAAATTTTAAATGAATTTTTCGTGATAAGTTTAGGAAAATATAAGATATGAGTTGTACTTAAGTCGACTTTAGCACTTTTGACTTGGGACCACACGTAACAATATGAAGTTTATGATGTGTGAACCAGGGTACCATAACGCCGGAGACCAACAAATCTAAGCACCCAAAGAGGCACTTGCACCATTTCGAACGACCGATCAAAATGCTTGAACCGTAATTGTGATTGCTTCTACATCCGTTGGAACTTAGACAATGCTTCTCAGAGTAACGGTTTTTGAAAATAATATAAACTGAAACGTCTGTATCCGCATTAGATTAATTTTGCTGAATCATTTTCATTAAAAAAATAAAGAAAGCTATACGTATATTATGTCAACTAAAACACAGTAAGAAAAATCTGTTGACTGGTTTTTTTTAAATAATTTTTGAACATTTTCTGAAGCCACCTTGTTCTTAGAGTTTTGCAAGATAATTATATATAAAAAGAAATATTTTCATTATGTTCAATTAAATGTTAGCCTATCTATTGGTTCCAAACGAAATGCTATATTATATATTTATTTTGTAATGAATGTAGATCGTAACGCAAAGAGTGAAAGTTATTTATTCTTAAATTTTCTATTTCAGTTTCGCTCTTATGTTTGTTTGTTGGTTGACAAAGAAATTTTGTAATCCTTTCTTGGACCCACTTCTAAAACCGGATTTTATGAAACTTTGCACACATGTACACTCATGCGAATAATTTTCCGAACAAAATAAAATTTGCGGGCAAAACACAAAGCACATATTATTAAATGGCTCGCATGTTCCGGATACTCCTCAATAAACGCTCAATCCTATAGATCATTTGTGGGACCGCTTGGACAAAAAAATACGAGGTAACCACCGAATAACCAACAAAATCTCTATAAAATCAGTAATTGAGCATGAATGGAAAAACATTGACACTGGATTTCTACAAAATTTGGGGACTCTATCTTCTATCTCTAAGAAATTAACTTGTCCGGAAAATTACTCGTATGAGTGTACGAGGGCTGCAGTAAAAGTTTTTAGAATATGGAAATGCTACTGTGTTCCGATGCAAATCACTATGTCAGTCAAAACGTGTAACATTTTTGGAGGATATGCTTCTCAGAAATCATCTGTCCGTTCGCATCACAACATTGTTTTTTATTTACTTGAAAAATTGAATTCAGTGAAAAAATGGAATGATGATTTTTTACGATTTTCAAAAGGGTCTAACTCAACAACAGTGCTTCGAATCCCTTCATTCGATTTTTGGCAACGAAACACCATCCTTGGCTAGTGTTTATAATTGGTACAATGAATTTAAACGCGAACGACGTTCACTCAAAGACGAGCCTCGGTCGGTCAAAAACAGCTGTTGTGCCAGAAAACATCGATGCTGTGAGAAAACTGATTGAAGAGGATCGTCATAGATATATGTCCACGTTGCGGAAGCTATATGTGCACGTTGGACTCCACATTTGTTGACTAACGCACAAAAAAAAGTTTGTGTCGATTGATGCCGCCAAATGCGGCTACAGTGGGTCTTGAAAATCAAAAGACAGTCGATTCAGTTTGGTATAAGACCGTTTGCCCGAGGTTTTCAACAAATTGAGAGAAAACAACCTAAAACAGCGAATCATTTTGCATCACGATAATGCGAGCTAACACACATCACATCAAACAAGCGAGTATTTCAGCACTCAAACGATCGAACTGATGGGTCATCCTCCTTACAGCCCCGACTTGGCACCCAATGACTTCTTCCTGTTCCCAACAATCACAGATAAGATGCGTGGACAACGATTTTTATCGCCTGAAGAAGCGGTTGCAGCGTTCTGGAGCTATCATCTTCGGACTGGCAAAAGTGTTTCGATAATGGTGTTCATACGGTTTGAGCGTATGAAAAGGTGTATAGATCTTAAAGGCGAATATTTTGAAAAGCAATTAAGCAATTTTTGATGAAAATTTTTAATTTTTTATTATTTTTTTCTAAAAAACTTAAACCACAGGGCCGCGATCCTGCCATATAATTTTTTTGAAAATAGCTCGTTTGTATCGTTTCCATTCAGGCCAAGAGATTTTTTTCAGATTATAGACGCAGATATCCCATACATTTACCTCAACAAAAGTTTCAACTAAAATAAAATTTTGAATAAAGTTCATTTGAATAATTCCTAAATTTGAAACAATTCAAATTAACATTTACGACGTTTTCATTCGCTTTTAATCAAGGTAAACTGTGGAAATATTTAATTATTGAAGCCTGTCGAACGAAATGCACAGCAACAGTTTAATGGTTGATGTAGCAAATCGATAGCGAAAACTGCCGAATTACAACAAAAAGACTGAATAATAAGTCACCTTAATATTATTTGGTTGAGGTGTGTGAACTTAGCACTCCGAATTTAAAGAAGTAAAGTATGTCATAGTTTGTTTTCATAGTTCAAGCCCACACATCATCACCACCAAAAGAGCTAAACTAATAAGTAAAATTTGAACCAGCACTCCCAAATCGAATTTAAGATGTTTTGTGCACTCTCCAAAACCGCTAAAAAATGAATGAAATTTGGAACAGCACCTCTAAAAACCAACTAACACTAATTGCTGGGTAAGCAAAATCAACAACAGGTGGACAATTCTGAAACAAAATCCGATTTATGGAGGTGGGCAAAACTACTTATTGAATTGGCCGAACTTTAACATCATGTGGGTAACTTTAAAATAACTCATTTTCTTAAATTGACAATTAGTAGTGATGAAGATTTTTAAAATTTGATACAAAAGTTTACGTAAAAATTAATATTCCGTATGTAAGCATATGACCATCGGTAAAACTATTAGGTGTGCAAGTAGAAACTTGGCTCTGAAGTTGGTTGCATTAAAAAATATACTTGAACGCATTCACATCGCCCGCCATTTCGAAAACATGTAGCTTAGATGGATGTCGATAAGCAACATTTACGTCTTTGGATTCTATTCTGTTTTCAAATGAAAAAAAATGCTGCTGAAGCTATAAAATTGAATTATTCGACTTTGAGTGAACATTCTGTGACTTATTTAACAGTAAAAAAGTGGTTTGCAAGGTTTCGTGGTGGAAATTTTAGTCTTGAGGATTTGAAGACGAAGAACTTAAAGATTTACTGGACGAAAATCCAAGTCAAACTCAAAAAGAGCTTGCAAAACCGTTAGGAGTTACTTACCAAGCAATATCACTTCGATTGCATGCAATGAGGAGCAAAATACAGAAGGAAATCAATTCCTCATAAATTGACCGAAGAAAACAAGAGTTGACATCTGCATGAATTTGCTTTCTCGGTACAAAAGAAAAAAAAAATTACACAAAATCATTACATGTAATGAAAAGTGAATTTTGTACGATCCTAAACGCCGAAAACCATGGGTGAAGAAAGTTTTACTGTGTGTCTGGTGGGATTGGAAAGGAGTCATTTATTACGAGCTTCTGGAACCTGATCAAACTGTTACAGCTGAACGATACGAGGCTCAATGATCAAATTAAGTAGTGCTCTGGATGAAAAAAGCCGATTTACAGGCCAAGGAAGGCGAAAGGTGATATTGCTGCATGACAAAGCTCGTCCACATACAGCAAAATCAAAACAGAAACTTATCATCTCCTTAGGCTGCGAGATTTTACAGCATGCTGCGTATTCTTGACACTCTCTGATTCAGATCGATGCCATCGTATTTGAAAGACCAGGGGTCTATTATGAAACATGATTAGCTTTCGAAAAATTCGATATCTAAAACTTCGATACGCTTTGAATATTGCTATTATGAAACAAAACGAATCGTCCATTTGTTGTGAACCTGTCAAATCAATTATATATATTATTAAAATATGTACATACGTTATTTGTAGTAAATTAAAAACAATAATTATAATTGCCTTATAAAAAATATAAAATTGCATGACCAAATTTATTTACACGACAACAACACGACATTCGCCACCAGTCGGATTTTAACGTCATATTTTCCTTTAATTCGATTCGTATTTTTTTTTTGTTTTGTTTCATAATCTAGCGAATATGTCAATTTCGAATTATTCCATAGAAAAACAAATCATAATACCAAAATACGCCGCGAATCGAATTTTCCGAAATCGAATAAGTTTCATAATAGATCCTCTGGGTTTCACGAAAATTGAAGAAGTGGCTCGATGACTATTTTGCTTCGAAACCACGTTCCTCCGAAGCCATTGAAACAATTGCTAATAAGAGGTGATACTAAAAGTCTGCGTGTAGTTCAATAGTGCTATAGTTAAATATAGTGGGCCGCCTTTAAATAGGCTTCAAGTTGGTTACTGTTTGCGATAAATTGTTTCACGACAAGCAGTTTTTCAATAAACTGTTAGGAAAATAAATATTAAAAAAGGCAACAAGAAACGGGAAGTTTCGTTTTTGAAAGAATTTTAGTATACTCCGTCTACCGAAGTCATGTGAGGCCATGTCTGGCAAATATGGAGACTGGGGCATCATTACGGTTTCATTTTTGGCCAAAAATTTGCGAATAAGCAATGAAGTGTAAGCAGGTGCATTATCGTCGTGCAAAGGCCATGAATTACGCCACAAATCCGGGCATTTTTTTGGATTGCATCTGATTGTGATTCGGTGATCGTTCATAATCATTTCTTTCACCTTTCCACATTTTCATCGGTCGTTGATGTGCTAGGGCGTCTAGTGCGTTCGTCTTCTTCAAGGTCTTCTAAAACTTTACCGCACTTTATTTCATTCTTATAGCAAAATTTAGTACAAATAATCTTAACCATTTTTTATACAAATAAATAATCGTCGCTCCTACTAAAACACAAAAAAACCTTTTTGAAAACTGATTGATTGATTGATTGATTCTGAATGCACGACCAAGTTCTTACACAGGAGCTCCCGGGTGACGCCGGGCCCACCGTACACTCTTTTTTACATATAACAAAACCGAAGGATTGGATAGGTTAGTTAAGTGGGACAGAATCGGCCCGGTTACAGACACCTAGGTATAGCCGATAGTTAGTAACACAAAGACAGCACAATACTAATCTACCGAAGCCGCTCACTATGGCACATTTCAAAACAGGATGTAATAAAACGGACATCACAAAACAGTACATGGTACGGAACAGGACCGATAAAAACAGTACATCACAAAACAGTACATGGTACACTAAAGTACATGGTACAAAACAGGACCGATAAATACAGTACATCACAAAACAGTACATGGTACACTAAAGTACATGGTACAAAACAGGACCGATGAAAACAGTACATCCCAAAACAGTACATGGTACGCTACAGTACATGGTACGAAACAGGACCGATAAAAACAGTACATCACAAAACAGTACATGGTACACTAAAGTACATTTTACTGAACGTTAAGCTAGAGGATTTTTTCAGCTTGATTTGTTAAATATTTTTTATTGAATACGTTTATTAATTAGGATATTATCAAGTGGATATTTGCCTTCACCTAGAGTAATTAGACAGTATACTATATAGAATTATAATTGCTTTAATTTATAATAAAATATCCCTTCACCTAACAATATATAACATTATTTTTATTTAAATCGCTAATACTTGATCTTTGCAAAATAGATCAAAAATTTAAATAAATATATAAATAAATATAATCTTTTTTTAACCAAAAAAATGGCTCAATTTAAGTCCAAACCACACAAATGTGTGAGTAAAAAACCATAGTATGTAATGGCGTTTTTCATAAAAAATTTCGCTTGATTTGAAGTACAACCAACACAATTGTGTGTATAGTTATAGTGTTTTTTCGGGCGAAAATAAGTTTGAAAAGAATCCACAAATGTGTATGTTGGTTCAAAAAACATACAAAAATAAATTTTTGACGTGGTACTTTTCCGTACCCACACAAGTAGTTATTAAAACCGTAAAATTGACTATTAACTATTTTGTGGTGTTCTCTTTTAATATGTACTGTTTTGCGATGTATTCTTCCGTACCATGTACTTTAGTGTACCATGTACTGTTTTGTGATGTACTGTTTTAATCGGTCCTGTTTCGTACCATGTACTTTAGTGTACCATGTACTGTTTTGTGATGTACTGTTTTAATCGGTCCTGTTTCGTACCATGTACTTTAGTGTACCGTGCACTGTTTTGTGATGTACTGTTTTAATCGGTCCTGTTTCGTACCATGTACTGTAGCGTACCATGTACTGTTTTGTGATATCCTGTTTTGTGACATCCTGTTTTAGCACATCCTGTTGTGAAATGTGTCGTTTCGTATGAGACCCCTAATCTACTAAGGAAGGATAAAGGTTTAATAGGTTTAATGGATAACGATGGTATTGGTCTTCAACAATTGCTTCTCTAAATCAGCAACCTGAGAAAAAATTTGTATTATTTCACGTACATCTGGAAATTTCCTGAAATGTAATTGTAAATTAATGCAAAATTTAATTGATTAAATCGACCCAGTTGCAGACCCTTAAATAAAGTCGATAGTTATTAATGCAATGACAACACCATTCTAATCTACACAATCAATAATTAATATTTCAAAGAAATATTATTTCACGTCTGTAGATTTCCTGAAATTTAATTCTAAATTAATATTTTCCGGCTTCCTAAATAATATAAACATTTATTAATTTAATCCTCCTGCAATTCCACGACTTACAATAGGATTTCCTGTATCCATAATTATTTAAATTATATCAAACTTAGTCTAAAATTCATTAGTATTTAACCCTTAAATCGAAAAAAAAAAAAAAAAAAACAACAAATTTTATATGTAAGGCATCCCAAAGGCAATGGTTCCCGGAAAAATATCAATGTTATTCAATACCAGATTAACTACCTGATAGGATATTTCAAACAATTTTAATTTAATTCAAAAATTTCAAATATTTTATTAGTTTTGTTCACCAAAGAAGAGAATATTCCATTAATTGCAAAGTATAATTATAGTGCACAGGATATTTATATCATGCTCAATGGAACTTTACTATTCCTCAACCAATAACTGTTAAATATGGTACGCAGAATTCGATTGGCACTGTAGCATGTTCAATGGAACTAAGCAAACTCAAAACAAATGATGATCAAATTCGGGTGCAAAGCCGAATTTGCGAAATTTTCGGATTCAGCTATAATGAATGAAACATGCCGTTTCCAACCGAAATTTTCCAGTTCAGATTATAGAGCTGGGCTAGGATTCTAATAAATTAGGATCAACTTGTATTGGGATTTTAATGTGTCTTTTTGATTTTGATAAAGTTCTAAAATTCGATAATTCTGAATGGAACTTGGCCATACTCCCACCAATTATTGTCAAATCAGGTAAGCAGAATTAAATGTGAATGTAAAAATGGATTTTAGAGAAGTTCTGGAGTTCGGCCGTGCTAAGCAATGTCTTAACTAATCATGTTCGAATCTGATATGTTGAGCTGAACCGGGATTTCAACATAAATCCCGGGTGAAGTACTGGATTTTTCAACAAAATAAATCCGAAAATAATCGGCCATGGAATTTTCCTATTTCTCCATTTACACGTCAAAACAGCCAGTTGACAGATGACCCAGCCGAACTAAGCCTCTCCCAAATTAATGCTAATTGCTAGAATTGCGATTTGCTAGAATTCCAATTAAGCCCAAAAATGATTTTATGCATCTTCCGCAGTATATTGTCTCAATCAAACAAAACGATCATGATTTATGTGAGGTGATGACACGAACGGAAGATAGAACCACGCGGAAGGCTTTTTACACAATTGGTACATGAGCAGGTCGTTGATTAGGATTTAGAATTCAAATCAATCGATATTCGTATATATCATTCCCATGCAAAGACGAACCTGTTTCGAGAAATATTACTGAGCCAGAAATTCTTTTAGATAAAATAGTGCCAGCAGTAAGCAATTTTAAAAAAACAGTCAACATTAAAAGGCCGAAGGATATCACATCAAAGATTTAATTGTCATTACAAATGGAAATAAAAAATTAAAAACCATTTTCCCTTTGCCAAGCCGTAACACATATGAGGTCTCATCCCTTTAAATCAATCTACAAAAAAGTCATGAATATTTATATATGTATATACACATATACATACATATCTACACACATACACACACATATACATACATATATCTATAAAATTTTACTATAAAATGAAATAAAAAATATTTCTGTTCTTTGTCACTCTTATGAAATTTTAAAGTTTTTCTTTTGCGTATTATGCACGGTTTACACGAGAAAATTGTTTTCTTCTGCAAATTTTTGCAGGTAAATAAGAAAGAACTCGCTATATAAAAATATTCAATATGCGAGAAAGAAATAAACATATATAGTAATGGCGTAATTTTTTTTATAGGATCATTATTACTTTATTTTTAATGAATTCAAATGAGAAATTTAGATTTTTATCTATGGCGTCTGTTTTTATTATGAATGCTCAACATTTATAAATGCGAAATAATTTTTTTCTTGTTGATTTTAAAAATGTTGCCATAAAAATACTCGGATCGAATATATTTTATAATTTTTATGTTTACATTTACATATTTACATTTTCATTTTTATGGTCATTTTTGCTCAAAAATTCTTCTGCAAAATTTTGTCGGGATATATTGCTTTTCTTGTCTCTCATGTGCAAAAAGTGAATGTTATATCTTATTCATTTTGCAGGAGAAAAATGTTGGTCTTGTGTAAACCGGGCATTATCAGTAAAAAAATTGCTGTCAGCAAATCTTTCCACGGAATTAATGCATTATTTGTAAAACTGAGCAACAAGAAATATGTAAAAGAACAAAAAATATTTTGTTTTACTATTCACTTATCAAGAATAAAGTAGAAAGAAATGATATGTATTCTCTATTCGATCGTTCAATACAGGCAACAATACATTTTATCCAATCAGTACTACAATGAATTTTCGCTTTCTTATATCTTTCTTAGATCCCGTTCGCTAACACAAAAAATAAGATCAACCTTTTTAGTTTCTCATTATTCGCTCATTAGACACTATTCGTTTTCTACTGCATAACATTTCTGAAAATTCATTTTACTATTCAAGAGCGAAGAGAAATTAGCATAAAAAATTCATTTAAAAATGAACGGAAAATGAATGACAAGCAACAGAAGAGTATTTTTATTTTCATCCTTTTTGTCTTATTTGACTAAACTAAACTACGTGAATGTACGTACATATATCCATACACACACAATCGTAAACCATACGACATATCACAAATGCGTATATTAAAAAATATTTACATTAATAAAATTAAAATTTATATAAATTTTTTACAAAAAAATAAAAATTAAACAAAATATAAACTAAACAAAGTATAAATAAAAATATGAAACACAAAAGCACTTAGCTTGTGATGCGTTCACCATTGCTGCGTCAGTGCGTCACACAAATAACAAAACAACCCGTCATAACAACCTAGACACTTTCACGTTAATTCACGTTTCAATTTACTAACACCAATTTATTAACACTTTATATTATATATTTAATATTTAATTTTAATAACTTTTATATATAAAATATTATTTATTTATTTATTTAAAACAGAAAAAAAAAATTAAATTTCAATTTTCTATACAGAGAAAGACAAAAACGCGTCTTTCTCGTACGACGATCGATCGCCGACCCACAAAAAAACCTTTTTGAAAACTGATAACAAACTAAATATCCAATAAGATTAACGCTGTAACACTGGACAGATGCTTTTCAGTGCGAATCGGACCGAAATTTCGAACACAACTCGTATATGGCTCAGATATAATACATAACTATCTTCGTATTTTATAGTCTCAGTTGGTTGGTTCCCCCGATTTTACCTAGCTGTATTTTACTATATTTTGTGAAATTTAAGTAAAAACTATCATGTTTTTTTTCTCAAAAAATTTGCGGTGTTGTATACCAAGCAAGAAAAACTTGAAATATATAAATAAAAACCTGCTGCATAGCCACATAAAAAGTTACACTGCAGTTTTTTTTTTATGTTGTCTATATAACAAAATTAGATATCTTTTTGTATAATTTAAATTTTTTCGGTAAAATTTTAACAAGAACATTAAATCTTTTGTAAAAGTCAATGTCAGGTGCAACCAAAGATGAGATTAGAGTACACATCATCAAAAAAAATTATAAATCTAAATATGGAAGCATAAATTCTGGTTACCATTAAATTTTTTGTCCACCATTCTTGCAGCAGAGTAACAAAAAAATAAGTTGAAATACCTTATTCATTGTAAATTGATATATGTACTGCATGTTATGTGTCTTCATTATTATTTCACTTGAAAATTGTGCAAAATGGGTAAAAATAAAAACAGTTTAATTAATTGGATTGGACATACATTGTATGGCCGTACAAAGAACGTATATGTACATAATCACAAAAGTAGTGCAGCCTGTGAGTAAATATTATAGAAGATCTTTAGGTAAATAAAATAAACCTCTCGACCTTAATTTATTATATTTTAAACCACACTACTATGTATTTACTATATCAATAAATAAATAAAAGTAAAACTAAAATATAACAAAATCGATATTCTAGATCCATGGAGAATATATGGTAATTCATTGGTTAAAATTAAATTCAAGCACATTTGGTATTTTTTACATATTTTATGTATTAAATTTAAGTCTTTCCAGGCATTTGCCAAAATCTCATGAAATTTTTGTATGAATATTTTATTTGAACTGATAAGAAAACTATATAAATATATACATATATGTAGAGATCAAATCTTCAGTGTTGGTGCTTTAAATAGTGTATGAATACTATATATAGAGTTCGTAGAATTCAATCAATTGAATGTACAACTAAAATGAAACTAGAAAAAAATAAATCGATATGTAAGTTGTTTATCTCAATAATTTCTAATATAAATTCGAATTTCATTTTTTTATGAAGAAAAATCGATTAGAAAATATTATCTGTTTCCTACGAGTATCTTTCTCTTCGGGTTGCTGTAATGTCACATAAATAACGTTGAGTTTATTTATCTCTGAAAAAATCGAATTAATTTGAAAAGGTGAGGAAAAAAAATTAAAAATTCATTGTCTCTTAGTGTGCCAATGCTTTGACATTTATAGATTAAAGAGGATCCGATAATATTAGTTCCTCGATTTGATAAGTACATATTTAAGATATTTGTGATTAGTAAATGTCGTTTTGATTAGTGCAGTGATTAGAATTTCGGCACTTGAACCAGGAGGTGCTGGTTTCGAATCCTACGAAACGCAGGATGTAAAAATTAAATTGTATTATCCGTTCAACGCAAAGGAGGTATACTCTGTAATTGTGAGAATAGGTGAATAAGCGATTTTTAGTGAATGGTGGCTTGAATATGGTGGTACGGCTTCGAACCGCAAGAGTGTTTGTCACTTCGAAAGAAGATTAATTCTTCTCTAATGGCTGAAGCTACGAGATTTTATCACCCTACAAAACTTAACCAGCCCTTAAAAAGGACATTGGACACCGAGATCCGGGAATAGCATTAGGCAAACCATACAAATAATTCAGAAATATTTGAGTGAATTGTGCCTTAACATGGGAATGGGCCGCCAAATTTGTTTGGAACGTAAACGAAAGGATTGATTTCATCAAAAGAATAATTCCCAACGACCAATCCCCTTTCCCAACCGCGCGCGAAATGTCACCATCTGCCTGTGGTTAACTTGTGAAATTAAATAAAATTTGGAAAAACGCGCCTTGATCTTATCGCATCCTGCTGGTATTTCATTTTTCCAATCTTCGGAAAGAGCTCGCGTACTCGTGTTTCTTCTTGATAAATATTTACGTTAGCAAAATTCTGTATACCAATTTTGTCCCGAAATGTGTGAAACGAAATGAGTGTAACCGGAATGATATAGTAGTAGCATATGTATTTGTGGTAGTGTCGTGCGTATGATTGTTTTTCTGCATATGCAAGTCACGTGTCATTCTTTTTTTGTTTATTCATATTAACTCTTTCAGTGCAAACATGATTTCGGCTAGTGTATTGAGGAACACGATTGCGCTTTTTGGCACTCAAAGGGTTAACCATTGTAAACGCCATATTTTTGCGTTTTGTTTATGTATTTTCGATTTTTTATAATTTCTAAAATTTATGAAATTTAAAATAAATTTACCTATACAATTTTATTATTAGATTTAAAATTAATTTATGATAATAGATAATATAAAATATATTGGCATGTTAAATAATGACACTCCACAGCTCGAGAGCAGACGTAATGTGCTGAGAAAAGGAAGTAAGCACCATAAAAATTAAACCGATTCGCCCGGAACGCGTTATTTTGGTACTGTTCATCATACAAATGACACAAATACGAACAAAAGAAAAATACAAATACAAGGACATAATTGTGTATTATACACTGTGTACGTATTCGATTTTTTTTGCTTCACACATTTTAAATGAGTAACTCACGGGACAAAATCGATACCCTGCTCATATTTTGCGAAGAGAAAGATGTAGATGATAGATTGGAAATGTACGCTTTACTTGATAAACCCGCATGTCGTTGAATAATCGTCCTGTAAAATTCTTGTTATATGAATTTTTAAAATGTGTTTTTGGATTTGTGAAAGGACTTTAAACCGACGCGCTACACTGATCTGAAATAAATACTCAGCAATTAAGTATATCCTCAACATAGAAGCTTAAACTCCGTTTTAAGTAAAAACATTGAATTATTTTTACACAAATCTTAGCGTAACTACAAAATTTCTGAGCAAGAGTTTATACTCCGTTTTATTCTTACTATACCCAAAGATTCAATGAAAGATTTGTTAAATTAATTATGCTATAAAATTTAAATGGATTTCATCAATCTTTTCGTTGCCATCGTATCGAATTAATACGAAAAACAAATTCAACACTGATCACACGCTGATCCAAATTTCATAAATCTCTTCAAAATATGTATATTATGGTTATCATCCCACGACTTTAATTTAGTCTTTCCAAATATCTTAGCATAGATTAAAAGAGATTTGATTTAATTAAAATCGTATTAAACCCAATTCCCAGGTAGGCTATATGCAGTATGGATTGGTGCAATGGTCTAGTTTTTTAAATTTAGTCAGTTTTGTGATATGTGTATCGTGAGAAATTATAAGTATGCAAATGTATAATACATAAATGTACATATACTGAGCTGTGGTAATAAAATTCCTTCGAACACTTGGCGTTACAAAATCAAATAGAGAAAATTAAATTAAATTTAAACCCTCGATTTTAAAAATGGACTCCATTCCATAGTCATCCATCTTCACTTATGGCAATATCATTGCAATCTGTTTGTGCCCCAAAACTCCTTACTCTGTAACGTTTTTGCTTTTTCCGTCCTAACTTTACGCCAGCCGGACAAATGTACGATGTACGGCTATAGTACAGGACCGATTTAAGACCATCTGCACATTGCATAGCTCCATGCCAGCCTATACTGGCATGGCAGATAGGTCGGCCCATGAGTTTTGCACACCGACAGGGGGTCATAGACGTGTTTCACCACAGATTGTAATCTGTTGCTGAAATTTCACTTTGGATCCTGCCCCTATCGGGATTCGAACCCAAAACCTCCCGATACAAACGAAAAAGCTTTAACCACTGTGCTATTTGGTCGGTAAAGTGACACCTTATTTGGATGACAAATATCAATCAATCAAATCATTTTTAAATTTATGACAAACCCGATCATTCTATGATGGTTTTATCTTTGCCCATTTTTATCAAAAATAATTTAATTAATTATCAATTTAGTTAATATTTTAGTTTGTGCCAATCTGGCATATTATAGCGTAAACAATGCATCAGATACATTTGATAACAGGACCACAGTAAAAAAACGTGAACAACTTCAGGACTGAGTCATCTCAAAGAACCTACATAAATCACAATACTAAACGATAGCAGATAGAGGAATGAATTAAAA
Source organism: Nephrotoma appendiculata (assembly GCA_947310385.1). NCBI lineage: Eukaryota > Metazoa > Arthropoda > Insecta > Diptera > Tipulidae > Nephrotoma > Nephrotoma appendiculata. The sequence goes on from OX371223.1 coordinate 277,971,825, forward strand.
CATTGGTATGTTGCAAAATCTAAATGACTTATAAACTCCATTTAGCATTACCTAATCTTTTTCAAATGAATCAAGTTTGATTTGTTGTCTGATCTGATAACGCAAATCAGATTTCATTTCATTGTATTTGGTGGTCTCAATTGTGCAGAGACGGTATCCTGAAATCCGCGACCGCTCAAAATTTGACGGAAATCAATCATCTACTGTGAGAGAGGTATGATACATCCCGATTACCGGTAATTTTGTCGCCAAAAAATTGTCGTTTATTGTATAGCTGACGGAATATGTCAAAAGCAAGAAAATAAACAAATTATTTATGACCGACATTGTCATTCGCTTTGTTTATTATTAATTTAAACTAATTTATGATAAAAATTACAAAGTTAAATTAATAAAATAATATAAAAGATGACAGAAAATAATATAAATATAGTGTAAGTAGTTTACTTATATGTTCCTTACATTTTTATTAAAATAATGGATTTCATATTGACATAACCTCATTTTTTTAGAAAATCGAAAAAACTTAGGAATTCATCACAAAAAAGATTGTTGACGAATTTTATGGAAGATCATCCGGATTTCGCCAGCGGCAATGCTGTAGAAATCCCATATAGCATGCTTTTTAATCCCAATGGGCCACCATCAAAAACTATTGATAATAACTTATTTAATAAACTTTTATTTCGATTTTAATTACTATAATTTCCCTTTCTGCTGGACTAGAAGCGTTTAAATTCAAACCGGTATGATGTGAGCACTCGCACAATTAAATTGGAATGCACACCAGTTACTTGTGACTTGTACGAAAATAAGACTGACGAGATAGATATTTCTACAGGATTGGATGATATCCAATATATTGGCAATGTTGGTCAAAATCAGGGGGTTCTTATTGATGATGGTAAAAGGAACACGCAAGATACCGAAGAACCAAATAAATATGATTTGTTAAAACAATTGTTGGCTAGGCTAGGCTATTAACGGCAAACTTATATTTTTTTTTCAAAATATTGAAAAATTTATGGAAAACTTGTAAGAACAAAACTGACAAATCATACGAACTTAACCTTTACCTGACACATAGCGTATGTACGAACCCCACGCTGTTTCTCGTCGATTTTCGAAATCTAAACTCGTAACGACATCTATCGGTAGTCAAGGGATACTCTTTTATACCTATGCCACTGGGATAGCGCAGCGACCGTTAGTTCGTCTGCAGCAGTCGTCAAAAGCAGTTTGGGGGGTGTACGTACCCCACCGTGACATCAACGTTGTTTTTTCGTGAATTGTGGAATTTTTTGTTTTTTTGATTTTCGAGTTTAAAAAGAAAAGAGAGGTAATCATCGTTTCTATATGCATCAAAAAATTTTTTTTACGTTTTTCAACGATTTTCTATGTTTTTTGTTCATGATTAGAATGGCGTATCATTTGCTCGATATTTACGAGAGCGGTTGCTCGAGGATGATATGCAGGAAGAACCAATAGAAGACAATGGTGCCGACCATCTTTAAAGCGCGGAAGATTCTTCAGATGATAGCTATGAAGAATCTGATGACGATGCTATGGATATTGACATGGACGATCCAAGCGAAAATCAAAGGGTTAATGCACGTCGAAGTGAATCACAACGTGGCCGCCCGCCGAAAAACATCTATGGGAAAGATGGCTTCAAGTGGACCAGAAAAACTCCGTCTCGTAGATCAGTTAAGAATACCAACGTAAATCAGATTTTTTTTAATATTAATTCAATTAAGCCGCTGTTTTTAATAATTTTTTATTGATTAATTATCGATAACCATTTCATATTTATTCGTTCTAATGTCTGTTATTGGTTTTACAGACAGACATTTGCAACCGTTAGAGCCCGGTCCAGCTGGTAACGCTGTAAATGCTGAAACGATAGAAGCTATTTGGGAGTATTTATTTACTGGTGAGATGATAAATTTAATCGTACATAATACCAACTTGAAGATCGAACAGGAATGTTTATCACTGGTTGTTGAAGAAAAACAGCAAAGTTACCATCATCATACTGATGCTATTGAGATCAGAGCTTATATCGGAATTTTGTATTACAGTGGATTGTGGAAATCTGCAAACGTCGATGTTAATCGATTATGGTCAACAGCTAATGGCCTCACAGTTTACAAATGCGTATTCTCGAGGCACAGGTTTTTTGTTTATCAACTTGTCTTCGTTTCGATAATAAAGACGAAAGAAGAGGATGACAGATTTGCTCCGATCAGAAATGTATGGAACATGTTTATAGAAAATTCTAAGAGTAACTACAGCCTGAGTCACGAATGTACTGTTGACGAACAGCTGCTGAGTTTCAGAAGACGCTGTAAGTTCCGAGTTTACATGAAAGATAAGCCGGATAAATATGGGCTCAATATCGTTAGTTTAAACGATGCAAAGACTTCGTACATGGTAAATATATACGTGTTTCTTTACCATTGATTTTTCTAAAAATTTAAAAGACATTTATCCAAAAACTTCTATTACAGATTAACGTGGTTCCATATTTAGGAAAGAATACTGAAATAGTAGAAGGTGATGAAAAAATTCTTTAGTATTATTTTAGATTAGTAACTGAACATATTTACAACACAACACCGATCAGTAACGTGTGACAATTGGTATACGTCAATTAGTTTGCTTCAACGAATGTACAATGATCCATATAATTTGAGAATTACCGGTACCATTCGCAAGAACAAAAGGGAAATTCCAGCGGATTTTATTGCGAAGGTTCCAAAAAAAGATCGGCCACTCACCAAGTTCTGCCATATCGACAATTTAACCCTTCTCAGCTATGCTCCGAAGAAAAAAAAATCGGACAAAATTGTGCTGCTGGCCTCCTCGCTCTTTCACACGGAAGAAATAACAGAACAGAAACCCAATATTGTTCTGTATTATAATAAAAACAAAGGAGGCACGGACACCTTTGATAAGCTGTGCCACTCTTTCAGTGTGCGTAAAAAGACGTACAGATGGCCGCAGCGTTTTTTTTTCAAGGCATCTTGGAAATGGCGATCGTGAATGCACGAATTTTGAGAGCTTGCAGGGCCGTCCAAAACCAAGAAGAACTAATAGTAACTGCGGATTATTGTATGGAAAAAATATATTTATATTTGATAAAGCCGCATTTGGAACGTCGTCTCATTCATTTCAGTCTCCGCAGAGATTTAAAAGTAAGGATTAATACAATTTTGAATCGATCGGTTTTATCAGAGCGCCATTTACAGAATTTAAATTTTGTCATCAAACAAAGATGCGTCTTATGTGAAAGACAAAACACCGATAAAGGATGTACATCGTGCAAACGCCCTATATGCATAGACCATAGGATTTTAATGTGCCCCGATTGTACCGGTTATTAATTGAAATTTTGTTTTTATAAGCTTCAGTGAAATCCATACCTTCATTTCTCAAAATAAATACCATTTTTGGAAGACCCATGAAAACTAATATTTTTCCTTTATAGTGATGTAATAGAAGACACAGCTAAAATTTTAACTCTTTTTAGCCCTATCAAAAAACAAAAAAGTTATGAATTTTTTTTGTAAAAAACACACTTTTTCCAAGTTTTTCAAGTTTCCGAATTTTTTCTGAACGCTGATCTTGATTTTTCTGAACTCTGACTGTTCCACCCTTTAACCCCTTTATCTAAAAATGATCTCTGATTTTTTCTAAAAAAAAAATAATCAATATTTCAAGTTTTACAAGGATATTTCTCATTGGGGTTCGTACGAACCCCACAATGCTAGGTATGTTACTCAGGGGAGGTGTGCCAGGTGAAGGTTAAATTTGCTCAAAATAGCTCTATATAATTTTCGTCGGGTGTTTGTGATACCGGTCAGATTGGTAAATGACAAAAAACGACAACTGTCTAGCGTTACCGTTCGGATTTCATGATACCATCCCAGATCTGAACCGTTGCGCTGTCATGATGAAAAAGAATTATTTTGGTTGCCTAGTGTAGTTTACTCATCGCTAATTATTTTAACTTTTTGAAATTGTTAATATGTATAAAGGATACCGCAAAATTTACGATTCCAAAAACGGACGTCATCACCTTCTCAGCTGCAAAAATTCGTTTTGGCTTTCTCCGATGAAGCAGAACCCATTCTATCCATTATTTAATCTGCTTTTCTGTTTCCGCAATATACAGTTACAAAACTATGATCAAATTTGGGCTACGTCAAGCTTGGCATAAGCAAAGCTGGTCTATTACGAACTCATTTAGTTTTCGATCCTCCTGTAATTTGTTATGAACTTATTGTAAAATTTCTGGAGTGGTACCGTTTTCGAACGATGCATCTTTCAACAATAACTCATTCCCGACTTATTTGGGCCACAATTTTTCAATTAGTTGAAAACCGAAGAAGGTGTGTAATGTAATTATTCTCACATTATACACAATCTGTAAGCAAAACCCCAAACAATTATCTAATTACGTTTATATGTTTGAACACTATAGATATTTATACTACTAAATTTTTAAAAAGAATTTCCTTTCAAATACAAAACTCCTTAAAAGCTAATCAATTAAAACCACAGTAACTAAATGAAGTGCATTGAATTATAACATTCCAAAACATATTGTATTTCGAATAATAATACAAAAGTAAAAAAACGTAAATTAGACCGAAACCTATTATGATTCTCTTCCTTATAATCCTTTCAATTCTAGAATACTATTGGTAATACATAATTTAATATTATATTCTGGTAAGAGAGATTTAACCATTATTGCCTATTATTGACTCAGCAAATAAATTTTTGTCCCCCACACACAAAAGTAAACTTAATAGCTTCTTATATACCCGCCGTACATGTACATACGTATAATAGTTTAGAAGCAGAGAATAATAGCGGGCACTAAAATCTAAAGTGTCGTAATAAAAATAGTTTTGAGCAATGTATTAAATCAAATAGATTTTATGTTATTAGTGTGTTCACTATTGTTTCGATAAAAATCGTAAAAATTCAATTAAATTATTTTCAACGATAAAAACTTACACAATAAATTGTATGTGGTTGAGATTTTCGTCTGTATTTTCTAGTTTTTAATATAATAGATTCATCACAAAATACTATTAAATTATAACTATAATTCAATAAATAGAGCAAATATTATTGATTTAAAAAATAATAATTTAATTTTCTAAATCAGAACATTTGACACCGAGTTTCACACCGTAAACTACATAAATATAACTTTTAATTTTCTCGTCTTTTTCATTTTTCTCCGATTTATTCAAACCACTTGAGATATACTCATATTGATGGGATAATGGCTAGAAGAAAATATGCAGCATTAACTATATAATATAACAAAAGATAATAAAGAAGTGTTAACTATGGCACTTTAAATTAGAGTTTCCTATGAATAAATAATTTTTATAGGTTTTGTCGTCGTCGTTTAATATTGGACGGTATGAGTGGCAACAACAAATTTATCGATATAATTATAAACTCGTCTACCTACATAAACATATTGTATTTATATATTGAATGTATTTTTCTTATTTTTTACCATCATTGGATCACCGTCTGAATTTCAGTCACATTTTATTAGTCGGTCATTCCAAAACGAGATGAATTCGTATACCTACCAAAATCTTAATAGTTAACAGAGAATAACCAAAAAATTAAGATTGACAAGAGAATTAAGTAAATTTAACATTTCGTTTTTGCTCCCTTTCAACAAAAACGTCGTCTGGTTGTGAATGAATGAAATATAATTGGTATTATGTAATTCACGGTCATTGAAATTTCAATTATTGTATATAGCAATAAGAGATAAAATATTATTTCATGAGACCAACCTACGTTCAACGTACTCTAATATAATATGAGGTGCGGGCTAATTAGGTAAAGGTTAAGTAAGAAACAAACTGTTTTGCTAAATAAAAGAATTATTGGTTTCAATTACGAACATTGATACAAACAATTTTATTTAGTTTTTTCGTTTCTTTCTAATCATACGACACCGAAAATAGGGGTTAATGATGGACAGTCAATCCAGCAATGAATTTGCCGTATAGTAAATAGCCGGATACTGACTTCGTCCTTGACCTGATGAATACTAAAGATGAAATCTTTGTTCTTGGTGATTTCAATCTCCCCGGACTTAATTGGGATTATTCAGATGATAACACTCATTATGTTGCTTCGAATGCACTAACCGCTAAAGAAACTTTGTTCACTGACAATATGTTGAACTCTGGACTATTTCAGATCAGCAACGTTAAGAACAGTCTGAACAGGCAGCTCGATTTGGTGTTTTCCTCTGTTATCGACAATAGCGTCGCTTCTGAATCCAATCTAATCCTCTGTGCCATAGATGTATACCACCCTCCCATTTTGGTCACCTTTGGTCTCGAACAAGACAATCTCAATGTCAACTCTATAACTCCACTACGTTTCAATTTTCGTAAGGCCGACTTTGTGAAGCTTAAACAATTATTGGCTAACGTTGACTTTCACCCCAATTATCGAAGTCGTCTCACGTCATTTTAGACGACTATAGTCATGTCACTTCATTTTTGCTATTATCGAAGTCGTCTGCTACGACTCTAGTCACATGAATACGACAACAGTCACCTAATTTTTTCAAGTGACAAGAATATTTTATGCGACATTCATTAAAGAAACACATTTACGATTTTTTTTTTTTTTTTGTAATACAATTTATATTCATTTTGCAAATATTTTACTGCTTTAGTAAATATATATATAAGATAAATTTATCATTCAATAATCGACGGGTTTTGTTGAAAAATTGGGTGGCCCAAAGCATCCATTCGCAATTTTTAATTACTATGAAAATTACAAATTTTTTACGTGAAAAATATTTTGTCTTCACAATAAATTATGGTACGGTTCCTGGAAATTAATTTAATCATTAAATAATTAGATTTTACTTACCTATTATCAATTTCCGTGTATTTTACAATAAAATATTCGTAAATATTTTGATTTTTGACATTGATTGGCTTGTCAAATTTGAGCAAATTACACTGTGCTTGAATTTCAAACTTTTTTTGCGTGACAAGCTGGGCACCCGGGGGTAAACCTAATTCGACTATGCTGAATTCATTGGTGCTAGTCCCATTTCAAAGTTAGTCCCCATTTTTGAAATATCGCTTTCGACATATTTTGCCTCTGAGACATATATTTGTCAAAATATACACTCATATTCACGTTGATAGCTCCTGAACCATTAAGATTTTCGTTATGCTTTCTTCAGCAAAGTTGTTGCGCAAGCCAAGACCAACAACTTTGCTGAACATATCAAGGCCGAAAAACGACATCTACAATCACATTTTTGTGTTATTTTATTTTTTGAAACGCAAAAAAATAAAATAACACAAAAATGTGATTGTAGATGTCGTTTTTCGGCCTTGATATGTTCAGCAAAATTGTTGCGCAAGCCAAGACCAACAACTCTCGCGTTTGGATATTATGGTACGACGCCTGAAACTATCTCAGCGGCAAGCCATTCTTTTGTCAAAGGATTTAAAACAAGTGAACATTTTGGCTCCAAATGTTCGGATATATGGAGCAATAAATCGTCATCGTCATTTTACGAATTTTTTCAAATCAATTGAGAATAATTCACTCGCTTTTTGCACTGATATCCGAGGTTTGGTATCCACAATGCACAATGCATATAATCCTGAAGATTGGCGATTGTTCATCGATTCCTCTAAAAGCAGCTTGAAAGCAGTTCTCCTTCACGTTACCAACTCAAAGAATTCCATTCCAATTGCACTCAGCACAAACACAAAGGAAACCTATGTATCAATGAAAAAAATCATCGATTTGATTAAATACAATGACCATCAATGGAAAGTTTGTGCAGATTTAAAAGTGATAGCTCTTTTAAGTGGCATGCAATTGGGTTACACTAAAAACATGTGTTTTATGTGCTTATGGGATACTCGTTTTAAAGGCGACATATACAACGAACCGAACTGGGCTTTACGTGAGAACATTAGATTGCGATACGACAGCATCGTTGAGGCTCCACTTGCGCCAATTAAAAAAATATTGCTACCACCACTTCATATCAAGCTTGGAGTAGTTAAAAATTTTATAAAAGTGCTGAATCCAGATGGAAATGCGTTCGTCGAATTGCGTCGCATTTTTCCACGGTTAAGTGGAATGAAAATAAAAGAAGGTTGGTGTTTAAATCTACCCGAATCTAAGTTTTGATCAAATGAAATTTCATCTTACATCTTGTTTTTTATTGCAGGAATACTTAATGGACCAGATATTCGTCGTCTGATGAAAGATGATGCATTTGAAAATGCTCTTAGTGAACGAGAGGATGTAGCATGGAAATGTGTAAAAGAAGTTATTAAGAATGTTCTCGGAATTAACCGAGCCGATGATTGGCGCAGATATATTGAAAATATGCTGACAGCTTTTCATAATATAAACGTTAGAATGTCACTGAAAATACATTTTTTGCATTGTCATGTGGAAAAGTTCGCCGAACAATCACCAGCCGAATCCGATGAGCACGGCGAGCGTTTTCACCAAGTGACGGCAAGGCTCGAACATTGGTACAGCGGCAAAAAGCTAGATGCACTCTTGGGTGACATTTGTTGGAATTTGCAAGAGGAAGAAGAACCCGAAGACGACACGAACAAATCAGAAAATTAAAATTAAAAGTTAAGAAAAATGTAAATAATTTAGGAAAAAATTGAGAAAAATCACAATAAAATCAACTGAATCAATCTAATTTTCTGTTAAATAGTTTCTATTGTATCTATATTTGTCGATGAGGTGTTTATTCGATCAATTTAAATTCAATAAATGGACAAAAAATGATAAAAAACATGTTTTTCGTCGAGACAAATATTTGTCAAAATATACACTCATATTCACGTTGATAGCTCCTGAACCATTAAGATTTTCGTTATGCTTTCTTCAGCAAAGTTGTTGCGCAAGCCAAGACCAACAACTTTGCTGAATATATCAAGACCGAAAAACGACATCTACAATCACATTTTTGTGTTATTTTATTTTTTTGCGTTTCAAAAAATAAAATAACACAAAAATGTGATTGTAGATGTCGTTTTTCGGCCTTGATATGTTCAGCAAAGTTGTTGGTCTTGGCTTGCGCAACAACTTTGCTGAAGAAAGCATAACGAAAATCTTAATGGTTCAGCAGCTATCAACGTGAATATGAGTGTATATTTTGACAAATATTTGTCTCAGAGGCAAAATATGTCGAAAGCGATATCTCGAAAATTAGGACTAACTTTGAAATGGGACTAGCACCAATGAATTCAGCATAGTCGAATTAGGTTTACCCCCCGGGTGCCCAGCTTGTTGTATTTTTCAACTAGCACAGTGTTATTAGTGCTGCCCGATATTTCTATTGTAGTATGCGTGTCGTTTAAACCGACTTCAACAATACCAATTTTGGCGCGACGTGACACGACTGTAGTCACGTCACTTGAAGTGAGACGACTTCGATAATTGGGGTGTTTAACACAATTTTAAATGATCACAACGATATAGAAACACAAACTGTCAATTTTTACTCTGCAGTTTTTGAATGTTTTAAACATTCCATTCCGTATACCCGCCAAAAAACTGTATCGCCATCCCCTCCGTGGTATAATAATGAATTACGAACGTTACGTAACCTTAGGAACAAACGTTGGCAAAGATTCCTGAAAACTAAATCTGACTCTGATTACTCTAACTATTTAAATAGTTATAATGATTTCAGTAGTTTGTCTGACGAACTTTATGGGAATTATATCAGACTCATGCAATCCAATCTAATCGCTGAGCCTAAGTGTTTCTGGCGCTTTATCAATATGAAGAAAAAGTCCGACGGATACCCTTCCACTTTCAGATATAAGGATCATTCCTCTAATGATCCTAAAGTCATAACAAACGATTTTGCTAACTTCTTCAGTCTGGCTTTCACAAGCAGTGATTTTAAACCTGATGAATGTTACTTTACATACTTGAATAATTGTAATCAAACAACCTTAACTTCCATTGAAATCGATTATGAATCCGTGGTACAAAAGATTTCCGAACTTAAAGATGATTTTTCATCCGGCCCTGACGGTCTACCATCCATCGTCATAAAAAACTGCAGTGATTTTCTTGCTCAGCCACTGACGACACTTTTCCAAAAGTCGCTTTCGCTTGGAATTTTTCCATCCATTTGGAAAAGCTCTTTTATAGTTCCAATTCATAATAACGGCTGCAAATCAGACATCTGTAATTACCGACCTATTGCAAAATTGTCTAGTATTCCTAAGCTGTTTGAAAGTATTTTGTATGATTCACTGTACTTTCATTGTAAACCGTTGTTTTCCGACAAGCAGCATGGCTTTCTCAAAGCACGGTCCACGACCACAAACCTTATTGAATTCACTTCACAAACACTAAATACGATGGAAGCAGGAAAAGAGGTTGACGTTATTTTCACCGATTTTAGCAAGGCGTTTGACAGGATTTCTCATGAAGTTATTTTGTTTAAGCTTAGGGTCCTTGGCTTTCCTCCCCAAATTCTCCGTTGGGTGGGCTCTTATCTCAAAGGCCGTTTATACCATGTTCTATTCAGGTCATCAGTATCAACTCATATATCAGCAACATCTGGAGTGCCCCAGGGCAGCCATCTGGGGCCAATTTTTTTCATTCTATCAATCAACGACGCTGATTGTTTAATAAAAAATTCATCGATATCTATATACGCCGATGACATGAAGATTTACAAACGGATTTCAAACACTACCGACAAGAGCCTATTACAATCCGACCTCAATAACTTCTCCACTTGGTGTTCAAAGAACAACCTTGATCTGAACGTGGGTAAATGTCAGACAATCACCTACTCTCGAAAACGTGTACAGTCCATTTCTCGCAACTATTACATTAACAGCGATGCAATTACCAGAGCCAGTTCTGTTCGTGATTTGGGAGTCATTTGCGACAGTGAATTGAATTTCAGACAACACATCGATCGTATTATCAATCAAGCCAACTCTGCCCTCGGTTTCATCAAGCGTTGGTCGAAAGAATTCGATGATCCTTATGTTACGAAGGCTCTCTATTCAACATTCGTTCGTCCCCTGCTCGAGTATGCTAGCCAGGTGTGGTCGCCTTATCATGAGGTTCATATTAAGAGGATTGAAGCAGTCCAGCGAAGATTTCTTCGCTTTGCTTTACGGGGGCTACCGTGGGTGGACATGTTCAACCTGCCTCCATATCAGGATCGTCTAAAGCTAATTAAATTACAACCACTTAGTAAGCGCCGAGTTGCTGCAGACGTGGTTTTCATTCATCAAATACTAACCGGCGGTATCGATTCTCCAGTTCTGCCTGGTAAAATTAATCTAAATATAAATTCACGAGATTTAAGAACGGTACCTATGTTTAGAATCGACCCTCATCGAACTGATTACGGAAAGTATGAGCCCGTCTCTAGAATGCTGTTCGAAGCTAATCAGCACTTCCATTTGATCGATTTTAATATGACGAAACGCATGTTGAAAAAACATTTTTATTTTTCTTGATTATAGTTTGATGTTTTATTTAACTTATTTGTTTTTATTTGTTTCATTTTATTCTGCTTTATTTTATCTTGTTTTATCTATTTTAAATCTGCTTGTACTAAGCAGACTCGACTTCCGTTTTTCTTCCGTCTGCGATGGGTATCGTTTTGCTTAGCTATTCACTTATAGTGAGTTCATTCGAAACGTCAGGCAAAAAAAACTTACCCGGGTTTAGCTATCAGGGTAAAAAAACTTACACGGGTTGAGCTGTCAGGGTAACATTTTGACATAACACGTTCATTTACAAAAAAAAACTTACCCGGATTAGTTACCCGGGTTAACTTTAAAAAATCGCGATTTTTTGTCAGATTTTTACGCATACATATACGTATTTTGTATACGTATATACAAAAGTAAACGTCAAAATATAAACATCAAAACAAGACTCCGCGCCATTTGTAACAATTTAATTTCGAATTAATTTTAATATTTAATAGATGTATTAAAATTGTGAGAACAATTTGTAATTTTGTGCGACGTATTTTCAAAATATCTTATGTATTAAAATGTTGTGTAACTGCGGATTTATTACATTGAATAAAATTCGGAAATGGGACAGTCGATGCGATCACTTACCATTTCAAGCGATTCTGTGCCACATCGCTAATATTACAGTAAAACAAGATAATCATAAACGTAAATTAGATGTGCTTGAAAACTAATTTTAAATAAGCGTTTGACGGCTGTAGTCATGTGAATAGATCGTTTGTTTAAATCACTAAATTATCTCCATTTAACTTTTGAATGAATATTACAGCAATAATTTAAGCGATTTGGACGCACTACTAATGGATTCGAAAGGTGCAAATATAGGCGACCAGCTGGTACAAATGAATTTAGCTAGCCACCGTAAAATGATCACACCGATGCACGGTGCCAATTGTAATCCCTTACCATAATAAACTGAAGAGTGAAGGGTAGAGTAATAAATAATTGGATTGGCTAGATCGGACAAGACTGAATTAAATCAAATTTTTTTTTCCACTTTTGTCTTTATTTTATAAAAAATAAAACACATATTTTATTTTATATTTATACTATCGCATATTGTTCGTATAATAATTTTACGCCCATTCAAACCGTTTTCTATTAAATCGCGAGCAAAAGTCCCAGGCGAGGACGATTCGTTAGAATAATGCTGTTGTTAGAATTTGAAGCTCATTGTACAAACAAATCACGTGCGTATCCACTTTCAATATCGGAGCTAACACGACCTTTGGGCTCGGAACTTTACTTAAATCCGCCAAATTGTGACACAACTGCAAATGCCGAAATTGAAACGGATTGTTACGGGCACCTTCAAAACTTTTCATCAATTTATCACTTATTCATTCGATTTGTGATTTAGCAAACTCAACATTTCTTTCATGTGCGAAATTATATAATTTCTTATATTATTAATTAAAAATTATTGGTATTGAGTTATAAATAAATTATTAAAATTGAAATATGGAAGACACTATTGAAAATTTTAATACTATGTATTTTGCTTTATAATAATTATACCGATGGTAACAAGTCTGACATTTTTAACAATAAACAATTTTTTGTCTTGCTTTTCACCAATACTACTACAAAAGTCGGGTAAACTTTTTTCGTGTTCATTTACAAAAAACCCGGGTAACTTTTTGTTGTAATTCCGAATGAACTTGCTATTAGCTATTCATTTATAATCATATTTGATTTTTATACTTTACATATTTAGCCGTTTCAACATTCAATTTTTCAATTTCACTGGTTAGGCAACTCGATATCCTTGTTTATAATTCACTTGAATTATACTCAAAAAAATAATAATAATACAGATGGAGACTCCCCGCGCGCGGTTGGGAGGGGTAATAGGTCGTTGGGATAATTATTATTATTAGGTTTGCCCCTTGTTACACTTTGAAACGTAACAAAATTTTCATCCTAAGCTACTTCATATCGAATCGATTGTACTTACTTGTTTGAATTAATTTTTTAGTTCAGTAATTCTTAAAATTATTAGAAATAATGGATTGGGGAAACAGAAATCCATTATGTTTTCGCTAGATGGCTTTAGAGACATATATCTCGTAATGTATTTGTCGCAGTAGACCATCCTTATACTCGTTCAAAAGGAGGATCCATGGATTAAAAAAATTCAATTGTAATTGTTTTGATTGCGGTTGATTCAGTTGTGAGTTATCGCGTGTCAAAGATGGAGGTAAACAAAGAGAAAATTCGCTATACTATACAATTTTGCTTCGATAAAAGCGAAAACGCAAGTTAGGCGGCTAGAAATGTACATGGTGTCTATGGTCCGTTTACTGTCATAGCCAAGCACCCCGCCTTCCGTCGAAAATGTCAACAAGATCCTTTTATTTATTAAATTATCGAAGTAGACTGGCATGCGATCTGTCGTAACATCACACAGGAGCTAAAGATCGACCACAAAACAGTTTTAAACTATTTGTATAAGGACGGCTTCAAAAAGAACTTCGATGTTCCGCACGAGTTGACGCAAAAAAACCGTCTTTTCATCTGAGAATTTTCGGCCAAACAGATCGAAATCGAGCCATTTCTGAAGCAAATGTCAACTGGCAACGAGAAATTGGTCACATACGACAATGTCAAGCGGAAACGAAACGGCCCAAACAGTGGCCAAATCAGGATTGACGGCTATGAAGATTTGGCTGTGTTTAGTGGGATTGGAAGGGAATCATCTACTAATCTACCAATGGCCAAATGTTCAATTCGGACTTCTTCTTTCCTCTTCTTCAGCCAATAGCAGAGGCGTCGTGTTCCACAAGGCCAACGCAACGCCTTACACGTTAATATTATTATGCATCCACCTTATATCCCGACCTGGCACCGAGCGATTATCATTTCTTTTTGTCCATGGCAAACGCTCTTGGTGGTGTAAAAATGGCCTGGAGAGAGGCTTGTGAAAACTATCTATCTCAGTTTTTTTGCTAATAGGGATAACAAGGCGTTTTGGAAAAGCGGCATAATGAAATTGCCTTTTAAATGGCAACGAGTTATCGACGAATGTTTGTCGCTATGTTAAAAAAAGCTCCGAAATAAACGTAAAAATCAGTGAAACAAAACTCGCTCTTTAAATTTATATATTCATTCCAAGAGGAGTAAGTTAATAAAATTTCGAAAGACTTAATCCTCTATTAACTCTTCCTATTAACTCGTTTACGTATGATTGATCTTCGTACAACTAACAAATTCATACTCTCACTGTTCCGAGTTTTTGTTTTAATTTTTTTTTTGTGTTATTCGTACTCTCTATTTTCTAACATGGTTTATACAGTTTACTTTTTAACATAAAACAAAACTATATAAAAATACAGTCTCGCGCGATCGTTGAGTAGGACATAATTAAATCAAATGCATGTTATTTTTAATGAAAATGAATTATAACCTAAGTTAGAAAAGTAAATGTTAGTTTTTCTATAGCAAAAATCGCCTTCTTTAATTTGAAAAACTGTGATTGAGAATAAGTTTAGTTTTATTTTCGAGGAGCAAGTCTTTATATAGCGAGTTGAAAGTTATTCCCAAATCAACGAATACTTAAGTCTTAAATATAAAATTTTTTGTAACTCTTTACTCACAAGTAAAAGAACGAATATATAAAAGAAGGAAAAACAAAACTGTATGACGATTGAGAGTAAGAGTTGATAGGAAGACTTTTTTTTAACACTGGTAAAAATAATGATTTTCTTTTTCCCCCAACCTTATATTACTTTATAATGCAAGAGAAAAGTTGTTTACAATCGGTTCGATACATACATGCATTCGATGATTAAGGTGCTCTTTAAACGGCATGTTCTCCTACCTACCGGCATGCTCTCCAATCCTACACAGATTTTGTAGTAAATAGATATATCAAGTTTTGTGATTTGACAAGGATTATCGTGTTTATCGCATTATTATTTCTTTGAAGTAAGGAATTTAAATCCTAAACATTTCTGAGAGATATTAGTGTTTTTTGCTAGTGTATTTAAAACGAACAATAGTTTTAGGAATTAGTAGGATTCAAATATTTCAAGAAAGGTTGGCTACATTATCTCGCAATACAATTTTTTTTAACGATATCTCGCGTTACAAAATCTCGTATTACATAATCTCGCTCTACAACATTCTGCATAAACTTTTTAACGTAAATATATAAAACCACGTGCGCGTAGTTCCTAACAGATTATAAACCACAAGCAACAGCTAGTAAATTGCAAGTGACATGGGTTTTTGTCCTTACAGAATGACGGTCTGTCTGATCGAGGGAAACGTCATACAAAAGATTTTTCGAAAATTGGGAGTCTGCTGTGATTTTTGTCGGAAATCAGTTCACAGGAGCTTTTCGTTTTTCGCAAATGTTTTGAAAACACCTTACATCGGTTTTCTATTGATTCCTCTTGGGCGCTCTAAAACAAACATCAGTTTAACTACAACTGTTTAGCGGATAACAAACATGAAAGAAATGAGTGCGATTTATAAAAAACGATTTGAAGCGGGGTTTTTAAGTTCACATCCTAAAGGACCAAAAATGTCGGTTGCAAGTGCAGCAAAATATATAAAAAAAAATCGAAATCATTTGGTACAGAAAAGGATTACACATTATTCAATGTATAAAAATTTTGACGATTTACCAGATAGAGGTAAAATCCGAAGCACTACAAAAAAAGGAGGATGAGGCCATCATACAGTTATTTGCTGAAAATTCTTCGTTTACGCTGGATGCAGCGGTAGAAAAATTGGCGAAAAAGAATATTATTATACCAAAAACCACCATACGAAATAGAATTATGGAACATGGCTACGCATATGGAAATACTTTGGTGAAACCACTGGTGACACAAAAATACATGGAAAAGCGACTACAGTGGCCAAATGAACAAAGAAACAATGATTTAACGAATATTGTGTTTACCGATGAATCATCCTTTTGGGGTTTTTGATGGTATAAGGCGTGTTTGACCAACTCAGCAAAAAACGGATTGTTCGAACTGTTAAGCACCCGCCCTAGCTCCATGTATGGGGATGCTTTACCAAGCAAGGTTTTGGTAAATTAATCGTTTCCACATGCAACCTAAACGCATTTTTCATGAATAAAATTTATTCACGAGGTTTCTTACCATCTTTCCTTAAACGGTTTGGAGCGGGGAACTCTAATTGGATCTTGGAAGAGGACAACGGTCCAAAACACCATAGCATACTCTGTTCGAAATTTAAACTCAAAAAGGGTATCACAACATTGGATTGGCCATGTCAGTCACCTAATTCCAATCCGATCAACATGTATGGACACTCATGAAGATTAAGCTGAAAATGTACCATATAAAAAATTTGAATACTCTAGCGCGAGTTGTCCGGAGCTATAGGAGCTTTTCGTTTTTCGCAAATGTTTTGAAAAGTAGATCTTATATGAGAAAAACGATTATAAACTAAAAGAATTTAAATTTAATTTGCAACAATATTGGAACACATCCGTTTTGAAAAAATTTAAGCGGAAATAACGATTTTTGGCAAAAAAAAATTGTTTCTAAAAAAAATAGGCTATGTACAGCTCAGGCAGATTGGTTGATCGAGATGAAACTTCATACTTAAGGTTTTTTCATAAATTGGACGATACTTGCGAAATTTGGTGGATATCTGTGTATCAGAAAAAGCAGCTTTATTAGCTTTTGAACGTTTGCAATAATATAGAAAACAAACCATATACAAAAAACGACAAAGAATTAAAAGATTCAAATACGTAAATATAAAGATTAAATTGACCTTGTTTTCCGAAATTTAAGCGGGAATAATGATAGAAATACGGAAATGATATAAGCGTGAGGAACTTGGCACAACCATCTCTATCGCATTGAGCTTTGCTGAAGACCTTACTCTCCCTCTCTTCACGTGACTCTTTCTGTTAGCGTATGGAATGCATTCATCTCTGATAAAACGAAAATAACCTATCAATAATAAAATCATCAATAATTTACTACAGCCAGATAAACAAACTCGCCCACTCGTCCAAGTGGCTCCAGTTTGGGTTTTCATAAAATTTGCCGTACTTTAAAAAAAAAAACTCATTTTCATCCGTTATATTCATTATTCGATATAGGAAAATTCGCCTAGCTAAGTTGATCTGCCAGCTAATTATAAAAGATTTAGAAGACAACTTCGAAAAAGCAAGCTAAATCCAAAGAAAGGAACTAATTACACGAGGTATCACATTTGTTCCCCGGCATACCGCAGCAAAAGGTAGTTTTGTTGTAATTTATTTTCCTTTTCTTAACCCTTTAACTGTTTATGTCGATTATACTCGTCAGAACATAAAAAAAATTACATTTGTATTATTATTCAACGAATCAACTGTAATTTTTTTTCCTGAAGAAGGGCAAACAAAGATCTTTTCAAAAATATACATTTTAGAATATTCGTTAGTCTGGTAACTTTATTTATTTTAATCACAATAGCTTGTGTTATCGTCTTCGCAGCAAAATAATTAAGCAGGAAGAAAACATTTTTCGAAACAAAATTAAACTGTTCAAGAGTTAATAGGGGTCCTATATAGAAACAATTAAAACAAAACTTGCTGTATCTCTAAATTCATCAATGTCAAAAGCACATTATCGAACCAATCTCTAAGAGGAATCAGGGCTGAACTGGTTCATCTAAATATGACCGCAATTCACAAAACACAAGACTTCCTTTGATACTTTTAATCGTAAGAAGTGGGACGAGAAAATTAAAGACTTACCTAGGAAAGAAAGGTTAGCAGATCAATAGCAAGCAGCACTCTATAAGATTTTCACCACTATCAAGAAAAGAAAACATTAATAGAAGAGCTCGAGACTTTAGATTTTAGTAAGGGGTAAAAGAAGTGTTAAATGGTACAAGTTGCAGGGTTCTAGAAAATAAGAGAAACAACGATGAAAGTATGTAATAAATTTCAGACAATAAGCTTATGTAATCGGAAGTTCGGCGAATCTTTGCTCATATATATTCATATTAGAATACAGACTCGCTGATAATTTACCGAATTCACGAATAAGATGTGCTTTAAATTTTCAGTAATTATTCATTAAATTTTGGTAGTATATATCACTCTCTTTTGCATGATTTTAAGTCTTTGTTAATGGTCAGTGTCGTGGTAGTCTATCATTTATAACTGGTGACCAAATTTAAATGACTAAGTGGATCTTGATATTGCAACCAGGGCATATGTCATGCTATCAAGTAGCTTAAGTGATTGAAAATTGTTTCTTCGATAAAGCAATTGTGGTTGCTAGTATGTGGGCTTCTTGGTTCGCCATATCTTTACTGGTTTGAATAATGTGAAGCTCAGAGCTAATACATCGAACAAGCACAGTGCCAAGTTTGTGGTTGTTTATGATGCAGATTGATTTACCACAATCAAAAAAGTCTTACACCCCGATTCTGAAACACAGTCACTGACTGAAAAATAGTCTTAGGTAAAACTTTTTGCCTTTGTTATTGTTTTGAGCTTAGTCTTAATTATAAAACTTTTCGTATTCTGCGCGTAGTCTGTGACCAATAAGACCACCAAATTTGTATATCTTACGTAAGACTTTTGACTTTGTTTTGAGTTTTGTCTTAATTACGACAATGCGCATAGTCTTAGTTGGCATTCGTCTTAAAAATGTCTTGCGTAAAACATACAAATTTGATGGTGTTGTTGGCCACGACTACGAGAAGAATACGAAGTCTCATAATTAAGAGTAAATTGAAAACAAAGACAAAAAGTCTTACCTAAGACCATTTTTCAGTAAGTGACTGTGCTTCAGAATCGGGGTTTTAAGGTCATAATGATTACACTTGACGGCATATCACAGAGATATCTCATTCAACGATAGCAGCCACCGAGAATGTGTAAACATTATATGGAAAATGGTACACTTATTCATTTAACGATTTAAAGTTGACATATCATCTGTAAATTTCGGTCAATTGGGGATGCTATTTCGATGGCATTCTGAATATAAAACATTCTGATCTTTTGATAAATAAAAAATATACCAAAAGATTTTTTCAAATTGGAAATGATTCGTTAAGTTTATTTGGTCAGTATTTCCATTGTATCGTTTCGATATACTTTATACACACAAATAACTGAAATGATAAAATAATAGTAAAAACACAAAGAATGATATTTAAAATTAACCACAAATTAAATTAAGAAATGTAAGCAATTTCCAGTTGCGACCAGTGTGCAAGTGTTTTGAAAAATTTTAAAACCCGGCTTTATCTATTTGTTTATTTGGTTTCAACTTTGATTATATGTTATATCCTTCCTAATATAACCAAGGCAAAGATTTTCCTATTTTTTCGTCGAATAAGGATGTTTATATTTGCAATCATTATCTTGAAATTTTAAGATTCCGTCTTTGATCTTACACCGTTATTTAAAATACTACCCGGTGACCGTCACTAAGTCATTTCAAACTAGTTTAAAAATATCAAACAAACCGCAAATATGTGCGACAGCAGTATACATGAAGATACTTGCACGTTTTATGAGTCACAATTAATAAAAGGAACACGGAAGGGGTTCCCTTATTTTAGGAAACCTGGTTCGATCAAATACAGTTCGATTATACATTAAAATATTCGAATTAAGTATATATATAGAAAACAAACGATCAATTGTGCTAACGCAAAGAGCCAACACTCGTCATTTTGGGTTCAAGCAACCACCATATAAACAAACTACTTCGTTTATTCCAGCGGTTTTAAATTCCGTAGCTGATTTCATTCACACTCTCATTATGAGCGAAGAGGCCTACTTCCACCCTTCCACCTTT
Source organism: Nephrotoma appendiculata (assembly GCA_947310385.1). Classification (NCBI taxonomy): domain Eukaryota; kingdom Metazoa; phylum Arthropoda; class Insecta; order Diptera; family Tipulidae; genus Nephrotoma; species Nephrotoma appendiculata. Next base: position 277,992,214 of record OX371223.1, read on the forward strand.
CAACGGATTTGTTAGCAAACAAAATATGCGATTCTGGGGGACATAAAATCCAAGAATAGTCCACTAACGTAGTCTGCATCTTATCAAAGTAACGGTTTGGTGTAATGTAACTACAAGAAGGGTTCTTGGACCTTACTTCTTTGAAGATGAGGCAGAAAATTCACTAACCATCACTGGTGAAAGGTGTCGAAAAATGCTGGAGCATTACGTACATCCTGCAGTCTTGGACATACCAGAGGAATGGTGGCAGCAAGATGGTGTTACCGCCCATACAGGTCACCTGATAATTAAACTCATAAGGCAAATTTTTGTGAGAAGGATAATTTTGCGAAATTCTGAAATTTCTTGGCAATCACGTTCACCTGACTTAATTGCTCCAAACTTCTTCCTGTGAGAGTATTTGAAAGATAGACTATATCGTAACAATCCTCTAATCATTCAGCAAATAAAGGCCATATTCGGGAAGAAATTGAACGAATAAGCTACGAAACATTACAGCAAGTGATGACTCACACCGTAGAAAGAACACGTCAGTGTGAAGAGCAAAATGGTGGTTATTTAAAGAAGACTAAATAAAATTTATTTCCAAGAAGTGTGTTTTCTGTTTATGAAAGAATAAATGTGAATTAAGTATGTATTACGGAAAAAAAGTTATTCCATTTTAAAATGGTGTTGTAATGTGACTTTTGGGCCTCTCTGTAAAAGCTACTAAATTACCACTCGGAATTGCTAGTCAAATCAGGCGGATCGACAATTTATGGTACTATTCTGGAATTACTCTGACTAATTTTACTATAATAAAAAAAAAAATATGAGGTTAGAACTCAGATCTCAAGCTACACAATACAGAGGCTGACAGTTATATGTGCGGCTTTAATCAAAGATCGTAGTATAATCGTATTGTTCTCATAGGTTTCACATAATTTTTAAAGTCCTGTTGATCGTACACAGTTACAACATAAAGTTTATTGAAAATATCGAAAATTTATTGGGAGAATATACGTCTATATTCTAGCCGAACAAAGAAAACATTTTCCTCGAAAGTCATTTAGATAGAACATAAAATAAGGAATTTTATCTTGTTCTATATGACACCAGTATGTAAAGGTTTGCGCATATATGCTAATTTTATGCGCGATAGGTTATCTGGAAAATTTCAAAGAAATTCATTTTTTGACCATTTGATGTCGTCATATTATTTGGAATTTTAAGCGAAAATATTTTTTGTGTTTAATATTTCTTATAACCACCGCGATTTATTTGTACATACAAAACACACAATGCTGATAAAATGTACTACGCTATAAATAGATTGTTGCTAATTCTTCGAATTACGAGTCAGAATAACTGCCTCGAATATTACTGCATGAAAAAAGAAATGTATTTGAAGTAGTTAGTTTTCAACAGTTTATTGTTGCGACTCAACAAAGGAAGCAAACCGCATACATGAGCAGTGTATCTTTAATTTAATAATAGAATGATTTATTATTAAAATGATTTTTCAATGTACTCGTAGAACGCAGGAAGTTTGAAAATTTTATTCCGCGCACACAAGAGGAAAACAGATTTTTCTTTAACTGTATATAACATTATAATAGTTTTTCATTAATATCATCATATAAATTGTATATATAATTCATTCGTTTGATGTAATAAAAAAGCAATTTTCAAGAAATTTTTCGTTCAAAATTTCCACTGAATTATATATGTGTGGAAACAGTAGGGTACATAAAAAGGAAAATGGAATATTTTTTATACACAGGAAATAGAAAATTGAAAATGCGATGTTGCTTTATTGTCCGCTAATATAGCTCACACATACATCAATTACTTATTGATAACACATACACTATTTTAGTAAGAAATTAATTTTGTTCAATGAAGGTAGTCGCCTCGCCGCCTATACAAAATCTGTTAATACCAAAAAAAATTATCTACTTAAAAACATTTTTGCATGGGAAAATGATTACCTGGCCTACATAGTCTCGGATTTAGTGGGTTATTTTATGCGTAGAGGTTAATTATTTTATTTATTGTAATTTGTAAATATAAAACACCCACTGATTATTAATTGATTAGAGCTACTGAAAACATTTTTTAAGATTATATATTTTACATCGTAATTTATTCGATCGTAATTTATTACATTTTACTCCGTTCAGTATAATTTACTTTTGAAATGTACAATTACAAGAATTATAAATATCATCGTCACTTTAATAATAATAGAAACGTATTAAAAAAAATAAAGATGTCACTCACAGCTGTAGTTGGAGATTCTCTTTAATTACTTACTTATAAGTTTAGAATAAATATATTTATATATTTGTATACTGTAGGTAGTAAATACTTACTTATTTTCAAGTTAAAGTCTTATGGGACCAAGATTATGGGATTGTAAAATTTTTAAAACCGGACCAAACTAGAGAAATTAACATATAGCAGATAACACCACTAAGTAATGCAATTTTTCATAAAATTTAGTAAGTAGGAAAAGAACTGTGTACTTTTAGAAGTTTTAAAGATAAGTGCCAAATTATTCGACTTCAGATAATTTACGTAAAAAGAGAAAATAATAGTAAAAGATGCGTATCTTTGTTGTTTCGTCCTTTGTCTACTGAAGGCAGTGTTACAATAAAAAAAACTATACTAACTATACCATACTATCCTTCTGAATTAAAGGAGCAGCAACATCAATGGATAGAACTCAGCGGGAGCACACCATGGAAAATTGTGGCCTCTGTTTTCTGGAATTTTAAAGGCATTTGAATATTATTAATTGATATTCAAAACTTTTTGGAACAACTTGATGCGAAACTTCCTAAGGAAAGACTCGGTTTACAAAAAATAATAATTTTACATCAAGACAATTCAATTGCACACAAGTGTGTCTTGGTAATCAGCAAAATGTGAGATTTTAATTATATGAATTGTTTTAACATCCACCCTATTCACCGGATGTTGGTCTTCATTGCAACTTCTATTTGTTCCCAAATCTTACAAAACATTTGATGAAAATTGTTTTTCATCAAATGAAGAGAAGATTGCAGCTCTAAACATTTATTTTGCAGACCTTCCGGAAAGTCATTTTAATGAGAGTATTTTGAAACTTGAACTTCGCTGGACAAGTGTGTTGGTGCCAAGAGGAAGTTTGTAACAAAATTAAATTATATCATATTTTGATAACAATTTGTTCATTTCCACTCCGCGAAGACTGCCCTCGTGCATTAGAAGCTGAAAAAATGAGACTCCTATGGAACTGTCTGAACGAGGTGTGCTTTAGTTAAACACACGAATTATAATGAACTGGAAGCTTGCATGTGGTCACTACTTATATGTTGTAGTAGCCGACATTGTTATGGAATATATTTAATAGGATTCGTACGAAAGATCTTTTAGTATAGATATTGAGAATGGAAGATTCAAATCGGCTTTTATTAAATGACAAGATTATCGGGTTAAAACAAGATTAGCGAAAATTAAAATTTAAAATAAAGCTTTCATTTCAACAACCAATAAATTGTGATATGCTTGAGTTTTGGCTAAGTCAGCGGGCGTTTTCGAATTCTAAAGGCCGAATAACAAAAGGTAGACCGAATAACAAAATTAATTGCTGTTGCTATAATATTAAATGCTACTTAAATAGGAATGAGGTTTTGCTGTAACCAACCAGTAACTAAGCTCTGCTCCGTAAGAAGGCCGGAATCGATTGGTGCCATATTCCTTATACCAAATCAGCATATCTTCTCCAGATTTGAGGCGGCTGGGTATCTTATGATTCTTTACCAGTACGTGACCCTGCACACGTAACAAGCGTGTTAACGAAATTCTCTCGTAAGTTATGAAACATGTACAAAGGCCTCGGATTAACATACCGGATTCATTACAACGACCTCAGACATTGTACACGGACAACGATAAACCAGGAATATGGAACGTTTTTATCCTTTTAAGACTGGATATCTCAAAAATCTTTTGAACCAAGCAAAGAGTATATATTAGACGTACCTGCACTGCATGACCTTCGATGATCTGGCAGTGAGATACAAGGCAACAAAAATAGTTACACTCTATTAAAGTGTCCGTCAGAACGGTAGATAATTTGGAGTTCGCTTTTTCATTCATAACCGCGTGAAGTAACAAATCATCCACTTCCACCCTATCAGTACGCGGATATGCAGTCAGAGTCCGCACTAGGGCGAACGAAAATAAATCAAATAACGTGTAATGGCATAGTGGACTGGAATTCAAGCTGCATAGAGTCTGCCGAGGCAATTCTATGCCATACTAAGATCTTGTTTATCCAATAGACATTTTCGTGTAATGGTTTCGTGTAAAATATGAATATGAATTTTCCAAACTAAAGAAAATCCCTGCTTAATATTCCAACAACAAATGAAGGAACCATATACTTAGCCACCTTTGCAGATGACACAGCAAGCATGGCGATTGGAAGTAATGTCGCTGATGCAACGAGCAAACTCCAGAAGATTACCAATGTGGTTTGTAACTGGACTAAGCGCTGGAGAATCAAGCTTAATGAGACGAAATTCACGCATATTAACTTTACATATCAAAAGGCTTGTCATCTACTATATATCTTGGCATATCCCTCGATGCCAAGCTCAAGTGGAGAGAGCATGTCAAAAAGAAAAAAGAAGAAAACATTAAGTTCAGAAAAATGTATTGGCTCATAGGTAGAGGCTTACAATTCACAACAAGTCGCAAATACTGAAGCCGATATGGATATACATCATTCAACTCTGAGGATGTACTAAGCAAACAAACGCCAAAATGATACAGACGTTTCAAAACAAGATTCTTCGTAGCATCGTAAATGCTCCGTTGTACACAAGAAATGAAGACCTTCACAGGGTCTTACAGATGGAATAACATCAAAGATGAAGTAAAAAAAAAGCATACCGCCAAACACGAAATTAGGCCCCAGGAACACGGAAACCCTTATATTGGCCATATAATAGATAACCCTGTGGTTGAAAGAAGTTCCAAAGAACGAAGCCACTTGACCTAGTACACTTACCAAATTAAAATTAGAATTTTAAATAGATTTAATTAATTATGGGACTAATCATTGGGTTTCACCCCAACAAATCAGAATTGTTTAAGAAATGTAAAATTTGTAAAAAATTTAAAGATAAATTGCAAATTGCTAGATGAGCACAGTCTCAGTTGTAATTAACAAAGGGGGGAAAAAGATAACGTGTAAGATCAATTCTTTATCGAGTTGGAAGAGGTCATCAATCCCAGCATAACATTAAAATAATCGTTGATGACTTTAATGCAAAAATCGGTAGGCATATGAAAATTGATCCTAATAGCTGGCATCTCACAAGTAACAACAGCCAAATCGTCATCGTACCAGCTATAATGAACAATTTATTTGTATCAAGTTCGTTTTTTCCACGCTAAAGGGAATCCACAAAGTAACGTGGAAGAACAGAAAACCAATCCGATCACGTCATTATCTCTAATATATGGCAAAATAGTATTTCCATTCATAACTATTAACGCCAAAATGTATTGTAAATTATTTTAGGATTTTTTTTAGTTGAGAGTAAAATACAATTTTATATTCATTTTGTCACGGTGTCATGACAAAAACATCAGCAAATTTAATAAATTTGCTATTTAATAGCAATTTCTTTCCAAAAAAAAATTGATTTATAAATCAAAAAAATTGATTTTAGATCAAAAAATTTTGATCGAATTACCGTTGCACGTTCTTTCCAAGTAAAAAAATTGATTTTTTTTTTGATCGCAATCAATTTTGAAAAATCTCAACATTTCGTTAGATTTTTTATTGACATTTACAAACACATAAATATGTTTACGTCAAAAATATAAACATAAACACTTCAACAAATATAAACATAAACATTATAATTTTTTTGACTAGTTGACCGTGATATTTTGACATACAAAATTTATTTTTCACTATAAAAATTGTCTTGCATTTTATCAAATTATTATTTGTATTTCGCCTTATACTAATTGTATTAAAATAATTTTTTTAATAATTTTGTAAAAATAATTGTGTCAAACTGGAATGTCATTTTTTCACAGATACACTACCAAAAAAAATCAATCGTGTATCGTGTTCTTTGACATACAAAAAAATCAATTTATTTTTTATTTTTGGAAAGAAATTGCTATTAGATTTTTTTTTGACGTTTACCAACACATAAATATGTTCACGTCAAATTATAAACATAAACACTTCAAAAAATATAAACGTAAACATTATAACTTTTTTACTAGTGGCCGAGAGAATTTGACATACGAAATAATTTTATTTTTCGAAATAATTTTATTGTTTCGTTTTCACTGTGTTAAAATAATTGTGTTGACAAAAAATTGTGTTGATAATTTGTTGACAATAAACTGTCAATATAAAATTTTTGAAAATAAAATGTCAATTTATCACAGATACACTACCAAAAACAAATCAATCGTGTATCGTGTTCTTTGACATACAAAAAAATCAATTTATTTTTTATTTTTGGAAAGAACTTGCTATAAGTTTCATGTATTCAATACATCACATTTTGTCATGGCATTCTAACGTCATGACAAAATTAGGCGAGTGAAGACCGAGTATAAGAGGCACTCCACCATGATATACGACAAATCAGCTGTTACCGACTAAGTAGACGGGCACAGTAATAACGAATATCCTCCACCTAACATCCGGGAGCAATAGCACACTATATATGTCACGATCGTAACGCAAAATACTAACAGAAGAAACCCATCGAGATCAGACAATGATTGGTTCGATGATCAATGCCGTCGGGTCGTGGTACGACCTTTGAACCGCTATAGCAGCTGGGTTTATATGTAGGGTTCAATTTGAAGAAATAGTATCAGACCCCCCCTGTAAGCGAAATTCTTGGATTTACAGATGATATGGTGTTTCTTTCACCAGCCCAGAGAATCTCCATGGTAAATTTCAGAATCGGCAAATTTTGATAGCGTAAGACTTGAAATACCTCGGGTCAGTAATAATCTAGCCATATTATATGCAGACAGAAATAAAAACCCGAATTGTCGCCGAACCAAGTTTTTCTGCGTCCAATCCACCTGTCTGGTTTCCGGAAACGAGAGCTGGACGATTTCTAACGATAGTAGAATGTTATCTACATTTGAAAGGAATGCCATTCATTCGATCTTTCGAACGAATATCAGATTCGTATGAGTCAGCAGGTAGAGCAACTACTCGGAGACAGCGATATCGTTGAATTCATTAAATCCAACTTATTTAGATCGCTGGGATATGTGGCTCCACAGCAGCGAATGATAAATTAAGTATTCCAACATCAACCAGCCAGTGAATGTCGTAAAGTAACAACCGACTGCGCTGACGTGATAACCTGCGTATAATATTATGTCGAAACTGGAGGGCGACCATCGTGCACTCCGTTTAAACTAAAATTGAGTACTCATTTCGGGAATAATATTAATGGCTAATATTTAGAGTCAATAGTAATACATTTGATTAAAAATTCGTATCATGCAATAACCTCCAATGCATATTAATTTATACAATGTGTATTTATAAAATAATTAATTTGTTAATTTAATAGTTTAAGCAATTTAAGTAGCATTATGTCATGAATTATATCATATTATAAGTTGTTTAAATCATTTCGCGGAATACAACTAAAAACCTTTTGAATAATTGGTTTTAATGATTAAAAATGCAATAAACACTAGTGATGGAGCAATGAAATTTCCTTACTCCAATAACATAACTTGTTAAGTATGCAACGTACGTGAATGATAAGATATAATCAACGAAATTTGACGAAATGCTATGGTACGAATATATACGATATATTTCATATAAGTATACAAAGGTAGTGTTCTACTAAAAACGTGCATTGTAAAATAAAATTATGACCACATCTAATTACTAGAACAGTAAAATGTTTTCGAAAAGGTATCTATAGTATCTTTTTTTTGTGAATTCCGTATATTTTTTGTTACGTGTCTGATTAATTTGGCCGTTGTGGTTAATAATGAAGTAAATTATAAATTTTGGTTAAATTTATGTGATAATTTTTGATACGCTATACTTATAAGGCGGCGCACTGTACTTAATTAGGGTGATTATGTTCAATTATCAATTAACCAAAGTTTACAATACTGGAAGAGTTGCCAGAAATGTGAACAGATGAAGAAGATCAAATTTCTATAAAATTGATTTATTTTCTTTGCTAGGGTATTTTTAAATGACTCAAAATGTTATAACCCTTTAAAATAGAAATTCGTTTCAGGGTATCATTAGCGCCAAATCCCTATAAATACGGAAACTTGAAATAATCGCAAGAGGCTAAAGTATATATTTAAAGCAATTTGTATCCTAATTCATGAAATTTTGTTTTCGACGATGTCACACGTGTGCTCTAATATTACACAATTATACCGGGTGATATCAAACAGCCTTAACTGTTCTAACTTTTATCATTTTTATGTTATTTAGACCAAATTAAAAGAAATCAATCGTGTTTTCTTTGAATTCGTTTTCATCTCAAACGAAATCGACTTGTTTGCATAGAGATTATAACGAAAAACATAGTTATCACTACCTTAAGAGGTGTGGTGAATTGATAAAAAATAACAAATTATCTTATATGTATGCAGTTTCAAAAAATTTAATTTTCTCTATAAATAAAGTGATAACGGAATAAGATAAGATAACAAAAATTGTTTATACTCATACAAAGAAATCTATTTTTAACCGATTTAAAATTAAAATTAAACATAATTTACCTGGACTTGAAACATTGTCACCGAATCATCTAGCATTTGTATACGAACAGCCAATTTTTTTCCGCCACGATGATGAGTCGTCGATGGTGTACCATCAACCCCAGACGGTGTGCTTAGCGAATGTGTCATTCGACCCATTCCACTGTTTGGCATACCACCTTGTAGGGTCGACGTACCACCACCACCACCACTTCCACCCATAGAATCCATTGACATTTTATTTTATATTTTTTCCGTATTATATAATAACTAGTTAATATTTATTTCACGTTTTACTGTTTAATTATAATAATAATAATAATAATGATTTAATTATGAATTTTTCACTTTCAACACGATAAGATTTTCTTATAATTTTTTAAACTTTCTTTTTATTTCACTTTTGCAAAAAAAATGAATTTTAAATTAACATTTATAATAAATTTACGAAAATAAAATCACAAAAAATAAAACGAACGAAATAAAATAATAAAATATTCGATTAAAATTATAACACTTGAATTAAATTCATTTAATATTAATTTTTTTATTATTTATATTTTGATTAATATTAAATAAAACAGGATGTGCAATAACAAATACAATAACAGCAACAATAAAATTTGTCATCTGAAAATAGAAAAGAAAAATGTTAAAAATATTGTTGACTACTATGTATAGATTCATCATAAATCAACTCTTATCTTAAATTTGTAGTAAGAATTTATAGAAAATTGCACAAGTATACATACTTATACTTATTTTGCTATTCATAAACATAATAAATCAATTTGGTACATAACAAACAGAAACTCGTACATAAAAAAATTTACATATGGATCATTATGCACATGGATTAAATTTATTAGGATCCAATTTCACGGTTGGATAAAAATTTAAATTCCGAATTGGTTAAACAAATTGTAGGACTCTATAAAATCCATTTTCCAGTATATGTATAAGTTTGATGCGGTATACCTTCTTAGTTGAGAATCTAAGTGCAAATAAAACCAAGTGCGATTAAAAAATCGATTTGCAAATATTTATACGATTTTTTTTGATATTTGCAATTAAATACAAATAAATAAAAGATAAAAAAAATTTATTTTCCTAATTCACAAAAAGTATATATATGTATATTCTTTAATCGGCTCCTAGATTCTCTAAGCTTCTTCATAAAATTTTATGAAATTATTTTTATCGAAATTCTATAAAATGTACTAACCAAAAAATGTAAGATTAAGACAAAATAAAATTAAATGTGAGTTAATATAAATAAGGTAACATCCAAATGGACTCATAAGAACTCTCGATCAAATTTTTTAAAAAGATTAACATAATTTTATATCAGGAGTTCTATTCTTGAAATCGGTGGAAATTTTCGTTCCTATGCAATTATTTGCAATGCAATTCTTTATATTACTAAAATTTTTTGCCGGCTACTTTAATTATTTTTTTAAATTAAGAAACATAATTTTTCCCCCCTACTAAGGGAAAAATTCCGACTGGGTTAATACGGAATTACGGCTGAACCAGCGAATCAGTAACAAGTTAACGTAACAATACAATAAAATGACGTTTTGTTGGTTACTGGCCAGCAAAACGTTAACATCTGTTCGTTCAGTTTCGTTATGTCTAACAGACCCAAAAATTGCGTGCAAACAGAAAGAAACGTCAAATACCAAATAAAAGCGCCCCCCATTTTTAAACGATCACGATTTCAAAATCACAAGGTAATTTAATGATGTATATTATAATTATGTATATCTATCCAGTAAAAAATTCGTTCATGTAATGAAAATTAAACAAACAAAAATTTGCCGACCGTAACAAAAACTTTCGTCGTTTTCCGTAAAGGTTTGACAAGTTGTATTACTGATTCGCTGGTTCAGCCATAATTCGCTTAGTAGGTATATAAATAATAGAAAACTTGCATACAAATTTGAAAAAATGATTATAGTAGCCGACGAAAAATTTTGGTAATATAAAGAATTTCATACCAAATTGTATTCTGATTACGAAAATTTTCACCGATTCCAAGAATAGTGCCCCAGGGCCCTATTATGAAACTTTACCGAAATCTGATTTTTTCGATCAGGCGGAAATCCGAAATATAAAATACGAAAAATACAAAATACAAAATGCTTTTCAATCATTGTGATTCGAATCACTCGGAGAAGTATAATCATAGCCATATGGATATAGCCCACGTGGGAAGCCAACGCTATTCGTCGCAATGTTATTGTCATTAATTTCAACGACACATTAATCGCTGGCCAAACTGATGCAAAATACACCTTCGGCGCCGCAGATCTATTTCTATCTAATACTTAAAAACGACCAAAAAATAATTTACTGTTGATTGGGATAATTTTCTATTTGCACAAAACAGTCATATAAACTAATAAATTATTATTATGAAGAAATTATCAAGCGAAGCCGTACCAAATAGTTTTCAGAGGTCTTAATAGAATTTTAGCATGATTCATGAAAATTGGCCCCCCTTTTCACCATACCGAAACAATTTTCGACCAGTGGCCGAGTTGTCCTTATTTTGATAACTAGGGGATTTTTTCCAACCCAGGGGTTTTTCATCCAATTAGTTTATCTTCAACATATCTTAAATCTCATGATAAAATTGTAAATACGATTGTAACTCTTGATTAAGTCTTTATCTCAAAAGAGATTCTAGTGGCGTGGGTATTTTCCTAAAAATTACGGGCGTTTTGATAGCCCTTTGTCAATGGCTTGAGTCTAAAATTGAAATACAGTACAACCTCTTGTACCCGGAACGACTGGGGCCAACAATTCCGGATAAAAGATTTTTCCAGATAACGATTTTTTTTTTAATAATTTCATAGTAAAACAGCATATTTTAATATTTTTTAAACTTCAGTGTCATTTATTAAGATTTTAAATTTATTTTAGTTAATTACATAGTACAATTGGGAAAGTATTTTGCTGTAATTACAAATTGCACTAATTCCCAAATATGTATATATTTTCCGTTTCCAAATGTGTTTTATGGCAGACAGCGAATAATTTTTTGGGGAATTTTGTTTATGTATTTTTACGTGCTTTTATGTTTTTCCAAATAAAAAAATTCCCAAACGCCAGAATACACTTTGGGGAATAAAAAATTCCAAACTGCTAGAGAAACGTCACTAATTCTTAATTCCTTATTCCCGGGGAAAACCAGAATAGGGCCACAAGTACGATAAAAGTCAGCTAAATTTTTGACATTTCATCAATTATTTTTATTTGTTATTGGGTTGTGTTTGAAAAATTGTATTTAAGAGTTTTAAAATATGACGAATATAAAATTCTACAAACTAATATTTCATGGAATATTTATCTGCTTAATTTTGGAGACCAGTGAAAATTTCATTCCACGTCAGCCGCGTACTAGCCGGAAACATGATAAAATGGTTAGGCGGAAAGCGGTTCACGTCAAATAGTAGGTCATCGTCCAAACTCGAGCCCCATTTGCAGAGATCGTCAAATTATATTTTTCTTGGATGGCTTAAAACGGTGGAATATCGCTGGAATAAATGTATCGAGCTGAATAAAGAATATATTGAGAAATAAAACGGGAACGTACTTATCAAATAAGCCCTTGTTTATATGCATAATTTTACAAAAACTGATTCCCCAATATTCTAAGACCCCAAAATATTCATAAATGTTTACAAATATTTTTTAAGTTAATCGGGGCATCAATATCTATTTCTCGGTAAAATGGTGTCGAGGTTAATATCGACGTTTAACTTACTGGAAGAATTGCTTATAGATTAAATTTCGATGAACAAACTGCAGATCGGCCCATTCAATACATGTACATATGTACGAAGCCCTATCGTACGTCACTGCCAACAAAATCATAAACAATAATTTGGTTGGGTAAATATTAATTTTATACAATTATGTATATTAACTTTTTATAAATCCGATTTCTTGTATACCAGTTAAGTGCACTTTCCTTTAAAAATTGTTACATTAATACATTGTACAATTTTTATTTTCCTAATGTTTAATTTCTGAGTATAAATATCCGTTTGGCACATTGCCAACTTCTGTTTTGTCTAATGGTTGAGCAATAAAGAATAATTTAGATGGTTCATTTCTTACAAATTTCATAAAAACGCAATTTTTATGTTAAGTATTTTGCAACATTGCATTTTATAGCTTTCTTATAAAATAATCATGTTTTTCTTCATTTCAGTTATCTCCCATAAGAATAATCACATACGTATATGCATGGGCGATATATATTCCCTAAAAACAAGGATATAAATCATTCGAAATACATACACATATAATTTCCAAAACAGAATTCACACACCCCAAATTAATCACATATATATAAATAATATCGCCAGAGGTGGTGAATGTGTATCACCATATTATCATGTTTACATAACATTACATAAAAAACGGAGTAGCCCTTTATTTAATGTGTAGGCTTGATTGAAAAAACGTCCAGGATTACTTCAACTAAGCAAAAATTTATCTAAGTTATTTAATAAAATGAGTTTTGATTGGCTTATTTTGAACAAACTAAACGATAAACAAAGACATTTATTTTTATTATTATAACCTACTTTCACTGAACCAACCACCGTGCAGGTTCCACCACGAATTTAGTAAATTTTGTCCCTATAATCGATCAAATACTTTTTACAACCTTAAAATGTTATAAATATTTAAAGATGGTTATTGGAAAATACTCATATATTTACATACAATTTGTTTTCAAATTATCCCAAATTTTACTACCGTTTGCATTTACAATTATGGCCAGTGATGGAACGGACAATTTTGTGTTGCGATTGCATTTTAAATTTCGTTAAATTAAAACCGTATCGGTTTGTTGCTTTAAGCTACCAGATACATAATTCGTTTTTCAATCGTTTATATATTAACTTTGTAATTTTAATTGGTAGGTTTTGAATATTTAAATTAGAATAGTTGGGTTCGAATCTCATCATCAAATTAGCCCATTAAAGAAAACTTAACAATTGGCAAATCAATAAAAAAATTATCGAATTATCCCATTCATCTGAATTTTCGAGCCACATTAATTCTCTTACCTTCCTGGTAATTTTACTCGATCCATCGTTTTCGAGTATTTGCCAGAATCGCTAACAAAATCTGTTGAGCCATGTCTATTCATCTTCGGCGAAGATGGGTTCGGCCGATCTGCTAAATAACAAATTCCGATGAGCTACGACCGACAAAATAAAGATCATATTTAGGGAGTTGGGAATTGCAAATAACAATTAAAAATTCATTAGCCGAACCAATTTTTTTTTATTTATTCAAATTGAATTTTGAGTGACACTCAAGCATTTGAATTCAAATTTTTAAATGAGTTTTCATTCATTTTGTTAAGGTTCTGGTTTAGGGAATGCAAGCAACTAGTTGCAATAGCCAACGTGATGATGGCAGTATTCGTCAATATCATTCTGCTACTACAATCGTAAAATAGTAGATGTTCGGTTGTTGTTTTACAGTCGTATGCTATTTTAGCTATAATATCGGTGCTTTATTAAAAATAAAAAAATCTCACGGGAATTTATTGAAAACAATTAAGTAATAGAAAACAACATTTACGGAAAAACAATTCACCGCAAACCTCGGTTCACCGAAAATTCAATTCACAGAAAATACATCAAACGTTTCGCACATTATTTTGAAGTAGGACTCTCGATACTCTCTTAAACTTTTAACAAGAAGGTTTAACAGAAATATGATACAATACTCAAAATTCAATGATTAGATTATCCACCATTTGACATATCTTCCGTCAATTATCGTTTTTGATCAATTGTCGTTTTCGATAAATTGTCGTTTTCGGTAAATTATCGTTTTCGGTGAAAAGTCGCTTTCAATCAATTGCTATTTCGGTGATTTGCTTTTCAGTAATTTGTCGTTTTCAGTGAATTGTTGTGCTACCGAAGCAATCGAAAATCGTACCTTTATTAAGTTCTTTGGAATATTCGGGGAATTCGATTACTTAAAAAAAAACACCAACAGGATCGTCATTAGACCAATTGAAGGCCAATATTGCTGAAAAACGATCTAATTTGGAAGAGAAGTTTTTCTTTCAAGACAATGCACCGACTCAGTTTTAGTGTTTATGGCCAAAGTATGCCAGAAAAAAACATTTTAAATAGAAATTAAAAAAAAACCCTTTCCTCAATTCCCTATTCCCAGGGAATTACCAGAATAGTGCCACTGGGGAAAGAATTTATATGTAATTTCTGTTCAAATATTTTTTCCGGTCTACTGAGGTGAAAAGTTTGATTTATATATTTATAAATGGGGAAGAATTCTTCCATATCTAAATTTTGTTTTCAAAAAACTTAACACCAAATTTTTACCTCAGTATGCAAGAAAAAACATTTTTAAATAAAAATTCCATAAAAATTCTTCCCCCAATTCCCTATTCCCGGGGAATTACCAGAATAGTGCCACAGGACGGGATAAAAGCCTTGGACCATTTACCACTAGAAAAAGTATTATATTAAAGAAGTTATATTAAAAAATAAACGGAATTTGATAAATACATACTTCTTTCCAGTTTTGGGTCAAACATTTTCAGACCACCCTCACATGAAAACATTAAGGATTGTCAACGAGGGGCGCGTGGAGCACCGTGCTGTCAAAATCTTTGTGGTATCTTTATAACCTAGAATCATTGACTGGTGTGAATCTTCAAACTTAAGATTTCTCGAAAAACTTAAGTAATAACATTATAAACAAGAATGATTTAATGTTACGATTAAAAAACGTTCCGATTTCTACCAAAACATTAGTTTGAATTTACGACTTATAGATGGCAATTGTGCAAGAATCACAACAATCAGTTTCGAACGAATGAGATTATTGATTTGAAAAAATTAGTCTTCTCATCAGGTCGCGACAACTGATGTTGTATTACAATTTACATTGGAATATTGTCTATATATCTGTGGCATTTCATCATAATCACTTAACTGAATTTCAGTGAATATTCAGAGTGTTTTTTCGAAAATAATAAAGTATTATATAGCAATTCAGTGCAGTTAAGTGGTTTTGTTTTATAGCGACAACATGGTCAAAAATCAAACAAATTCGTCCAAACTTGGCTTGGGTCATAAATGATGCGAAAAGGAACAGATAGAAATAAAATTTGACAAAATCACTTAACTGATATTAAGTGGTTATGTTGAATTACCACAGATATATAGAATAATACCATGTAGTTGTACTATTAGCGAATTGCTGAGTAGCGTACGAAATTCGATTCTTTCACATTTTCCATCTACATATATTCTATTCTCACAACTAACTTTTCGTATTTAAGTCAAAAATTCAAATTTATCCGCGATCCAGGGTTAACGGAAAGAAAAGTATGGGGTGGTTGGGAAATTGGTTGTGTATAAGTAAGTGTCGATTAACATAGTTGTTGTCACCACAGATTGACGCTAAATGGAAGAATTTCCTACGATTGAGTATTTAATTCGAGAGTACTGAAAATAGACCAATACGGAACAATCACAATAACACCATTACAATCGAAAAACCAAACTAAAATATAAAAATTCATAAATTCAAAAAAAAAAAATCTTAAATACGAAAAGTTAGTTGTGAGAATATAGAATCGTGTGCAATATAATGCAATAATTCTATGAAATTTTTAAATAATACATTTTTTTTTTACAAAATCATCAATATCAAAAATTGAAACATATTTTTTTAATTGTCAGTTTTTCTAGAAAACAAAATATTTATTACAATATCACTTCATTGTGATTACTGATCGAACTATCGTATTCAATTTTAATTCATTTACGCCATCTGTACACATTAATAGAGATCGGTCATCGGTCCATATTTTTCGAAGATGGCCGCAACGTTGCAACGTTCAAAATGCATGAACTGACTCTGCTCGATATGTGATTTCAGCAAGACGGCACCACACGCCACACAGCACGCGAAACCATGGACTTATTGAGAAATGAGCTCGGTAAGCAGTTTATCTCATTTATCTGGTTTTTGGTTTTGTCATATCTATTAAATCGATCACAATTGGTTAGAACTAATTCGGGAATCTCAAGGTCTTGTTTTACTGATTGCGGTGTTCCCCAGGGATCGGTATTAGGTCCTTTTCTATTCATGATGTATATAAATGACCTACCTGCAGTTATCACTCAATGCAAATATCACCTTTTCGGAGACGACCTGCAAATTTATAGATTTGGTAGGCCCAACGAGATAACAAATTCTATCGTAACTGTTAATTTCGATATTCAATTGATTACAAAATGGTCTATAGAAAATAATCTTGAACTTAATGGTGGAAAAACCAAATCTATTAGTATATCTTCTACAATTCGTGATACGTACAACCTACCTAAAATCAGTGTACTAGGAGAGGAGGTAAATTTCTCTGATTCTTGAATAATTTAGGCTTAACTTTTGACAAGTGCTTATGCTGGAGTTACCACATCGAAACAGTTTGTAATCGAGTAATTTTTTTATTAAGAATGTTATGGGCTACCACGAAGTGTTTTAATACCAATCCTAGACTCCAATTGGTGAAATCTTACATCCTTCCACATTTTTTGTACGGAGATATTGTCTTCTTTGAATTAAAGAAGAAGTACTTTAATGAACTTCGATTGATATTTAATTCTTGTGTGAGATACGTATACGGGCTTAGAAAGTACGACCACATCTCGAATTTTACTAATTCATTACTTGGTTGTTCTCTTGCTGAATTGAGTTTCGGGTTTGTTTATACATTTTCAAGTTCTTAAAGTATAAACAACCCGCTATATTGTAGGGAAATTAGTTTTGTCTTCCAATCGTCGTATTCATCTTTTGACTCCGGCTATTAATAAATGTAATCTGATGAATTCATGATTTTTTTGTGAGGGGAGTTAGCATGTGGAATTCGTTAAGTAATAACGTTAAGAAATCTAGATCCCCTGCCATGTTTCGGAAAAAATACTTTTCTTCAGCTTAATAATATCAAAAGTCTAATTTTTGCCGATTTCAAGTTGATGAATCGCTAAAATGTTGCTGCACACCTATAGGTTAATTCAATAAATAAATTAGAAATAAATTAAAATAAGTAGTTGCCACTAATGTAATAAGTTCATAAGAACTTCAAACATTCATATTAAAATAAAATAAATAAATAAATCTCATGTTTCCGGTTAATTGGCCGCCTAGATCGTGCAATTCAACGCCTCTTGACTATTTGTTATGGAGCTACGTTAAGTCTGTCGTCTATGCCAATAAACCAAGAACAATTGCAGACTTGGAAGACAACATTAAACGTGTCATTAGCGACATACCACCGAAATGCTCGAAGAAGTGGTGAAAAATTTGACATCGCACATGGCCCATTTGAATTTGACATTTCGCATGACAATCTTTAAAAAGTGAGTTACAAACATTGATTTGTCGATTAAAATATAAATTTCATACGTTTTTGCAATTTTACTGTGTTTTTTTTAAATTATAAACCGAACACTTACAAAATCACCCTTTACAAATTCACACGAGACATTTTGCCCAATTTAAAATACACGCCCAGATGATTGACCTAAATATCATATTTCAAATTGTAACTTACTTTACTACTACTAGATATTAAAAATTATATAATTATGTAAAAGTAATAAATACTTATTTATAAGTGCGGACGCTTTCTTTTAATATTTTGTGAACATTTCGTAATTTAATACTAGCGTATTTATTACAAAGTAATATGGAACAAACAAACCAAAAATAAAATTTTGCCAAAAATACCATTTAGTCATCTCGTGATTTTCAAGCACCTAAATCAATTTGTGAACATATTTTCATGTGAAATAAAACATTTCCTATTTGTTTCCGATTACAAGCGCACAGATTGTAGAATATTATAGATAGACTGCACCTTTCTCTCAAATTATTGTGGGTAGCGGGCATTACTGCAGTAGTATAAAGTTCATGAACTCGTATCGTATTATTTTATAATAAAGCGGTAGATTCATATTTTCTATAGATAGAATGTTGATACTTGTTTATGGTAAAAAGCACCTGTTTGATTTTCAATTTATAAAGAAATCCGTAATAAGTTATCGGAAATGCTAACAACATTTTTGTAAAAATATACGTCATACCTGTACAGAATTTTAATGAACCCTAGAGTCGTCATTATTACCATCATTGAAACTAAAAGATATCTGCCAGTAGCGTTCTTGTATACAGTATTAAATAACACACACGTAGATAATATATTTATTAACAAAACAAAATTTAACATTTCATATATTAAACTTTATTTATTGTACATAGTTGTAAATAAACAATTTCCATGAAAATTAAAATATACATACACATACTAATACAGGAAACTCTCAACTATATCGTTTCACATTTAATAGTATTTAGTTTATCTTTTTAAAAAATTAGATATCTAAACAAAATTTTGTTATTTTATTCTTTATTAACTTCGATCACAAATGTCAAATAAAATTAAAAGAAAAACAATCATAATTCCATTCTAAAGTAAAATAAAAGGAACACAAAAATAAATGTATAAAAAAGTAAACATTGTACATGGTAACATAATATTCTTTAAATTAAAAGAAAAATAAATATAAGAAAATGTTTTAACAATAATTTTATTTGGTAAATTATATTACGTAATAAAAAAGGGTTTGATGTTTGGCTCTTTCGACTGGGAGTATTAAAAAGTTTTGTATATTTGTAATTCTGTATCCCTTATGAACTGGATTAATTTTATGTGCAAAATTAAGAAGATGGAATGGCAAATTTAGAAAATAATATCAAAAAATGACACATTTAAAGCTAAAGCTTCAGCAGTTGCACCGCGAGGTGCCGGGTTCGAATCCTACCAGGAATCAGGCGAATCAGTACTTTTGAGAGAGTTTTAGTGTAAAATTAAAGAATACTTTTTTGTTTTAATTTTGAGAGCCACCTGACAATAAAACATATTTGTCAGGCCAGCACTGACAAATGTCTGCATTTCAAGGAACAGTCACTCTTGGAAGAAAATATTTCGGTAATTATTTGTCAATTCAATTGTAAAACTATAGTTATGTAAAGATGAGCAAGTCTAATTGCGCCAAAATATCGAGATTGCGTTAAGGATAATTAAAAGTACAGCAACCAATTGTAAAGCAGCTCCTCTTTCGTATGTCAAACGAATAAAAAATTATTGTAAACCGCAAATATCACACGATATTAATCACACGGCTCGTTGGCCTTTTTATCTATTGAATCGGATATACAAATTATAGTCCATAATTCTATATCCTTTGACGATTTATTTAAATTATTTGCTGAAAACAATGCAAGACGCAGTATTTAAATTTAATTAAAGAAACAAATAGTTCAGTTATATGTAACAGGAAACATTAGGCGTAGGCCCGATTTAATGTAAATCTTCAATGTTTGTATATTCACCTAATTACCCCGAGTTTTCTTAGAAATAATAGTTTAATATTATAAACTTTTGATTGGGTGTAGCGATATCATAAAGCCAATAGCTGCATTTTTGTAGAGAAAAATCAGCTCGAGTTCGCGATAGTTTTTTTTCTAATTTGGGTAATTAAAAATTTGTATTGTTCTAAATCAAACAAATTCGAACAAATCTCTTCGTCTTCTAAGTATATCAAAAAAATCTATTATAATATTTTTAACTGCTTGCTAACCTTTATCGGAAAACATATTCTGTTCTGAAACTGTGAATATACTATGAATTGTTTTCTAATAGAGGA
Source organism: Nephrotoma appendiculata (assembly GCA_947310385.1). NCBI lineage: Eukaryota > Metazoa > Arthropoda > Insecta > Diptera > Tipulidae > Nephrotoma > Nephrotoma appendiculata. Next base: position 278,012,769 of record OX371223.1, read on the forward strand.
AGTGGAATACCCTTCCCTTCTTTAATTTAAATTTAAAATATACGAAATCCTTTTAAATAATAAATATAAGTTAAAAGCGTGGTACTAAAGCTGTGTGCCTGACGAACATTTTATGTCTAAATTCTCGACTGACAATGCTGTGTTTTTTTATTAGCGCCCGATAGCTGTATCCGGAGCACCCAATTTTCTATGTCAAAACTTATATTTAGCGCGCTATTATTGCATATAATTAATTTATTTAACTCTAAACTAAGATTTTTCATTCAACTTTTTAGGTAAAAATCGATAAAAAAATATCTTGCTCTACATATTTATCGGGAGCCGCTATCGGGAGCGCTATCCATTTCAATGGGAAATTTGAAAAGGCTTTTATTTTGTAAACCCCTGAAACCACTAGAAACTAAATCTTACAATAAAAATTTAAAACGCAGCAAAATGAATTCTTGTTTATAACGTCATGTCAAAATAAATGTCAATTAATATATTTCAGGTGATAAATGTTTGTTTTATTGATGAATTTAGTTTTAATTTTTATAGTACAGCGACACCAGTGAATAATAGCTGCAGTTTCAGTAGAAAATTGCCATTTGGCTCCGGATAGTGCTCCAATATTAAAACACAGCATAAATTAATGGTTAGTTCAAACCAGTTATTGATAGATGTCTCTAATGTTAATACACCAAGTTGTATTTTGATTTAGTTCTAAACTGTAAGCGTAGTTCAGCTTTTTCACCCACCGTTTAAAAATGTTATGAAGATTGACAATGATTCACAATTGTATTTATTAACATATTTCAATTGAGACTTGTACCCATGTGCTCTCGCGGAAAAATTTATTACTACGAAAAAGAGTTTACGCGTCTTTTTCTATGAATTATTTATGAAAAGTGATCTAGGAAAGTTAAATATTATTTGTATATTACATTAAAATATAAAAACTATAAATGTATCTACAATTAATATTAAAATTATCAATTTAAAAATGGAAAAAGTGTCTCGGGTGCATCTGAAGCAAGCTTCATTTTTTCCACTGGTAGCGTTTTCTGTACTTTCCCTAGTCTCTATTGAACATCCATCAGCTGCGGTTTGTTTTCTGCCATCTATGAATGACTGGTATGAACTAAACATTAATTTAATTAGTCAGAAAGTTAGTAAAACAAATCAGCGAGATGTACACAGTAAAACCATTAGAAAAATTGAGTACCTACCCCCTTTATAGAACAATCAATTTGTATCTAGTTACACAAGGCCCCGAGTTGCATCGGTAATGGTCCAAGAAATTGTAACTCAACTCAAGTATGTGACGCATGAAAAACTGATCACGCTCTAATTTGGATTATAGGATGTGATTTGTATTACAAATTTATGAATCCTTAACATTTATAAATATAAAATAATTTGTTTTTGTTAATTTAAAAATTATTGCCATAAAAATACTCGGATCATAATATATTTTATGGCAACATTTTCATTTTTATAGTGGTTTTAGCGATATATCGGCTCCTCCTGCAAAATTTTGTTTGAATATTGGATATTGCAGAAGAAAAATGTTGTTCGCAGGTAAATGTGGTGTAATTGAACGAAGTGAAACATGTTCATTTCTTAGCTAATTATGGTGAAATTTAGTTAGTAGATTAAAATTAGGATTGCAACATGAATTTTAGACGAAGTTCTAGTATCCGGTCGTACTGAATGGAACTTGAGTATTTCTTAACTATTATGGTTAAATTTGATTTGGACAGCTGGATTTTGATTGTAACATCAATTTTGAATGGAATTTTCAATTTTGACCAGATTGAATGAAACTTGGCCAATCAAGATCAAAATTATTATGTACAGCTACAATTATGGTCAAATTTATCATGCCAATCACAAAGAATTAGGATTCTAACATGGATTGTCTGTTGTAATGTATAATTTGGTTATAAGAGCTGCATTGGGATTTTTATGAACATTTTGGATGAAATTCTGGAATTCATCATGATAATGGTGAATTTGGCATACGAGAGGAATTTTAAAATAGTGGGTGAAAATCATGAATTTGGCAATGCTAAAAGGACTAGATAAGTAACCAATTGTCAAATTTGGTATGTTCTGGATTGAGATTTCAACATGAATTTTGGATAATATTCTGGATTTTGGCAATTCTAAATAAAACTAGGCCGTTTCTCTGTTGAATTTTTATGTTTAATTCTTTCCCTTTTTGGATTGAAATAAATAAATTAAAAGAGCGATCGTCTTTTTAAATAATATGATTTCCCTGTCTACTGGATTAACACGAAATGTTGCCCTCAGAATTTATTTCTAGTTTGTTCTAAACTTACCAGTTTCCATTTAACTTGGCCAAATTTCGGAAGTTCATAATAAATTCATGTTAGAATTACATTCCATTCCAATTCTTTCAATTCCAACAGTTATTTTATGCTTTGTGCTGCATTGAATTCAATAAAAACAAAATCATAAAAGCGGTATTTTGATAATCGAGAAATGAAAGTGGAATTTTGAAAAGCGGGCATTCTTACTAGTGAAAGAAAGTTACCGGAATAAGTTCAAACTTATTGCTGCAAAAGGCTGCCACAATTGTAAAGGAGTAATAATTACTAAGCCTAAAAATTTTGACATATTTACAACTTTGAAGGTTATTAGTTTATTTAACAAGCCTTAACTAAAAGGCTAAATTGAAAAATAAGAAAAATTTACTAATAAATTACCAGTTATGGAAATAAATGAAAAATATAGTAATAAATTAATTAAATTAATTAAAAAAATGTTAATTATTAATTAAAAAATTGTTAATTATTAATTAAAAAATTGTATTATTTAATTAAATGTCATTTTTATAATTTTTTAACATTACAGTTTTCATTACTTCATGATTGTGTACGATTCAAAAACAAAGAGTGTACTGGAAAGACGTTTTTTCTGAAAATGATAGTTTAATGGCATTATTAATGTCCGTGTAAAGTCCGCTTAACGGTTGTCCGATACTGTACATAATACAGATATGTTTCACTAAAGAGCAACTATATCGCATAATGCTTGCATTTCAAACAGCTCACCTCTTCAAGACAGGTTAGTCTTTGATCAAGCGTAGTATCGTTTCGTCGTACTAATAAGATTAAATGAAAAGATTGCAAACAAAATTACCCCATTTCTGAACGCTGAATAATACAACTGCTAATCCATTTAAAAATCGTAAGTTATATTCATTGTGTTGTTTTACAACTCATTGAGTTATTTTACAACTCATTATGTTGTTTTACAACTCATTTTGTTGTTTTACAACTCATTGTTTGTCACTGAGTTGTTTCACTACCGTGGAACAGTTGGAAAATTCTCTTCTTTCTCTTCTTATTTTCTGGACTGGACGGCAAACCCGATTCTTAAAGCAAACGTTATGTTGTTTTCGTACAGTTAAATTTACTAAGTTTTATCAGTACTAGAAACCTATTCCATTTGCATTTTAAAATAGGAAGTTGCTAAACAGACTATGGTTAAATATTTCTTTATAACTTTAATTCCATTATCATTTTTAATTTAAGGACTTCTCGGACTACGTAGGTTCTAGACCACGAGCTACAAAATTTTTATATTTTGAGTAATTAATGTACTTATTATACTCAACTATACCAAATGATTGTGTATAAGAAACTACTTATATACGATAATTTTACAAACCTAGAATTTAAATTTTTAAACTTGCGAGTTTCAAAACACATATTATTAAAATTTTTACAATAAGGACAGGCTCCTCCTTTACCTTACCATAAATAAGTATTCCTATCATGCAAATTTAACTATCATAATTAAATCTCTTAAACTTCAAAGAAATTATAAAACCAAAAATTGCGCAGCGTTTTCACAGAGGGAACTTATTAAGTCACCTTGGTTTAGGCCTTCAAACTCATAATCAGAGCTACCGTGGCTGTAATCACAATGACCTTTAATGTAGGTGTGACAAGAATTAGCATACAAATACATACGACAAAAATAGGAAATTAAATTTTCAGAAAATTCGGAAAATATGTCAAAAAAAAACAACAACAATATTAAGACCTGGATTTCGATTGATTTTTTCTCGTTTCCAAACTCGACCTACTTTTCAACAAAGTGGTAAAAACCAACAAAAAACTTGGAAAAATTATTCAAACCACCTTCATCTTCTTGGTTAATTTTTAATTTTAATTTAAATCACACACAGAAATCACTTTAAAATTATAATTTTTGTTTAAAGTTCCAAAATAAAATAACAGAATAATCCAATAAATTTGTTATCTTCTTCTTATTCACACAATTTTGATAAAATGCAATTACACAAACTCAACCAATTTATTAATGAATACATTAGGGCTCGTTATCTTATTTCTCACTGTCACGATCGTAAAAGGGTTGTAAAACTACAAAAAATCACTATCAAAACATTAAACAAGACGTATGTCGCAGTTTAATTTGTTTCTATTTGCGGAAAAATACCCTCCCTAATTTTTCTTCATTCACAAGAGATGAAAATAAAGTCATTGATCTGAATTTTTTGCTGCCGAAGACTTTTTTTTAACAGATTTAACACCAAATCAATTTTGAGAGATCATTTTTTTTTTTAGTTTTACGAGGCGAGAATTTACTCACATTTTTTTGTTTAGATATATAGCTCTTGCGTATTAATTATAAATAAGAATAATTTATTATTATAGTTAACTGTATTTTCATTAATAAATTATAATACTTTTTATTTCACTTAAAGGAATTTATTCTTATTATTTTATTTTACTATTTTTCACTACATTTTAACACACACCCAAAATTTACACTGATTCGACATATTGAATTTTTTCAGTTCAGTGGATTGAATTGTGTTTTTGGTGTTGACAGATGTGTGTACTAAAATTAGATGAGTTTTAGTATATAAAATTTAAGCAAATGAGGAGTGGGAGCCTGTATGCCGTGAAATTTTTACAAATTTTGCTATCCCTTTTCATAGACTGTAATGGCGTATTTGGACGGACGAAAATAATTTAACCCTTTCGAGTTCAAAAAAAAAAATTGTTTTGCTTCAATTTAAGTCCAACATACACAGATATGTATATAAACAATGATAGGTGGTCTTCCGTATTTTAACGGATTTTAGTTAAATCGGAATTCTTCATGAAAAAAACATAATAATTTGATAACCAATCAATTATATAACATATTAATTATTTGTTTTTGATAACTTATTAATTATTTTACATTATTATAGTTACTGTTATTTTTCGGACGAAAACAGAATTAACTGAAATGCACAAATGTGTATGCCTAGCCTTCAATTACCACATATTCGTTTGTCGAAAGGGGTAAAATGGAATTCACAAATGTGTAAGTTGGTTCAAAAAACATACAAAAATAATTTGGTACTTTTGCCGTACCTACACAATTGTGTTACCGGGTGGCAAAAAGGATATGTTATCAAAAACAAATAATTAATATGTTATATAATTTAAATGTTATCAAATTATGAATAATACCTTTTTCAAAAAGAATTCCGATTTAATCCTTTTTCAACCAAAAAAAAAAGAATTGGTTCAATTTAAGTCCAAACCACACAAATGTTTGAGGAAAAAACGTAGTATGTAATGGCGTTTTTGATAAAAAAAACTTTACTTGTTTGAATTACAAATAGTGTTTTTTTTCTAACGAAAATAAGTTTGAAAGGAATGCAAAAATGTGTAAATTGTTTCAAAAACACACAAAAATAAATTTTTAACAAGATCGTTTTACCGTACTCACACAATTGTGTTACCCGGCAGGAAAAGGGTTAATTAAGATCCGTTAAAATTCGGAACACATTACAACCTGTCATTTTTAACATACACATGTACATTTGTGCGTGGTTGACTTACATTAATGAAAAAAAAAATTAAGGTCGGAAAAGGGATATCGAAATTCCCAAGAAAGGGCTGACATGATACATGTACAGATTTTGAATGGAGTATTTTGCCAAAAAAATTAAATAAAATGTCTGCAAAATGTTGCATGTTTATATTTCTTTTCTTGTCCTTCACGTACAAACAGTGAATGTTCTTTACTCTTCATTTTGCAGAAGAAAATTGTTGGTCGCATTTAAACGAGCTATTACACATCTTTATATCCCTTTTCAGGCCCGCGATCAGACTCGAAAGAGAATCATGAAAAAAAACAAAACGCCATTACAAACTATGTTTTTAACATACACATTTGTCTACGGTGGACTTAAATTGAAGCAAAAATATTTTTTTTCTGGGCCGGAAAAGAGATATACCGTAATTGAAAATTATTGCAGTAGTCACGAGTATGCCAATATTCGATACAAACTAAATAGAAATTCATTGTACAATACACTTATTTATAGCCTATATAAATTGCTTAACCAACGCATGCAATGCTGTCCGTTGATTGGTTAAAAGTTGGCAACCTTGAATCGTCTTAATTGCAAAAATTTAAAATTGAAGAATTCCTAATTTTGTATAAGGCAAATTTTCACCTTAAAAATTTGACAGCTAACAACAAAGAAAACCACCATACAGATTACCTCAGATCACAACAAGTTCAATGAAATTGGTGCAATTCTGTATAAGCATAAATTCGGCCAAGATATTTTTCGGATGGCCATGAGCATGCCTGACAGGAATATGTTATTTAAATTGCTTATCCTTGGATTAAAACATTTTATTTCTTTTGTTTAATTTGTTGTTCAACACAAATATTATTGAACGGTATATCTGTGTGTTTTGTTTGTTTAATACAGTATCTTTTAGGGGCTAGTTTGTTTTTCCGTCCGTCCTTAGGGCGAAATTTGACATGTTCTTTTCCCGGGTTTAGACTCCTGAACTAGCACTAATTTTTTCCCGTGAGCACTAATTACCACAAATTGGGCTTAATCGGTATGTATAGTTTCATTTTGAAATTCGAAAGTTTCCCTGTTGCAGTTATACCCACACCTATTACTCTCAGCATTTTTCGATCTGGTTCGAAGGAAGAATGTGCGATTAGACAGATTGCTTTATGCTCGCTGCATTTTACAAGAAATAGAAAAAATACATAAACTGTGAACATTTAATATTTACTGCATTAGTGTCGAGTGTCCGGAAATATTGGGTGTGTGAATGTGAACCCGCCCTTTCCCAATAGGTGTCGTTACTAATACTGTAGGTACTATAAATGGGTAGTTCTGGTATTCTATAGTATTTGAAGTCAGATGTCAAACGCAGTATGCGACATTTGTTTGGTTGAAGTGTAAACATCTAGTAGTTTTATCTCATTGAAAATGTCGAATTTTATTCCAAATAAACATCATTTGCGGGAAGTTTTGTTACATTATTTTATTGCAAGCAAAACTGCTGCAAACTTATTGTTTGTTTGTGGAAATATACGGTGAGCATGCTCGCTCCATCGAATACAATGTGCAAAGAATGGTTTCGACGATTTAAAAATTATGATTTTGGCATTGAAGATAGCATGAACAGTGGTTCGTGAACAGTGGTTTAGTTCTCACTCAGAAATCGAACATTGGCTTATTGATTATGGATCGCCTCCAAAGACCAGGATTCAGTTTTCTAAACAAGCAAAGGTATTATAATTCATTATCAATATTTCAGACTGATTATGACTTGATTATTCTGAATGCTGTATTCTCATCACACTGGAACGTATGACTTCCATGACGTTTGTATCAATTGTATCCTTGTTATTATGCACATGCTTTCGGTCCTTACGTTTCTTGTCTTTTTTGCCGGTCGTACGCTACTGACACTCTGTGTATTCCGTTGTTTGAGTTGCTATCTCCTTGCGTGGTCGCAATTTGCACTAGGAACTGAATCCGTTACAACCTTTTCTAGCGTCTTTTTTACGTTACCCAAGATTATTAGTTTCTAGTGGCATTGGTCTCTGTAATACGTCAATATTTTGCTGGGAATTATTTTTAGTTCGATGAATTTTAAATTTCGTGTTTGTTCTATCATTACATGGCTATTCTCGCTTAGCGAACTGCATGTTGATAATCAGTTTCCTCCGAATACTGATCTGCATCGCGTTTTGAACGTCTTCCCATATATTTGGGTACCTCGCTATTTATAATAACTGTTGTTTGTTACGTTTTTTTTGGGTGCTATGTTTTGCAGCTTCTGAACGGCTCATGACCCAGGGCTGAAGAACATAGTTGGAGAATAAGAATTTCATGTTCAAAGATAGTCATTTTCATCTGCTTAGTCTATTCAAAGATTGCTTTTTTATATCGTAGTAAAACTGTTAAAATGTAATAAAATTGATAATTTCAAATTTGTTCGGTGTATTATGTTACTTAATACTCCGCCCCGGAATTACTTCTTATGTCCCATGTACTCTCTGGTATTTCTCTTTAGGACAACCTTTAAATATAATTATATCCATTTGATTCATAACTGCCTTACAGATTATAGGCATTATATTTGGCAGTTTCTAAGATTATTTTTCGGTGTTTTTCATTTTGCTTCGATGCTGCTGCACAATTTAGAGTTATAGAGACATGAAATATTTATATTGATGCTTATAAAAAAATTCTTCCATCCGTGACAATGCACCATCAAGGTATTGCATTGCCGTGACCAGGATTCGAACCTGGGTTACTACGGCCACAACGTAGGGTCCTAACCACTAGACGATCACGGCTGTTGGAAGTTGTAAGTGTTAAACATTCATTGTTGCTCTTTCGGATAAATCGAAATATTATTGAACTATTTGCTTAGTCAACTGTGGTAATGATATAAAAAATTAAGAATTTGTAAGAAAGTGAAAGTACCCATATATTTTAATCGAATTCTTTTGTTGTTCTGTCAATTTCATTATTATAAATCATAGTTATCGTCTCGTGGTTAGGACCGATCGTTGTGGCAGTATAACTTGGGTTCGAATCATGGCTCGACATTATGTAATACCAGAGACAACGTAAAAGAGATATTTCATCCTATGTAAACGTAAAAATTTTAACTGCGATTTCATTTTCTGTAAATAGCCGTATCCAATCAAAAATATTTTGTTTTTTTGCGTATAGTATACGCAGTTTAACGAAAAATCACAGATACAACGATGACATTGGAATTATCAGAAGGTTGTTTTGTTTTCATTTTTTATTTCAAATGAAAAATCTAATTTGATTGTCTGTGGTAATACGTTGCATTGTCATAGTAATTTTTTTGGAAACAAAATAAAATTGGGAATAATATTCCCATTTCCCTGCCAATTTAGCTATGGGAAAATTATTTCCAAATTACAAATATTTAGATCAAACCTTTTTCCTCAGTAGGCCAGAAAAAATTTATTTATTCAAGGGGGTCCTTGAATTACCAGAATATGGTAACAAATACATATTATCAAATGTGCTGAAACTGCAGCAATACTTTTGTGAAACTGTAAATGAACATATATATTTGACAGATCAAACGTTAAATTTTATTTCACACACCAAAAATAACACATTAACTTTTAAATTACGTTAACTAAAAAATTGAAAATTGTTTAATTGACACGGCGTCCAGATGGTGTGGTTGATAAAAATGGCGCATCAGTTATCGAAAATGTCGTAAACATTCTCGCGACGGCCGTCGTTGCTGTGCTCGTTACATTATCCAGGCCGCTCATTGTGCTGTTACCCGTATCCTTGCTCTTGGTTCTTTGTGCCGCAATATTAAATTGTATCAAAATTATCAAGTAACTTGTAATCGCACCGGTTATAGCATAAACTGTCGTCATATCCAAATCGAAAAATCCGCACGCGGTAAAATTAAGCTGATGATTTAACAATTTCAACGAGAGGTGATTGATTATATGGTAGAAGTGATTCTCATCCACAACATTAGCAATTTTATGAATTTGTATACCCGTTTTCTGAGCCTCGACTTTAGTTTTCCAGCTGATATAAATGATTGATACACATTTAGATGCCGTGTAGCAAATATAGCAAATGGTTAGCGGGACACTTTCGGCCGATCGAAAAAGTTTTGGTACCTCTTGGCCGGCTAGGCCGACATATAGGAAATAAAATTGTGCCGTTATATTCATGAAACCAAATGCCATTGTGATAAGCATTTGAAAGCTGTACATTTTGTTGACGAGTTTACCAATTTCACAAATTTCATCGTGCATCTGACATAAATTGATCAGTTTTTTGTCCATTTTATCGCCGACCATGAACTCGTTTTGCTTGAAGTCAAATGAATTGTCGGCGGAATCGAATACATTTTTAGATTTCAGTTGATCTGTGGAATTTAATAAACTCAAATTATTTTTTATTGCCATATCATCATTGTACTATAAATATTACCTTTAAATGGTGCTACCTGAATAATCCCTTTTCTATCTTTTTGCAGTTTATCACCGTTATAAATTCTATTTCGTTTTAGGAACGTATTACTTTGCCGCGTCATAAAAATTTCCTCACCCAAATAACCGATGGTTTCAAAATTACGCCGATTTTCTAAATCGTTTTTGACAGCAAAATGGCCACTATCATTTAACGCTTTACGCTTCTTGTCGAGAAATTCATCTTTAGTTTTGATGAAAAATTTATTGATCGAGATAAAGTGTTCACGTACAATATAAACCAATATAAAAAACCAGACGCGTGCAATTGAATTTGTTAGGATTGGTAAAATTGTTACAAAAAACCACAAACTTAACCATTCGTGCTCCAGGTAAAGCACTAGATTCATGACGTTGTTCAAGATTTCGGATACAATGATGATGACACACATGATAACACCAACTTTATTCACTTTGCTGTAGTTGATTTCGATTGAATTTTCAGTCAAAAGTTTTTCGTCAATTTTATCGAGGCGCTTGAAACATTCGATTAGCGTCCGTTGATTAATAAGGCCTGCAATTATATCAGCGACCATCATGAAGGGTTCCATGTAGATTATAAATAGACCAATAGCAATCGTTAGGGTGCCTGTAAAAGTGATAAAATATTATAAAATTAGTTAAAGCTTAATAAAATATTAGTTAATAAAAAAATTAAAAATGCCTTGGTAAAATTTTTCTTCTGGTGTCCCTAATCGCTAGATGAGATGCCTTCTCATTCAACCACTACAGAAAATACAAAACTCAAGTAATAGCATGGACTAATCCGTGCATCAAAGAAGAAATCTGAGAAAAACTCTCAAGTTAGCAAACGGGTAATTGCGAATGAGGTCGACGATTTATTTAGGACGAGTTGCTTAATTTCGGGGTATGCAGCCATTGGTAAGGTTCAACTCTCGCATTTCAAAGTTAAAACTGGTACATTTTTTTTCTTTTAAAACGAGCCACGTTGCCGTTCTACAATTTATGATCTAATAATTTCTTTAACCATTTTTTTAATGTAATACAAAATATGTTCTTACGAATTTCGGGCGTTCGATACGGATTCATACTGAATTTTACAAATTAAACGCTCACCGTTTAAGTTAAACAATTTATTTACATCGAACACCTATCACTTCTTCAACAATTCACTATTTATCACTGTTCCCTATTTCTGCACCCTACAGACGATCCGACTTGGTCGGATGGTTGGACAGATTTGGTCGGTTCGGATATAAAATCGGATGGTGTGTATATGCATGTCGGTCCGATAAAACTCAGTTGGATGAGTCGGATGAAAATTCCATCCGACGGTCCGACTAACCAAATAAATCGGATGGTGTGTATTGTTGTCGGAAATTTCAACAGAGAAAAATACAAAATTAAAATTATTCGGTGTGTAAAAAAACATAAAATCGTTTTTGTATATTATATTAATTATCTTAAGACTAAAATACAGATTGAGATTAAAAATTAAATTTGACCAAGCGAAAATTGTCAAAATTGGATGGTAAATCGAATCGTCTGTAGACAACATTCAATTTGGTCGTAGTGCCCTTTACTTTTCGCACTTCTCGGCTTCGCACATATTATAACTTGCATAGTTCCAAATTACTCGCGATTATATACTTGTACATCGGTGTTCGATGTATGCGTATTGCAATTGTAAATCACTTGCATGTAGTTGCATTCACGAACCTTCCAAGTCGATGCAATATCGTCGATACATGTTAAGAATAATAATCGCTCAATCAAATTTTGGACTCTGACTGAACCCAGGACTGCTGGGATGATAACTTTTGGTGGTGTACACCTAAACCACGGCACTACCAAGTGTTATATTAGTGAAAAGTGAAATTCATAACACTAAACCCACCCTAAATCTGTTTGTCCCGATCAGACTCGTCCACTATAATCATGTTGTAACGTTGAAATGTGTACAACATTCATCTTACTTCTGAAGCCTAGTTAAATCCGACAACATCGTTAATTCCCAACATGGTTGTAATTTCGGTGATACCTTTATTCTTATCTTGGGATTGAATAGCCAAACCAAATCCCTCTCGGCGCACCCCACGCTATCCTGGCCCATGCCACTTTATGAATGAATTTCACACACATTTTACACAGTTCTTGGAACACGGATGATTTAAAATTTCTACCGTGATCCGAATGCAGTTCGTGCAATACTGAAACAGTAAACACACACCAGTATGTATCGATTAGCATCCTTTGTTTCTGGAAATTGAATGGTGACATCAATTGCACACTGGCAATTGACCCAATAAAACCACTGTCTTACGGTTTTATCTTATCCAACGTTTTATTGATTCCTAAATGTGCTCGCCGCTAGCCGATTCCCAGATTCTTATTAGCGAACCATCATCTATCCTCAGCGAGTGTCGTTAGAACTATAAGTTTTAACGTGGTCGTCTGCTTTTTATATTAGCCATTTCCGTAATGTCCTAATAGACTCATCAGCCTCCGGGCCTTCTTTCAAATGTTCCAAGTCCCAACCGTTTTCTGCTTCAAACTGGATTCGTGAAATAATTGTGGAACATTTGTAAAACAACAATTGCCCTCGTGTGTCGATGCTAGCTCGTTCAATATAGCTAGATCGGCTTACACATAACAAACTAGTAAAGGTAACTCAACAAATCTACCGTGAAAATATTTTAAACGATGCTTTGTTACCTTGAACACGTAAATAATTCGGTAGAAACCATTGGACATTTCAACAAAGACTTGGCACCATCCCATAAAGTGTGAAGCGTTTACGGACAGACTCGATGGCAAATTCCAATATGTTTCCTGACACATTACAAAAATTAATTTAGAACAAATTAAATTTAACTTAAGTGCAAATAAACCTCCAGGCTATGATTTAATTACGGCATAAATAATAAAATCCCTTTCTGAAAAAGGACTAAGTACACTCCTTCAAATAATTACTTCAGTATTCAGACTTAAATACATTCTTTATCAACGGAAAGTGGAAGGAACATCATCCAACAATACTTATATCGAATTACAAACATAATTGAATATGTGATTGAAAATAAGAAAGTAACTACATAAATGTTTAAGTATTTTCTAGGATACAACACTTGTGTTGTCAAAGAAGAAAGCAAACGCACAAGGTAACGTTCTATGGGACCAACTTTATCTATATAAATAAATATTGGACCTGCCGACCATAGGGAAGACAACTATAGCAAAGTTTGCGGATGATACGGCTATCTTAGCAGTTGCTAACAACATCGAAGAGCCCGCAAGCGAATTGTAAAGAGTCACTAATATTGTCAGTTTCTAAATGAAGAGATGGTGAATAAAAGTAAATGAAATCAAATCTGTTCATGTAAATTTCACTAACAAAAAAGTAACTGGATACAGTAGAACTGAACTCTAAACAATTTTCCCTATTCAGACATGGCAAAATATGTATGCCGGCCACTAGACCCAAAACTAAATTAGACGGAGCATGCTAAAAAGAGAAAAGAAGAGTTAAACATTAAATACAGAAAGATGGAATGGCTCTTAGGTATCATAATAAATTGCTACTTTGAACAGAGAACTTCCGGTAGCAGGTCTGGGGCTGCCATTCTAAAGCAAAGTCTTTCAGGTTACAGTTAAAGCAATGAGGTCCACAAGAAATGAAAACCTCGATAAATACCTGAAGATGAATTTCATCAGTATAAAGGTAACTTTGAGAAGCCAAAGGGTTAAACACCGCCCTTCACACTTTAGTATATTTTAACACCCGACTATAGGGAGTTTGCCCTTCTGGCAAACTAACATTTTTTGGTTGGTGGGGTAGGTGAAATGGACCTAAGTTCGATACGTATGACAACGGACAAAGATACAACTTCCGAGTGGGAAAATATACTTTGGGGAAAACCCGTGGAGAGAAGAGAACCCGTGTGTGGAAATATAAAAAGTAAGTAAAGTAATAGTATGCAAATTAAGACTAAAGTTCAGAAGTGAGATAAACTCCGAATAAGGGAAATACAATATTAAAAAAAAATAATAATATCAAGTGAGATTTAGTGAAAAGAAAACGTGTTAATAAAAATGGCACCGGGAAAAATAAAACCACAGAGTCAGATGAAGAAGAGAAAGGATGGAAAAAGGGCGATTTGTCATGAGATTTAATGCATCTGGAAAATATTAAGAGTATTTTCCCGGAATTTGATAATACTTGGGTAAAAATAGAAGGATGGGTAAATAAAATTGAGAAATATCGCAGCCTGTACAAGTGGTCGGATGCAGCGACATTATTATATGCGATAACAAGGTTAGGAGGCACACCAAAGTTGTTTTAAGAGGCAATCGATAGCGAGATTAAGTCTCTTGAAGGTTTAAAAAATGCATTGGTCAAGCAATACGGCCATGTGGATGATGAAGCAGATGTTTTCTATAAGCTAAAAAAAATATTTACAGTAAGGATAAAACATACGAAGTGTATATTTTGAAGATGTACGCTATAGGAGCTTCATGTCGTTTATGTGAGCCAGCAGTTGCCAAATATATATTGAGGGGATTGTCAAGGGACGAGATCTACAATTGGATCAATAAGCCAATATGTTGTTATGTATTACCAGTGTAGCACTGTATCATTGTATATCAAATTCTATATAACTTAGTACATAAACAAATATAATTATTAATATTTATTAGTTATTCCTTATTGCTTGTATAATATTTTTATATAATGTACATACTTCCTACTTCTTATTTTTGTATTAGTAAATCTATTATATACTCCAAAGGCTATATAAAGGTTTGAAATTTGAAAATAGAGGAAGTATTTTTTGGAAATTAAAAGTAATTATATCGGACAATAGTAATGTCCAGTAATTGTAAAATTGTGAATTGTGAATAATTGCATAATAAATAAAATGTTTAAAACTTAATAAATAAAAAAAAGACTTTAAAAAAAGGATATATATTATATTTACAAGGTGTACAACAATGTAATACGATTCACAGGATATCAGCATATGGTCATAAGGCAGAGCAGTGTACGAAAACAGTAAAGTGCTACAACTCTGCAAAGTGGACATCGTGCACGCGAGTGTAAACAAGCAGTGACAGCTGAAAAGTGTGAAAGATGTAACAAATTAGGGCACAACGACAGCAGATGTGGAGTTAACATTGAGACGACACAGAAAATATTATATTCCATATGTGCTACGCCAGAACCGCAACTGGAGCAAGCACAAGTGAAAGTCAACACAGAGAGAATGTTGACATCGCAGGTAATAATAAATTATTATATTTTTAATGTAAATGTACTGTTAGATTTAAGCAGTAGCGTAAGTATAATTTAAGAAAATTTGTTAAATGACACGATGAAAGTTGATGCTATTTTAGGAAGAGATTTTATAAATATGTAGTAATAATTTTAGTATGGTAAAGATAATATCAAATGAAAGTAATGATAACATCCAGGATAACATGGCTGAAAAGAATGAATTTGACGTACATTTGATGCAATCAGTAATAGACTAATATCATTTTCTGTGACAGCAAAATATTGATCCCGGATCAATAATATGACGTCATTTTTGATCCAACATGGTTTCTTGTTTACATTTTTTGTCTTTTTATTTTTTGATCCCATATCAATTAAAAAATCCAAATAAATTGTTGGATTTTTTTGACGTTTACTCACACAATATCACAATATGTGTGAGTAAACGTAAAAAAAAACCAACAAATTTTTTGGATTTTTTAATTAAACCTGGATCAAAAAATAAAAAGACAAAAAATTTAAACAAGAAGCCATGTTGGATCTGAAATGACGTCATATCATTGATCCGGGATCAATATTTTGCTGTCACAGAAAATGATATTAGATGATGAATTTTATGAGGAAGTAGACATAATACCGTTAGATATCGGAGATAGTTTGGAAAGTAAAGGAATAGAAAGAGAAGTAGTGAAACTATATTTAAGTGATGAGTCTAAAATGGTCAGGCAAGATGTCGAAATAAAGTTGAAAGAGAATAGAAAGTTTACTGTCACTCCAAAGAGACTTTTAGTAAATTTGAGAAAGTAGAGTTAGATAAACTTATCGAAGGTTTGTTAAAAAAAATAATAAGAGAAAGTCAATCTTCGTATTCAAGTCGGGTAGTGTTATTGAGAAAGGAAAATGAAACACAGATTATATGTAAATTATCGACCTTTAAACAAATTAGTAGAACGAGACCGGTATCCATTACCAGTAATAGAAAGTCAATTAGAAAAACTCCAAGAGAAACAGTATTTTACCAGAGTAATTTTTAGATTTAGCCAATTTGTTTTACCACATTGATCTAGAGGAGAATTCGAAGAAATACACAGTTTTTGTGACGGAGGACGGATTGTATGAGCTCAATAAGTTGCCATTCGGATCTGTAAATTCGCCAACAGTTTTTGTAAGATACATTAATAAAATTTTAAGTTATTTTATCAAAGCAAGGGAATTGTGTTTATAGATGATATAAAGGGTAGGGGAAATAGTTCGTGGTCTTTTTTCCGGTATATCGCTTTACATTCATATATCTTAGTAACAACATTTTAAATATGGAGATAAATAATGAAAAAAGGCGATGTCTTTTACAATTTTATTATACAACAAAGGTATAAACGCGGCACAGGCTTACGAAAAAATGTGTGCTGTTTATGGCGAAGGTGCTTGATCAAAATCAGCAGCAAAGAAATGGTTCGTGCGCTTTCAACCACTGGAAAAGTCGATGAAATCATGCTGAAAATTGAAGAAGATCGGAATATAAGCAGCCATGCAATTGGTAATCAACTAAATATTGATCATAAAATAGTTTTAAACCATTTGAAAATGGCTGGATACAAAAAAAAGCTTGACATTTGGCTACCACATGAATTAACAGTTAAAAATTTAATGGACCAGATTTCTATCTGCAAAACGCTGCTGAAACAGAACGAAATCGACCCATTTTTAAAGCGAATGATTACTGGTGATGAAAAGTGGATAAGATACGACAACGATGTGCGATAAAGTTCATGGACGAAACGAGGTAAAGCTTCCCAAACGGTATCAAAGCCAGGATTGACGCCAAGAGAGGTATTGCTGTGTGTTTGGTGGGATTGGAAAGGAATCGTGCATTATGGGGTGCTGCCACCGGGCCAAACGATTGATTCTAATCTTTACTGTCACCAATTAACTTGTTTAAGGCAAGCAATTCAGTTAAAACGTTCAGAATTGATCAATAGAAAGGGCGTTTTGTTCCATCATGATAACGTTAGACCACACATATCATTGATAACCCGGCAGAAACTGAGAAAGCTAGGTTGGAAAGTTTTGATGCACCCACCATATAGTCCTGACTTTGCACCATCGGACTACCATTTGTTCCGGTCCATGCAGAACCATCTTAATGGTTTTACATTAAATTCAAAAGAGGCCTGCGAAAATGAGTTGTCTCGATTTTTCGCCTCTAAACCATAGAAGTTCTTCAGTGATGGGATCATGGCTTTACCAGAAAAATGGCAAAAGCCATCGATCAAAATGGCACATATTTGGTTTAACAAAGTTCATTTGAAATAAGAAAATTCTTTGTTTCAATGTCACCCAAAAAAGGCCACGCACTATTGCCCATACCTATTATTAACAGCGACACAACCCAAAACACAACATTTAGAGATATTGAAGAGAGTTTTGATAAGATTGTCTAAACGCAGAGTAAAGTTACGGTTAGGAACGTGTAAATACCTAAAGACGTCTATTGAATATTAAGGGTATAACATCACTCAGAATAGAATATCCTTGGCTGGTAAACATATATCTGCTATTAAAGAGTATTCTTTGCCTGTTGAGAGAAAATCATTACATCGAATTATTGGTTTCGTAAGCTATTTCCGTAAGTTACCCCCCAGATGCAGAAACAGAATTGCGTATAGATGCGTCCGGGATAGGGTTCGGTTCGATGGGAAGTTTCATCCAGTCATGTATTTTAGTAAAAATACGACATCAGGCATGAATAGGGCATTTTGGCAAGTTTGCGAAGTGATAAAAAGAATATTTTATTTTTAGGTATGGGGAGAGGGAGGGGGGGGGGGGGGTAGTATTTGGATCGTTGAACAGTCAACTTCGAAAAATAATTGTGAGCACAAATAAAAGAAATAAAATTTAATTGAAAGTAAATGTTAATTACAAAATAAGTGATGGAGTGTGCAAGTGGGGAGTGTGTTAGTAAGAGTAGAACTGAAACACTAGAAGTAGCTTGTGGAGGTTTCTGTAATAGGAGATACCACAGGAAATATGTGCAATTTACAGAATATGACGTAACATTAATTTTAAAAAATAAATATGTGAAATATGTTTGTGCTGAATGTTCGAATAATTGTAATGTAATAAAAAGTGATTACGAAAACATTTTGAAAGGTCTCAAACTCAGAAGACGGCTATCGATATAATTTGGATGATAAGTTTAACAATGTTGGATAGTATATGAATAAATTGATTGAGAGAAGAATGGAGGAAGTGGTCATCAGCAAGTGATCAAGATACAGCAAATAAAGGAGGAAATTGATGTGAATCAGGCAGATCTTGTTGAGGCAATTGTAAAGCAAAATAGGTTAGATAAGGCGAAGAGCGGATTTTGCTTAAGAATAGTAAAGGTGGTGGAGAATAAAAGATTTCGGGACATAGATTTGGTTCTGGAAGTAGATCCGGAGACGCACAAATGGATGTTGAGTAAGGGTATACTGCAAGCGGAGCTGTGCCAAGGTGACGACTATGTGTTTGTGAGCAGGTGCTATAATTGTTCGAATCTAAAACATATAGCCAGAGAATGCCCCAGTAAAGGAAAGGCATTGTGTTGGAAGTGTGGAGGAGAGGATCACTGGGCTAGTAATTTTACCAGTGAGCCAAAGTGTGTAAATTGCGCGGAGGCTGCGGAGAAAAGGAAAGTAAATGTAAACTACAAGCACTCAGCATCGGATGATAAGTGTCCAGCGTATGTAGAGAGAATAAGGAGAGTAGTGAAGCGGACGGCAAAATCTGATTGACGTGGTAGTGTGAGAGCAAGTGGGCATGTAATGCTTGTAAATGCGGCGGGCATATTAAGTAGATTGAATGAGATTGTAGAGGTTGTGAGAGATTTTAAAATAACTGTGTTGTGTGCAACAGAAACCCATGTTTTAACAGATGATGGAGATGGTATTTTGCGAATTGAAGGATATACTCATTATAGATATGACTCTAGCTCCAGGCACACAGGTGGAGTTCTTGTGTATGTGACCGAGAAACTAGGCTGCGATAAGTCAAGTTAGTGAGCCGATGGAGTACTGGATGCTAGCGGTAAAAGTAGGACGAGCAAAGAGGAATGTTGATATGGGAATGATAATATGCTGTTACAGGCCATCAAATGCTAGCGTAGCGCAATTCTTAACTGCCTTTAGTGACTGGTTAGAGGGATTGATGTTGTTAGGAGCACTGAAGATAATAATTATGGGTGATTTCAATCTAGACTGGGAAAGATCGGAAGAACATTATGTTAAGTGTCTTAAAGAAATTACGGAATTTTTTGGGCTTAAACAGTTCGTGAACGAACATACCAGAGTAACGGATGCATCAAGAACGACAATTGATTTAATATTTTCAAATAAGGATGTGAATTGTATTGTTGTGGATACCCCAAAAATTACAGACCATGCGCTTATAATGATCAAGGGGGAGGATGTAAATGGGAAAAAGTTGAATCAATTAATTTATGGGTGGAAGAAGCAGTGAAAAGAGGAATAGACGAGTTAAGGATAGTGGACATAGCTAGAAGTTGTCCATGGTTCACCAACAGAGTGAAGGAGGTTAGGAAGGAAAGGGATGATTCGTATAAGAAATTTAGAGTGATGAAGGAGAGAGGGGAGAGTTGGGGACTGAGGCAGTTAAGGAAGGGTGGGTGGAGTATTAAAGGAAAAGAAATAGATTTGTTGCTGTGATTAGAAGTGGGAGGAGATTGTACTATGAGAGAAACATTGATCAGTGCAGAGACAACCCGGAACAGGTGTGGAAAACATTAAAAAGGATAATTGGATCTAAGGGAAGGAGTGATATAAATGGAGTGGATTTTGATGGAGTGATGGTGTACGAAAAGATGGACATTGCGAACAGATTAAACAAGTGTTTTGTAGATAGTGTAGAGGATATTATAAGGGAGATATCGGAGGAGCAAGACAATGTAGATATAGCATATGATGGAGGAGTAATTGAGCGTGTAGGGTATGGTACAGGAGGACTACCTAGATAAAATAGTTAAAACGTTAAAATTGGCAGGATGTGAGGGGGTGTTAAGCTGTAAAATGTTTAAGGATTTATGGAGGGTTCTAAGAGGATATGTGAGCCACATAGTAAATTTGTCGTTGGAATATGCATTAGTTCCTACAAGTTTGAAAGTATCATGTGTAATCCCTGTGCCTAAACTTATGAATAGTTGTAGGATGTCGGATTATCGTCCTATAAATATTTTGCCAATCTTGGACAAGTTATTGGAGTCAATAATTTTGGATAAGCTGCTTGGGCACATCGCTGAGAATAATATGCTATCTGGGCACCAATCTGGTTTTAGAGAGCAGCACTCTACAGAGACAGCTGCTCAGATGGTGGTGGAGGATTGAAAGAGAGAGAGAATTTATAACTGAAGAACGGCTGGACCGATTTTTATGATCTTTGTTTTGTTGGATTTGACTCCGTTCCGAATAGCATAATAACTATTAAAACATTGGAAAAATTCACAAAAAAAAAGTTATCAAGAAAATTCATTTTCTCATATATTTAGTGCATTTTGTTTTTTTTATTTTGTTCGTCTCAATACAGTGGTGATTTAAGAAAAAAGAAAAGTCGGAAAAACTCAAAAGGGAAGCCCCAAAAATCTAATAAAAAAACCTTTTTTTATATGAATTTTGTAGTTGTAGTTTGTATGTGACGAGTGGTGCAGTGGTTAAAGCTTCGGCGTTTGGACCGCAAGGTGCTGGATACGAATCCGACTGGAGGCTGCATGCACATTTACCATTTTATTTTTTATCTAATTTTTTTTATTTTATCTACTTAGCTATATAATTCATGATGGAAATGGTGGATTATTTTTCTTCGATGCGCCCGGTGGAACTGGCAAGGCATTCCTCATATCATTGATTTTGGCCACTGTTCGTGCGAGATCCAATATTGCTGTAGCAGTTGCTCAGCGTTGAAATTGTCGTTAGACCTTTAATCGTCTGAAAACCCGACTTGCAACATTGCGAAACATTCAGCAATGGCGAAAGTTTTGGTAGCAGTAAAATCATCATCGATTATGAATGTACAATGGCGCATTTGAAGCATTCAATCGAACTATGAAAGATCTACGCAATGACTCAAGATGTTTTGGAGGTGCAATGATTCAACTGTCTGGCGATTTCCGTCAAAAAATACCAGTGATTCCAAGATTGACCGCTGTCGATGAAATAAACGCTTACCTCAAATCATCGACTCTGCGTGGCGCTATGTGATGAAACTTTAGCTGACGACAAACATGCGAGTTGCATTGTTAAACCAGAGACAACCTAGCAGAGATATTTCATTCTATGTAAACGTAAAAATTTAAACTGCGAGTTCATTTTCTGTAAATAGCCGCAAACAACCAAAAATATTTTGTTTTTTTGCGTAAACGTATACGCAGTTTAACGAAAAATAACAGATACAACGATGACATTGGAATTGTCAGAAATATATTTTGTTTTCATTTTTTAGCTCGAACGAAAAATTTAATTTGATTGTCTGTGGTTAAACGATCCATCTGCCGAAGATTTCTCCAAGCAATTGCTGACTATCGGTAATGGCCGTGTTCCGGTCGACGAATCGAACAGATTGATTTCGTTTCCTCAGAACTTTTGCAATTTTGTCTCAACGAAGGTCGAGCTCATCAACAAAGTGTTCCCGAACAATATTACTAACCACAAAAATCACAATTGGGTGAGTGAACGAGTAATTCTTGCGGCAAAGAACAAAAATAGGGATCACTTTAATTTCACAATTCAAAATCTGACCGTCGTCCACTTCTTTCCTTCAAATCTATCGACTGTGTGACAAACAAAGACGAATCAACCAACTGTCCAACTGAATTTTTAAACTCATTGGATCTGGCTGGCTTGCCCCCGCACAATTTACAACTGAAAGTTGGTGTGTTGCCGGTAATCATCATGCTACGAAACCTGAATCAACTAAAACTTTATAACGGAACGCGTTTTATTTTGAGAAATCTCAAGGAAAGTTCAAAGGTGAGGAAGTTCTCATTCCGAGAATTCTGATGATCCCAACCGATATGCCATTCGAGTTTAAACGAATTCAATTTCCATTTCGTCTTGCATTCTCCATGACGATCAACAAATCACAAGGCCCATACTTGAGTGTTTGTGGCCTGAATCTAGAAAATGAATGTTTCTCTCACGGCCAATTGTACGTAGCATGTTCACGCGTCGGCAAACGATCCGCTTTGTTCGTTCTCGCACCTGACAATAAAACAAAAAATGTCGTATATCACAAGATGTTTTACTGAAGGGAATCGACCCTATTGCAACCTACTCAGGAAATAGTTTAAAAGAAAGTAGTGCAACAATGCTACGCGAATCATTTCGAATCAATTCAATAAAACGAAATCCTTGCTGCCACGTGAATTACATTCATTTCAATGTAATTAAAATATATTTCATTTCGATTGAATTTAATTAATTTTGAGTATTCATTTTATCCGCCGCGGAGGTCTCGGGTTCAATTCCCGGTAGTGACAAGGAAAGAATCGCACGGCTGGTTTAGGATCAATGAATTAATCACTCATTAGTCATTATCCGAAATGAAAATATGATTATTAAACCTCATTTAAGGCGGCCAAATCTCTTGATGGGATATAGTGTCAGAGAGGGAGAGAGAGAGAGAGAGAGAGAGAGAGAGAGAGAGAGGAGAGAGAGAGAGAGAGAGAGACAGTGAAAGAGAGAGAGAGGGAGAGAGAGAAATTCATTTTATCTTAATAAAAAACTCAATTTAATTAAGCTATAATAACTTTAAACAACATTTATTGATTTTGAGGCGGTACGAAGTTCGCCGAGTCAGCTAGTAGTATATATAAATGATATGCCACAGATTCTAAATAGATGCAAAATCCACTTGTCGGCTGATGATACATTGCTGTATTTGTCGAGAAGTGATGTGGGCGAGATCATAAGTAGTATGAATGAAGAGTTAGGTGAAGTGGCAAAATGGCTTCGTATAAATAAGTTAATGTTAAATGTAAACAAAACACAATGTAAGTATATAGGGAATGTAGTAAATGGAAATGTTGTTATAGATAATGCCGTAATAGGATGGCTAGATAGTTTTAAGTACTTAGGCATTATACTGGATAACAAGCTAAATTTTAAAGAACATGCTAGTTATGTTACAAAGAACTTAGCAATGAAAATAGGTGTATATTAGCTAGGTATAAAAATTTGTTATCGGTAAAAGCGAAAAAGGTAGTTTATAACACTATTGTAATGCCACATATCACCTATTGCAGTACCATACTTTTCATTGTAAATAAGTCTGATATAGAGAAAATGCATAGTTATCGTAAATAGAACATTGAGAATTATGTTAAATGGAGATAGATATGCAAGAATCTGTGATATGTTGCTGGAGTTAGAGTTGTTAACAGTGGAAAATACGTTGTATATGAACGTAAGTCATTTTATTTTGAGGCTTGATAAAAATTTGTTACCACAATATTTATGTCAGTTGTTGTGTAGGAGACAGGATGTGCATAGTCATGGTACTAGGCATAAAAATAAGTTTTATTTAGAGTTTAAAAGACAATCTAGAAGTAAAAAATCGATATTTGACAAAGGTATATCCATGTATAATGAGTTACCGGAAAATAAAAGAAATCGTAGAAGCATAAAGGATTTTAGGGCAGAACTGTTAAAAGAAATTTCATAATTATTAAGTAGATGATGTATTCATATTGTACTGTAAACTGGAAAATTAGCCTAAGAGCTATTTGAAAAACAAAAATTAATAAATAAATAAAATAAAAGTTAATAAAATATATTAAAAATTGTGTGGTATGCATTTCCTTTAATCCGAAAGTAAGATTAGATAGAACAAAACTACATAACATAGAGAAGGGTAATACACTATCTTAAATGGTGCATATAGATCATTTAGGGCTATTGCAGATTACTAGAGGTAAAAATGTGTTCCTATTTGCGATAATAGACAGTTTTACGAAATATTTAATTTTATTCGCAACACAGACAACGAACATAAAGAAGGTGTTGAAACATGTAAAGAATTACATTCTTACGTATTCTACCTCGAAGGTATTAGTATCGGGCCAATGATCTGCTTTTAATTCTAATAAGTTTTAAAACTTTGTAAAAGAGTACGGAATAAATCATGTTTTAAACGCAACAGCGTGTCCACAGGCAAATTCCCAAATAGAGCGGTATAATCGGTCACTTGTACCATGCATTACTAAGTAAATTGATAGAAGAAAAAGGCAAAAATTGGGATACCTGTTTAGTAGAAGCATAATTTTTGTTGAATAATACCTGGATTAGATCTATTCAGGAAATACTCTCAAAACTTTTATTTGGAGAAAAAAAAACGAATATTAGACCCTCGATACACCAGAGGTTATGGAGAGTTCCGGAAATAGATGTAGAAGTTGGACGAATTCAGGTGGACAGAATTAAAAACAATTTATAAGAAGAGGAGTACGAGGGAATGGAATGTTTCGTTAGTTTTGGTGGCTCTGATTTAGAGGAAGAGTGTGAACAAGTAGAGTATTTACATAACGATTAAAAGGAAATATGTATAAGATGAATTATGTAATTCTAGATTAAGTGATTAGTTATAGTAAGTATGAAATGTAAACAAATAATAATTTTATACCAAGACCCTATCGGGGCGATAGACGTCAGGTTGGTCGAGCTTTAGTATTTTAACAACCGACTATAGGGAGTTTGCCCTTCTAGCAAAGTTCAATATGTATGAAAAAAAGAAACAGGAGGAACGTACAACTTCCGAGTTTGAAAAAAAAACTTTGGGAATGAGAGAACCCGTGTGTGAAAATATAAAATAGGAGAAAATTCTAAAAAAGATTACGAGTATTTTTGATCATCGAAGAAAATTAAGACTATTCAAAACACCATAACAGAATTTAACAAATTCTACGTGTTCTAATAAATTTTAATAAAACAAAATGATTTGATCGTTACAACATGCAATGTTTAATATCATGAGCCTGACCAAAGTGAATTGATTTTGGTTGACTTAAATTCCTTAATTAACAATTTGACAATTTAATTACTGAAAAATTTGTGAAATCAAAAAGATTCAATATTCTGCTTCTCAAAAATTCATTATTTTGGATTTTTTGCCAATATATTTTCTTCTTAAGATTTTTTTTAAACCATAATTCTACCTTTTATTAGTAGCTGATTTAAACCCGATCTATAATTTGTTCAAATACTTATCCAACGAAAATAATCTTAGAAATTGCAATTCATTTAAATCACTTTTTTGTTGGCATTTCGACGAGGTAGACTACTTATGTTATTTGTGATCTGTTCAAATAACATAAGTAGTCTACATTTAAATTATCATGTTTATATAGGATTGGATTAAAGATAGTTTATTATTTGTAGAATATCCTAAAATAAAATTGGAAACCAACACATAGCTGGACGTCGCCCGTCGGGTATTTAATAATTTTCGCTTTAGATTTTGATATTTTCCACTAACGATTTATAAGTTTTAATTCACTAAATAATTTTTTTTGTCACTAATTAAAATCAACACTTAATCCATATGCAACAATTTTAATCCACATAAAGAGTGCTGCTTCTTTTCAAACTTACCAGATGTTTTCTCATCGTTGTTGTACGAAAACTTTTCCTGCGCAAAATGGTATTGTACCGCATTATGCAGCATTAACGCAACACACCAAATATTGCTAAACATTGATATTTTTATAATTCGACTTTTTGAATATTCCTTCCACGAGTACGGCACCACACCCAGGACACATGAAAAGAAGAATAAGTAAGTTATTGAACTCAGTGACGGGGATCGGCCCGAGAGTGGCACAATTTTAGACATTTCTGAAAATTTTCCAGCAATTCCAATAAATTAACAGGTCTGATTGCAACGAACGGTTTCAACTAAATGAGGAATAATGATGATTTTGATCTATTTTATGAATATAAGCATATAAGCTGTTGGAAATTAATTATTCAAATATTAGGGTTCGTTCCCAATTGAAACATTATGGATAGTATATCGGTGTGAGAGGATATAAATCATATAGGTCTTTATAGGAAATGGGAGGTATTTGATTATTACTATGGCATTAAGAATTCTCTACGGTCTCTAAAAATTCTCATCAAAGGAATTTAGCGGTAATTTTTACAAACTATAAAAATCTGATTACAATCACATGCTGCTAGAATTCACATGTCCCACCGGCACCATAAAAAATATGATTCTGCACGCAAAAAAATCCTTTACGACGAGGATGTCAATAGATGGGAAATCGATTAAATTTTCCCTTTTTTCCCTTCTATATTGGTTCTAGTATAGAGAACGACAAATCTAACATGTATACGAGTAACAACAATATGTAATTTTAATTAAAATAATTGAATTATTTGTATATAACATGTTCATACCTATTAACATACTATATAGTCAGACATCATCGATAAGTATATACAAACATTATGTTTAGGTGTAATCTATTATGTATACACAGAACACATCACATAACATAGAATTCTTGACACACTAACCGTATAACAATCAAATTATTACATTACATTAATTATTCACGTCAATTACGTCGATTATAGTCGTGGCTATGTATTAACAAGCAAACACAAAATTAATAAAATTATGTGGAATCCTTCTATTAAGGCCGATTTACAATTTGCATTTTTTTTTGCCTTACACCAGCATATATTGATCTACTCTAGGCATTCAATTTTAAGAAAGAAACCTCATCCTAAAGAAGGATAAGCTCCAACTGGCTAACAAGTCTTTCACATTCATTGGCCATTTGAGACTGGCATAGCCAGTAAGTATAAACTGATGACCCTCCACATAATGACGATTTTTTTTTTATTGACATTATTGCCGCCAGACATTCTAATTTCTTGGTGGTATATACGTTTTTTGTGCAGGATTTAATTTATAAGAGAAATAAGATATCGGTTGTTCGGAGTTATCTTCATTTAACTGGTATAAAATCCCGCCCACTCCTTCCGTACTCGCGTCATATCGTATATAGAATCGTTTATCATAGTCGGGGTTGGTGAATACTGGAGCCGTACTGAGGCGATTGATCAACATCTCTAGGCCTCTTGTGCCTCCGGTGACCAGATAAACTTTGCGTTTTGTTTTAATAGGTCCGTGATTAGGACGGTAAGTTCGGCAACAACAGACAACAAAACGGATAATTATTTCAGCAATGGATGATGAATCCAGCCTTTCGACCACCGAGATAACTAAGAAAATCAACGAATTTATCCGTCCTAGCGAATCGAATGTAAAGATTCACTATGTAACGAACGCCGGCCCGAAAGGTGTCGCGGTTACTGTCGATACTTCCTCTGATCTGAAAGTTTTCACGGAAAACAAAGATCCTGTGCCTATAAAGAGCCTATAAGGAGATTACCGAAGGTAATCTGATCTTGGAGACATGTTAACTAAATGTCTTATAAAACAAAACTGCCTGGAACAAAAAGATTTTAAGGTTCTATTTAGAACTGGTGCGAAAAACAAAGAGACCGCTCACTGGGTGGTAGAAGTAGAACCAGCAACCAGAAACATGTTGCTAAAGTGTGGAAGACTGCACGTGGACTGGGTTCGATGCTATGTGAGAGAATATGTGACTCCAACTAGGTGCTTTAGGTGCCAGCGATACGGTCACATTGCAAAGAATTGTAGGCCGCGCACAGAGACCTGCTCTCACTGTGCACATCATGGTCATGGCTTCAAGGGATGTCCGAATAAAGACAAACCTGCCAGTTGCACAAGCTGCAAGGAAATGCAAAAACCAATTGACCACCAAGTAGCTCGCGTTTCATGTAACGCATACAAAAGTGCTGTGCAACGCATGAGATTTAATACTAAACATGATGATTAGTCACAATCAAAGAAATTGCAAGAGCAGCCTACGAATCACCCACCTCAACATGATGGGTGCTAAAATGGTCGGATCAGAGATATGTGAAAGCATTTCTACCCACGACATAGATATTCTGTGTATGCAAGAACCCACTCAGTAAATGGTCAAATCAGCGGCATGCCTTCTACAGCCAGAGTAGCAACAGGATGCTCTGAGAATCCCAAGACTGCAATTAGCATTCATAGTGTCGGCATGGACATGATGAAGCTAACTCAGGTTTGTGATAGCCACTGCACATGTGTTGAAATATCATCGGAAGTTGGTTCATTCTACCTACTTTCAATATACGCCCAATATAGTGAACCGATCGAGTACCATCTGGGCAAAATCGAAACGATCCTAGGCTTTCTGTCGGGTCAACCAAAAAAGGTAATGATCGTCGGAGATTTCAACGCTAGAAGTAAAATGTGGCATGAACCGTTTAACCGATGAAAACGGAAGAAAAGTAGAGGACTTCGTGTCCAGAAATGACCTTTTCATAATGAAATTGCAGGGACACCCAACGACGTTCTCGTCTAATGGGAACTCCAATATTGACTTAACAATAGTCAATGGAGCCTTGCTGGGTTCGATAATTGGGTGGTATGTAAGAGAAAATTGAACATCTAGTGACCATAGAGTCATCACGTTTGAGCTATCAAACGCGCCACATGGGGTCTATTTGCTAGACACCTGGTCGGCTCTTGGGACAGTGTAGAAGCACTTCCTGAAATTAACTCGATTGACGAAACTGATGATCGTGTGGAGCTGATCTCAACGTAGTTAACCAGTGTCTGCAACAACTCAATTCCTAAGAAGAGAGTGGCAAAGAGACGTAACAGTTGGTGGAACTCTAATCTAAGGAAACTTAGATCCTCGATGCACAAGGTCAGATGAGCATACCAGAAGGAAAGGAGCCAAATAGCAAAAGAGTTAAAATTGTCTCTCTTTAGAGCGGTAAGGAATAAATACTTTCATGAAGTATTTATAGCTAAGCAAAGTAGTTTTCAAAGCTACGTCACGGAACATGGCAATAATGACCCATGGGGACTTGTATACAAATTTGCCGCTGGCAAAGCAAGACCACCTGAAGGAAGACAAATGAGGTCGTCACTGATACGTGGCATGACACATGCTTGGAATTACTAAACTCGCTTCTGCCACGACGTCGTTTCTGCCTTCTCGCAACAATAGTTGGATATCTGATGCTGAAGACCCCCATTCACGTAGGAAGAGGTCACCAGTGCCCTTACTTGCTTTAAGCGTAGCAAGTCTCCTGGACTTGACAACTTGAACGCTGAAATAATCCAACTGGCTTGGCCCATAATAGGGACTTCCATAGTAAAATTATTAAACAGCTGCCTAAAATTTGGCTACTTCCCGAGGGTGTGGAAAAAGGGTGAAATGATTATAATCAGTAAACCTGGGGATAAAGATCCACTTTCTCCGAAGTCTTATAGACCAATCATGTTGCTACTTGTCATGGGGAAACTCCTACAAAAGTTACTAGCAGTTCGTATCTCTCCAAGAATCGAACAGAGCGGGCTGTTCTCGGACAAACAATTCGGCTTTCGACGTAGCGTGTCTACTAAGGACGCGATAGTCCGCCTAACAAACACTGTCAAAACCCAAAGTTCAAAATATGTTATGGGTATATTCTTGGATATAGCTGGAGCATTTGATAACTTAACGTGGCCTAGTGTCATCGCAAGTTTATCAGTTTACAATCTTCCTGGAAACATCATGAATGTTTTAAGAGTTACTTCAGCAACCGAACCGCAGAAATCAGAGACAAATATGGTTCAGTAACAAAACAAGTTACAAAAGGATGTCCTCAAGGTTCAATCCTAGGCCCCCTAATCTGGAATATCGTGTTTAACACTAGTATGATGAATAACCTGGACGAGATAGCATTCGCAGATGATAAAGTCATTCTGGTGCACGGCAACTCGAGGCTCGAACTTCAACGCCAGGGTCAAATCGCCATAAATAACATGATACAATGGTGTGAAACAAATAAAATGTCACTATCTGCAGAAAAAACAGTGATGCTGCAGCTAAAATCCAAATTTGACTCTAATCGACCTCCAACAATATCACTAAACGGTCGAAACATGAAAATGGTCAAGTGCGTTAGATATCTAGGAGTTGACCTAGATAAACGAATGGGTGTAACATCTCACGTTATTAGAGTCTGTGAAAACGCTAAGAAACTATTCCATTCATTGGCGAGAGTGTCAAGAGAGGGATGGGGACTGAATCACAAAACACTTATAATAATTTACAAAGGTGTGACGGAGGCAATTTTCACGTATTGTAACAGTGTAAACTGTTATTCCAATTTTGCACATCCATGCAGACACCGAATAAAATAAACGATAGTCTTCGAAAAGCAAAAAAAAAGAAAAACGAGAAGAAGAGGATTATTACGAGAAAGGTTAACACGAAGAGACGAAAAATAAAAACGAGAGATAGAAAAAATAATTTTTATTTTCACGGATTTTTGGTGTTGTTAAAAAAAAGAATTTTTCTTGTTGTAAATTAAAATATATATGTAAAATAAGAATTTAAGAAACGAGAAGTGAAATTGGGAATAAAAAAAAATATAAACAGAAATTTTAAATGTGATAGTTTTTTTCCCTTCCAAGTTTTTTATTTGCAAGCAGGCGAAAAGAAAAAGTCGCATCTGTAACAGTATGCCGCAGCTGGTTGGTATGACAGGTTAAACTGTCACCACATCAGATCATTGGAAAGTGTTCAGAGGAATATTCTGCTAGGAGTAACAAAGGCCCTTCGAACAGTAGGTCTAAAGACGCTGTTGTGGTTGTGGCCGGCGTGCTCCCGGTCGATATTCTAATCAAAAAGCGAGTGCTCATGTATCACCTAACAAGAAGCGCCATAAATGGAACAGGTGACCATATACATGACGCAGATAGTAGACAAATTCAATTCAGCAGCAAAGACGAAATAGAGGAAATGGCGATTGACCTTTGGCAAAGAAGGTGGAATGAATCAGCAAATGGAAGGGATACATTTGCATTCATTCCAGACGTAAAAGATCGTCTAAAAATTAAACTGCAACTAACAAGCTTGAATAATCAAGTTATCTCTGGGCATAGTAAGTTCAAGGCCTACCTCCAGAGATTTAAAATAATAAACCATTGTCAATGTCTATGCGGCTCGGAATTAGAAGATGTAAACCATCTACTTTTCGAATGTGACGAAGTGACGGTCAAGTCATTAAAACGAAAGTGGCTTGGTAACTCAAACATACATGAATTACTGAGTTTCGAAGTACTCCCACAGTTTCGGTCATATTGTCCCGAACTGATCAACGTCTTAAAAGAATGTAATAGTACGCTAGAGTAGACCGGTTACCCGGACGGTGCATGTCTCCAAACGACTAGGGATGGGAACGCTACAATTTTTGAATTGTAACGGCTAAACTGTACCTAGCACTATTATCAGCGAACTTGCTAATTTATTAACAATGCAAATATTGCAAAATGATGCTTATGACCTGATATATTTAAAAATTCTTAATTTAAGGTTATACCTAGGTATAAGAACTAATGTAAATTTTACGGGAATGTTGACTACGATTAATAATAGTAAGTTCGGCGAGATGAGCCGCAACTATCCCAAGCAGTTCCATGTGTTCCTCGAAGTTTGAGGTAATCACTAAAAGACCATCCAGATATTATCATTTCAGATAATGGACCACAATTCATAAGCAAGGACTTCCAAGATTTCTGCTCAAAATATGGCATCAAACACGACAGAACACCGCTGTACTCTCCACAATATATCAATACGACAGATTTTCACCTTATATGGCTTTGTTTGGGTATCAAAGAGTTTGAATCAAAGATCCTCTCATTTTTGTTTGACGTAATAAACTATATAACATTTTTTCTCGTACTTCTTCAAGAAAGCGGAATGGAGAATGATTAGGCAGTGTCGTAAGAAAGTTCTGCTTATTGTGGACTTATTTTCTTCTCTTTTAAAGTATAAATATATACGCTATCTACGCGACGATTTAGAGCCGCCGTAGTTCATAGTTTCGCAATAGCTGTTGGGGTAGGCCTTAAGGGTTTATTGTTTTTCGCGATTGGTTCGTATGGAGGAGCAACCTATATGTTATTACTACCTATATGCAATAAGTGTACCGAGTAAGGCAGACTCTCTTGTCTGCCAAATGCGCACGTGCCTCACATTAAATCGAGGTTTTATCCTTATGATCCGTTATATTCTACTAGCCAGAATTACCTCGGAGGATGAATTATTCACCCGTCAAATCTTATTCAAGGCAATATATAGCCATACTCGTTTCAAGATTAAACGATCTTAAACAGAGTCTGGCTATATATTCTTATTATGGTTTTCCAATTCTGGAAGTGCTCGAGAAAAAACCGAGCACGTTCAGGTTTGTTTCTTAACCTCAATTAAGTTTTTCATAATACAAAAGAGTTTTGCCCAATCAGTTGAAATGAGCTAGTGCCATTTAAATTAGGCATTTTGTAGAGCCCCAAATGTATCTCATATTGGAATCGCATTTTCATCTTATTCACGGAATTGGCGAATTCTATCCTATAGTCAACTGAGAACTGGACAGTACTATTAAAATTCATTATTATCCAGAGTGACGTTTGAAACTTTTACAGGACTAAGATTTGAACCTGCATTACTACGACCACAACACGTATTGTTCTAACTTCTAGACGATCACGGTTACTTCAGTTTACGGTTTAACAAAGAACACATAAATCGAAATAAATGTAACCAATTGATTATTTTTTGTTACGGTTAATGTACGAAAGTAATTATAAGATTAAAATAAAAAGTGAAAGCAATTAACCAACTTTTAGTGGAAATATACAGATTTTGATTTTGTCTAAATTATATTACTTCCAGATTCCAATAGCCGTGATCGTCTAGTGGTTAGGACCCTACGTTGTGGCCGTAGTAACCCAGGTTCGAATCCTGGTCACGGCAATGTATCAACATCGATGCATTGTCACGGGTGGAATTTATTTTTTACTTACTTAAAAATATACTTTTTATTCCTGGGACATTTTCCCATCTCGAGTTGAAACATTTGCTTTGGAAGAATTCCTAGTTTTCTTTTGTGTGGCATTAACTCTCCGTTTTAACAAAGAACTGGCGGAATATCTCACCTTATTTCTTTTTTGAGCCTCGTGCCTCGTCGTCACCTGGCATTTTTGCAAACTTCAATATATGGATAACAAGTACTGTTGCTTTCCAAAAACATTACGGTTCGTTGGGCGGAAACCCGGCATTAGGGTAATGAAATGCGCATATTTACAGAGCAAACTTGGGGTGAATTTTTGCTTTGAAACCCTGTCTATCCAGTGGAAGGTTACTGAACACCTAGAAATACTGAAAATTGGCGATTTGAAAGCCTGGAGGTTATTTCCGTTTTGTGGTTCAAATCATACGATACGTTTTTTTTTCATTGTGTTCGTAAATGATACTCTTGTACTAAAAAACGGTTGCTCAATAAATAACCCCTGAATGCATGCTATTAAACATACATCTTCTGTTTAAACTGTTTTTGATTAAAACATAGTGGAATTTACGTTAATATTGGAATGTAAAATTTGATTTAAAAGTCTTGAATTTAATTTTAAGGCGCTCGCAGCATCATTTAGTTAATTTATTTTTTATTTAACAAAAAATATTTCTATATACAAAAATAAAATTAGCGTTTGTAGTGGATAAAGTAGAACGTGGTAGAACAGTAACTGTATCGCAAATAATTTCAAAATATAAAAATTTGTATATTAAAATCAATCAAATCGATTTCACCAAAATTTATTCTCTTCGTAAATTATCCAATCGTGCCTGTAGATCAGCATCCGCGTCGGAAACTGGCGTAGTGGCACCAGCACCCCCTGTAGCAGCGGCTCCGCCACCACCACCTCCGCTTGGGCCTCGACCACCTGCACCCGCACCACCACCCATAGCTACAGCTTGATTTGGAACTTTACTGCCAGCCACCGAAAGTGAACCAGATGCTTGTGGTAAACCAGATAGTTGATCGTTTAATTGTAAACCCAATTCGTCTAGTACTTGGGAAACAACGGCATCAGTTTCCTCCTCATCATCTTCGTCCATCGCATCATCCATTGCATCGTTGATCATTTCCTCTTTCATATCCATAATTTCGGATTGCTTTTCGAATTCCTGTAAAATCTTTTGTATTTGGGGTAGATTCATTTGCTTGTTCATACTCTGCATGGCCTTGGTTACACCTGTAAAATGCGATCAAGTAAATAACTAGTGTATAAAAATTCGTTGCAAATATTTACCCTTCATCGCCTCAGCCATTGTGTTCTGAGATTTAAGGGTTTGGATTTTAAGGGAAACGGCTTGTATATTCGCCTTCATCAACATGAATTTTTTAACGTAGCGTCTTGTTCGAACAAGATCCTTGGCCATAATTTTAACCGCATCCATCTGCCCTTCCTTTGCCAGCTTCTTAATATCCGCTATCACTTTTTTCTCTTGCTGTTCCATTTTCATTTTTTCACGATCCAAATCACGCATCGCTTTATTTAGGGCCCGTTGATTTTTGCGCATCATTTCGTCCGGAGACAGTTTCTTACCGAATAGCCACTCCATTTTAGGACGGAATTTGTAGAAACACTTGTGAAATTTAACTTTATTTCGAACTACCTTCTGATTTGTGTACGGGCTACGGCTACGGGAGTTTTCACTTCAATGGATTTGTTTTGTCATTTTTATTTGTCAAAAATGAGTCATATGGGAAGGGGAATTTTGATATTTTTATGGTTTGTGAATTGTTTATGGCACGGTATTTTGACGTTTACTTTTTTATTTTCGTTTGTTGGGTGTTTGGGATGTGAGTAAAGTTGTAATTTATAAACAAAAATAATCAAGTTTTGCTAACTAATGTTAATTAAATAAAACAAATATATACATAATCTGGTGGAAATAGACATTAATAAAATGTCTTTGTCACACAAACGATCTCATTCCGAGATTTCGGCGACTATTGTTCAAGTAAGTTTTGTGAGGTTACATCGACCTTGGGTTCGAATAATCTTTTATTTTAATTGTATTTTAGGAGCCCCGGCAGATCAAAAAAATTCGCATTACCAAACGTACAGATCCACAATCGTTGAATGCGCTAAATAAAGCCGTACTTGATCTGGAAAATTGTCAGAATTCTAATGATGCGCTCGAGTGTCTCATCCAGATCTCAGATTTTCTGGCCGTCAACGAAGCCGAACTGGGTGATTTGTTTAAGAAACTTAACGAACACTATAAAAAGGAACCTGAATCTGCGGTGCGGGTGAAGCTTGTATCAATCTACGATAATTTTTCGAGTGATCCAAACATTGAAATTGGTAGTCTAATAGACGATTTGATTTCAATGATCAAGAATGAAAAATCGGCAAAGGTTTTGTCTCAAGTCATATTGGTAATGCTCAAAATGGGTAAAACTCAAACAGCGATTCCGAATATAAATAAAATTATTCAATATGGACAGTCACTATTGACATCGTCTAGCCATAATGTACAAAAGCACGTCATTCTTTTGTTGGGTTCGCTAACACAAACACCTGAAATAGGGAAAAAGATTTTGGATCTTGTTGGCCAGTACACTGATTCCCAAGATGCACGGGTTCGAGCACAGGCATTTTCATCGATTCTTTTACTAGGAAAACGGGGTGTTCCGCTTCCCTCTTCGTTATTTCCACGGGCGACAAAAGCTCTGCAAGATGATTATGAATGTGTACGGCGAGAGGCATTACAACTAATCTACGAACTTGGACTTCGTCATCCGGATGAAATTATACAAAATCCTGATTCTGAATCGGAATTACGGCTCATCGATGCAGCTTTCAGTAAAGTATGTGCGACGCTTTGTGATCTATCTATGCAAGTCCGTACCCAAGCGGCGGAGCTTTTGGGTGGCATGACTAAAGTTAGTTCAGAGTTTTTACATCAAACACTCGACAAGAAGTTAATGAGTGATTTGAGACGTAAGAAAAGTCTACATGAACGATCTATGCATAATTTCACTAGTGGGGAATGGTCGACTGGCAAAAAATGGGCTGATGATGCACCTAAAGGTGAGGTTGAAACTGAATCAGTATCATTGATGGCTTCAGGAGCATGCGGTGCTCTAGTACATGGATTAGAAGATGAATTTTTAGAGGTCCGGACCGCATCAGTCGACTCGATGTGTCGCCTAGCACTAATAAATTCGCAGTTTGCGATCGCATCTTTAGACTTTTTGGTCGACATGTTCAACGATGAAATTGAAAGTGTTAGATTGCGTTCCATCTACAGTTTAACTGCAATTTCTAAACATATTATATTGCGGGAAGATCAACTCGAAACCATGTTATCGGCGCTAGAGGACTATGCGGTTGAAATTCGAGAAGGGCTACATATCATGTTGGGGGCTTGTCGAGTATCAACACAAAATTGCCTTACAATGGTTGTCCAAAAAGTACTGGATGTGCTATCCAAATATCCGGAAGATAAGTTATCCGCGTATGGATGCCTTCAGAAAGTGGGACAAAAACATTCAGAATTGTGTGCTTCTTTGACCCCGCACCTACTTCATGATCATCCGTTTTTTGATAGTGCCGAAAAAGATGTAGAGGATCCATCGTATGTTTGTGTCCTTATTCTGATGTTCAATGCGGCACAGCACATGCCAGCAATGCTGTCTCTGTTTCCAGAAACTACTGTGAAACATTACGGGTATTTACGCGATACGATGCCGAATTTAGTTCCACATTTGCCTTTACAAGGACAGCCAGATACAGATTTGAAATTAACCGAAACTACTGGCAGTCTACAATTTTTGGAAACTTTACTGCAAAATATTGAAGCGGCCTATTCAGCAACTCGTGCCCGCCGAGCATTGTTGACCGCGGCGCAAGATAACTTAGATCGATTGGCGGCTATAGATCCATCACTAATGGGTACTGCAAAATTTACAGCTACATTTTTGGGTGCCCAGTTAACGATTGAATTGCTGCAAACCGGTATCTCAAATAATCACCAGATAATTGCGTCACGGGAAGGCCAGTCCCGGCTACTAAGAAAGTGTCTCAAACTTCAAAATCTGTTTTCAGGATTTACTCTAGACGATTGGCTGTTAGTGAAACAAGTATGTCTTCGAGCAAGTGCACTGCATATTGTGCTCATTGTAAAAGATCGATCACAAAGCGCATTGGCCCCATGCCAAATGCTTCTTCACATCGCATCAGATTTAAGTAATTTCCTTCAGGATAATCCGACTATGGTTCCCGATGAGGTTACTGTATCGATTTTAAATCAACTTGCGTCGATTAATGATCCAAAACCGGGTCGTGTTTACCGTGAGATTTTACCGTTTTTGCAGAAACCTTTGCCACTTCTATTGCCGAAGATTAATACGAATGTAAGTTGGAAAATAATAAACTACGATTTAGAAACTTATTTGTATTTCGTTACAGATTAAAATGTGTACTGTCGAAATTATAGAACCATCTCCAGCTAGCTTATCCGAAAATGTTGTAAAAGTCACTGCTGGACTAATTGCATCGGTTCCCTTGATTGCCCAGCTCGATAATTTACAGGAATTCCAAAAGAAAGATTTACGGCTGCGACTCAAGTATCCCGATCAAAATGTATATTTTGTGGTTCCTCGTTTTAAGGATATGAAACGTATTATTACCGCTGAAGGTGAAGAGGCTTGTAATTGGAAATTACGAACCACGGTATTGCTATCACACGGAATTTGGACGGAGGCGGCCCAAGTTGAGGTAACAATATGTTTGGCGGTAAAATTGGGGCCTGAGATTGATTTGTGTAAACCTATTAAGATAATGTTCTCACCAAAACCGGTAAAACGTGGAATTTAAATAAAACAATTTTGAATTACTACCGAACTCTTTTATTTACTAATATGTAGACATTAGACTGTATAATTTATATTTTTAAAACATATTTACTAAAATGAGCCTACATATGTCCAATACAAATAATTTACATGATAACGGCTTTAAGCGTACGATACCATCTTTCAACCATGACATTGCTCTTTGGGTTATAGGCTATAGTTTGTTTACGCTTAAAACAGAAGTTTGAACAGTTCGAGAAAAATTTCCGATTTAAATTGGGCTCCCTGATCCTTAACAATGAAGACTGAAACACCAAAACGTTATATTCAAGTGAATAAAGAGGAAAACGAAACGGTACAGGAATGGCTTCAGGCTAACGCGTGTACGATCTATTTACGACACACAATATCGCTGATTATCAGAAATCGGTAACGGACCAATGATGTTGAGGTTAATGTTCGCGAAACGTTGCGAAGGTAATGGCAAGTTGTCGAGAGGATTACTAGTATGCTTTGAAACTTTTGATTTTTGTATTGTTGAATAAAACACATTTTTAGTCCAAACGTTCATACTAGCTTCGATTCAGACGTGACAAATTACAGATACGAAAATCTGTTTCCAAAAAATGAAATAAATGTCTCCAAAGTCCGCATTATTGTGCATCATCTGCTATTACTGTTCATCTGTGCATCATCAGCTATTACTGTTCAATGCTTTCAGGGATTAAAACCTATACGTGATAGGGTATCTGCAACAACGTTGTGGACGCCTGAGATGTGTTGAGTATCAGTAATGAGTTGACTAATGAAATCAAGATATCTTATTTGACACGGACGTGTTTTATCCAGATTATGCGAAGAAGCGTAAATCGAAGGTTTATGATCCTTGAATAAACCGAACTCACGACTCTTAAGAAGATACCTGAAATGCGTAATACTAGAGTAAGCTGCAAGTAGCTCTCTGTAAAACAAAGTACTGTACCGTTGTTCTGTCTCGTATAGACGTACGGAAAGAAACCTGGCGGTTGCCAAGTATTCGAAACGTACTGCTGTACCACTGCTGCGATCGCAAAATCGGATGGGTCAACCATTATTGTTAAACGAGTTTTAAAGGAGATGTCCTGAATAATAAGGCAACTTGTTGAGAATTAATCTTCATTCAGACGCGCCACAATCTGCTGCCCGTCTAAATTTTTGAATCATCTTTGATATTGAAATCGGCAAAATGTTTACAACTCTGTAAACGCTGTTTACGCACGTTTGCACTAAACTTAAAATGATAATAACAAAACTCATGTATGGGATTAACGCGTTTAAGCTAACTCGATCTATTACACGAATGATGAGTCGATGACCTCTGGAATTAGATATAGAACGATCTGTGCCATTCATAATACCAGCTATACAATACCAGAAATCTCTCCTCCCTCTTTATTCTTTCAAAACTGAGAATCTGACGTTGATTTAGGAACAGAATCGTCAGTACTAGGAGACAATGATGATGAAGTCGAAGCACCATTGATCGACAGTATTGACCGATGTAAAATGTTAAGTTAAGATCATTTTCAAAAGGAACAAGTATCAATTGAATCTGAGTAAAAAGTCTAGACATCCATATGCCTAAGGTTAAACCATTTCAAACACGATTTATTCTTGACAGCTCAGAGTTTCCGAACACTCCGATAGTTTCTTCCTTAAATTCAGTATAGGGCTTTTCATCTTTCTCTTGCGTCATTAAGTTAGCGAAGATATTATGAAGCCTAAAATAAAAATTGTTTTTCCAGAATTTTGAAGCAGCGGACATTTAAAAACCACTAAGTAATTCCGAACCCGATTTGCCAGCCAAATCTGACTAAAATTATTATTTACAGCGTTATTTAATTTTCTAACATTTTCAGTGGTTCTGAATTAATTATTTCACGTGAATGTTTGGATGTATAAGAACTAATACGGCAATATTTTGCGAAATCAAATCGTCATACTACGAAATCGCGGGAGAGCTACGATAATTATAATAAAATTTTCAAATTTTTAAACGTAATTTAAAAAAATGAATTAAAAAATTTGTTTTAATTTTGTCAATCGAAATATAACGAAATTTATGTAAACCAGCAGAGTTATTTCAATTTGGAATAAAATGTACTTACGTTTACAAACTGTTACAAAGTTACATTACCACGTTTCAATAAAGATGGCTCACCGAAATTCGCGAGCCGTGTTCTTTTTAAACTTTTTGGCAAGAACTGATACATCGGGGCTACCACTTCTTGTATAGGTATGAAAAATCCTTACACGATTATAGTTTCAAGAAGTTTTTTGAAACTAAACTATAAACGACAATGGACTTCCAGAGAATGAAATTCAGTCACAATTACACTGCTTATTTTTATAAGCAGTTTAATTATAACATTTAGCTATTTGAAACATTGAAACTTCGAGCTGTATATTTAATAAATCAGGCGAAATTCTTGGATATGCAGATGGTATCGTACTTCTTGGCCGAAAACCTAGCGATATCAAGGAAAGTTTCATACCGCTCGATCGCTGCGCAAGAAGACTTGGTTTGGAGGTAAACAGTAGAAATCCAAATTTTTAGCAATACCCAGGAACACCTCCATGGTAAATCTCAGAATTGGCGACCATAATTTTAATAGCGTTGAAAACTTTAAATACGAGGGTGAGTATAACATTATTGAATGTTATGCAGGCAGAAAATTTGGAATCGCAGTCGAACAATGAATTTTCTACGCCCAATCAAAATTATTGCGATCTATCACAGTCATGCAAGCTCGCACTTTATAAAGCACTCATAAGACCTGTGCTGGCTTTCGGAAGCGAGAGGTGAACCATGACCGAACACAATCATCCTTGTGTATAATACTAGTCTTCGCCAACGTTACGCATAAACGAAAAGAAAAAGTTGTGAAAACGAACCCTTCATCACAAGAGAAGTGAAAATATTTAGCGTTTACATATTTTTGTTAGGAGGGTATTTTCGATTGTGTACAGGAATCTGACTATATAATACTATAAAATTTTTAAATTTGACATTTCATTTTAGTGTGGCCTGATGACTCTGATTTATAATAGATTTTAAACAAAAACAATTATGCGTTTGTCTCTTTCTAACCTATTCATATTATATAGGATATAGAAGTGTGTGTAATTCAAAGAAGCTATAATTCGCCATTATTTCTTACAAGAAAATTTTCTTACAAAATACGAAAAGTTTTATCAGACAGATTATTTTATATAAATTTATTTACCTTAATTTTAGTAATTAAAGTGTGATTATATAGTTTAGTAGGTTTTACATTAGTTTTTATGTTTTATTAAAGTTTGGGAAAATTGAATTTCTGTGTTGGAAGAAAAATTTTTTTTGCTGTTTTTGTTGTTTTTTATTTTTATATTTGTTTAACGTGTAAGAGAGATATTACTATAAAACTATAGTTGATCCACTCGTTTCTGTGAAATAATAAAGAAAATTGCCTAGAAGCGAAATAAGGAAAATAATACAGAGAACAAGACAATTTTAGGAGGAAAAAGAGCAGGAAGAAAAGTTTTATTTGTGTTTGAAAATATAGACAAATAAAAGTGGACGAAAGAAATAACCTGGGGCCAATCACCCAGGATTTTACAGGGATGGTAGGTTTGGCAAACGGAGCTCATATCTATGTGGCTAATGTTCCGACACAAGAAAGTGAGTAACACAGCGGCCTTAGGTTCTCAATGTTTTTTTATTATTTTACGTTTTAAACTATTTAAGATATGAATACACTACCACCACCGCCGCCGACCACAGCACCAACTTCCGCCGATGCATGTCTAAGTATTGTACACTCGTTGATGTGCCATCGCCAGGGGGGCGAGAGTGAGGGATTCGCGAAACGAGCTATCGAAAGTTTGGTTAAGAAATTAAAAGAGAAACGGGATGAGCTCGATTCTTTGATTACAGCGATCACAACAAATGGGGCACACCCGTCAAAATGTGTTACAATACAGCGAACCCTTGATGGCCGTTTACAGGTGGCCGGCCGCAAAGGATTTCCACACGTTATTTATGCGCGAATTTGGCGTTGGCCTGATCTACATAAAAACGAATTGAAACATGCAAAGTATTGCCAATTTGCATTCGATCTAAAATGTGATTCTGTCTGTGTTAATCCCTATCATTACGAAAGGGTCGTATCGCCTGGTATTGATTTATCCGGTCTCACATTGCAGTCTGGTCCCAGCCGAATTGTTAAAGATGAGTATTCGGCTGGTGGTGCAATACCAAGTGGTATGGATCTAGATGGCAATGAATTGGGTACGATTCAACACCATCCACAAGCAATACCAAATCCAGGATATGGTTATCAAGCCTGTCCCCCGGGTAAGTTTACCGGTAAATTTGTCATTTCCTTTGGTTATTTAGACGGGTTTTTATTTTGGTATTGTTTATTTTCATTTTATTTTTGATTTTGACATTGACTATATGTTGCGGCCAAATATTAGGGCCAAATCCTGTATCATTGTATCCCCCGCCACAACAGACGCAAGCACCCGCACCACAATCTGTGGTGCAGCAACAGCAAAGCTCCGCACAAGGTAGACAAATTCCTAAAATAGAACCAAGCGATACGGGAACACCAACACCACCGAGAAATGCAGCATGGATGACGCCATCACCTCAACCGCAACAGTTACCACCACGATTACCAAATTTATCACATTGTGAGACTTGAAGTTTTTCTTATTTAGTTTTCTTTTATTTTGTTGTGAATAATATTTTTCAGTTAGAATGTGTTACTGAATTCTTCTTTTTTTATTTAGGGCC
Organism: Nephrotoma appendiculata; assembly: GCA_947310385.1. NCBI lineage: Eukaryota > Metazoa > Arthropoda > Insecta > Diptera > Tipulidae > Nephrotoma > Nephrotoma appendiculata. Next base: position 278,056,003 of record OX371223.1, read on the forward strand.
ACCGACGACCCAGCAACCGCAACAAGCACAACCCAGCAATGTGGTACAATCGCAGAATGACTCCCAATCATCACAACAATCAGCAGCACAGCAACAGCCACCGCAACCAAGTTACTATAATCAAGTTGATCCAACATTGGCCGCCAATGATCAGCAATTATCAAACAATCTAGTGTCATCACAGGCATCACCGCTGTCGCCACATTTGCAGCAGGGTCAAAATGGTTATGTTTCAGCATCGAATAATCCTCAAATTGTACCGCCTCAATTTACATCACCACCGCACGGTGGAACATGGACCGGTTCGAATACACTAACATATACCCAATCGATGCAGCCACCAGATCCACGGAATCATCATGTACCCTATTGGCCGCATAACGGTGGCCAATCGCAAGATGTAAGTGGCCACCCGAGATTGTTGTCACGGCAACCAGCGCCCGAATACTGGTGTTCCATCGCATATTTTGAGCTTGATACTCAAGTCGGTGAAACATTTAAAGTCCCATCGAGTAAACCAAATGTGATCATTGATGGGTATGTGGATCCGTCGGGTGGCAATCGTTTTTGTTTGGGCGCTCTAAGTAACGTACATCGAACGGAGCAGAGTGAGCGTGCTCGTTTGCATATTGGTAAGGGGGTGCAATTAGATTTGCGCGGTGAAGGTGACGTTTGGTTACGATGTCTAAGTGATCATTCAGTATTCGTTCAAAGTTACTATTTGGATCGTGAAGCGGGACGTACCCCGGGCGATGCAGTACATAAAATCTATCCGTCTGCATGTATTAAAGTATTTGATTTGAGACAGTGCCATCTACAAATGCAGTCGCTAGCATCAAATGCACAAGCAGCGGCTGCGGCTCAGGCAGCGGCTGTAGCCGGGATACCCGGTTCACCAATGGGGGCAACACCACGTAATATTGGAAATCTTACGGCCGCCGCCGGTATTGGTGTGGACGATTTAAGACGATTGTGTATATTACGTTTAAGCTTTGTGAAGGGCTGGGGTCCGGACTATCCACGGCAATCGATAAAAGACACTCCGTGCTGGGTCGAAGTACACTTACATCGTGCGCTTCAATTGCTCGACGAGGTTTTGCATACAATGCCGATCGATGGTCCCCGGACACTTGACTAAACAATTTTGGTTTTCATTTATTGTTTTTTTTAACTTCTCTCTATCACTTTTTTTGTATTATCTTTTATCTTATATTCTCTTCTCTCAAATAATCCCCTAAACAAAATTTCTCAGTGTTCTAATGGAAATTTTAGGTTCATTGTACTCTTGAGCTATACTTTTTAAACAATGTGAGCTATGCTTCAGTTATTTGAGCTTACGGATATAAAGTGGGAAACGGCGAGATGAAAGCGGTGCCAACATCTTATGAGTGTAGCTAAGGGCAAGGAATCCAAACATTAACATAACGATGAATTATGTAGAAACAAACCCTAGATTTTTTGTTTTTTATTTTTTTTTTATTATAAATTTTACAAACATGCATCTTTCAAAAACACAAGAAAATAAAAACTTAAATATAAACATAAAAATTAAAAAAAAACAAATAAAATATTAATTATAAAATATATTTTTTGTACGATTTTTTTATTACATATATTGAAAAATGAAATTAAAGAAAAGGAAAATATTTTGCTATTATAAAATAAAGAAATTAAAGTTTTTATTACATTATAAATATTACATTATTACATAATAATATGCTACATACAGAGCCAGAAATTTTACTTGAAATCTTTTGCATGTTGCTCGTGGAAAGTTGTGGACGTGGCAAATGTTCGAGTTTGTAGAAACATTTCTGTGCAATGTGTATGCTAATTATACAATTTCGGGCGAGGCTCGTTCGCATAATAAATATAGAAAAACAACAAACATACAAAGAAAATGAACAAAGAAATTAAACAAAAAATACGATGTCTTTATATGTTAATTAATAAATTATATATATAAAAAAAAAAAAAAGAAAATTTAAAAACTTTATATAAGAAAAACTGTTTTTCTCACGTTATATAATAAATTAAAAACAAAAACAAATTTCATTATTATTATATAAAAAAAAAAAAATTATATTTAAATAAAAAATTTAAACAAATCAAAAAAAAAAAAAAAAGCAAATTTAATAAATTTTTGAAAAAATATTTGTCAGACAAAAACCCAAATTTGTATCTTTTGGAAATAAAATTTCTTGTAAATTTGAGATTACCAATTTATTCATCGTCTCGTTATCTATAATTACTTCATCGAACGCAAAATTTGCGTGACTAAGGGTAAAACATCAGGGATTTTTGCAAAAACATTCTGTTACGGATAAAATTTATTGTCACAGATTCCTAATGTTATGGTTATTTTGCGTTAAGTTGTTGCAATATGTCGCCTCATTTGCCAGTAATCCAGGTTCGAGGACAGAACATAACCGCGGATTTCAAAATACGAAATTTCCAATAACAGCGCTTTCCAAATGCAGCCAACCGTTAGTTTCTTACTCAATATACTTTTCTCATTACCTGTAATCATTTTAAACCGGAATTTCAACAATAAAATGTTTTAATTTTTTTTTGCAAAAATCCCTGATGGTTAGTGTTTAGAGTTGGAATAGTGCGCCTACCGTTGATCGGAGCTTGTCCACTATTCTTAATGAGACTTAGACTGTTTGTAAAAATCTGATTTATTTCTTCTAAATGTTTGGCTTCATATAATAAAGTACACTAACAAATTAGTTTAGTTTGCATTAATATAAAATTGCATTAATATAAAATTATAAAATGTTCGGTTTACCTTATAATTAATTTTGAATAGCTACCGAAAAATGATTTATTATTTCCTGATATACATACATAAATTTTATTAATGGAAACAATAATGATTAACCTAAACCAACGTATATATATACATATATGTTATTAGTGGCAAAAATGAAAACCTATTCGTTGGTTTGTATAGTGTTTAACCTGTTCGCTGGTCTGAACATGCTGCCCCACGGTGACTTGTAGTCGCAACTTATACGCTTGTGGATGAATTTGCAATGTATTGTAATTTCGTTTTGCATAAAATGGTTAACGTAATGCCGACTGTTATCTTCATGGCAAATAGTATATATGGTGGTACAATGATGAACGTCATGATTATTAAGACGCTGGTAATATCCGTCAGTTTGTTTCAACCTTTTCATTGAGTTCTCCAGATCTTCAATATCGGAATCATCAGTCGGGGTGGTTAACCTTTTCTCGATGACATGCGTTGTTAAATTGAAAGCTGGTATAAACGATTTATTTAAATATGTTGTATAACTGGTTCTGCTGTACAGAGTGAAGGTGTCCCCATTCAAGGTGCAGGAATTGATGGTATTCTTACATATGCTATCGAAGGTAGGGAGTGCAAATTTACCGATTTTTCAATTTACCGGTAAACGGGAAATTTTGTGTAAGGTCGGTAATTTATCGAAAATTTACCGGTAAATTGAATTTAAATAATAATTTGGTACTATGCCTTAGCTATTAAACCAGTGAAAAAATAATAAACCAGTGCTTGAAACAAATTAATGTACGTTATAAAATAAAATAATAAAAAAAATCATTACATAAAATGAAATTCATATCACAAAATAATTGTTTATATACGCTGTGTTTGGCGCGTGGACCGACAACATTTTTTGGCAGATTGGAGGGGGGAGGGGGGCGGGGCTATCATTTGGAAGCTTTCATCCCATGGAATTGATGTTCTAAGTAGCCCGGTAAATGAAATATAATATTTTAAGTTTGTTTCAAGTAACCCAAAATCTCGCCTTTAAATTGTCACTTTTGTGTTTAAAGTCGAAGAGGCACGAAATAGCTTTCATTGTATTCTGCAATATGATTTTGTTTTAAATAAATCATTATACAATTAATTTGTACAATAAATTGTATAATAAATCAATATTAATCATTGTACAATAAAGCATTATACATTATACAATTGGTTTAAGAAAAATGACTTATGGGCTTCCAAATCCTAAAAATTTTGTAGAAGTATGAAAAATGTCACCATCTAAATTCATTTAAAAAAACTTATGGTTATTTTTAAATTAGTTTTTTTTAAAAATCTCTAGTTTATGTCTTTTTCAATGTATACTGACATGTCATAGAAATCACTCATTTTGTGCTAAAATACAAAATATCAGGGTTAAGAAAATACCTTTTAAGATATTAATAAATTTGAAATCAACTTCATTTATTAGATTTATTTCAGAATGACCTCCTCAATTCCGTATATGCATGCACAGCATTTTTTTTTAATCTCCACGGTTGTTTTGCGAAGTTTATAGCGATGTATGTGTCGTATGTATTTGTTGATTTGCTGAGTGTTGCGGAAGTGAAAGATATAAAGCGGGCGGAGCACTTAGTAAAAATAATAATATTATAAAATAAAAACAAAATTTAATTTAATTTTAAATAATTAATAAAAAACTTTATTTTGATAAATATTTTTAAGGATGCTGGTTGTTGGTGAACAGCGGCTGCTGCTTCTCCCAAACTCCAAAACTGAATAAGGAAGAATCAAAATTTTGTATAACTTTTATACAAAAATTTTAAGGCAATCTGGATGCAATAAAAATTGCATTGATCCAGTATTGTTGCGTTTGGTAAACAAGGCAATAAAAACCTGAATTGCATCCACCAAATCTGGTTTCAGCTGGTTACCAATTTGTTTGGATAATAGACGTGCGTACGCCTATGAACATTATTGCAATGATAAATTTACTTTATACTAATTGCCACGCCATCATGTTAATTATGCATTTAATGATTGTGTCATTGGTTATCACAATCATTTAATGGTGATGAGGGGGCATCTACAATAAGATTTTAACAACTACCGTGCCATCGTTTAATTTAAATATTTTGTGTCTTGGTTATCACAAAATATGATGGTGGCATCTATGATGCAATTGCAATATTGTTCGTTTCAATGTTTTGTAACGATCTTGATTGGCATGCAAATCGGTATGATAATAAAATTTGTTAATTTTGTAATGTGTACAAAATTGTTTTGTTGTATGTACCGATTTTGCATGGGAAGACTGTTGTTGCATATTCTTTTGGAATATGCTTATTTATACAGAGAATTGTCCGTTAATAAATAATACAGTCTACGGAGAATTGTCCGTTTGTGATTATGTATATTGTGCGGTGTTTCTTGTAGTTGAAGAAAGAGGCCGCTACAAGTTGCATTACATTTTTTTTTTCAAATGCGGCGCTTATCAATCGAAAATTCTCTTGTGAGTATCCCTATTGCGTACACAAATTCTTTAGCACGTCCCCAGAGATCCAAGGGTGTGATAATAAATAGGAAAACCCCTACCAATCAGCATGTCTTACAAAACTGGTAAAAACAGCTCAGATAGCTCATTCTGAACAAATTCGAGATAAATATTTTCGGAAAGGTGTTCTGGCGCATAATATGGACATGTAAGGTTTCGACCAATAACACCAGCCCAAACATTAACGCTGAATTTCCTTTGGAAAGAATCCTGCCTTTTCTTGTGTGGATTTTAGCCTTTACTGCCCCATGAAGCAGATTATGTAAATTCACAATTCCCTCAAGATTGAAGTTAGATTCATTTGTCCACAAAATCCATAAATCTACAAAACTTCAGCCGTCTAGCATTATCACCCTTTTCGTGGTGACCTAGAACAATTAACAATTTAACAAGAACAAAGTGAAATACACGGGCACTTCCGGTAGCAGATAGGGACATATTGACTGAACAGCACAAGGCAATTAACACCCGGTTTACTTATTTTTTTAAATCTATCAATAACTTAAAAAACATTTTCTTAACCCTGGCACAAATAACTCTGACAAAATAATATCTCGTATTTTGACCACAAAATGAGCCACATATTATGACGTTTTTCATAATACTACACATTATTTTTGGATTTAGAAGCCCATAAGTCATTTTTCTAAAATCAATTGTATTAAATAATGATATATTTAGAATAAAATCGTTAAATTGTAGAATACAATAAAAGTTATTTCGTGCCTCTATGACTACAAACTCAAAAGTAACCATTTAAAGGCGAGATTTTGGGTTATTTAACCGTCTGAGTCCCAGGGGGTATTGAAAAAACACTGTCGAAGAATCCCAAACAGCGCAATCGCGCTTTCTCTAAATGAGAGAGGAAGATAAAATGAATGAGATGAAAAGGCAATCTATTGAGACAAACCTAATATAAAATGTAATATTTACATTAAAAGGAGCTGTGTGATGTACTTGCTTCAGTAATCTGACAATCGGTAACGCGCCGTCAGTTGTCGACAATGTTCGAAATGTGTTGGGTTTTCTCGACATAAAATCTCAAAAGCGCGATCGCGCTGCTTGGGACTCAAACGGTTAAAACAAACTTAAAATATCATATTTCATTTACCGGGTTACTTAGAACATCAATTCCATGGGATGAAAGCTTCCAAATGACCCCCCTACCCCTCCAATCTGCCAAAAAATGTTATCGGTTCACGCGCCCACTCTGTATAAGTTCATTTCGTTTCATTAAATAAAATTCATTTTATAAATCTTCAGTAGGTATAGCTACTTTATTCTACATAATAATTAATGAGTGAATTCTATACCTTATATAAATCCTTTGTTCAATTAAATTTAAAATATGCCCTCCATTTTTTTGAATGAAATGCGCCTTGTTATATACTAGCACTGAATTGTGCGCTATTAATTATAAATATATTTTTACCGTAAAATCGGTAAATTTGTAAAAATTTATCGATAAATCGTAAATATTTTTTTATACGGTAAATACGGTAAATCGGTAAATCGGTAAACGGTAATGCACTCCCTAATCGAAGGTATACTGCTTGTCTGCAACAAAGATCCAACTATTTGACAAATTCAGCTGAATCCATACCATTCTAGGTGATGTGGATGTGACGGTGCAATGGGTCAGAGCCTCCTTGCTGTGGTGTGTCCAAGTTCGCAGCTACCCCTCCCAGCTTGATCTTTTTGTAGCGGTTGGTGAAGATTGCACAGGAAACGTCGTGATTGAATAAGTTTACATGACTGAACATCAGATTCTGTTGATAGGTAATAAGCGTGACGCTGTAAAGATACCATCAAGTAACGTGTGGATGGTTGAATGTAGAAGTATGATTCTTCATGAAATGTTGGTACTGGTATCACATTTAGAATTTGAAATTCTTCCCTGTCGATTAATGGAATTTTTACTTCAAAAATTACTTTGTCATCTATTACGTTTGTTTTAAGTTTGAGGAGCTTGTGTAGTTGTTTTAATAGGCGAGTTGGTAAGTCCAAGTGACTCGGTAAAGCCTGTTGAATTTGATGTAATTGTATTTCCAGTTGGTTAGGAGTAAATAAAAAGTAAATAAAAGTTGTTATTGCTACAATAAAGCGCAGCGTTGCATCCATGATCCTCATGAAACAATACAGTCGCTAGTTCCTCTTGCACCACCTTGTAATGATTAATCATTAATTTTCTGTCACGCTTAATGATATTGGTGGTTGCTTCTGTGATAGATAGTTGTTTCTTAACCAGATCGTGTATGTAGGCCTGATTTTCAGCCAGGGATTCAACTTGCTGATTATATTTTTCTGCTGCTCTTTGATCAAGTACCCCAAAGAGTTCGTTTGCGATATTGCCAATAAAATCAAATGGAGATCTTCTGTCTCGTGTTGTACCTTTATCCGGTTGTAATATTTGATTTCGATCTTCTACTTCGTTTACGAGGTGGATTACTTGTTTAGCTATCATATAGCATGTGTTTTGGTTTTTCATATAGGTAGTGTTACAGTTTTGTGATAGATCCTTGGTGGCAAACCTTATTTTGTTTAATTCAAGCCAATTATTCGTTAAATCATTGTATATTATTAAGTTCCACTCACTCCGAAATATATTGGCTCTCCCAATTTCATCGAAAAATATTCCAGGTTGAACCGAAAACCGGGTTATGTTAATGTTGGAGGTAGTTGTTGCCGAAACCATTAGGGATAATATTGTTGTAGTATACAATATTGCCTTTGCCCAGGGATTAATTTTGCATGTCTTCATCTTTCGTGGAGGATTTTTAGGATGTAATTTGTTGGCTAAATTTGCTGCAGCTTCCCTTACCTGTGGATCCACTGCTCCTTTCATCCAATCCCGAGTTGTTCTCTTGACCTTCCGTTGTTCATCTGTGTTGTCATAGCTTTCATTTGTGCGTTTTTGTGCAGTCTTCTGTGATGCTATCGTAAGTGAACTACCTTCTTGGGCGTTTGATGATGATTCGAACTCCGATTTTGTAATTGTGACAAGGTTAGTTTGTATTTTCTTTGGTGCTTCTTGACTCTTGGTTCTGGCCTTGATTAGTTCTGGTGTAGATGGATGAATGGCTTCAAGATCTTTTTGTTGTGGTAATGGTGATAGCTTTGATATTGGTCTCTTAAAGAGGGTGCCCCGGGCTCACGGAGAGTTGCCACTCGGACTTTGTTGTCACTGCCAGTGTGTACCTCGGTTATACGGGCTAATAACCACTTTGTCGGAGGTAGTCGTTCATCTCGGATTAAAACTAAGTGACCTGGTTCTAAGTTTTGTTCTGTTTCTTTCCTATTTCCTCGTTGTTGTAATTGTTGAAGATATTCTTGTGACCATCTGTTCCAGAAGTCTTGCTTTAATTTCTCTACTAGTTTCCATCTACTTAGACCCCCAATTTTTTCGGTTTCTAATTGCTGTTGAGGAGGAGCGATTAAGGCATCCCCTATCAAAAAGTGACCTGGAGTTAAAACGGATAAGTCTGTAGGATCATTGGTAATTGGGCTTAACGGTCTCGAATTCAGGCATGCTTCTATCTGGGCTACCACTGTTGTTAATTCTTCAAATGTGAGAGTTTGGGCTCCCACTACTCTTTTTAAGTGATTTTTTGTGGATTTTACTGCCGCACGTTGTACCATCATTTGCTAAGCTTTCTTTGAGTTTTTCGTTTGCTTCCTTTAGGGCCTTTATTCTTTCTCTTCCTAGTTCATGATTTGCGCCGATGAAATTGGTACCGTTGTCGCTATAGACATCTGTGCATAAGCCGCGTCTTGCTGTGAACCTTCTATAAGCTCCCATGAACGCTTCCGTTGTTAAATCTGACGCTACTTCGATATCTACTGCTTTTGTTACCATACATATAATGGCTAGATACCCTTTATATGATTTATGACCTCTGCCTTTAGTAGTTCTTACTTGGCAAGGTCCTGCATAATCTACCCCAGTTCTTGTGAATGACCGAGCAGGGCTGATTCTCACGTCCGGAATCGATGACACCTAACGCATGCTCTTTTCTGTTGTTGAACGCACCTTCGACCGTTACTAATCCAATAACGTTTTCTAATGTACGCCAGAGTCAGCTGAGTTCCTCCGTGCATGGTTTTCGCATGGGCTTCATCTATTATCAATTTTACTGCTGGATGCCCTGGAGGTAATATTGCTGGATATTTTTCTTCATATGACAGTGTTGGAGAATTTTGTAATCTTCCTCCAACTCGTAACACGCTATTTTTATCTACAAATGGATTTAGCGAGAGTATTTTGCACTTGGTAGCGATCTCTTTGTTCTTCTTCAAGTGATTTATCTCCTCACTATACTCTGTTGCTTGTAAATCCTTTATAATGTATATTAGTGCTACTGAGAGTTCTTCTGCTGTTATTGTTAAGGAATTCGGTATGCGTTTTCATACTCCTTGTAAAACGAAGCATGAATGCCATTACTCTGTGTACTTTACTCAAAGTGGAACATCTTTGTAGCAGGTGAGTTAGTACTGCTTGAAAACTCTTGGTAATCAATACTCTAATTGCCGTTGTTTTCTGCTCTGGAGGATGGCTTGTAGTTGTTCTGGTTTTAGGCTTCTGCTGGCGCAATCTGCTGGATTGTCAGCTGAACTTACATAACTTCACTGCGATGGTGGGATCATTGTTTGTATTTGTGACACTCTGTTCGCTACAAATGTCTTTGTAGCGAATTTGTGTGGAGCTCCTTTTATCCAGCTCAGGGTTACCATTGAATCTGTCCATGCATATGTCATAATTCCAGTCTTGGTAATGATACCTTGGTTTTGGTAGGAGCCACTTTTGTTTTTGCTGCTATCAGTGAGGTTCTTGTAATGCTACCATGCACATATAGATGTGCATGGTAGCATTACAAGAACCTCACTGATAGCAGCAAAAACAAAAGTGGCTCCTATCAAAACCAAGGTATCATTACCAAGACTGAAATTATGACATATGCATGGACAGATTCAATGGTAACCCTGAGCTGGATAAAAGGAGCTCCACACAAATTCGCTACAAAGACATTTGTAGGAGTAATAAACGACGGCCGCGTATCCCTTTTCGGATGCGTCACAAAATTCATGTATCTGTCCCGCACTGTTGTTTGTGTGTTTTATCCAACGTGGAATCCTAATTCGTTCTTTTTTGTGGAGTGCCTTCTTGTCTTTGTTCCATTTTTATTTTATTTCTGTTGGTATAGTTCTTCATCCCATGATCATCCTGCTACATAGCCATAATTCTTGTATTAATAATTTTGCTACAATTACTATTGGCGAAAGCCATCCTAAAGGATCAAATAATTTTGCTGCTTCTGATAGTACTTGTCTTTTGTTGTGACTGTCCTATCCTGCTGAGCGTTTACCTTGAATTCAAAATGGTCGCTAGTAGGGTTCCAATATATACCAAGCGTTTTTATAGTATTGTCTGGTGAAATCCACTTATGTAGTTTAAAACCAGCCCCTTGAAGTATTTGAATGAGCTCCCTTTGTGCTTTTAATACTTCATCCAAATTATCTCCCCCTGATATTATATCGTCCACATAAAAGTCGTTTACCAATATTTTTGCAGCCAGAGGATGTGTTTCTGCCTCATCTTGAGCCAATTGTTTTAACGTTCTTATTGCTAAATATGGCTCTGATGCTGTACCAAATGTTACAGTTGTTAATTGGTAATCTTTGATAGGCATTGTTGGTGAATGTCTCCATACAATTTTTTGAAAGCGTTGGTCGTCTTCACATATCTTGATTTGCCGATACATCTTCTCGATGTCTGTAGTGAATGCGAATTTATACTTTCTAAATCGCAATATAATTGACATTAAGTCGTCTTGTATTGTAGGACCCACAACCTGATTATCGTTGAGACTTGTACCATTGGACGTCTTTGCGGAGGCGTCGAAAACCACTCTCAGTTTTGTTGTTAAATCTTTTATTACTGCATGGTGAGGAATATAATATTCATTTACATTGGACCCACCTTCTTCACAGGGTTTCATGTGACCCAAATTTATGTATTCTTGTATACATTTCTTATAGCCAACTGCTATCTTATCTGATTTGTTTAGAGTTTTTTTTAGAGTTCGTTTCCAATTGCAGAAATCTGGCTATGTCTTGATGTCTGGAATGGCCTAATATAGTGTAGTTTGGTTTGAAAGGCAGATTAACCACATATCTTCCTGTTGAGTCTGTGCGATGAGTTGTTTTATAATGTTCTTCTGCTAGTTGCTCTTCGTGGGTCATTCCCTTTTGATCTGCGATTTCTTCTAATTCCCAGAATTTTTTTATATTCTCATCAATTCCTGTAAGTGTTATCAATGAGTGTATTTTGCTAGTTTCGCGATTTGTTGGACCGAATATTATCCATCCAAATTCGGTTCGTTGTGTGATCGGCTCTCCGCTTTGCTCTTTAGTCTGCTCCCAAAAGTATGTCAATTTTTCCAGGTCGATTGTAATTTGGGTCCGCCCATACCAAATCATTGATATGTTTCCATTGCAAAGCGTTGATTACTTGATCTGGTAATATTTTTGTCACATTATTAATGACTAACGTTTTTATTTGTAATGAAAAATTTGACGGGAACCTTGATTCTAAATTACAAGTTATGTATTTATTTATTATTCCTGCTTTGGTTTCTCAATTCCTGCTAATTACATGCATTTTCTTGTACTGTAGATTAAGTTTCTTGGCGGCTTCTTGTGTGATAAATGTTCCTTGTGAGCCCGGATCAATTAAAATGCGGACACATTCAAGTTTGTCTTCTCCCACCTTTATTACTGCTACAGCTGTACCAAGGAGTGTAAGCCCTTGATTTGGCGGGTTTTCTTTATTATTTCCCATGATCTTAACCGCTACTTGTGTTGTTAAAGTTGTTTGTTTACTTTTTGCTTGATTTGTTCCGTCAGCGCTATGCAGTAGCTCGTGATGGTTACCGCTGCATTTAATGCATCGTGTTAGTGTTGTGCATTGGCGTGTGGTATGATTTCCAAAGAAACAATGTCTACACAATTGTAATAGATTTACTAATTGATTCCTTTCTAAAAACGACATTGTTTTGAAGTTTATGCATGTTGTTATACATTGTTATGTGGCCCATCACATTGTTTGCATGAGGTATTTGTTACTAAAAATCCCTTAACTTTTGATTGGTTGTTGTAGTAATTTGGTTTTACTCGTTTTTGATCTGGTCCTGCTTGTAGTCCGTTGAATCTTTTTTCTAAGAAGAATAGAAATTCATCTAATGTTTGAATTTCTTTGGGAACTGTTATCGATGTTTCATACAATCTTAATGTTTCGCTGTCTAGTTTTTTTAACATTAAATGTATGATTATTGGATCCCATGTGGAGGTGTCCACATCTAATGTTTGTAGGCTGCTGATGACTTCTTTGATTGTATCATGAAGCGACCTAATTCCATTTGCTGACTCGGTTGTTATTGATGATTGTTCTGGCAAAGTGGATAGTTGAGCGGTGACTAACAATCGCCTGTTGTTGTATTTGTATCTCTCTTTGATGATCTCCCATGCTTTGGAGTAGTTCTTCTCAGTACATTGTATGTGGTTAACCAATTTGGCGGCTTCTCCTCCTAGACTCGTTTTTAGGTATTTCATTTTTTGAATTTGTGAGATTGAGTTGTTATCATGCACCAATCTCTCAAAAATATCTCGAAATACCATTCATTTATTACGGTCGCCATAAAAATGTGGAATTTCTATCCTTCGCAATTTAATATCGTTATGTTGTTGCGTTGATGGTTCATCTTTTATTTCGAGTCCATCCAGTTGTTCTTGCATTTTTATCTTTATTTCTTGCCAACATCTTTCGATATTTTCAAATTCTCGGTTGTTTATTTATGTTTTAATTTTATTCTGTTCCATGCCGCTTTCTAGGATGCCGTCGTGCCATGTTTTGATATCCTCTAAATAGTTGTTAAGTAATCGCATTTGCCTTTGTTTTTGTTGTTTTTATGTCGTCTTCCAATGTTCTTATGTGGTTGTTCAACATTATAATTTTTCCCCGTATTTTTTGAATGAGTTTATTAGTAGAGTTTATTGGTTGTTGTTTACTCTTCCGCTCCTCCAATTTGACGAGTAACTTTTGATGATATTGTCCTACCGGTCCTACGGCTTGAGACCATTTTTGCCTATCCGACCAATAATTGTTCGTGTTGTCTGATAACGCAAATTTTTTTTTGAAATCTCTGCATTATTTTAATTAAAGTACCTCCATTTAGCCTCTAATTCGGTCAAGCATTGGTATAAATACTCCTCGGCGTTTCGGGAGTCTCAATCTTTCCCGTAATTTATTTATTGCTTTTCCATGGCATCCCAAAGTTGTTGTTGGATGTTTACTAGTTCTTCGAACGTCGTCGTGCTCCGGTGAGATTGATGGTCCCAATAATTCTTCAAGTTCTTGTTTGACGAAAAAAAAACGAAATTTCCACTAACCCGCTTTCCAAATGCAACCACTCGCGTTAGTTTCTTACTCAATACTTACTTACTTTTCTCATTACCTGTAGTAATTTTGAACCGGAATTTCAAAAATAAAATGTTTTAATTTTTTTGCAAAAATCCCTGAGCCTTACTGATTTTGAACGGATAAAATTTATGGTCACAGATTCTGTTTCTTTCCGTTATTTTGCGTTATTGATGTAATTTTGAGTAGATCAGCGTTTAAAGTTGTTGCATTATGCCGCCTCATTCACCAGTAATCCAGGTTCGATGACAGAACATAACCACGGATTTCAAAATACGAAATTTCCAATAACCGGGCTTTCCAAATGCAACCAACCGTTAGTTTCTTACTCAATATACTTTTCTCTTTACCTGTAATCATTTTAAACCGGAATTTCAACAATAAAATGTTTTAATTTTTTTTGCAAAAATCCCTGATGTTAGCCTTACTGATTTTGAACGGATAAAATTTATAGTCACAGATTCTGTTTCTTGCCGTTATTTTGCGTTATTGATGTAATTTTGAGTAGATCAGCGTTTAAAGTTGTTGCATTATGTCGCCTCATTCACCAGTAATCCGGGTTCGATGACAGAACATAACCACGGATTTCAAAATACGAAATTTCCAATAACCAGGCTTTCCAAATGCAACCAACCGTTAGTTTCTTACTCAATATACTTTTCTCTTTACCTGTAATTATTTTAAACCGGAATTTCAACAATAAAATGTTTTAATTTTTTTTGCAAAAATCCCTGATGGTTAGCCTTACTGATTTTGAACGGATAAAATTTATAGTCACAGATTCTGTTTCTTTCCGTTATTTTGCGTTATTGATGTAATTTTGAGTAGATCAGCGTTTAAAGTTGTTGCATTATGCCGCCTCATTCACCAGTAATCCAGGTTCGATGACAGAACATAACCACGGATTTCAAAATACGAAATTTCCAATAACCGGGCTTTCCAAATGCAACCAACCGTTAGTTTCTTACTCAATATACTTTTCTCTTTACCTGTAATCATTTTAAACCGGAATTTCAACAATAAAATGTTTTAATTTTTTTTGCAAAAATCCCTGATGGTTAGCCTTACTGATTTTGAACGGATAAAATTTATAGTCACAGATTCTGTTTCTTGCCAGTAGGTATACTATGAGAGTTCCAGCGCAAAATCCCATGTATTTTTATATGGAGGTTGAAATTTGCAAATTTTGGCTCACGTAGTATGAAAAGTTCTTTATAGATGGCAGCACTAAAAAAACTTTTTCGAGAAAGCTCGAAATTTTAAGTTGCAATGATTTTTTCGTTAGATGGCAGCACTATTTTATGTAAGTTTCTGTACTTTTCGCTAGATGGCAGCACTTCAAAAGATATTTGGTTTGTGTTTAGGATAAACTTTGGAAAACTTTTGGTTTTAAATTTCTATTTGATTTATTACTTTTAAAATTATTTCACACAAAAGTGTTCAAAAGCGGCGCGGGGTGCGACGTCCGACGTCCGACGTGCGATTTACAATATTTAATTTAGTAACTGTAACAAATATTAAATTTAAATGATAGTAAATGATTGATGTTGTTATTGTGTTCGCAAAATATATAAAGATTAAGAAAATTGTATTTCATTTTTTATGTAGGTTAAAGATAAGAAAAGATCAGTTTTCATTTCTTTTACCAAAAATCATGAGAAGTACAGAATTGTTTTTTATTATTATATTTTATTTGTATGTACATATGTCGAAATGCATAATATTAGTAGATGCGCGCGCACATATAGGAATTATTTTTAAGTAATCGGAAATAAGAAAGATAAAACTAAACTTGATCTTGAAAATGTATCGCTATACATATCATAACAACAGCAAATCTGATGGATGCGAATGAGAATTGAAAGTTTTAATATAATCAAAATATAGGTTAAATAATATTTTTTATCATATTTTTTTTATAATTGTTATTGTTATAATTGGATTTCGCATATTTTCGTAACAATTATAAAAAAGTAAACCAATCAGGAAATAATTCTTAAAAATATATTTCATGTTTAAACTGATCAGAGTATCATCAAAGATATTAACTATTCTACAACAATATAAATGGCAACGACCTGCGCAACTATATTATCGCTATACAGTACAAAACTGATAAATAAAACACAGTGCAAAGCTGAAAACTTTAAATAAAGTTAATGTTAATTACACGTAATTTACAAACTTTTTGATATGATATTCAAAAGTTGAATGCAATAAAGTTACAGCATTTATTTTTTACATAACCGAAATGAAATTTAATATACATTTAAAATTATTTAAAAATGTGACGTAGTCAGTATTGGGTCTAACCACATTATCGAAGAAATTGAAGAACACTTTGATGACAGTGATAACAAATCACAGGCTTTAATATTAAAAATCAAGATATTTAAAAAAGAAAAGAGCTGATAGAAATATTATTTTATTTTATTAGGCTAATGTCAATCATTGTTCAGTTAATTCGTAAATTGTGCTAAGTATTATATGTAGTAGTATACAGCTTTACTCTAGATCAATGTAACAAAAAATGATATCAAGTTTATAAAGTATGTTTAAAAAATTATAAAAGTAATTAAATGTTGTAAAAATAGCAATTTTTTTTTTTTTAAATTATGTAAATTTAATGAAAAGTAGCAAAAATATATAAAACTTATAGCACCTTAGTTAAAACAATATAACAATATAACAATATATATTATGAAAATTAAAATCTAAAAATTTATTAAAAAAATAAAAAAAAATATTCGATTAAATATTCATTTCCTTGTGTAGTGTTCTTATTATTTGATTATCATAATTTATTTTGTCGGCGGACAATCAAAAATAAACAAAAACCTAAAGAAGACTTACACGAACATTCAAATAAAAGCAGGATAGTAAATTGTTTAAATAGTTTAAATGCAGTAAAGTTATGACATTTTTTTTTATATAAAACGAGAAATGAATAATAAAAATGCGTTGTTACTTGTCTATAAAAGATGATAAAGAAGAAGTTTCACATACATAACTAGATGGTATGATGAGCTCGAACTTGTATTTTATGAAATATATTGCGAGTCTTATTGGGCCTGACCACATTATCGAATAAATAAAGAAGAAGAACACTTTGATGACAGCGATAACAAAGCACATGCTTTAATATTAAAAATGATTATATTTAAAAAAGAGAACTAGGCTAATGTACTAACTATATTTATCATTGTTCAGTTATTTCGTAAATTGTGCTAAGTATTATAGTAGTATACAGCTTTACTCTAGATCAATGTAACACAAAATGTTTACAAGTTTATAAAGTATGTTTAAAAAATCATAAAATATAAAAGTAATTAAATGGTGTAAAAATTGCAATTTTTTATAAATTATACAAATTTAATGAAAAGTGGCAAAAATTTATAAAATTTATAGTACATAAGTTAAAACAATATAACAATTATATTATAAAATATAAAGACATTTAAAGATATAAAAAGTTATAAAATTTATTAAAAATTATAAAGATTAGTTGTAAGAGTTATGAAAAGTTATAAACTTTGAACTAAAAATATGTTATATGTTATAATAACGTTAAAAGTTATAAAAGAAATACATGAAAAAACAGAATTAGTTATAAAAATTATTAAAAAGTTATAAAAAATAATAATAAATTTTAAAAATTATAAAAAATCTTATTAAAAGTTATTTTAGTAACAAAAAATGTTATTAAGTTTATAAAGTATTTGTACATTGAGTTTGAAGATTTGTTGTAATACTTAAATTACATGAAATTATACTTGCTCCGACTCGGAAGATCTTTTATTCTGTTGTCCTCTATTTAAAAAGTAAAATAACAAATTAAAATTTTATAAAATTAAAATAAAAAAACATAAAATTTAAACATAAAAAATATTAATTACAAACGAATTTTGAAAATTAAAAAAATTAAAATCTAAAAATTTATTAAAAAATAAAAAAAAAATATTAATTGAAAAATGCGTGCAACAATTACTGGTGGAAGTACTGCGTTCTAGTGGTGAGAAGTGGTATTGCATTAATTAAGCGTAATAAAGTTTGTGACATGTAGTTGTGAGATCTGGCCACGAGAAGCTTAACTAGTTAGTAGTACTAATAATCATTTTACTGATAGAAAGCAGCGCTCTTAGTAGTGAGAATTGGTGTGTATTTTATGCACTAATTTACTATATTAAAGTAAGTTACTACTACTAGTGGTGTCTAATTAAATGTAATTAAAGTATATAAAACTTTTAATGTTTTTTAAAAACTATACAAATTTAATGAAAAGTGGCATAAATGTATAAAACTTATAGTATCTAAATTAATACAGTTATTAAAAGTTATATAAAGACATTTAAAGCTATAGAAACTTATGAAATGTATTAAAAGTTATAAAAAATTAGTTGTAAGAGTTATGAAAAACTGTAAACTTTGAACAAAAAATATGATGTTGAAAGTTATAATGACTTTAAGAATTATAAAAAAAAATACGCAAAAAGTTATAATAAGATATAAAAATTATAAAAAGTTATAAAAAATGATAAATTTTAAAAATTATAAAAAATGTTATTTAAAGATATAATAAGTAACAAAAAACGTTATTAAGTTTATAAAGTATTTCTAAAAAATTATAAAAAATAAGCTACCTTTAAAATGGTATCAAAAATTATAAATTTTTTAAAAACTACGGGTCAACAATTATAAAGTTTAAGAGTTATAAAGAGTTGTAAAATTTGTATAAAAAATATGCATAAGTTATAAAAGTTATTAAAACGTAATAAAAACTGTAATAATAAATTTTAGAAAATAAAAAAATGTTATTAAAATTATAATAAGTAACAAAAAATTAATAAATTTATAAAAAGGTAACAAAACAGTTATAAAATTTATAAAATTTGTTTAAAAAATCATAAAAAGTAGTAAAATGGTATAAAAATTATAAATTTTTTAAAAACATAATAGTGACAATATTGAATAGTAAATTATAGTAGATAATTAAAATAGAGTTATTAAATATAATAAAAAGTTAAAAAAACTATTGTTGATAAAGATTGGTTGTTGCTATTTATAATTGCACACGATCTATGTACTTATGTAGCGAGAAAAAAAGTTACAGCATTTATTTTTTATATAACCGAGAGCTATTAATCAAATTTGATATAAATTAAAAATTATTTAAGATTTAATTTAGCATCTCAAATATGTTATAAAAAATATAAGGTGAACCATCTAAAATTCATATCAACATAAATACGATATTTTAATATTTCGATAATAAATATTTAATATTTTAATAATAAAACGAAAGAATATTTCGTTTTTATACTTCTTAATTGCCACTAAGCATTTTAGTTAGTACAAATATTATGAATATTTGTTATTTTATTATAATGGAAAACGTTGGATTAATAAAAATAACAAATAAAATATTGGTTAAAGAATTTTCAACTGAAAATATTCAATGTTTTCGTGTTGCAGTCAAAATAAGTATGCAAACTCAATTCGAACGGGTTTTCTTACTTATTTAAGATGGCGGCAAATAAGTAAATAAGTTTGAAATAAGTATCCGTTTCGAAAAGGGTCTTATTATTTTATAGTTGAGTATAACCATAGAGTAAGTAATGTTATGAAGAGTAACGAAACAGAGGAAAAAATTTCATCAAAAATGCGTGGGTTATGAAATTTAAATGGATTATACAATACACTTACACAATCGTGGCGGTTGTATTAAATAAATTGGAAATGTATTTCAACAAACCAATATATGTTGGGATGTGCATATTAGATCTAGTTAAAACTACATTATATTATTTTCATTATGACTAATGGCGCCGAAGTTGGATAAAAATTTGTAATACTGAAACAGATAGTTTAGTTTACGAAGTATTTTGTCCAGATGTATATGAACCCATCATAAAAGATTGTTATAAGTATCTCGATACAAGTGGTCTAATGAAGAATGAAAATTATGGAAAAATAATGGGTGAATTTATTGGATTAAGATCGAAAATGTATACTTTCAAAGTTGTTGATGCTAATGATATAAAAAATATAAAGGAGTAAAGAGACAAGTTGTGAAATCTAGAATAACGTTTAAAGAATTCAAAGAATGTTTAATTAATGACTCATCATAAATTCGTTTAAGAAATCAAGCAGTAAGCTCTGTTAGACAATTGAAAACCGCACCTAATCCACACGATGGTAAAATATATTTGATTTAAGATAGCTATGAAACACTACCTTTATAAAATAATGGAATATGATTATTGATTTCTGTGTAAATAGTTTTATATAAGAATGCTATTATAATAGCAAACAACTTTCTTACTTTTAACGGTTTCATTTTTTAAGTTAAGTAAAGTAACAAATTAAAAACTTAAAAAATTAAAACTAAATTTAAAACTTACAAAATTAATTACAAAATGGTTAATGAAAATCAAAAAAAACTAAATAAAAATATAAATAAAAACTTTAAAATATTTTAACATTTCTAAAATTTTACATAATTGAAAAAATTGAAATTTAAAATTAGCAATAAAAAATGTTATGAAATGTATTAAAAACCATCCAAATTGGCTATAAGAGCTATGAAAAGTTATACAAATTGAATAAAAATATGATACATATTTAAATATTTAAAAAATGCGCATTTGAACACGCAATTACCTCGCAAGTTTTAAAAAGTTTTGAAAAAGTTTTAAAAAGTTTTAGAGTTTTAAAATAGAGTTTTAAAAAGTTTAAAAAGTTTTAGAATAAATTAAAAAAGTTTTTAAAAGTTTTAAATAGTTTTAGAGTTTTAAAAAAAAGTTTTAAAAAGTTTTAAAAAGTTATAAAAAATTTAAAAAAGTTTTAAAAAGTTTTAGAAGTTTTAAAAAAAAATTTAAAAAGTTTTAGAGGTGTAAAAAAGTTTCAAAAACATTTAAAAGTTTCAAAAAGTTTTAAAAAGTTTTAGAGTTTTAAAAAAAAGTTTTAAAAAGTTTTAAAAAGTTATAACAAATTTAAAAAAGTTTTAAAAACTTTTTAAAAGTTTTAAAAAGTTTTAGAAGTTTTAAAAAAAATTTAAAAAAGTTTTAAAAAAATTTAAAAAGTTTAAAAGGTGTAAAAAAGTTTCAAAAACATTTAAAAGTTTCAAAAAGTTTTAAAAAGTTTTAGATTTTAAAAAAAAAGTTTTGAAAAGTTTTAAAAAAATTTTAAAAAGTTTTAAAAAGTTTTAAATTTTTTTAAATTTAAAAAAGTTTTAAAAAGTGTTAAATGTTTAAAAAAATTTTAAAAACTTTTTAAAAGTTTTAAAAAGGTTTAAAAAGTTTTAAAGTTTTGAAGTTTTAAAGTTTTTAAATGTTTAAAAATTTATTTATTTTTATAGCTCCATAAGTAAAATTTATGTAATCGTCTATGATTTATATAGAAAATGCGATAAAACGTACCCGCGCGTTTTCGAGTTTGATTTTTTTAGTTTGGACGAAAAATACGTAGACACAACCGGCTATAACTTAAAAAATTAATCATGTTACATATGCTAATTACCTTATTTTTAATTGCATCATGAGAAAAAATGACGTAAACGTTTATGACTGATAAAGAAAACGGCTATGTTTAATTGCATCATAAGAAAAATTGGCGTAATCGTCTATGATTTATATAGAAAATGCGCTAAAGCGTAACCGTGCTTCGCGCGGTTACGCTTTAGAGTGAATATCGAATCCGCGCTCCGCGCGGATTCGATATTCACCGCATTTTCTATATAAATCATAGACGATTACGCCAATTTTTCTTATGATGCAATTAAACATAGCCGTTTTCTTTATCAGTCATAAACGTTTACGTCATTTTTTCTCATGATGCAATTAAAAATAAGGTAATTAGCATATGTAACATGATTAATTTTTTAAGTTATAGCCGGTTGTGTCTACGTATTTTTCGTCCAAACTAAAAAAATCAAACTCGAAAACGCGCGGGTACGTTTTATCGCATTTTCTATATAAATCATAGACGATTACATAAATTTTACTTATGGAGCTATAAAAATAAATAAATTTTTAAACATTTAAAAACTTTAAAACTTCAAAACTTTAAAACTTTTTAAACCTTTTTAAAACTTTTAAAAAGTTTTTAAAATTTTTTTAAACATTTAACACTTTTTAAAACTTTTTTAAATTTAAAAAAATTTAAAACTTTTTAAAACTTTTTAAAATTTTTTTAAAACTTTTCAAAACTTTTTTTTTAAAATCTAAAACTTTTTAAAACTTTTTGAAACTTTTAAATGTTTTTGAAACTTTTTTACACCTTTTAAACTTTTTAAATTTTTTTAAAACTTTTTTAAATTTTTTTTAAAACTTCTAAAACTTTTTAAAACTTTTAAAAAGTTTTTAAAACTTTTTTAAATTTGTTATAACTTTTTAAAACTTTTTAAAACTTTTTTTTAAAACTCTAAAACTTTTTAAAACTTTTTGAAACTTTTAAATGTTTTTGAAACTTTTTTACACCTCTAAAACTTTTTAAATTTTTTTTTAAAACTTCTAAAACTTTTTAAAACTTTTTTAAATTTTTTATAACTTTTTAAAACTTTTTAAAACTTTTTTTTAAAACTCTAAAACTATTTAAAACTTTTAAAAACTTTTTTAATTTATTCTAAAACTTTTTAAACTTTTTAAAACTCTATTTTAAAACTCTAAAACTTTTTAAAACTTTTTCAAAACTTTTTAAAACTTGCGAGGTAATTGCGTGTTCAAATGCGCATTTTTTAAATATTTAAATATGTATCATATTTTTATTCAATTTGTATAACTTTTCATAGCTCTTATAGCCAATTTGGATGGTTTTTAATACATTTCATAACATTTTTTATTGCTAATTTTAAATTTCAATTTTTTCAATTATGTAAAATTTTAGAAATGTTAAAATATTTTAAAGTTTTTATTTATATTTTTATTTAGTTTTTTTTGATTTTCATTAACCATTTTGTAATTAATTTTGTAAGTTTTAAATTTAGTTTTAATTTTTTAAGTTTTTAATTTGTTACTTTACTTAACTTAAAAAATGAAACCGTTAAAAGTAAGAAAGTTGTTTGCTATTATAATAGCATTCTTATATAAAACTATTTACACAGAAATCAATAATCATATTCCATTATTTTATAAAGGTAGTGTTTCATAGCTATCTTAAATCAAATATATTTTACCATCGTGTGGATTAGGTGCGGTTTTCAATTGTCTAACAGAGCTTACTGCTTGATTTCTTAAACGAATTTATGATGAGTCATTAATTAAACATTCTTTGAATTCTTTAAACGTTATTCTAGATTTCACAACTTGTCTCTTTACTCCTTTATATTTTTTATATCATTAGCATCAACAACTTTGAAAGTATACATTTTCGATCTTAATCCAATAAATTCACCCATTATTTTTCCATAATTTTCATTCTTCATTAGACCACTTGTATCGAGATACTTATAACAATCTTTTATGATGGGTTCATATACATCTGGACAAAATACTTCGTAAACTAAACTATCTGTTTCAGTATTACAAATTTTTATCCAACTTCGGCGCCATTAGTCATAATGAAAATAATATAATGTAGTTTTAACTAGATCTAATATGCACATCCCAACATATATTGGTTTGTTGAAATACATTTCCAATTTATTTAATACAACCGCCACGATTGTGTAAGTGTATTGTATAATCCATTTAAATTTCATAACCCACGCATTTTTGATGAAATTTTTTCCTCTGTTTCGTTACTCTTCATAACATTACTTACTCTATGGTTATACTCAACTATAAAATAATAAGACCCTTTTCGAAACGGATACTTATTTCAAACTTATTTACTTATTTGCCGCCATCTTAAATAAGTAAGAAAACCCGTTCGAATTGAGTTTGCATACTTATTTTGACTGCAACACGAAAACATTGAATATTTTCAGTTGAAAATTCTTTAACCAATATTTTATTTGTTATTTTTATTAATCCAACGTTTTCCATTATAATAAAATAACAAATATTCATAATATTTGTACTAACTAAAATGCTTAGTGGCAATTAAGAAGTATAAAAACGAAATATTCTTTCGTTTTATTATTAAAATATTAAATATTTATTATCGAAATATTAAAATATCGTATTTATGTTGATATGAATTTTAGATGGTTCACCTTATATTTTTTATAACATATTTGAGATGCTAAATTAAATCTTAAATAATTTTTAATTTATATCAAATTTGATTAATAGCTCTCGGTTATATAAAAAATAAATGCTGTAACTTTTTTTCTCGCTACATAAGTACATAGATCGTGTGCAATTATAAATAGCAACAACCAATCTTTATCAACAATAGTTTTTTTAACTTTTTATTATATTTAATAACTCTATTTTAATTATCTACTATAATTTACTATTCAATATTGTCACTATTATGTTTTTAAAAAATTTATAATTTTTATACCATTTTACTACTTTTTATGATTTTTTAAACAAATTTTATAAATTTTATAACTGTTTTGTTACCTTTTTATAAATTTATTAATTTTTTGTTACTTATTATAATTTTAATAACATTTTTTTATTTTCTAAAATTTATTATTACAGTTTTTATTACGTTTTAATAACTTTTATAACTTATGCATATTTTTTATACAAATTTTACAACTCTTTATAACTCTTAAACTTTATAATTGTTGACCCGTAGTTTTTAAAAAATTTATAATTTTTGATACCATTTTAAAGGTAGCTTATTTTTTATAATTTTTTAGAAATACTTTATAAACTTAATAACGTTTTTTGTTACTTATTATATCTTTAAATAACATTTTTTATAATTTTTAAAATTTATCATTTTTTATAACTTTTTATAATTTTTATATCTTATTATAACTTTTTGCGTATTTTTTTTTATAATTCTTAAAGTCATTATAACTTTCAACATCATATTTTTTGTTCAAAGTTTACAGTTTTTCATAACTCTTACAACTAATTTTTTATAACTTTTAATACATTTCATAAGTTTCTATAGCTTTAAATGTCTTTATATAACTTTTAATAACTGTATTAATTTAGATACTACAAGTTTTATACATTTATGCCACTTTTCATTAAATTTGTATAGTTTTTAAAAAACATTAAAAGTTTTAT
This sequence comes from Nephrotoma appendiculata, assembly GCA_947310385.1. Lineage (NCBI taxonomy): Eukaryota > Metazoa > Arthropoda > Insecta > Diptera > Tipulidae > Nephrotoma > Nephrotoma appendiculata. The sequence goes on from OX371223.1 coordinate 278,080,920, forward strand.
ATACTTTAATTACATTTAATTAGACACCACTAGTAGTAGTAACTTACTTTAATATAGTAAATTAGTGCATAAAATACACACCAATTCTCACTACTAAGAGCGCTGCTTTCTATCAGTAAAATGATTATTAGTACTACTAACTAGTTAAGCTTCTCGTGGCCAGATCTCACAACTACATGTCACAAACTTTATTACGCTTAATTAATGCAATACCACTTCTCACCACTAGAACGCAGTACTTCCACCAGTAATTGTTGCACGCATTTTTCAATTAATATTTTTTTTTTATTTTTTAATAAATTTTTAGATTTTAATTTTTTTAATTTTCAAAATTCGTTTGTAATTAATATTTTTTATGTTTAAATTTTATGTTTTTTTATTTTAATTTTATAAAATTTTAATTTGTTATTTTACTTTTTAAATAGAGGACAACAGAATAAAAGATCTTCCGAGTCGGAGCAAGTATAATTTCATGTAATTTAAGTATTACAACAAATCTTCAAACTCAATGTACAAATACTTTATAAACTTAATAACATTTTTTGTTACTAAAATAACTTTTAATAAGATTTTTTATAATTTTTAAAATTTATTATTATTTTTTATAACTTTTTAATAATTTTTATAACTAATTCTGTTTTTTCATGTATTTCTTTTATAACTTTTAACGTTATTATAACATATAACATATTTTTAGTTCAAAGTTTATAACTTTTCATAACTCTTACAACTAATCTTTATAATTTTTAATAAATTTTATAACTTTTTATATCTTTAAATGTCTTTATATTTTATAATATAATTGTTATATTGTTTTAACTTATGTACTATAAATTTTATAAATTTTTGCCACTTTTCATTAAATTTGTATAATTTATAAAAAATTGCAATTTTTACACCATTTAATTACTTTTATATTTTATGATTTTTTAAACATACTTTATAAACTTGTAAACATTTTGTGTTACATTGATCTAGAGTAAAGCTGTATACTACTATAATACTTAGCACAATTTACGAAATAACTGAACAATGATAAATATAGTTAGTACATTAGCCTAGTTCTCTTTTTTAAATATAATCATTTTTAATATTAAAGCATGTGCTTTGTTATCGCTGTCATCAAAGTGTTCTTCTTCTTTATTTATTCGATAATGTGGTCAGGCCCAATAAGACTCGCAATATATTTCATAAAATACAAGTTCGAGCTCATCATACCATCTAGTTATGTATGTGAAACTTCTTCTTTATCATCTTTTATAGACAAGTAACAACGCATTTTTATTATTCATTTCTCGTTTTATATAAAAAAAAATGTCATAACTTTACTGCATTTAAACTATTTAAACAATTTACTATCCTGCTTTTATTTGAATGTTCGTGTAAGTCTTCTTTAGGTTTTTGTTTATTTTTGATTGTCCGCCGACAAAATAAATTATGATAATCAAATAATAAGAACACTACACAAGGAAATGAATATTTAATCGAATATTTTTTTTTATTTTTTTAATAAATTTTTAGATTTTAATTTTCATAATATATATTGTTATATTGTTATATTGTTTTAACTAAGGTGCTATAAGTTTTATATATTTTTGCTACTTTTCATTAAATTTACATAATTTAAAAAAAAAAAAATTGCTATTTTTACAACATTTAATTACTTTTATAATTTTTTAAACATACTTTATAAACTTGATATCATTTTTTGTTACATTGATCTAGAGTAAAGCTGTATACTACTACATATAATACTTAGCACAATTTACGAATTAACTGAACAATGATTGACATTAGCCTAATAAAATAAAATAATATTTCTATCAGCTCTTTTCTTTTTTAAATATCTTGATTTTTAATATTAAAGCCTGTGATTTGTTATCACTGTCATCAAAGTGTTCTTCAATTTCTTCGATAATGTGGTTAGACCCAATACTGACTACGTCACATTTTTAAATAATTTTAAATGTATATTAAATTTCATTTCGGTTATGTAAAAAATAAATGCTGTAACTTTATTGCATTCAACTTTTGAATATCATATCAAAAAGTTTGTAAATTACGTGTAATTAACATTAACTTTATTTAAAGTTTTCAGCTTTGCACTGTGTTTTATTTATCAGTTTTGTACTGTATAGCGATAATATAGTTGCGCAGGTCGTTGCCATTTATATTGTTGTAGAATAGTTAATATCTTTGATGATACTCTGATCAGTTTAAACATGAAATATATTTTTAAGAATTATTTCCTGATTGGTTTACTTTTTTATAATTGTTACGAAAATATGCGAAATCCAATTATAACAATAACAATTATAAAAAAAATATGATAAAAAATATTATTTAACCTATATTTTGATTATATTAAAACTTTCAATTCTCATTCGCATCCATCAGATTTGCTGTTGTTATGATATGTATAGCGATACATTTTCAAGATCAAGTTTAGTTTTATCTTTCTTATTTCCGATTACTTAAAAATAATTCCTATATGTGCGCGCGCATCTACTAATATTATGCATTTCGACATATGTACATACAAATAAAATATAATAATAAAAAACAATTCTGTACTTCTCATGATTTTTGGTAAAAGAAATGAAAACTGATCTTTTCTTATCTTTAACCTACATAAAAAATGAAATACAATTTTCTTAATCTTTATATATTTTGCGAACACAATAACAACATCAATCATTTACTATCATTTAAATTTAATATTTGTTACAGTTACTAAATTAAATATTGTAAATCGCACGTCGGACGTCGGACGTCGCACCCCGCGCCGCTTTTGAACACTTTTGTGTGAAATAATTTTAAAAGTAATAAATCAAATAGAAATTTAAAACCAAAAGTTTTCCAAAGTTTATCCTAAACACAAACCAAATATCTTTTGAAGTGCTGCCATCTAGCGAAAAGTACAGAAACTTACATAAAATAGTGCTGCCATCTAACGAAAAAATCATTGCAACTTAAAATTTCGAGCTTTCTCGAAAAAGTTTTTTTTAGTGCTGCCATCTATAAAGAACTTTTCATACTACGTGAGCCAAAATTTGCAAATTTTAACCTCCATATAAAAATACATGGGATTTTGCGCTGGAACTCTCATAGTATACCTACTCTTGCCGTTATTTTGCGTTATTGATGTAATTTTGAGTAGATCAGCGTTTAAAGTTGTTGCATTATGCCGCCTCATTCACCAGTAATCCAGGTTCGATGACAGAACATAACCACGGATTTCAAAATACGAAATTTCCAATAACCGGGCTTTCCAAATGCAACCAACCGTTAGTTTCTTACTCAATATACTTTTCTCTTTACCTGTAATTATTTTAAACCGGAATTTCAACAATAAAATGTTTTAATTTTTTTTGCAAAAATCCCTGATGGTTAGCCTTACTGATTTTGAACGGATAAAATTTATAGTCACAGATTCTGTTTCTTTCCGTTATATTGCGTTATTGATGTAATTTTGAGTAGATCAGCGTTTAAAGTTGTTGCATTATGCCGCCTCATTCACCAGTAATCCTGGTTCGATGACAGAACATAACCATGGATTTCAAAATACGAAATTTCCAATAACCGGGCTTTCCAAATGCAACCAACCGTTAGTTTCTTACTCAATATACTTTTCTCTTTACCTGTAATCATTTTAAACCGGAATTTCAACAATAAAATGTTTTAATTTTTTTTGCAAAAATCCCTGATGGTAAGCCTTACTGATTTTGAACGGATAAAATTTATAGTCACAGATTCTGTTCCTTTCCGTTATTTTGCGTTATTGATGTAATTTTGAGTAGATCAGCGTTTAAAGTTGTTGCATTATGCCGCCTCATTCACCAGTAATCCAGGTTCGATGACAGAACATAACCACGGATTTCAAAATACGAAATTTCCAATAACCGGGCTTTCCAAATGCAACCAACCGTTAGTTTCTTACTCAATATACTTTTCTCTTTACCTGTAATCATTTTAAACCGGAATTTCAACAATAAAATGTTTTAATTTTTTTTGCAAAAATCCCTGATGGTTGGCCTTACTGATTTTGAACGGATAAAATTTATAGTCACATATTCTGTTTCTTTCCGTTATTTTGCGTTATTGATGTAATTTTGAGTAGATCAGCGTTTAAAGTTGTTGCATTATGCCGCCTCATTCACCAGTAATCCAGGTTCGATGACAGAACATAACCACGGATTTCAAAATACGAAATTTCCAATAACCAGGCTTTCCAAATGCAACCAACCGTTAGTTTCTTACTCAATATGCTTTTCTCTTTACCTGTAATCATTTTAAACCGGAATTTCAACAATAAAATGTTTTAATTTTTTTTGCAAAAATCCCTGATGGTTTGCCTTACTGATTTTGAACGGATAAAATTTATAGTCACAGATTCTGTTTCTTTCCGTTATATTGCGTTATTGATGTAATTTTGAGTAGATCAGCGTTTAAAGTTGTTGCATTATGCCGCCTCATTCACCAGTAATCCAGGTTCGATGACAGAACATAACCACGGATTTCAAAATACGAAATTTCCAATAACCAGGCTTTCCAAATGCAACCAACCGTTAGTTTCTTACTCAATATGCTTTTCTCTTTACCTGTAATCATTTTAAACCGGAATTTCAACAATAAAATGTTTTAATTTTTTTTGCAAAAATCCCTGATGGTTAGCCTTACTGATTTTGAACGGATAAAATTTATAGTCACAGATTCTGTTTCTTTCCGTTATATTGCGTTATTGATGTAATTTTGAGTAGATCAGCGTTTAAAGTTGTTGCATTATGCCGCCTCATTCACCAGTAATCCAGGTTCGATGACAGAACATAACCACGGATTTCAAAATACGAAATTTCCAATAACCGGGCTTTCCAAATGCAACCAACCGTTAGTTTCTTACTCAATATACTTTTCTCTTTACCTGTAATCATTTTAAACCGGAATTTCAACAATAAAATGTTTCAATTTTTTTTGCAAAAATCCCTGATGGTTAGCCTTACTGATTTTGAACGGATAAAATTTATAGTCACAGATTCTGTTCCTTTCCGTTATTTTGCGTTATTGATGTAATTTTGAGTAGATCAGCGTTTAAAGTTGTTGCATTATGCCGCCTCATTCACCAGTAATCCGGGTTCGATGACAGAACATAACCACGGATTTCAAAATACGAAATTTCCAATAACCGGGCTTTCCAAATGCAACCAACCGTTAGTTTCTTACTCAATATACTTTTCTCTTTACCTGTAATCATTTTAAACCGGAATTTCAACAATAAAATGTTTTAATTTTTTTTGCAAAAATCCCTGATGGTTAGCCTTACTGATTTTGAACGGATAAAATTTATAGTCACAGATTCTGTTTCTTTCCGTTATTTTGCGTTATTGATGTAATTTTGAGTAGATCAGCGTTTAAAGTTGTTGCATTATGCCGCCTCATTCACCAGTAATCCGGGTTCGATGACAGAACATAACCACGGATTTCAAAATACGAAATTTCCAATAACCGGGCTTTCCAAATGCAACCAACCGTTAGTTTCTTACTCAATATACTTTTCTCTTTACCTGTAATCATTTTAAACCGGAATTTCAACAATAAAATGTTTCAATTTTTTTTGCAAAAATCCCTGATGGTTAGCCTTACTGATTTTGAACGGATAAAATTTATAGTCACAGATTCTGTTTCTTTCCGTTATTTTGCGTTATTGATGTAATTTTGAGTAGATCAGCGTTTAAAGTTGTTGCATTATGCCGCCTCATTCACCAGTAATCCAGGTTCGATGACAGAACATAACCACGGATTTCAAAATACGAAATTTCCAATAACCGGGCTTTCCAAATGCAACCAACCGTTAGTTTCTTACTCAATATACTTTTCTCTTTACCTGTAATCATTTTAAACCGGAATTTCAACAATAAAATGTTTTAATTTTTTTTGCAAAAATCCCTGATGGTTAGCCTTAGTGATTTTGAACGGATAAAATTTATAGTCACAGATTCTGTTTCTTTCCGTTATTTTGCGTTATTGATGTAATTTTGAGTAGATCGGCGTTTAAAGTTGTTGCATTATGCCGCCTCATTCACCAGTAATCCAGGTTCGATGACAGAACATAACCACGGATTTCAAAATACGAAATTTCCAATAACCGGGCTTTCCAAATGCAACCAACCGTTAGTTTCTTACTCAATATACTTTTCTCTTTACCTGTAATCATTTTAAACCGGAATTTCAACAATAAAATGTTTTAATTTTTTTTGCAAAAATCCCTGATGGCTAGCCTTACTGATTTTGAACGGACAAAATTTATAGTCACAGATTCTGTTTCTTTCCATTATTTTGCGTTATTGATGTAATTTTGAGTAGATCAGCGTTTAAAGTTGTTGCATTATGCCGCCTCATTCACCAGTAATCCAGGTTCGATGACAGAACATAACCACGGATTTCAAAATACGAAATTTCCAATAACCGGTCTTTCCAAATGCAACCAACCGTTAGTTTCTTACTCAATATACTTTTCTCTTTACCTGTAATCATTTTAAACCGGAATTTCAACAATAAAATGTTTTAATTTTTTTTGCAAAAATCCCTGATGGTTAGCCTTACTGATTTTGAACGGATAAAATTTATAGTCACAGATTCTGTTTCTTTCCGTTATTTTGCGTTATTGATGTAATTTTGAGTAGATCAGCGTTTAAAGTTGTTGCATTATGCCGCCTCATTCACCAGTAATCCAGGTTCGATGACAGAACATAACCACGGATTTCAAAATACGAAATTTCCAATAACCGGGCTTTCCAAATGCAACCAACCGTTAGTTTCTTACTCAATATACTTTTCTCTTTACCTGTAATCATTTTAAACCGGAATTTCAACAATAAAATGTTTTAATTTTTTTTGCAAAAATCCCTGATGGTTAGCCTTACTGATTTTGAACGGATAAAATTTTTAGTCACAGATTCTGTTTCTTTCCGTTATTTTGCGTTATTGATGTAATTTTGAGTAGATCAGCGTTTAAAGTTGTTGCATTATGCCGCCTCATTCACCAGTAATCCAGGTTCGATGACAGAACATAACCACGGATTTCAAAATACGAAATTTCCAATAACCGGGCTTTCCAAATGCAACCAACCGTTAGTTTCTTACTCAATATACTTTTCTCTTTACCTGTAATCATTTTAAACCGGAATTTCAACAATAAAATGTTTTAATTTTTTTTGCAAAAATCCCTGATGGTTGGCCTTACTGATTTTGAACGGATAAAATTTATAGTCACATATTCTGTTTCTTTCCGTTATTTTGCGTTATTGATGTAATTTTGAGTAGATCAGCGTTTAAAGTTGTTGCATTATGCCGCCTCATTCACCAGTAATCCAGGTTCGATGACAGAACATAACCACGGATTTCAAAATACGAAATTTCCAATAACCAGGCTTTCCAAATGCAACCAACCGTTAGTTTCTTACTCAATATGCTTTTCTCTTTACCTGTAATCATTTTAAACCGGAATTTCAACAATAAAATGTTTTAATTTTTTTTGCAAAAATCCCTGATGGTTAGCCTTACTGATTTTGAACGGATAAAATTTATAGTCACAGATTCTGTTTCTTTCCGTTATTTTGCGTTATTGATGTAATTTTGAGTAGATCAGCGTTTAAAGTTGTTGCATTATGCCGCCTCATTCACCAGTAATCCGGGTTCGATGACAGAACATAACCACGGATTTCAAAATACGAAATTTCCAATAACCGGGCTTTCCAAATGCAACCAACCGTTAGTTTCTTACTCAATATACTTTTCTCTTTACCTGTAATCATTTTAAACCGGAATTTCAACAATAAAATGTTTTAATTTTTTTGCAAAAATCCCTGATGGCTAGCCTTACTGATTTTGAACGGATAAAATTTATAGTCACAGATTCTGTTTCTTTCCGTTATTTTGCGTTATTGATGTAATTTTGAGTAGATCAGCGTTTAAAGTTGTTGCATTATGCCGCCTCATTCACCAGTAATCCAGGTTCGATGACAGAACATAACCACGGATTTCAAAATACGAAATTTCCAATAACCGGTCTTTCCAAATGCAACCAACCGTTAGTTTCTTACTCAATATACTTTTCTCTTTACCTGTAATCATTTTAAACCGGAATTTCAACAATAAAATGTTTTAATTTTTTTTGCAAAAATCCCTGATGGTTAGCCTTAGTGATTTTGAACGGATAAAATTTATAGTCACAGATTCTGTTTCTTTCCGTTATTTTGCGTTATTGATGTAATTTTGAGTAGATCGGCGTTTAAAGTTGTTGCATTATGCCGCCTCATTCACCAGTAATCCAGGTTCGATGACAGAACATAACCACGGATTTCAAAATACGAAATTTCCAATAACCGGGCTTTCCAAATGCAACCAACCGTTAGTTTCTTACTCAATATACTTTTCTCTTTACCTGTAATCATTTTAAACCGGAATTTCAACAATAAAATGTTTTAATTTTTTTTGCAAAAATCCCTGATGGTTAGCCTTAGTGATTTTGAACGGATAAAATTTATAGTCACAGATTCTGTTTCTTTCCGTTATTTTGCGTTATTGATGTAATTTTGAGTAGATCGGCGTTTAAAGTTGTTGCATTATGCCGCCTCATTCACCAGTAATCCAGGTTCGATGACAGAACATAACCACGGATTTCAAAATACGAAATTTCCAATAACCGGGCTTTCCAAATGCAACCAACCGTTAGTTTCTTACTCAATATACTTTTCTCTTTACCTGTAATCATTTTAAACCGGAATTTCAACAATAAAATGTTTTAATTTTTTTTGCAAAAATCCCTGATGGCTAGCCTTACTGATTTTGAACGGACAAAATTTATAGTCACAGATTCTGTTTCTTTCCATTATTTTGCGTTATTGATGTAATTTTGAGTAGATCAGCGTTTAAAGTTGTTGCATTATGCCGCCTCATTCACCAGTAATCCAGGTTCGATGACAGAACATAACCACGGATTTCAAAATACGAAATTTCCAATAACCGGGCTTTCCAAATGCAACCAACCGTTAGTTTCTTACTCAATATACTTTTCTCTTTACCTGTAATCATTTTAAACCGGAATTTCAACAATAAAATGTTTTAATTTTTTTTGCAAAAATCCCTGATGGTTAGCCTTACTGATTTTGAACGGATAAAATTTATAGTCACAGATTCTGTTCCTTTCCGTTATTTTGCGTTATTGATGTAATTTTGAGTAGATCAGCGTTTAAAGTTGTTGCATTATGCCGCCTCATTCACCAGTAATCCAGGTTCGATGACAGAACATAACCACGGATTTCAAAATACGAAATTTCCAATAACCGGGCTTTCCAAATGCAACCAACCGTTAGTTTCTTACTCAATATACTTTTCTCTTTACCTGTAATCATTTTAAACCGGAATTTCAACAATAAAATGTTTTAATTTTTTTTGCAAAAATCCCTGATGGTTGGCCTTACTGATTTTGAACGGATAAAATTTATAGTCACATATTCTGTTTCTTTCCGTTATTTTGCGTTATTGATGTAATTTTGAGTAGATCAGCGTTTAAAGTTGTTGCATTATGCCGCATCATTCACCAGTAATCCAGGTTCGATGACAGAACATAACCACGGATTTCAAAATACGAAATTTCCAATAACCAGGCTTTCCAAATGCAACCAACCGTTAGTTTCTTACTCAATATGCTTTTCTCTTTACCTGTAATCATTTTAAACCGGAATTTCAACAATAAAATGTTTTAATTTTTTTTGCAAAAATCCCTGATGGTTAGCCTTACTGATTTTGAACGGATAAAATTTATAGTCACAGATTCTGTTTCTTTCCGTTATTTTGCGTTATTGATGTAATTTTGAGTAGATCAGCGTTTAAAGTTGTTGCATTATGCCGCCTCATTCACCAGTAATCCAGGTTCGATGACAGAACATAACCACGGATTTCAAAATACGAAATTTCCAATAACCGGGCTTTCCAAATGCAACCAACCGTTAGTTTCTTACTCAATATACTTTTCTCTTTACCTGTAATCATTTTAAACCGGAATTTCAACAATAAAATGTTTTAATTTTTTTTGCAAAAATCCCTGATGGTTAGCCTTACTGATTTTGAACGGATAAAATTTATAGTCACAGATTCTGTTTCTTTCCGTTATTTTGCGTTATTGATGTAATTTTGAGTAGATCAGCGTTTAAAGTTGTTGCATTATGCCGCCTCATTCACCAGTAATCCGGGTTCGATGACAGAACATAACCACGGATTTCAAAATACGAAATTTCCAATAACCGGGCTTTCCAAATGCAACCAACCGTTAGTTTCTTACTCAATATACTTTTCTCTTTACCTGTAATCATTTTAAACCGGAATTTCAACAATAAAATGTTTTAATTTTTTTGCAAAAATCCCTGATGGCTAGCCTTACTGATTTTGAACGGATAAAATTTATAGTCACAGATTCTGTTTCTTTCCGTTATTTTGCGTTATTGAAGTAATTTTGAGTAGATCAGCGTTTAAAGTTGTTGCATTATGCCGCCTCATTCACCAGTAATCCAGGTTCGATGACAGAACATAACCACGGATTTCAAAATACGAAATTTCCAATAACCGGGCTTTCCAAATGCAACCAACCGTTAGTTTCTTACTCAATATACTTTTCTCTTTACCTGTACTCATTTTAAACCGGAATTTCAACAATAAAATGTTTTAATTTTTTTGCAAAAATCCCTGATGGCTAGCCTTACTGATTTTGAACGGATAAAATTTATAGTCACAGATTCTGTTTCTTTCCGTTATTTTGCGTTATTGAAGTAATTTTGAGTAGATCAGCGTTTAAAGTTGTTGCATTATGCCGCCTCATTCACCAGTAATCCAGGTTCGATGACAGAACATAACCACGGATTTCAAAATACGAAATTTCCAATAACCGGTCTTTCCAAATGCAACCAACCGTTAGTTTCTTACTCAATATACTTTTCTCTTTACCTGTAATCATTTTAAACCGGAATTTCAACAATAAAATGTTTTAATTTTTTTTGCAAAAATCCCTGATGGCTAGCCTTACTGATTTTGAACGGACAAAATTTATAGTCACAGATTCTGTTTCTTTCCGTTATTTTGCGTTATTGATGTAATTTTGAGTAGATCAGCGTTTAAAGTTGTTGCATTATGCCGCCTCATTCACCAGTAATCCAGGTTCGATGACAGAACATAACCACGGATTTCAAAATACGAAATTTCCAATAACCGGTCTTTCCAAATGCAACCAACCGTTAGTTTCTTACTCAATATACTTTTCTCTTTACCTGTAATCATTTTAAACCGGAATTTCAACAATAAAATGTTTTAATTTTTTTTGCAAAAATCCCTGATGGTTAGCCTTACTGATTTTGAACGGATAAAATTTATAGTCACAGATTCTGTTTCTTTCCGTTATTTTGCGTTATTGATGTAATTTTGAGTAGATCAGCGTTTAAAGTTGTTGCATTATGCCGCCTCATTCACCAGTAATCCAGGTTCGATGACAGAACATAACCACGGATTTCAAAATACGAAATTTCCAATAACCGGTCTTTCCAAATGCAACCAACCGTTAGTTTCTTACTCAATATACTTTTCTCTTTACCTGTAATCACTTTAAACCGGAATTTCAACAATAAAATGTTTTAATTTTTTTTGCAAAAATCCCTGATGGCTAGCCTTACTGATTTTGAACGGATAAAATTTATAGTCACAGATTCTGTTTCTTTCCGTTATTTTGCGTTATTGATGTAATTTTGAGTAGATCAGCGTTTAAAGTTGTTGCATTATGCCGCCTCATTCACCAGTAATCCAGGTTCGATGACAGAACATAACCACGGATTTCAAAATACGAAATTTCCAATAACCGGGCTTTCCAAATGCAACCAACCGTTAGTTTCTTACTCAATATACTTTTCTCTTTACCTGTAATCATTTTAAACCGGAATTTAAACAATAAAATGTTTCAATTTTTTTTGCAAAAATCCCTGATGGTTAGCCTTACTGATTTTGAACGGATAAAATTTATAGTCACAGATTCTGTTTCTTTCCGTTATTTTGCGTTATTGATGTAATTTTGAGTAGATCAGCGTTTAAAGTTGTTGCATTATGCCGCCTCATTCACCAGTAATCCAGGTTCGATGACAGAACATAACCACGGATTTCAAAATACGAAATTTCCAATAACCGGGCTTTCCAAATGCAACCAACCGTTAGTTTCTTACTCAATATACTTTTCTCTTTACCTGTAATCATTTTAAACCGGAATTTCAACAATAAAATGTTTTAATTTTTTTTGCAAAAATCCCTGATGGCTAGCCTTACTGATTTTGAACGGATAAAATTTATAGTCACAGATTCAGTTCTTTTCCGTTATTTTGCGTTATTGATGTAATTTTGAGTAGATCAGCGTTTAAAGTTGTTGCATTATGCCGCCTCATTCACCAGTAATCCAGGTTCGATGACAGAACATAACCACGGATTTCAAAACCCGAAATTTCCAATAACCGGGCTTTCCAAATGCAACCAACCGTTAGTTTCTTACTCAATATACTTTTCTCTTTACCTGTAATCATTTTAAACCGGAATTTCAACAATAAAATGTTTTAATTTTTTTGCAAAAATCCCTGATGGCTAGCCTTACTGATTTTGAACGGATAAAATTTATAGTCACAGATTCTGTTTCTTTCCGTTATTTTGCGTTATTGATGTAATTTTGAGTAGATCAGCGTTTAAAGTTGTTGCATTATGCCGCCTCATTCACCAGTAATCCAGGTTCGATGACAGAACATAACCACGGATTTCAAAATACGAAATTTCCAATAACCGGGCTTTCCAAATGCAACCAACCGTTAGTTTCTTACTCAATATACTTTTCTCTTTACCTGTAATCATTTTAAACCGGAATTTCAACAATAAAATGTTTTAATTTTTTTTGCAAAAATCCCTGATGGTTAGCCTTACTGATTTTGAACGGATAAAATTTATAGTCACAGATTCTGTTTCTTTCCGTTATTTTGCGTTATTGATGTAATTTTGAGTAGATCAGCGTTTAAAGTTGTTGCATTATGCCGCCTCATTCACCAGTAATCCAGGTTCGATGACAGAACATAACCACGGATTTCAAAATACGAAATTTCCAATAACCGGTCTTTCCAAATGCAACCAACCGTTAGTTTCTTACTCAATATACTTTTCTCTTTACCTGTAATCACTTTAAACCGGAATTTCAACAATAAAATGTTTTAATTTTTTTTGCAAAAATCCCTGATGGCTAGCCTTACTGATTTTGAACGGATAAAATTTATAGTCACAGATTCTGTTTCTTTCCGTTATTTTGCGTTATTGATGTAATTTTGAGTAGATCAGCGTTTAAAGTTGTTGCATTATGCCGCCTCATTCACCAGTAATCCAGGTTCGATGACAGAACATAACCACGGATTTCAAAATACGAAATTTCCAATAACCGGGCTTTCCAAATGCAACCAACCGTTAGTTTCTTACTCAATATACTTTTCTCTTTACCTGTAATCATTTTAAACCGGAATTTCAACAATAAAATGTTTTAATTTTTTTTGCAAAAATCCCTGATGGCTAGCCTTACTGATTTTGAACGGATAAAATTTATAGTCACAGATTCAGTTCTTTTCCGTTATTTTGCGTTATTGATGTAATTTTGAGTAGATCAGCGTTTAAAGTTGTTGCATTATGCCGCCTCATTCACCAGTAATCCAGGTTCGATGACAGAACATAACCACGGATTTCAAAACCCGAAATTTCCAATAACCGGGCTTTCCAAATGCAACCAACCGTTAGTTTCCTACTCAATATACTTTTCTCTTTACCTGTAATCATTTTAAACCGGAATTTCAACAATAAAATGTTTTAATTTTTTTTGCAAAAATCCCTGATGGCTAGCCTTACTGATTTTGAACGGATAAAATTTATAGTCACAGATTCTGTTTCTTTCCGTTATTTTGCGTTATTGATGTAATTTTGAGTAGATCAGCGTTTAAAGTTGTTGCATTATGCCGCCTCATTCACCAGTAATCCAGGTTCGATGACAGAACATAACCACGGATTTCAAAATACGAAATTTCCAATAACCGGGCTTTCCAAATGCAACCAACCGTTAGTTTCTTACTCAATATACTTTTCTCTTTACCTGTAATCATTTTAAACCGGAATTTCAACAATAAAATGTTTTATTTTTTTTTGCAAAAATCCCTGATGGTTAGCCTTACTGATTTTGAACGGATAAAATTTATAGTCACAGATTCTGTTTCTTTCCGTTATTTTGCGTTATTGATGTAATTTTGAGTTGATCAGCGTTTAAAGTTGTTGCATTATGCCGCCTCATTCACCAGTAATCCAGGTTCGATGACAGAACATAACCACGGATTTCAAAATACGAAATTTCCAATAACCGGGCTTTCCAAATGCAACCAACCGTTAGTTTCTTACTCAATATACTTTTCTCTTTACCTGTAATCATTTTAAACCGGAATTTCAACAATAAAATGTTTTAATTTTTTTGCAAAAATCCCTGATGGCTAGCCTTACTGATTTTGAACGGATAAAATTTATAGTCACAGATTCTGTTTCTTTCCGTTATTTTGCGTTATTGAAGTAGTTTTGAGTAGATCAGCGTTTAAAGTTGTTGCATTATGCCGCCTCATTCACCAGTAATCCAGGTTCGATGACAGAACATAACCACGGATTTCAAAATACGAAATTTCCAATAACCGGGCTTTCCAAATGCAACCAACCGTTAGTTTCTTACTCAATATACTTTTCTCTTTACCTGTAATCATTTTAAACCGGAATTTCAACAATAAAATGTTTTAATTTTTTTTGCAAAAATCCCTGATGGTTAGCCTTACTGATTTTGAACGGATAAAATTTATAGTCACAGATTCTGTTTCTTTCCGTTATATTGCGTTATTGATGTGATTTTGAGTAGATCAGCGTTTAAAGTTGTTGCATTATGCCGCCTCATTCACCAGTAATCCAGGTTCGATGACAGAACATAACCACGGATTTCAAAATACGAAATTTCCAATAACCGGGCTTTCCAAATGCAACCAACCGTTAGTTTCTTACTCAATATACTTTTCTCTTTACCTGTAATCATTTTAAACCGGAATTTCAACAATAAAATGTTTTAATTTTTTTTGCAAAAATCCCTGATGGTTAGCCTTACTGATTTTGAACGGATAAAATTTATAGTCACAGATTCTGTTTCTTTCCGTTATTTTGCGTTATTGATGTAATTTTGAGTAGATCAGCGTTTAAAGTTGTTGCATTATGCCGCCTCATTCACCAGTAATCCGGGTTCGATGACAGAACATAACCACGGATTTCAAAATACGAAATTTCCAATAACCGGGCTTTCCAAATGCAACCAACCGTTAGTTTCTTACTCAATATACTTTTCTCTTTACCTGTAATCATTTTAAACCGGAATTTCAACAATAAAATGTTTTAATTTTTTTGCAAAAATCCCTGATGGCTAGCCTTACTGATTTTGAACGGATAAAATTTATAGTCACAGATTCTGTTTCTTTCCGTTATTTTGCGTTATTGAAGTAATTTTGAGTAGATCAGCGTTTAAAGTTGTTGCATTATGCCGCCTCATTCACCAGTAATCCAGGTTCGATGACAGAACATAACCACGGATTTCAAAATACGAAATTTCCAATAACCGGGCTTTCCAAATGCAACCAACCGTTAGTTTCTTACTCAATATACTTTTCTCTTTACCTGTACTCATTTTAAACCGGAATTTCAACAATAAAATGTTTTAATTTTTTTGCAAAAATCCCTGATGGCTAGCCTTACTGATTTTGAACGGATAAAATTTATAGTCACAGATTCTGTTTCTTTCCGTTATTTTGCGTTATTGATGTAATTTTGAGTAGATCAGCGTTTAAAGTTGTTGCATTATGCCGCCTCATTCACCAGTAATCCAGGTTCGATGACAGAACATAACCACGGATTTCAAAATACGAAATTTCCAATAACCGGGCTTTCCAAATGCAACCAACCGTTAGTTTCTTACTCAATATACTTTTCTCTTTACCTGTAATCATTTTAAACCGGAATTTCAACAATAAAATGTTTTATTTTTTTTTGCAAAAATCCCTGATGGTTAGCCTTACTGATTTTGAACGGATAAAATTTATAGTCACAGATTCTGTTTCTTTCCGTTATTTTGCGTTATTGAAGTAATTTTGAGTAGATCAGCGTTTAAAGTTGTTGCATTATGCCGCCTCATTCACCAGTAATCCAGGTTCGATGACAGAACATAACCACGGATTTCAAAATACGAAATTTCCAATAACCGGGCTTTCCAAATGCAACCAACCGTTAGTTTCTTACTCAATATACTTTTCTCTTTACCTGTACTCATTTTAAACCGGAATTTCAACAATAAAATGTTTTAATTTTTTTGCAAAAATCCCTGATGGCTAGCCTTACTGATTTTGAACGGATAAAATTTATAGTCACAGATTCTGTTTCTTTCCGTTATTTTGCGTTATTGAAGTAATTTTGAGTAGATCAGCGTTTAAAGTTGTTGCATTATGCCGCCTCATTCACCAGTAATCCAGGTTCGATGACAGAACATAACCACGGATTTCAAAATACGAAATTTCCAATAACCGGGCTTTCCAAATGCAACCAACCGTTAGTTTCTTACTCAATATACTTTTCTCTTTACCTGTAATCATTTTAAACCGGAATTTCAACAATAAAATGTTTTAATTTTTTTGCAAAAATCCCTGATGGCTAGCCTTACTGATTTTGAACGGATAAAATTTATAGTCACAGATTCTGTTTCTTTCCGTTATTTTGCGTTATTGAAGTAATTTTGAGTAGATCAGCGTTTAAAGTTGTTGCATTATGCCGCCTCATTCACCAGTAATCCAGGTTCGATGACAGAACATAACCACGGATTTCAAAATACGAAATTTCCAATAACCGGGCTTTCCAAATGCAACCAACCGTTAGTTTCTTACTCAATATACTTTTCTCTTTACCTGTACTCATTTTAAACCGGAATTTCAACAATAAAATGTTTAATTTTTTTGCAAAAATCCTGATGGCTAGCCTTACTGATTTTGAACGGATAAAATTTATAGTCACAGATTCTGTTTCTTTCCGTTATTTTGCGTTATTGAAGTAATTTTGAGTAGATCAGCGTTTAAAGTTGTTGCATTATGCCGCCTCATTCACCAGTAATCCAGGTTCGATGACAGAACATAACCACGGATTTCAAAATACGAAATTTCCAATAACCGGGCTTTCCAAATGCAACCAACCGTTAGTTTCTTACTCAATATACTTTTCTCTTTACCTGTAATCATTTTAAACCGGAATTTCAACAATAAAATGTTTTAATTTTTTTGCAAAAATCCCTGATGGTTAGCCTTACTGATTTTGAACGGATAAAATTTATAGTCACAGATTCTGTTTCTTTCCGTTATTTTGCGTTATTGAAGTAATTTTGAGTAGATCAGCGTTTAAAGTTGTTGCATTATGCCGCCTCATTCACCAGTAATCCAGGTTCGATGACAGAACATAACCACGGATTTCAAAATACGAAATTTCCAATAACCGGGCTTTCCAAATGCAACCAACCGTTAGTTTCTTACTCAATATACTTTTCTCTTTACCTGTAATCATTTTAAACCGGAATTTCAACAATAAAATGTTTTAATTTTTTTGCAAAAATCCCTGATGGCTAGCCTTACTGATTTTGAACGGATAAAATTTATAGTCACAGATTCTGTTTCTTTCCGTTATTTTGCGTTATTGAAGTAATTTTGAGTAGATCAGCGTTTAAAGTTGTTGCATTATGCCGCCTCATTCACCAGTAATCCAGGTTCGATGACAGAACATAACCACGGATTTCAAAATACGAAATTTCCAATAACCGGGCTTTCCAAATGCAACCAACCGTTAGTTTCTTACTCAATATACTTTTCTCTTTACCTGTACTCATTTTAAACCGGAATTTCAACAATAAAATGTTTTAATTTTTTTGCAAAAATCCCTGATGGCTAGCCTTACTGATTTTGAACGGATAAAATTTATAGTCACAGATTCTGTTTCTTTCCGTTATTTTGCGTTATTGATGTGATTTTGAGTAGATCAGCGTTTAAAGTTGTTGCATTATGCCGCCTCATTCACCAGTAATCCAGGTTCGATGACAGAACATAACCACGGATTTCAAAATACGAAATTTCCAATAACCGGGCTTTCCAAATGCAACCAACCGTTAGTTTCTTACTCAATATACTTTTCTCTTTACCTGTAATCATTTTAAACCGGAATTTAAACAATAAAATGTTTTATTTTTTTTTGCAAAAATCCCTGATGGTTGGCCTTACTGATTTTGAACGGATAAAATTTATAGTCACAGATTCTGTTTCTTTCCGTTATTTTGCGTTATTGATGTAATTTTGAGTTGATCAGCGTTTAAAGTTGTTGCATTATGCCGCCTCATTCACCAGTAATCCAGGTTCGATGACAGAACATAACCACGGATTTAAAAATACGAAATTTCCAATAACCGGGCTTTCCAAATGCAACCAACCGTTAGTTTCTTACTCAATATACTTTTCTCTTTACCTGTAATCATTTTAAACCGGAATTTCAACAATAAAATGTTTTAATTTTTTTGCAAAAATCCCTGATGGCTAGCCTTACTGATTTTGAACGGATAAAATTTATAGTCACAGATTCTGTTTCTTTCCGTTATTTTGCGTTATTGAAGTAGTTTTGAGTAGATCAGCGTTTAAAGTTGTTGCATTATGCCGCCTCATTCACCAGTAATCCAGGTTCGATGACAGAACATAACCACGGATTTCAAAATACGAAATTTCCAATAACCGGGCTTTCCAAATGCAACCAACCGTTAGTTTCTTACTCAATATACTTTTCTCTTTACCTGTAATCATTTTAAACCGGAATTTCAACAATAAAATGTTTTAATTTTTTTTGCAAAAATCCCTGATGGTTAGCCTTACTGATTTTGAACGGATAAAATTTATAGTCACAGATTCTGTTTCTTTCCGTTATATTGCGTTATTGATGTGATTTTGAGTAGATCAGCGTTTAAAGTTGTTGCATTATGCCGCCTCATTCACCAGTAATCCAGGTTCGATGACAGAACATAACCACGGATTTCAAAATACGAAATTTCCAATAACCGGGCTTTCCAAATGCAACCAACCGTTAGTTTCTTACTCAATATACTTTTCTCTTTACCTGTAATCATTTTAAACCGGAATTTCAACAATAAAATGTTTTAATTTTTTTTGCAAAAATCCCTGATGGTTAGCCTTACTGATTTTGAACGGATAAAATTTATAGTCACAGATTCTGTTTCTTTCCGTTATTTTGCGTTATTGATGTAATTTTGAGTAGATCAGCGTTTAAAGTTGTTGCATTATGCCGCCTCATTCACCAGTAATCCAGGTTCGATGACAGAACATAACCACGGATTTCAAAATACGAAATTTCCAATAACCGGGCTTTCCAAATGCAACCAACCGTTAGTTTCTTACTCAATATACTTTTCTCTTTACCTGTAATCATTTTAAACCGGAATTTCAACAATAAAATGTTTTAATTTTTTTGCAAAAATCCCTGATGGTTAGCCTTACTGATTTTGAACGGATAAAATTTATAGTCACAGATTCTGTTTCTTTCCGTTATTTTGCGTTATTGAAGTAATTTTGAGTAGATCAGCGTTTAAAGTTGTTGCATTATGCCGCCTCATTCACCAGTAATCCAGGTTCGATGACAGAACATAACCACGGATTTCAAAATACGAAAATTTCCAATAACCGGGCTTTCCAAATGCAACCAACCGTTAGTTTCTTACTCAATATACTTTTCTCTTTACCTGTAATCATTTTAAACCGGAATTTCAACAATAAAATGTTTTAATTTTTTTGCAAAAATCCCTGATGGCTAGCCTTACTGATTTTGAACGGATAAAATTTATAGTCACAGATTCTGTTTCTTTCCGTTATTTTGCGTTATTGATGTAATTTTGAGTAGATCAGCGTTTAAAGTTGTTGCATTATGCCGCCTCATTCACCAGTAATCCAGGTTCGATGACAGAACATAACCACGGATTTCAAAATACGAAATTTCCAATAACCGGGCTTTCCAAATGCAACCAACCGTTAGTTTCTTACTCAATATACTTTTCTCTTTACCTGTAATCATTTTAAACCGGAATTTCAACAATAAAATGTTTTAATTTTTTTTGCAAAAATCCCTGATGGCTAGCCTTACTGATTTTGAACGGATAAAATTTATAGTCACAGATTCTGTTTCTTTCCGTTATTTTGCGTTATTGAAGTAGTTTTGAGTAGATCAGCGTTTAAAGTTGTTGCATTATGCCGCCTCATTCACCAGTAATCCAGGTTCGATGACAGAACATAACCACGGATTTCAAAATACGAAATTTCCAATAACCGGGCTTTCCAAATGCAACCAACCGTTAGTTTCTTACTCAATATACTTTTCTCTTTACCTGTAATCATTTTAAACCGGAATTTCAACAATAAAATGTTTTAATTTT
The DNA here is from genome assembly GCA_947310385.1 of Nephrotoma appendiculata. Classification (NCBI taxonomy): domain Eukaryota; kingdom Metazoa; phylum Arthropoda; class Insecta; order Diptera; family Tipulidae; genus Nephrotoma; species Nephrotoma appendiculata. Next base: position 278,101,552 of record OX371223.1, read on the forward strand.
TTTGCAAAAATCCCTGATGGTTAGCCTTACTGATTTTGAACGGATAAAATTTATAGTCACAGATTCTGTTTCTTTCCGTTATATTGCGTTATTGATGTGATTTTGAGTAGATCAGCGTTTAAAGTTGTTGCATTATGCCGCCTCATTCACCAGTAATCCAGGTTCGATGACAGAACATAACCACGGATTTCAAAATACGAAATTTCCAATAACCGGGCTTTCCAAATGCAACCAACCGTTAGTTTCTTACTCAATATACTTTTCTCTTTACCTGTAATCATTTTAAACCGGAATTTCAACAATAAAATGTTTTAATTTTTTTGCAAAAATCCCTGATGGCTAGCCTTACTGATTTGAACGGATAAAATTTATAGTCACAGATTCTGTTTCTTTCCGTTATTTTGCGTTATTGAAGTAATTTTGAGTAGATCAGCGTTTAAAGTTGTTGCATTATGCCGCCTCATTCACCAGTAATCCAGGTTCGATGACAGAACATAACCACGGATTTCAAAATACGAAATTTCCAATAACCGGGCTTTCCAAATGCAACCAACCGTTAGTTTCTTACTCAATATACTTTTCTCTTTACCTGTAATCATTTTAAACCGGAATTTCAACAATAAAATGTTTTAATTTTTTTTGCAAAAATCCCTGATGGCTTAGCCTTACTGATTTTGAACGGATAAAATTTATAGTCACAGATTCTGTTTCTTTCCGTTATTTTGCGTTATTGAAGTAATTTTGAGTAGATCAGCGTTTAAAGTTGTTGCATTATGCCGCCTCATTCACCAGTAATCCAGGTTCGATGACAGAACATAACCACGGATTTCAAAATACGAAATTTCCAATAACCGGTCTTTCCAAATGCAACCAACCGTTAGTTTCTTACTCAATATACTTTTCTCTTTACCTGTAATCATTTTAAACCGGAATTTCAACAATAAAATGTTTTAATTTTTTTTGCAAAAATCCCTGATGGTTAGCCTTACTGATTTTGAACGGATAAAATTTATAGTCACAGATTCTGTTTCTTTCCGTTATTTTGCGTTATTGATGTAATTTTGAGTAGATCAGCGTTTAAAGTTGTTGCATTATGCCGCCTCATTCACCAGTAATCCAGGTTCGATGACAGAACATAACCACGGATTTCAAAATACGAAATTTCCAATAACCGGTCTTTCCAAATGCAACCAACCGTTAGTTTCTTACTCAATATACTTTTCTCTTTACCTGTAATCACTTTAAACCGGAATTTCAACAATAAAATGTTTTAATTTTTTTTGCAAAAATCCCTGATGGCTAGCCTTACTGATTTTGAACGGATAAAATTTATAGTCACAGATTCTGTTTCTTTCCGTTATTTTGCGTTATTGATGTAATTTTGAGTTGATCAGCGTTTAAAGTTGTTGCATTATGCCGCCTCATTCACCAGTAATCCAGGTTCGATGACAGAACATAACCACGGATTTCAAAATACGAAATTTCCAATAACCGGGCTTTCCAAATGCAACCAACCGTTAGTTTCTTACTCAATATACTTTTCTCTTTACCTGTAATCATTTTAAACCGGAATTTCAACAATAAAATGTTTTAATTTTTTTGCAAAAATCCCTGATGGCTAGCCTTACTGATTTTGAACGGATAAAATTTATAGTCACAGATTCTGTTTCTTTCCGTTATTTTGCGTTATTGAAGTAATTTTGAGTAGATCAGCGTTTAAAGTTGTTGCATTATGCCGCCTCATTCACCAGTAATCCAGGTTCGATGACAGAACATAACCACGGATTTCAAAATACGAAATTTCCAATAACCGGGCTTTCCAAATGCAACCAACCGTTAGTTTCTTACTCAATATACTTTTCTCTTTACCTGTACTCATTTTAAACCGGAATTTCAACAATAAAATGTTTTAATTTTTTTGCAAAAATCCCTGATGGCTAGCCTTACTGATTTTGAACGGATAAAATTTATAGTCCCAGATTCTGTTTCTTTCCGTTATTTTGCGTTATTGATGTAATTTTGAGTAGATCAGCGTTTAAAGTTGTTGCATTATGCCGCCTCATTCACCAGTAATCCAGGTTCGATGACAGAACATAACCACGGATTTCAAAATACGAAATTTCCAATAACCGGGCTTTCCAAATGCAACCAACCGTTAGTTTCTTACTCAATATACTTTTCTCTTTACCTGTAATCATTTTAAACCGGAATTTCAACAATAAAATGTTTTATTTTTTTTTGCAAAAATCCCTGATGGTTAGCCTTACTGATTTTGAACGGATAAAATTTATAGTCACAGATTCTGTTTCTTTCCGTTATTTTGCGTTATTGATGTAATTTTGAGTTGATCAGCGTTTAAAGTTGTTGCATTATGCCGCCTCATTCACCAGTAATCCAGGTTCGATGACAGAACATAACCACGGATTTCAAAATACGAAATTTCCAATAACCGGGCTTTCCAAATGCAACCAACCGTTAGTTTCTTACTCAATATACTTTTCTCTTTACCTGTAATCATTTTAAACCGGAATTTCAACAATAAAATGTTTTAATTTTTTTGCAAAAATCCCTGATGGCTAGCCTTACTGATTTTGAACGGATAAAATTTATAGTCACAGATTCTGTTTCTTTCCGTTATTTTGCGTTATTGAAGTAGTTTTGAGTAGATCAGCGTTTAAAGTTGTTGCATTATGCCGCCTCATTCACCAGTAATCCAGGTTCGATGACAGAACATAACCACGGATTTCAAAATACGAAATTTCCAATAACCGGGCTTTCCAAATGCAACCAACCGTTAGTTTCTTACTCAATATACTTTTCTCTTTACCTGTAATCATTTTAAACCGGAATTTCAACAATAAAATGTTTTAATTTTTTTTGCAAAAATCCCTGATGGTTAGCCTTGCTGATTTTGAACGGATAAAATTTATAGTCACAGATTCTGTTTCTTTCCGTTATATTGCGTTATTGATGTGATTTTGAGTAGATCAGCGTTTAAAGTTGTTGCATTATGCCGCCTCATTCACCAGTAATCCAGGTTCGATGACAGAACATAACCACGGATTTCAAAATACGAAATTTCCAATAACCGGTCTTTCCAAATGCAACCAACCGTTAGTTTCTTACTCAATATACTTTTCTCTTTACCTGTAATCATTTTAAACCGGAATTTCAACAATAAAATGTTTTAATTTTTTTTGCAAAAATCCCTGATGGCTAGCCTTACTGATTTTGAACGGACAAAATTTATAGTCACAGATTCTGTTTCTTTCCGTTATTTTGCGTTATTGATGTAATTTTGAGTAGATCAGCGTTTAAAGTTGTTGCATTATGCCGCCTCATTCACCAGTAATCCAGGTTCGATGACAGAACATAACCACGGATTTCAAAATACGAAATTTCCAATAACCGGTCTTTCCAAATGCAACCAACCGTTAGTTTCTTACTCAATATACTTTTCTCTTTACCTGTAATCATTTTAAACCGGAATTTCAACAATAAAATGTTTTAATTTTTTTTGCAAAAATCCCTGATGGTTAGCCTTACTGATTTTGAACGGATAAAATTTATAGTCACAGATTCTGTTTCTTTCCGTTATTTTGCGTTATTGATGTAATTTTGAGTAGATCAGCGTTTAAAGTTGTTGCATTATGCCGCCTCATTCACCAGTAATCCAGGTTCGATGACAGAACATAACCACGGATTTCAAAATACGAAATTTCCAATAACCGGTCTTTCCAAATGCAACCAACCGTTAGTTTCTTACTCAATATACTTTTCTCTTTACCTGTAATCACTTTAAACCGGAATTTCAACAATAAAATGTTTTAATTTTTTTTGCAAAAATCCCTGATGGCTAGCCTTACTGATTTTGAACGGATAAAATTTATAGTCACAGATTCTGTTTCTTTCCGTTATTTTGCGTTATTGATGTAATTTTGAGTTGATCAGCGTTTAAAGTTGTTGCATTATGCCGCCTCATTCACCAGTAATCCAGGTTCGATGACAGAACATAACCACGGATTTCAAAATACGAAATTTCCAATAACCGGGCTTTCCAAATGCAACCAACCGTTAGTTTCTTACTCAATATACTTTTCTCTTTACCTGTAATCATTTTAAACCGGAATTTCAACAATAAAATGTTTTAATTTTTTTGCAAAAATCCCTGATGGCTAGCCTTACTGATTTTGAACGGATAAAATTTATAGTCACAGATTCTGTTTCTTTCCGTTATTTTGCGTTATTGAAGTAATTTTGAGTAGATCAGCGTTTAAAGTTGTTGCATTATGCCGCCTCATTCACCAGTAATCCAGGTTCGATGACAGAACATAACCACGGATTTCAAAATACGAAATTTCCAATAACCGGTCTTTCCAAATGCAACCAACCGTTAGTTTCTTACTCAATATACTTTTCTCTTTACCTGTACTCATTTTAAACCGGAATTTCAACAATAAAATGTTTTAATTTTTTTGCAAAAATCCCTGATGGCTAGCCTTACTGATTTTGAACGGATAAAATTTATAGTCCCAGATTCTGTTTCTTTCCGTTATTTTGCGTTATTGATGTAATTTTGAGTAGATCAGCGTTTAAAGTTGTTGCATTATGCCGCCTCATTCACCAGTAATCCAGGTTCGATGACAGAACATAACCACGGATTTCAAAATACGAAATTTCCAATAACCGGTCTTTCCAAATGCAACCAACCGTTAGTTTCTTACTCAATATACTTTTCTCTTTACCTGTAATCATTTTAAACCGGAATTTCAACAATAAAATGTTTTAATTTTTTTTGCAAAAATCCCTGATGGCTAGCCTTACTGATTTTGAACGGACAAAATTTATAGTCACAGATTCTGTTTCTTTCCGTTATTTTGCGTTATTGATGTAATTTTGAGTAGATCAGCGTTTAAAGTTGTTGCATTATGCCGCCTCATTCACCAGTAATCCAGGTTCGATGACAGAACATAACCACGGATTTCAAAATACGAAATTTCCAATAACCGGTCTTTCCAAATGCAACCAACCGTTAGTTTCTTACTCAATATACTTTTCTCTTTACCTGTAATCATTTTAAACCGGAATTTCAACAATAAAATGTTTTAATTTTTTTTGCAAAAATCCCTGATGGTTAGCCTTACTGATTTTGAACGGATAAAATTTATAGTCACAGATTCTGTTTCTTTCCGTTATTTTGCGTTATTGATGTAATTTTGAGTAGATCAGCGTTTAAAGTTGTTGCATTATGCCGCCTCATTCACCAGTAATCCAGGTTCGATGACAGAACATAACCACGGATTTCAAAATACGAAATTTCCAATAACCGGTCTTTCCAAATGCAACCAACCGTTAGTTTCTTACTCAATATACTTTTCTCTTTACCTGTAATCACTTTAAACCGGAATTTCAACAATAAAATGTTTTAATTTTTTTTGCAAAAATCCCTGATGGCTAGCCTTACTGATTTTGAACGGATAAAATTTATAGTCACAGATTCTGTTTCTTTCCGTTATTTTGCGTTATTGATGTAATTTTGAGTTGATCAGCGTTTAAAGTTGTTGCATTATGCCGCCTCATTCACCAGTAATCCAGGTTCGATGACAGAACATAACCACGGATTTCAAAATACGAAATTTCCAATAACCGGGCTTTCCAAATGCAACCAACCGTTAGTTTCTTACTCAATATACTTTTCTCTTTACCTGTAATCATTTTAAACCGGAATTTCAACAATAAAATGTTTTAATTTTTTTGCAAAAATCCCTGATGGCTAGCCTTACTGATTTTGAACGGATAAAATTTATAGTCACAGATTCTGTTTCTTTCCGTTATTTTGCGTTATTGAAGTAATTTTGAGTAGATCAGCGTTTAAAGTTGTTGCATTATGCCGCCTCATTCACCAGTAATCCAGGTTCGATGACAGAACATAACCACGGATTTCAAAATACGAAATTTCCAATAACCGGGCTTTCCAAATGCAACCAACCGTTAGTTTCTTACTCAATATACTTTTCTCTTTACCTGTACTCATTTTAAACCGGAATTTCAACAATAAAATGTTTTAATTTTTTTGCAAAAATCCCTGATGGCTAGCCTTACTGATTTTGAACGGATAAAATTTATAGTCCCAGATTCTGTTTCTTTCCGTTATTTTGCGTTATTGATGTAATTTTGAGTAGATCAGCGTTTAAAGTTGTTGCATTATGCCGCCTCATTCACCAGTAATCCAGGTTCGATGACAGAACATAACCACGGATTTCAAAATACGAAATTTCCAATAACCGGGCTTTCCAAATGCAACCAACCGTTAGTTTCTTACTCAATATACTTTTCTCTTTACCTGTAATCATTTTAAACCGGAATTTCAACAATAAAATGTTTTATTTTTTTTTGCAAAAATCCCTGATGGTTAGCCTTACTGATTTTGAACGGATAAAATTTATAGTCACAGATTCTGTTTCTTTCCGTTATTTTGCGTTATTGATGTAATTTTGAGTTGATCAGCGTTTAAAGTTGTTGCATTATGCCGCCTCATTCACCAGTAATCCAGGTTCGATGACAGAACATAACCACGGATTTCAAAATACGAAATTTCCAATAACCGGGCTTTCCAAATGCAACCAACCGTTAGTTTCTTACTCAATATACTTTTCTCTTTACCTGTAATCATTTTAAACCGGAATTTCAACAATAAAATGTTTTAATTTTTTTGCAAAAATCCCTGATGGCTAGCCTTACTGATTTTGAACGGATAAAATTTATAGTCACAGATTCTGTTTCTTTCCGTTATTTTGCGTTATTGAAGTAGTTTTGAGTAGATCAGCGTTTAAAGTTGTTGCATTATGCCGCCTCATTCACCAGTAATCCAGGTTCGATGACAGAATATAACCACGGATTTCAAAATACGAAATTTCCAATAACCGGGCTTTCCAAATGCAACCAACCGTTAGTTTCTTACTCAATATACTTTTCTCTTTACCTGTAATCATTTTAAACCGGAATTTCAACAATAAAATGTTTTAATTTTTTTTGCAAAAATCCCTGATGGTTAGCCTTACTGATTTTGAACGGATAAAATTTATAGTCACAGATTCTGTTTCTTTCCGTTATATTGCGTTATTGATGTGATTTTGAGTAGATCAGCGTTTAAAGTTGTTGCATTATGCCGCCTCATTCACCAGTAATCCAGGTTCGATGACAGAACATAACCACGGATTTCAAAATACGAAATTTCCAATAACCGGGCTTTCCAAATGCAACCAACCGTTAGTTTCTTACTCAATATACTTTTCTCTTTACCTGTAATCATTTTAAACCGGAATTTCAACAATAAAATGTTTTAATTTTTTTTGCAAAAATCCCTGATGGTTAGCCTTACTGATTTTGAACGGATAAAATTTATAGTCACAGATTCTGTTTCTTTCCGTTATTTTGCGTTATTGATGTAATTTTGAGTAGATCAGCGTTTAAAGTTGTTGCATTATGCCGCCTCATTCACCAGTAATCCGGGTTCGATGACAGAACATAACCACGGATTTCAAAATACGAAATTTCCAATAACCGGGCTTTCCAAATGCAACCAACCGTTAGTTTCTTACTCAATATACTTTTCTCTTTACCTGTAATCATTTTAAACCGGAATTTCAACAATAAAATGTTTTAATTTTTTTGCAAAAATCCCTGATGGCTAGCCTTACTGATTTTGAACGGATAAAATTTATAGTCACAGATTCTGTTTCTTTCCGTTATTTTGCGTTATTGAAGTAATTTTGAGTAGATCAGCGTTTAAAGTTGTTGCATTATGCCGCCTCATTCACCAGTAATCCAGGTTCGATGACAGAACATAACCACGGATTTCAAAATACGAAATTTCCAATAACCGGGCTTTCCAAATGCAACCAACCGTTAGTTTCTTACTCAATATACTTTTCTCTTTACCTGTAATCATTTTAAACCGGAATTTCAACAATAAAATGTTTTAATTTTTTTGCAAAAATCCCTGATGGCTAGCCTTACTGATTTTGAACGGATAAAATTTATAGTCACAGATTCTGTTTCTTTCCGTTATTTTGCGTTATTGAAGTAATTTTGAGTAGATCAGCGTTTAAAGTTGTTGCATTATGCCGCCTCATTCACCAGTAATCCAGGTTCGATGACAGAACATAACCACGGATTTCAAAATACGAAATTTCCAATAACCGGTCTTTCCAAATGCAACCAACCGTTAGTTTCTTACTCAATATACTTTTCTCTTTACCTGTAATCATTTTAAACCGGAATTTCAACAATAAAATGTTTTAATTTTTTTTGCAAAAATCCCTGATGGCTAGCCTTACTGATTTTGAACGGACAAAATTTATAGTCACAGATTCTGTTTCTTTCCGTTATTTTGCGTTATTGATGTAATTTTGAGTAGATCAGCGTTTAAAGTTGTTGCATTATGCCGCCTCATTCACCAGTAATCCAGGTTCGATGACAGAACATAACCACGGATTTCAAAATACGAAATTTCCAATAACCGGTCTTTCCAAATGCAACCAACCGTTAGTTTCTTACTCAATATACTTTTCTCTTTACCTGTAATCATTTTAAACCGGAATTTCAACAATAAAATGTTTTAATTTTTTTTGCAAAAATCCCTGATGGTTAGCCTTACTGATTTTGAACGGATAAAATTTATAGTCACAGATTCTGTTTCTTTCCGTTATTTTGCGTTATTGATGTAATTTTGAGTAGATCAGCGTTTAAAGTTGTTGCATTATGCCGCCTCATTCACCAGTAATCCAGGTTCGATGACAGAACATAACCACGGATTTCAAAATACGAAATTTCCAATAACCGGTCTTTCCAAATGCAACCAACCGTTAGTTTCTTACTCAATATACTTTTCTCTTTACCTGTAATCACTTTAAACCGGAATTTCAACAATAAAATGTTTTAATTTTTTTTGCAAAAATCCCTGATGGCTAGCCTTACTGATTTTGAACGGATAAAATTTATAGTCACAGATTCTGTTTCTTTCCGTTATTTTGCGTTATTGATGTAATTTTGAGTTGATCAGCGTTTAAAGTTGTTGCATTATGCCGCCTCATTCACCAGTAATCCAGGTTCGATGACAGAACATAACCACGGATTTCAAAATACGAAATTTCCAATAACCGGTCTTTCCAAATGCAACCAACCGTTAGTTTCTTACTCAATATACTTTTCTCTTTACCTGTAATCATTTTAAACCGGAATTTCAACAATAAAATGTTTTAATTTTTTTTGCAAAAATCCCTGATGGTTAGCCTTACTGATTTTGAACGGATAAAATTTATAGTCACAGATTCTGTTTCTTTCCGTTATTTTGCGTTATTGATGTAATTTTGAGTAGATCAGCGTTTAAAGTTGTTGCATTATGCCGCCTCATTCACCAGTAATCCAGGTTCGATGACAGAACATAACCACGGATTTCAAAATACGAAATTTCCAATAACCGGTCTTTCCAAATGCAACCAACCGTTAGTTTCTTACTCAATATACTTTTCTCTTTACCTGTAATCACTTTAAACCGGAATTTCAACAATAAAATGTTTTAATTTTTTTTGCAAAAATCCCTGATGGCTAGCCTTACTGATTTTGAACGGATAAAATTTATAGTCACAGATTCTGTTTCTTTCCGTTATTTTGCGTTATTGATGTAATTTTGAGTTGATCAGCGTTTAAAGTTGTTGCATTATGCCGCCTCATTCACCAGTAATCCAGGTTCGATGACAGAACATAACCACGGATTTCAAAATACGAAATTTCCAATAACCGGTCTTTCCAAATGCAACCAACCGTTAGTTTCTTACTCAATATACTTTTCTCTTTACCTGTAATCACTTTAAACCGGAATTTCAACAATAAAATGTTTTAATTTTTTTTGCAAAAATCCCTGATGGCTAGCCTTACTGATTTTGAACGGATAAAATTTATAGTCACAGATTCAGTTCTTTTCCGTTATTTTGCGTTATTGATGTAATTTTGAGTAGATCAGCGTTTAAAGTTGTTGCATTATGCCGCCTCATTCACCAGTAATCCAGGTTCGATGACAGAACATAACCACGGATTTCAAAACCCGAAATTTCCAATAACCGGGCTTTCCAAATGCAACCAACCGTTAGTTTCCTACTCAATATACTTTTCTCTTTACCTGTAATCATTTTAAACCGGAATTTCAACAATAAAATGTTTTAATTTTTTTTGCAAAAATCCCTGATGGCTAGCCTTACTGATTTTGAACGGATAAAATTTATAGTCACAGATTCTGTTTCTTTCCGTTATTTTGCGTTATTGATGTAATTTTGAGTAGATCAGCGTTTAAAGTTGTTGCATTATGCCGCCTCATTCACCAGTAATCCAGGTTCGATGACAGAACATAACCACGGATTTCAAAATACGAAATTTCCAATAACCGGGCTTTCCAAATGCAACCAACCGTTAGTTTCTTACTCAATATACTTTTCTCTTTACCTGTAATCATTTTAAACCGGAATTTCAACAATAAAATGTTTTATTTTTTTTTGCAAAAATCCCTGATGGTTAGCCTTACTGATTTTGAACGGATAAAATTTATAGTCACAGATTCTGTTTCTTTCCGTTATTTTGCGTTATTGATGTAATTTTGAGTTGATCAGCGTTTAAAGTTGTTGCATTATGCCGCCTCATTCACCAGTAATCCAGGTTCGATGACAGAACATAACCACGGATTTCAAAATACGAAATTTCCAATAACCGGGCTTTCCAAATGCAACCAACCGTTAGTTTCTTACTCAATATACTTTTCTCTTTACCTGTAATCATTTTAAACCGGAATTTCAACAATAAAATGTTTTAATTTTTTTGCAAAAATCCCTGATGGCTAGCCTTACTGATTTTGAACGGATAAAATTTATAGTCACAGATTCTGTTTCTTTCCGTTATTTTGCGTTATTGAAGTAGTTTTGAGTAGATCAGCGTTTAAAGTTGTTGCATTATGCCGCCTCATTCACCAGTAATCCAGGTTCGATGACAGAACATAACCACGGATTTCAAAATACGAAATTTCCAATAACCGGGCTTTCCAAATGCAACCAACCGTTAGTTTCTTACTCAATATACTTTTCTCTTTACCTGTAATCATTTTAAACCGGAATTTCAACAATAAAATGTTTTAATTTTTTTTGCAAAAATCCCTGATGGTTAGCCTTACTGATTTTGAACGGATAAAATTTATAGTCACAGATTCTGTTTCTTTCCGTTATATTGCGTTATTGATGTGATTTTGAGTAGATCAGCGTTTAAAGTTGTTGCATTATGCCGCCTCATTCACCAGTAATCCAGGTTCGATGGCAGAACATAACCACGGATTTCAAAATACGAAATTTCCAATAACCGGGCTTTCCAAATGCAACCAACCGTTAGTTTCTTACTCAATATACTTTTCTCTTTACCTGTAATCATTTTAAACCGGAATTTCAACAATAAAATGTTTCAATTTTTTTTGCAAAAATCCCTGATGGTTAGCCTTACTGATTTTGAACGGATAAAATTTATAGTCACAGATTCTGTTCCTTTCCGTTATTTTGCGTTATTGATGTAATTTTGAGTAGATCAGCGTTTAAAGTTGTTGCATTATGCCGCCTCATTCACCAGTAATCCAGGTTCGATGACAGAACATAACCACGGATTTCAAAATACGAAATTTCCAATAACCGGGCTTTCCAAATGCAACCAACCGTTAGTTTCTTACTCAATATACTTTTCTCTTTACCTGTAATCATTTTAAACCGGAATTTCAACAATAAAATGTTTTAATTTTTTTTGCAAAAATCCCTGATGGTTAGCCTTAGTGATTTTGAACGGATAAAATTTATAGTCACAGATTCTGTTTCTTTCCGTTATTTTGCGTTATTGATGTAATTTTGAGTAGATCGGCGTTTAAAGTTGTTGCATTATGCCGCCTCATTCACCAGTAATCCAGGTTCGATGACAGAACATAACCACGGATTTCAAAATACGAAATTTCCAATAACCGGGCTTTCCAAATGCAACCAACCGTTAGTTTCTTACTCAATATACTTTTCTCTTTACCTGTAATCATTTTAAACCGGAATTTCAACAATAAAATGTTTTAATTTTTTTTGCAAAAATCCCTGATGGTTAGCCTTAGTGATTTTGAACGGATAAAATTTATAGTCACAGATTCTGTTTCTTTCCGTTATTTTGCGTTATTGATGTAATTTTGAGTAGATCGGCGTTTAAAGTTGTTGCATTATGCCGCCTCATTCACCAGTAATCCAGGTTCGATGACAGAACATAACCACGGATTTCAAAATACGAAATTTCCAATAACCGGTCTTTCCAAATGCAACCAACCGTTAGTTTCTTACTCAATATACTTTTCTCTTTACCTGTAATCATTTTAAACCGGAATTTCAACAATAAAATGTTTTAATTTTTTTTGCAAAAATCCCTGATGGTTAGCCTTACTGATTTTGAACGGATAAAATTTATAGTCACAGATTCTGTTTCTTTCCGTTATTTTGCGTTATTGATGTAATTTTGAGTAGATCAGCGTTTAAAGTTGTTGCATTATGCCGCCTCATTCACCAGTAATCCAGGTTCGATGACAGAACATAACCACGGATTTCAAAATACGAAATTTCCAATAACCGGGCTTTCCAAATGCAACCAACCGTTAGTTTCTTACTCAATATACTTTTCTCTTTACCTGTAATCATTTTAAACCGGAATTTCAACAATAAAATGTTTTAATTTTTTTTGCAAAAATCCCTGATGGTTAGCCTTACTGATTTTGAACGGATAAAATTTATAGTCACAGATTCTGTTCCTTTCCGTTATTTTGCGTTATTGATGTAATTTTGAGTAGATCAGCGTTTAAAGTTGTTGCATTATGCCGCCTCATTCACCAGTAATCCAGGTTCGATGACAGAACATAACCACGGATTTCAAAATACGAAATTTCCAATAACCGGGCTTTCCAAATGCAACCAACCGTTAGTTTCTTACTCAATATACTTTTCTCTTTACCTGTAATCATTTTAAACCGGAATTTCAACAATAAAATGTTTTAATTTTTTTTGCAAAAATCCCTGATGGTTGGCCTTACTGATTTTGAACGGATAAAATTTATAGTCACATATTCTGTTTCTTTCCGTTATTTTGCGTTATTGATGTAATTTTGAGTAGATCAGCGTTTAAAGTTGTTGCATTATGCCGCATCATTCACCAGTAATCCAGGTTCGATGACAGAACATAACCACGGATTTCAAAATACGAAATTTCCAATAACCGGGCTTTCCAAATGCAACCAACCGTTAGTTTCTTACTCAATATACTTTTCTCTTTACCTGTAATCATTTTAAACCGGAATTTCAACAATAAAATGTTTTAATTTTTTTTGCAAAAATCCCTGATGGTTAGCCTTACTGATTTTGAACGGATAAAATTTATAGTCACAGATTCTGTTTCTTTCCGTTATATTGCGTTATTGATGTGATTTTGAGTAGATCAGCGTTTAAAGTTGTTGCATTATGCCGCCTCATTCACCAGTAATCCAGGTTCGATGACAGAACATAACCACGGATTTCAAAATACGAAATTTCCAATAACCGGGCTTTCCAAATGCAACCAACCGTTAGTTTCTTACTCAATATACTTTTCTCTTTACCTGTAATCATTTTAAACCGGAATTTCAACAATAAAATGTTTTAATTTTTTTTGCAAAAATCCCTGATGGTTAGCCTTACTGATTTTGAACGGATAAAATTTATAGTCACAGATTCTGTTTCTTTCCGTTATTTTGCGTTATTGATGTAATTTTGAGTAGATCAGCGTTTAAAGTTGTTGCATTATGCCGCCTCATTCACCAGTAATCCAGGTTCGATGACAGAACATAACCACGGATTTCAAAATACGAAATTTCCAATAACCGGGCTTTCCAAATGCAACCAACCGTTAGTTTCTTACTCAATATACTTTTCTCTTTACCTGTAATCATTTTAAACCGGAATTTCAACAATAAAATGTTTTAATTTTTTTTGCAAAAATCCCTGATGGTTAGCCTTACTGATTTTGAACGGATAAAATTTATAGTCACAGATTCTGTTTCTTTCCGTTATTTTGCGTTATTGATGTAATTTTGAGTAGATCAGCGTTTAAAGTTGTTGCATTATGCCGCCTCATTCACCAGTAATCCGGGTTCGATGACAGAACATAACCACGGATTTCAAAATACGAAATTTCCAATAACCGGGCTTTCCAAATGCAACCAACCGTTAGTTTCTTACTCAATATACTTTTCTCTTTACCTGTAATCATTTTAAACCGGAATTTCAACAATAAAATGTTTTAATTTTTTTGCAAAAATCCCTGATGGCTAGCCTTACTGATTTTGAACGGATAAAATTTATAGTCACAGATTCTGTTTCTTTCCGTTATATTGCGTTATTGATGTAATTTTGAGTAGATCAGCGTTTAAAGTTGTTGCATTATGCCGCCTCATTCACCAGTAATCCAGGTTCGATGACAGAACATAACCACGGATTTCAAAATACGAAATTTCCAATAACCGGGCTTTCCAAATGCAACCAACCGTTAGTTTCTTACTCAATATACTTTTCTCTTTACCTGTACTCATTTTAAACCGGAATTTCAACAATAAAATGTTTTAATTTTTTTGCAAAAATCCCTGATGGCTAGCCTTACTGATTTTGAACGGATAAAATTTATAGTCACAGATTCTGTTTCTTTCCGTTATTTTGCGTTATTGATGTAATTTTGAGTAGATCAGCGTTTAAAGTTGTTGCATTATGCCGCCTCATTCACCAGTAATCCAGGTTCGATGACAGAACATAACCACGGATTTCAAAATACGAAATTTCCAATAACCGGTCTTTCCAAATGCAACCAACCGTTAGTTTCTTACTCAATATACTTTTCTCTTTACCTGTAATCATTTTAAACCGGAATTTCAACAATAAAATGTTTTAATTTTTTTTGCAAAAATCCCTGATGGCTAGCCTTACTGATTTTGAACGGACAAAATTTATAGTCACAGATTCTGTTTCTTTCCGTTATTTTGCGTTATTGATGTAATTTTGAGTAGATCAGCGTTTAAAGTTGTTGCATTATGCCGCCTCATTCACCAGTAATCCAGGTTCGATGACAGAACATAACCACGGATTTCAAAATACGAAATTTCCAATAACCGGTCTTTCCAAATGCAACCAACCGTTAGTTTCTTACTCAATATACTTTTCTCTTTACCTGTAATCATTTTAAACCGGAATTTCAACAATAAAATGTTTTAATTTTTTTTGCAAAAATCCCTGATGGTTAGCCTTACTGATTTTGAACGGATAAAATTTATAGTCACAGATTCTGTTTCTTTCCGTTATTTTGCGTTATTGATGTAATTTTGAGTAGATCAGCGTTTAAAGTTGTTGCATTATGCCGCCTCATTCACCAGTAATCCAGGTTCGATGACAGAACATAACCACGGATTTCAAAATACGAAATTTCCAATAACCGGTCTTTCCAAATGCAACCAACCGTTAGTTTCTTACTCAATATACTTTTCTCTTTACCTGTAATCACTTTAAACCGGAATTTCAACAATAAAATGTTTTAATTTTTTTTGCAAAAATCCCTGATGGCTAGCCTTACTGATTTTGAACGGATAAAATTTATAGTCACAGATTCTGTTTCTTTCCGTTATTTTGCGTTATTGATGTAATTTTGAGTAGATCAGCGTTTAAAGTTGTTGCATTATGCCGCCTCATTCACCAGTAATCCAGGTTCGATGACAGAACATAACCACGGATTTCAAAATACGAAATTTCCAATAACCGGGCTTTCCAAATGCAACCAACCGTTAGTTTCTTACTCAATATACTTTTCTCTTTACCTGTAATCATTTTAAACCGGAATTTAAACAATAAAATGTTTCAATTTTTTTTGCAAAAATCCCTGATGGTTAGCCTTACTGATTTTGAACGGATAAAATTTATAGTCACAGATTCTGTTTCTTTCCGTTATTTTGCGTTATTGATGTAATTTTGAGTAGATCAGCGTTTAAAGTTGTTGCATTATGCCGCCTCATTCACCAGTAATCCAGGTTCGATGACAGAATATAACCACGGATTTCAAAATACGAAATTTCCAATAACCGGGCTTTCCAAATGCAACCAACCGTTAGTTTCTTACTCAATATACTTTTCTCTTTACCTGTAATCATTTTAAACCGGAATTTCAACAATAAAATGTTTTAATTTTTTTTGCAAAAATCCCTGATGGCTAGCCTTACTGATTTTGAACGGATAAAATTTATAGTCACAGATTCTGTTTCTTTCCATTATTTTGCGTTATTGATGTAATTTTGAGTAGATCAGCGTTTAAAGTTGTTGCATTATGCCGCCTCATTCACCAGTAATCCAGGTTCGATGACAGAACATAACCACGGATTTCAAAATACGAAATTTCCAATAACCGGTCTTTCCAAATGCAACCAACCGTTAGTTTCTTACTCAATATACTTTTCTCTTTACCTGTAATCATTTTAAACCGGAATTTCAACAATAAAATGTTTTAATTTTTTTTGCAAAAATCCCTGATGGTTAGCCTTACTGATTTTGAACGGATAAAATTTATAGTCACAGATTCTGTTTCTTTCCGTTATTTTGCGTTATTGATGTAATTTTGAGTAGATCAGCGTTTAAAGTTGTTGCATTATGCCGCCTCATTCACCAGTAATCCAGGTTCGATGACAGAACATAACCACGGATTTCAAAATACGAAATTTCCAATAACCGGGCTTTCCAAATGCAACCAACCGTTAGTTTCTTACTCAATATACTTTTCTCTTTACCTGTAATCATTTTAAACCGGAATTTCAACAATAAAATGTTTTAATTTTTTTTGCAAAAATCCCTGATGGTTAGCCTTACTGATTTTGAACGGATAAAATTTATAGTCACAGATTCTGTTCCTTTCCGTTATTTTGCGTTATTGATGTAATTTTGAGTAGATCAGCGTTTAAAGTTGTTGCATTATGCCGCCTCATTCACCAGTAATCCAGGTTCGATGACAGAACATAACCACGGATTTCAAAATACGAAATTTCCAATAACCGGGCTTTCCAAATGCAACCAACCGTTAGTTTCTTACTCAATATACTTTTCTCTTTACCTGTAATCATTTTAAACCGGAATTTCAACAATAAAATGTTTTAATTTTTTTTGCAAAAATCCCTGATGGTTGGCCTTACTGATTTTGAACGGATAAAATTTATAGTCACATATTCTGTTTCTTTCCGTTATTTTGCGTTATTGATGTAATTTTGAGTAGATCAGCGTTTAAAGTTGTTGCATTATGCCGCATCATTCACCAGTAATCCAGGTTCGATGACAGAACATAACCACGGATTTCAAAATACGAAATTTCCAATAACCAGGCTTTCCAAATGCAACCAACCGTTAGTTTCTTACTCAATATGCTTTTCTCTTTACCTGTAATCATTTTAAACCGGAATTTCAACAATAAAATGTTTTAATTTTTTTTGCAAAAATCCCTGATGGTTAGCCTTACTGATTTTGAACGGATAAAATTTATAGTCACAGATTCTGTTTCTTTCCGTTATATTGCGTTATTGATGTAATTTTGAGTAGATCAGCGTTTAAAGTTGTTGCATTATGCCGCCTCATTCACCAGTAATCCAGGTTCGATGACAGAACATAACCACGGATTTCAAAATACGAAATTTCCAATAACCGGGCTTTCCAAATGCAACCAACCGTTAGTTTCTTACTCAATATACTTTTCTCTTTACCTGTAATCATTTTAAACCGGAATTTCAACAATAAAATGTTTCAATTTTTTTTGCAAAAATCCCTGATGGTTAGCCTTACTGATTTTGAACGGATAAAATTTATAGTCACAGATTCTGTTTCTTTCCGTTATTTTGCGTTATTGATGTAATTTTGAGTAGATCAGCGTTTAAAGTTGTTGCATTATGCCGCCTCATTCACCAGTAATCCAGGTTCGATGACAGAACATAACCACGGATTTCAAAATACGAAATTTCCAATAACCGGGCTTTCCAAATGCAACCAACCGTTAGTTTCTTACTCAATATACTTTTCTCTTTACCTGTAATCATTTTAAACCGGAATTTCAACAATAAAATGTTTTAATTTTTTTTGCAAAAATCCCTGATGGTTAGCCTTACTGATTTTGAACGGATAAAATTTATAGTCACAGATTCTGTTTCTTTCCGTTATTTTGCGTTATTGATGTAATTTTGAGTAGATCAGCGTTTAAAGTTGTTGCATTATGCCGCCTCATTCACCAGTAATCCGGGTTCGATGACAGAACATAACCACGGATTTCAAAATACGAAATTTCCAATAACCGGGCTTTCCAAATGCAACCAACCGTTAGTTTCTTACTCAATATACTTTTCTCTTTACCTGTAATCATTTTAAACCGGAATTTCAACAATAAAATGTTTTAATTTTTTTGCAAAAATCCCTGATGGCTAGCCTTACTGATTTTGAACGGATAAAATTTATAGTCACAGATTCTGTTTCTTTCCGTTATATTGCGTTATTGATGTAATTTTGAGTAGATCAGCGTTTAAAGTTGTTGCATTATGCCGCCTCATTCACCAGTAATCCAGGTTCGATGACAGAACATAACCACGGATTTCAAAATACGAAATTTCCAATAACCGGGCTTTCCAAATGCAACCAACCGTTAGTTTCTTACTCAATATACTTTTCTCTTTACCTGTACTCATTTTAAACCGGAATTTCAACAATAAAATGTTTTAATTTTTTTGCAAAAATCCCTGATGGCTAGCCTTACTGATTTTGAACGGATAAAATTTATAGTCACAGATTCTGTTTCTTTCCGTTATTTTGCGTTATTGATGTAATTTTGAGTAGATCAGCGTTTAAAGTTGTTGCATTATGCCGCCTCATTCACCAGTAATCCAGGTTCGATGACAGAACATAACCACGGATTTCAAAATACGAAATTTCCAATAACCGGTCTTTCCAAATGCAACCAACCGTTAGTTTCTTACTCAATATACTTTTCTCTTTACCTGTAATCATTTTAAACCGGAATTTCAACAATAAAATGTTTTAATTTTTTTTGCAAAAATCCCTGATGGCTAGCCTTACTGATTTTGAACGGACAAAATTTATAGTCACAGATTCTGTTTCTTTCCGTTATTTTGCGTTATTGATGTAATTTTGAGTAGATCAGCGTTTAAAGTTGTTGCATTATGCCGCCTCATTCACCAGTAATCCAGGTTCGATGACAGAACATAACCACGGATTTCAAAACCCGAAATTTCCAATAACCGGGCTTTCCAAATGCAACCAACCGTTAGTTTCCTACTCAATATACTTTTCTCTTTACCTGTAATCATTTTAAACCGGAATTTCAACAATAAAATGTTTTAATTTTTTTTGCAAAAATCCCTGATGGCTAGCCTTACTGATTTTGAACGGATAAAATTTATAGTCACAGATTCTGTTTCTTTCCGTTATTTTGCGTTATTGATGTAATTTTGAGTAGATCAGCGTTTAAAGTTGTTGCATTATGCCGCCTCATTCACCAGTAATCCAGGTTCGATGACAGAACATAACCACGGATTTCAAAATACGAAATTTCCAATAACCGGGCTTTCCAAATGCAACCAACCGTTAGTTTCTTACTCAATATACTTTTCTCTTTACCTGTAATCATTTTAAACCGGAATTTCAACAATAAAATGTTTTATTTTTTTTTGCAAAAATCCCTGATGGTTAGCCTTACTGATTTTGAACGGATAAAATTTATAGTCACAGATTCTGTTTCTTTCCGTTATTTTGCGTTATTGATGTAATTTTGAGTTGATCAGCGTTTAAAGTTGTTGCATTATGCCGCCTCATTCACCAGTAATCCAGGTTCGATGACAGAACATAACCACGGATTTCAAAATACGAAATTTCCAATAACCGGGCTTTCCAAATGCAACCAACCGTTAGTTTCTTACTCAATATACTTTTCTCTTTACCTGTAATCATTTTAAACCGGAATTTCAACAATAAAATGTTTTAATTTTTTTTGCAAAAATCCCTGATGGTTAGCCTTACTGATTTTGAACGGATAAAATTTATAGTCACAGATTCTGTTTCTTTCCGTTATTTTGCGTTATTGATGTAATTTTGAGTAGATCAGCGTTTAAAGTTGTTGCATTATGCCGCCTCATTCACCAGTAATCCAGGTTCGATGACAGAACATAACCACGGATTTCAAAATACGAAATTTCCAATAACCGGGCTTTCCAAATGCAACCAACCGTTAGTTTCTTACTCAATATACTTTTCTCTTTACCTGTAATCATTTTAAACCGGAATTTCAACAATAAAATGTTTTATTTTTTTTTGCAAAAATCCCTGATGGTTAGCCTTACTGATTTTGAACGGATAAAATTTATAGTCACAGATTCTGTTTCTTTCCGTTATTTTGCGTTATTGATGTAATTTTGAGTAGATCAGCGTTTAAAGTTGTTGCATTATGCCGCCTCATTCACCAGTAATCCAGGTTCGATGACAGAACATTACCACGGATTTCAAAATACGAAATTTCCAATAACCGGGCTTTCCAAATGCAACCAACCGTTAGTTTCTTACTCAATATACTTTTCTCTTTACCTGTAATCATTTTAAACCGGAATTTCAACAATAAAATGTTTTATTTTTTTTTGCAAAAATCCCTGATGGTTAGCCTTACTGATTTTGAACGGATAAAATTTATAGTCACAGATTCTGTTTCTTTCCGTTATTTTGCGTTATTGATGTAATTTTGAGTAGATCAGCGTTTAAAGTTGTTGCATTATGCCGCCTCATTCACCAGTAATCCAGGTTCGATGACAGAATATAACCACGGATTTCAAAATACGAAATTTCCAATAACCGGGCTTTCCAAATGCAACCAACCGTTAGTTTCTTACTCAATATACTTTTCTCTTTACCTGTAATCATTTTAAACCGGAATTTCAACAATAAAATGTTTTAATTTTTTTTGCAAAAATCCCTGATGGCTAGCCTTACTGATTTTGAACGGATAAAATTTATAGTCACAGATTCAGTTCTTTTCCGTTATTTTGCGTTATTGATGTAATTTTGAGTAGATCAGCGTTTAAAGTTGTTGCATTATGCCGCCTCATTCACCAGTAATCCAGGTTCGATGACAGAACATAACCACGGATTTCAAAACCCGAAATTTCCAATAACCGGGCTTTCCAAATGCAACCAACCGTTAGTTTCCTACTCAATATACTTTTCTCTTTACCTGTAATCATTTTAAACCGGAATTTCAACAATAAAATGTTTTAATTTTTTTTGCAAAAATCCCTGATGGCTAGCCTTACTGATTTTGAACGGATAAAATTTATAGTCACAGATTCTGTTTCTTTCCGTTATTTTGCGTTATTGATGTAATTTTGAGTAGATCAGCGTTTAAAGTTGTTGCATTATGCCGCCTCATTCACCAGTAATCCAGGTTCGATGACAGAACATAACCACGGATTTCAAAATACGAAATTTCCAATAACCGGGCTTTCCAAATGCAACCAACCGTTAGTTTCTTACTCAATATACTTTTCTCTTTACCTGTAATCATTTTAAACCGGAATTTCAACAATAAAATGTTTTATTTTTTTTTGCAAAAATCCCTGATGGTTAGCCTTACTGATTTTGAACGGATAAAATTTATAGTCACAGATTCTGTTTCTTTCCGTTATTTTGCGTTATTGATGTAATTTTGAGTTGATCAGCGTTTAAAGTTGTTGCATTATGCCGCCTCATTCACCAGTAATCCAGGTTCGATGACAGAACATAACCACGGATTTCAAAATACGAAATTTCCAATAACCGGGCTTTCCAAATGCAACCAACCGTTAGTTTCTTACTCAATATACTTTTCTCTTTACCTGTAATCATTTTAAACCGGAATTTCAACAATAAAATGTTTTAATTTTTTTTGCAAAAATCCCTGATGGTTAGCCTTACTGATTTTGAACGGATAAAATTTATAGTCACAGATTCTGTTTCTTTCCGTTATTTTGCGTTATTGATGTAATTTTGAGTAGATCAGCGTTTAAAGTTGTTGCATTATGCCGCCTCATTCACCAGTAATCCAGGTTCGATGACAGAACATAACCACGGATTTCAAAATACGAAATTTCCAATAACCGGGCTTTCCAAATGCAACCAACCGTTAGTTTCTTACTCAATATACTTTTCTCTTTACCTGTAATCATTTTAAACCGGAATTTCAACAATAAAATGTTTTAATTTTTTTTGCAAAAATCCCTGATGGTTAGCCTTACTGATTTTGAACGGATAAAATTTATAGTCACAGATTCTGTTTCTTTCCGTTATTTTGCGTTATTGATGTAATTTTGAGTAGATCAGCGTTTAAAGTTGTTGCATTATGCCGCCTCATTCACCAGTAATCCAGGTTCGATGACAGAACATAACCACGGATTTCAAAATACGAAATTTCCAATAACCGGGCTTTCCAAATGCAACCAACCGTTAGTTTCTTACTCAATATACTTTTCTCTTTACCTGTAATCATTTTAAACCGGAATTTCAACAATAAAATGTTTTAATTTTTTTTGCAAAAATCCCTGATGGTTAGCCTTACTGATTTTGAACGGATAAAATTTATAGTCACAGATTCTGTTTCTTTCCGTTATTTTGCGTTATTGATGTAATTTTGAGTAGATCAGCGTTTAAAGTTGTTGCATTATGCCGCCTCATTCACCAGTAATCCAGGTTCGATGACAGAACATAACCACGGATTTCAAAATACGAAATTTCCAATAACCGGGCTTTCCAAATGCAACCAACCGTTAGTTTCTTACTCAATATACTTTTCTCTTTACCTGTAATCATTTTAAACCGGAATTTCCACAATAAAATGTTTTAATTTTTTTTTGCAAAAATCCCTGATGGTTGGCCTTACTGATTTTGAACGGATAAAATTTATAGTCACAGATTCTGTTTCTTTCCGTTATTTTGCGTTATTGATGTAATTTTGAGTAGATCAGCGTTTAAAGTTGTTGCATTATGCCGCCTCATTCACCAGTAATCCAGGTTCGATGACAGAATATAACCACGGATTTCAAAATACGAAATTTCCAATAACCGGGCTTTCCAAATGCAACCAACCGTTAGTTTCTTACTCAATATACTTTTCTCTTTACCTGTAATCATTTTAAACCGGAATTTCAACAATAAAATGTTTTAATTTTTTTTGCAAAAATCCCTGATGGTTAGCCTTACTGATTTTGAACGGATAAAATTTATAGTCACAGATTCTGTTTCTTTCCGTTATTTTGCGTTATTGATGTAATTTTGAGTAGATCAGCGTTTAAAGTTGTTGCATTATGCCGCCTCATTCACCAGTAATCCAGGTTCGATGACAGAACATAACCACGGATTTCAAAATACGAAATTTCCAATAACCGGGCTTTCCAAATGCAACCAACCGTTAGTTTCTTACTCAATATACTTTTCTCTTTACCTGTAATCATTTTAAACCGGAATTTCAACAATAAAATGTTTTAATTTTTTTTGCAAAAATCCCTGATGGTTAGCATTACTGATTTTGAACGGATAAAATTTATAGTCACAGATTCTGTTTCTTTCCGTTATTTTGCGTTATTGATGTAATTTTGAGTAGATCAGCGTTTAAAGTTGTTGCATTATGCCGCCTCATTCACCAGTAATCCAGGTTCGATGACAGAACATAACCACGGATTTCAAAATACGAAATTTCCAATAACCGGGCTTTCCAAATGCAACCAACCGTTAGTTTCTTACTCAATATACTTTTCTCTTTACCTGTAAATATTTTAAACCGGAATTTCAACAATAAAATGTTTTAATTTTTTTTGCAAAAATCCCTGATGGTTAGCCTTACTGATTTTGAACGGATAAAATTTATAGTCACAGATTCTGTTTCTTTCCGTTATTTTGCGTTATTGATGTAATTTTGAGTAGATCAGCGTTTAAAGTTGTTGCATTATGCCGCCTCATTCACCAGTAATCCAGGTTCGATGACAGAACATAACCACGGATTTAAAAATACGAAATTTCCAATAACCGGGCTTTCCAAATGCAACCAACCGTTAGTTTCTTACTCAATATACTTTTCTCTTTACCTGTAATCATTTTAAACCGGAATTTCAACAATAAAATGTTTTAATTTTTTTTGCAAAAATCCCTGATGGTTAGCCTTACTGATTTTGAACGGATAAAATTTATAGTCACAGATTCTGTTTCTTTCCGTTATTTTGCGTTATTGATGTAATTTTGAGTAGATCAGCGTTTAAAGTTGTTGCATTATGCCGCCTCATTCACCAGTAATCCAGGTTCGATGACAGAACATAACCACGGATTTCAAAATACGAAATTTCCAATAACCGGGCTTTCCAAATGCAACCAACCGTTAGTTTCTTACTCAATATACTTTTCTCTTTACCTGTAATCATTTTAAACCGGAATTTCAACAATAAAATGTTTTAATTTTTTTTGCAAAAATCCCTGATGGTTAGCCTTACTGATTTTGAACGGATAAAATTTATAGTCACAGATTCTGTTTCTTTCCGTTATTTTGCGTTATTGATGTAATTTTGAGTAGATCAGCGTTTAAAGTTGTTGCATTATGCCGCCTCATTCACCAGTAATCCAGGTTCGATGACAGAACATAACCACGGATTTCAAAATACGAAGTTTCCAATAACCGGGCTTTCCAAATGCAACCAACCGTTAGTTTCTTACTCAATATACTTTTCTCTTTACCTGTAATCATTTTAAACCGGAATTTCAACAATAAAATGTTTTAATTTTTTTTGCAAAAATCCCTGATGGTTAGCCTTACTGATTTTGAACGGATAAAATTTATAGTCACAGATTCTGTTTCTTTCCGTTATTTTGCGTTATTGATGTAATTTTGAGTAGATCAGCGTTTAAAGTTGTTGCATTATGCCGCCTCATTCACCAGTAATCCAGGTTCGATGACAGAACATAACCACGGATTTCAAAATACGAAATTTCCAATAACCGGGCTTTCCAAATGCAACCAACCGTTAGTTTCTTACTCAATATACTTTTCTCTTTACCTGTAATCATTTTAAACCGGAATTTCAACAATAAAATGTTTTAATTTTTTTTGCAAAAATCCCTGATGTTAGCCTTACTGATTTTGAACGGATAAAATTTATAGTCACAGATTCTGTTTCTTTCCGTTATTTTGCGTTATTGATGTAATTTTGAGTAGATCAGCGTTTAAAGTTGTTGCATTATGCCGCCTCATTCACCAGTAATCCAGGTTCGATGACAGAACATAACCACGGATTTCAAAATACGAAATTTCCAATAACCGGGCTTTCCAAATGCAACCAACCGTTAGTTTCTTACTCAATATACTTTTCTCTT
This sequence comes from Nephrotoma appendiculata, assembly GCA_947310385.1. NCBI lineage: Eukaryota > Metazoa > Arthropoda > Insecta > Diptera > Tipulidae > Nephrotoma > Nephrotoma appendiculata. The sequence goes on from OX371223.1 coordinate 278,127,084, forward strand.
TACCTGTAATCATTTTAAACCGGAATTTCAACAATAAAATGTTTTAATTTTTTTTGCAAAAATCCCTGATGGTTAGCCTTACTGATTTTGAACGGATAAAATTTATAGTCACAGATTCTGTTTCTTTCCGTTATTTTGCGTTATTGATGTAATTTTGAGTAGATCAGCGTTTAAAGTTGTTGCATTATGCCGCCTCATTCACCAGTAATCCAGGTTCGATGACAGAACATAACCACGGATTTCAAAATACGAAATTTCCAATAACCGGGCTTTCCAAATGCAACCAACCGTTAGTTTCTTACTCAATATACTTTTCTCTTTACCTGTAATCATTTTAAACCGGAATTTCAACAATAAAATGTTTTAATTTTTTTTGCAAAAATCCCTGATGGTTAGCCTTACTGATTTTGAACGGATAAAATTTATAGTCACAGATTCTGTTTCTTTCCGTTATTTTGCGTTATTGATGTAATTTTGAGTAGATCAGCGTTTAAAGTTGTTGCATTATGCCGCCTCATTCACCAGTAATCCAGGTTCGATGACAGAACATAACCACGGATTTCAAAATACGAAATTTCCAATAACCGGGCTTTCCAAATGCAACCAACCGTTAGTTTCTTACTCAATATACTTTTCTCTTTACCTGTAATCATTTTAAACCGGAATTTCAACAATAAAATGTTTTAATTTTTTTTGCAAAAATCCCTGATGGTTAGCCTTACTGATTTTGAACGGATAAAATTTATAGTCACAGATTCTGTTTCTTTCCGTTATTTTGCGTTATTGATGTAATTTTGAGTAGATCAGTGTTTAAAGTTGTTGCATTATGCCGCCTCATTCACCAGTAATCCAGGTTCGATGACAGAACATAACCACGGATTTCAAAATACGAAATTTCCAATAACCGGGCTTTCCAAATGCAACCAACCGTTAGTTTCTTACTCAATATACTTTTCTCTTTACCTGTAATCATTTTAAACCGGAATTTCCACAATAAAATGTTTTAATTTTTTTTTGCAAAAATCCCTGATGGTTGGCCTTACTGATTTTGAACGGATAAAATTTATAGTCACAGATTCTGTTTCTTTCCGTTATTTTGCGTTATTGATGTAATTTTGAGTAGATCAGCGTTTAAAGTTGTTGCATTATGCCGCCTCATTCACCAGTAATCCAGGTTCGATGACAGAACATAACCACAGATTTCAAAATACGAAATTTCCAATAACCGGGCTTTCCAAATGCAACCAACCGTTAGTTTCTTACTCAATATACTTTTCTCTTTAACTGTAATCATTTTAAACCTTCTTACATGGAATTTCAACAATAAAATGTTTTAATTTTTTTTTGCAAAAATCCCTGATGGTTGGCCTTACTGATTTTGAACGGATAAAATTTATAGTCACAGATTCTGTTTCTTTCCGTTATTTTGCGTTATTGATGTAATTTTGAGTAGATCAGCGTTTAAAGTTGTTGCATTATGCCGCCTCATTCACCAGTAATCCAGGTTCGATGACAGAACATAACCACGGATTTCAAAATACGAAATTTCCAATAACCGGGCTTTCCAAATGCAACCAACCGTTAGTTTCTTACTCAATATACTTTTCTCTTTACCTGTAATCATTTTAAACCGGAATTTCAACAATAAAATGTTTTAATTTTTTTTTGCAAAAATCCCTGATGGTTGGCCTTACTGATTTTGAACGGATAAAATTTATAGTCACAGATTATGTTTCTTTCCGTTATTTTGCGTTATTGATGTAATTTTGAGTAGATCAGCGTTTAAAGTTGTTGCATTATGCCGCCTCATTCACCAGTAATCCAGGTTCGATGACAGAACATAACCACGGATTTCAAAATACGAAATTTCCAATAACCGGGCTTTCCAAATGCAACCAACCGTTAGTTTCTTACTCAATATACTTTTCTCTTTACCTGTAATCATTTTAAACCGGAATTTCAACAATAAAATTATTTAATTTTTTTTTGCAAAAATCCCTGATGGTTGGCCTTACTGATTTTGAACGGATAAAATTTATAGTCACAGATTCTGTTTCTTTCCGTTATTTTGCGTTATTGATGTAATTTTGAGTAGATCAGCGTTTAAAGTTGTTGCATTATGCCGCCTCATTCACCAGTAATCCAGGTTCGATGACAGAACATAACCACGGATTTCAAAATACGAAATTTCCAATAACCGGGCTTTCCAAATGCAACCAACCGTTAGTTTCTTACTCAATATACTTTTCTCTTTACCTGTAATCATTTTAAACCGGAATTTCAACAATAAAATGTTTTAATTTTTTTTTGCAAAAATCCCTGATGGTTGGCCTTACTGATTTTGAACGGATAAAATTTATAGTCACAGATTCTGTTTCTTTCCGTTATTTTGCGTTATTGATGTAATTTTGAGTAGATCAGCGTTTAAAGTTGTTGCATTATGCCGCCTCATTCACCAGTAATCCAGGTTCGATGACAGAACATAACCACGGATTTCAAAATACGAAATTTCCAATAACCGGGCTTTCCAAATGCAACCAACCGTTAGTTTCTTACTCAATATACTTTTCTCTTTACCTGTAATCATTTTAAACCGGAATTTCAACAATAAAATGTTTTAATTTTTTTTTGCAAAAATCCCTGATGGTTGGCCTTACTGATTTTGAACGGATAAAATTTATAGTCACAGATTCTGTTTCTTTCCGTTATTTTGCGTTATTGATGTAATTTTGAGTAGATCAGCGTTTAAAGTTGTTGCATTATGCCGCCTCATTCACCAGTAATCCAGGTTCGATGACAGAACATAACCACGGATTTCAAAATACGAAATTTCCAATAACCGGGCTTTCCAAATGCAACCAACCGTTAGTTTCTTACTCAATATACTTTTCTCTTTACCTGTAATCATTTTAAACCGGAATTTCAACAATAAAATGTTTTAATTTTTTTTGCAAAAATCCCTGATGGTTAGCCTTACTGATTTTGAACGGATAAAATTTATAGTCACAGATTCTGTTTCTTTCCGTTATTTTGCGTTATTGATGTAATTTTGAGTAGATCAGCGTTTAAAGTTGTTGCATTATGCCGCCTCATTCACCAGTAATCCAGGTTCGATGACAGAACATAACCACGGATTTCAAAATACGAAATTTCCAATAACCGGGCTTTCCAAATGCAACCAACCGTTAGTTTCTTACTCAATATACTTTTCTCTTTACCTGTAATCATTTTAAACCGGAATTTCAACAATAAAATGTTTTAATTTTTTTTGCAAAAATCCCTGATGGTAAGCCTTACTGATTTTGAACGGATAAAATTTATAGTCACAGATTCTGTTTCTTTCCGTTATTTTGCGTTATTGATGTAATTTTGAGTAGATCAGCGTTTAAAGTTGTTGCATTATGCCGCCTCATTCACCAGTAATCCAGGTTCGATGACAGAACATAACCACGGATTTCAAAATACGAAATTTCCAATAACCGGGCTTTCCAAATGCAACCAACCGTTAGTTTCTTACTCAATATACTTTTCTCTTTACCTGTAATCATTTTAAACCGGAATTTCAACAATAAAATGTTTTAATTTTTTTTGCAAAAATCCCTGATGGTTAGCCTTACTGATTTTGAACGGATAAAATTTATAGTCACAGATTCTGTTTCTTTCCGTTATTTTGCGTTATTGATGTAATTTTGAGTAGATCAGCGTTTAAAATTGTTGCATTATGCCGCCTCATTCACCAGTAATTCAGGTTCGATGACAGAACATAACCACGGATTTCAAAATACGAAATTTCCAATAACCGGGCTTTCCAAATGCAACCAACCGTTAGTTTCTTACTCAATATACTTTTCTCTTTACCTGTAATCATTTTAAACCGGAATTTCAACAATAAAATGTTTTAATTTTTTTTGCAAAAATCCCTGATGGTTAGCCTTACTGATTTTGAACGGATAAAATTTATAGTCACAGATTCTGTTTCTTTCCGTTATTTTGCGTTATTGATGTAATTTTGAGTAGATCAGCGTTTAAAGTTGTTGCATTATGCCGCCTCATTCACCAGTAATCCAGGTTCGATGACAGAACATAACCACGGATTTCAAAATACGAAATTTCCAATAACCGGGCTTTCCAAATGCAACCAACCGTTAGTTTCTTACTCAATATACTTTTCTCTTTACCTGTAATCATTTTAAACCGGAATTTCAACAATAAAATGTTTAAATTTTTTTTGCAAAAATCCCTGATGGTTAGCCTTACTGATTTTGAACGGATAAAATTTATAGTCACAGATTCTGTTTCTTTCCGTTATTTTGCGTTATTGATGTAATTTTGAGTAGATCAGCGTTTAAAGTTGTTGCATTATGCCGCCTCATTCACCAGTAATCCAGGTTCGATGACAGAACATAACCACGGATTTCAAAATACGAAATTTCCAATAACCGGGCTTTCCAAATGCAACCAACCGTTAGTTTCTTACTCAATATACTTTTCTCTTTACCTGTAATCATTTTAAACCGGAATTTCAACAATAAAATGTTTTAATTTTTTTTTGCAAAAATCCCTGATGGTTGGCCTTACTGATTTTGAACGGATAAAATTTATAGTCACAGATTCTGTTTCTTTCCGTTATTTTGCGTTATTGATGTAATTTTGAGTAGATCAGCGTTTAAAGTTGTTGCATTATGCCGCCTCATTCACCAGTAATCCATGTTCGATGACAGAACATAACCACGGATTTCAAAATACGAAATTTCCAATCACCGGGCTTTCCAAATGCAACCAACCGTTAGTTTCTTACTCAATATACTTTTCTCTTTACCTGTAATCATTTTAAACCGGAATTTCAACAATAAAATGTTTTAATTTTTTTTGCAAAAATCCCTGATGGTTAGCCTTACTGATTTTGAACGGATAAAATTTATAGTCACAGATTCTGTTTCTTTCCGTTATTTTGCGTTATTGATGTAATTTTGAGTAGATCAGCGTTTAAAGTTGTTGCATTATGCCGCCTCATTCACCAGTAATCCAGGTTCGATGACAGAACATAACCACGGATTTCAAAATACGAAATTTCCAATAACCGGGCTTTCCAAATGCAACCAACCGTTAGTTTCTTACTCAATATACTTTTCTCATTACCTGTAATCATTTTGAACCGGAGTTTTAACAATAAAATGTTTTAATTTTTATTGCATAAATCTCTGTTAGCCTTACTGATGTTGAACGGATACAATTTATCTTGGGCTTTTACCAATTTGTGGCTTTTTTTGTCGATACTCGATAATAATGGCGATGCTTGCCTTTATTGGTAATCATTTAGAATTTTTGTTTGCTCAATTACAAACAAAGTAAAAAACAATCTTAAAATTTTTCAAAAATATTTGATTTATTTATTATATAAATTATTAAAAAAATTTTCACATAATTTTGCAAAATAATAATTTTTCTTATTTGTTTTATTTATTTATTTTTTTTTAAATTTTAATTTAATTTTTATATAATATAATTATAATAGTACAATATAAAATATTATGTATAAAAAATGTTGTATCTAATATATATATAAAAATAATATAAAATAAACAATATTAGAATATAATTCTAAGAAATAGTTAAACAAAAAGTAAAAAAGTAAAAAAAAAAAATTGTAGATATAAAAATAGCAAATTTTAAAATAATAATACATTTTTTGTTTTGTTTTTTATTTATATATATATATATATATATACATATATATATATATATATATATATATATATATATATATATATATATATATATATATATATATATATATATATATATATATATATATTAATAATTAAATAAGTCTAATATTATATTTAATATACAAATATTTATATATTTAAATTATGTGGCATGTCGCACGAGTCGCACGAATTAAAGAAATATTATAAAAATAATTATAAATCGAAAAATTATATAAAAATCCAATAATTTAAAAATAATAATAATAAAGGAACATAAAATCCAAAAAAATATAAATTTTTACTTAAATAGACAATATAATATATAATTTTAACATCCAATTTGTAAAAAATAAAATAAAATATAAATATATTTTTATTAGGACAACAAATAAGCATTAAATTTATTTCTGTTTTATACACAATTTAAATTAAATAAATTAAATATTTATATATATATTATATTTTTTTTTTATTATTTATATTAATTTTAATTTTTCTAATTTAATAATATTTTATATTTTATAATACAATATATATATATATTTTAAATATTTAGGTAAAGATTACGATTTATATATTTAATTGGCAACATTTTAAAAAATATTTGTTTTTTTGTTTTTTTATAAACTACGTGATATAAAAAATATAAAAATTAACAATTATATATTAAAATATATTATTTATAAATTTTATTATTACAGTATTTATATTGAGTATTATTTAATAATTTCATTAATAATTTTTTTTTCTTCGCTATGTATTTGTACATATTTATTTATTAAATATATTTATATTAAACTTCATCTACAAAATAAATAACTATTTTATTATATTATATTATAATTATTAATATTTAATTTGTATAAAAAAATTTATTTACGTGTACATAAAAAAAATTATTTTTAATAATTTCGTCTAAGTAGCATTAATCTAATAGTATTTGTAAAAAATAATAACAAAGTTGTGACCAGGTTTTATTATTTAATTAAATAATTAAAAATTGTCGACAAATTTGTGGCCCCCGTATTAGTTGGCATAAGAGTTGGGTACAAATTTAATTATTTTGTCGATTTCAGTTATTTGTATTTTTTTTTTTTAAAGTTGCTTGCCTTGTTTTTATTGTAAATTTGATTTAAAAATTTGTTAACTAATTATTTTTGTTAATTTTGTATGAACCCAAATATGGGGTTTCTGTTTATATTAATTATCTTGGGCATATCTCATTATTTGTGATAAGCCTCCGATGTTTCAATCAAGAGCTTCTGTTTATCCGTATAAGTAAGAGTTCCAGAAAATGATTTATGATTTCGATCCACATATTCAAGCAAAACTAGATAGTATTTCTTTAACGATGAATAGGATTTCGGTATTTTAACAAATGACGTTTAATTTTTTAACATACATGAAAAGGACTCATCGAGTGAAAAATAACGACAACAATGGCATCGGCATCTGCTAATTAATATTTGACAAATATGATGTCTCAAAGCAACCCAGTTGAGGACTAAAGAGCATCTCTGCTCGTTCAGTTGCATTTCACAATTTGGATTTTTAATTTATTTTTGAAAATCAAATATGGCTCAATAAATGTCAAGTCGAGAACTAAATTTATCATCGATAGTAAAATAGTAAGATAGATAGTAAAATTACGATGACAATCAAAATTAATGATTCACTCGATATCGGAACGAGAATCACAATGAGGATGAAGAGTACTTTTAGTTTTTTTGCCTTTTTTTGCGAACCAATAATGCATTTCTTGGATGAAATATATAAAGATAAACAAATCTTAACTGTAAAAGCAGATGCAAAAACCCGAAAAATATGGCAACAAGTAGGCCAGAAAAATTTATTTTAAACAAAAATTCTATGAAAATATTTTTCCCAATTCCCAGGGAAAGCCAGAATAGTACCACTGGTCGAAAATAAATAAATAAGGAATCCCATAAACTCCTAATTTTTTGCCAAATTAAACATGGTGTATGTCATACCGCCGTCCAATTTAACAATAAGTTTCGCCAAGACTATCAAATTGAAGTGACGGATGAACAATTGCGAAAAGCTGGTTTTAGGGGTCAGGCTAAAGTGAAAAAGCTGTTTTTAAGAGATAAGCATAAAAAAAAGTGAGGTTGGAATTTGCGCGAAAATATCACGACCATTGATTTGGAGGATTGGTCTAATGAAACCAAAATCAACCGATTCAGATCAGATGGACGTAAATGGATGTGTAAAAGGAAAAGCGAGTTAGTTAAAGACCACCATTTGCACCCGACCTTATAATTCGGTGGCGGAGTGTAGAGGGATTATCAAAAAATTAATGGTAGCATGACGATGGCTGAAGTAATCTTCATGCCCCAGGCATATTGCCAAAGCCACATTGAAATGTTGAATTGGCTACCGCAATTACCGGACCTCAATCCAATTGAATATATTTGGGGAATCATTAGAAAAAGTTTGGCAGAATATGAAACTGAAGCAAAGAACTTGGAAGATTTATGGAGCAGAGTGAACAGGGCATGGTTCACAATCATGCGGGATCAGTATTTCAGGCTAATTTCTAGCATGCCTAACAGAATCCAAGAAGTGTAAAGAGGGCCTTACGAACTACTTATTTATAAAACTAAGGCTAAACACGTATGCAAATATTACGATACTCACAACAGAAACTATTATACACACCGATTGCAGTCTTCAAAGAGCCTTTCTGTCATTATTAAAGGCATATCAAAGTCCAAATTGAAACAACCGAAATCCAGGCCAGTATCATGAACCACTTGAAGCAACTTCAACATTGTAAAATGGAGATCCAATCCACGATGCATCCAATACATAAACTAAAGTTGCCCAAAACAAAAGAACTCCGCAACAGAAAATAAATGCAACGCTTGCGGTGGAAACCTCACTAAAAAAATATTATTTAATTATCATGTCCCAGGCAGCAGTATAAAACTTCACCAGATGAGCAACATAATATACCTTTGACTATGCCAAATGACTCTCGTTGGCCCAGAACATTAACTAGCAAACCAATATATGCAAGTAAATTTATGCTACAAGCAATGCAATAAAATCAAACCAACTAAAACTATAACCATGTTAAACTATCTGGAGATATATCACTGGAACGAAAACGGTATATAAGCCGACACAAATTCGAACTGCAACATTTCTAAGCAAAATACGAAAGTGGTCGTATGCTAGTTTCTGAAACCCATTTAACCGATACAATTTGGGCAGAAGTCGAAGAGGAGCTGCTAGTATTTTGAAAAAATATATTGCTCTCCAAATAATAACGTTTCAGCAGATAACTAAAAAAAGTTTTTAGTTACTCTAAGGAGACGTCAATTAATGAATGTTATTCAAAAAAAACAACACGATGTCGCGTCGTGTGGGTACTCAATTTATTGGCCTACTCAGTCACTCACAAGTAAAAGCCATGTTTTACAAACAACCATCAAAGGAACACCTTCACTAACTGGATGAAATTCAAGATGCACATTAGTTTGCATATCGATTTGGCGTCTACACTGCAGATGGCAAACGATATAAACATTGGTATATAAAATTTTAGTCAACGCAGCTATTTCAGCCTCGCCTAAACCAAAACGCAAACATACAAGACACACCATAATATCCGCTGAAATAGAAAAAAATGTTAACAGCATCTGGCAAAGGAAGAAAACTGCAAAGCCTACTACAAAGAAACAAGATGGATTGGACATAAACAATTCATTATGGAAGGCAACTAAATACCTAAAATGGCCTCAGCAACCAAACCCGCCAATTCGTCTTTGTAACGATGAATGCGCTAGAAGTGAAGATGAAGAGCTAAAGCGAAGCCATATTCACTCCAAACCTTGCATTATCGGTGGTTCAAACAGAAAATGTAGCAATCAGACCCGAGAGGAAATTCAAGCTAAAGAAACTACGAATAGCCTACGGTAGCTCTGGGTATGATCGTATTACAGGTGAAATGCTTAATCAACATGCCTGACAATTCGTCATATAGAACAATAAGCCTACTACCAATCATCTCGAAAGTATTTGAAATTCGAAACTATTTAACCGAAACTAAGAAATATCATCCCTAATCATCAATTTGGTTGCAGATCCGAGCACGGAACCATTCAGCAAGTGCACCGAGTAGCTAGAAAAAGAAGCTCAGCATACGAAGAGAAAAATGAGTGCTCGACCTACGAGGGTCTGCTTCATAAAATTAATCTTAAATTGCCAGGAATTTACCACTTATTATATCAAATATAATACCTCTAAATCAGGTGAGAAAAACATTTTGGCTGGAGTACCACAAGCTTTCACTTCAGATCTACCAACTTCATCGCAAATTATAAGTCTACTTTTGTACCGATAAAATCCACAAACGGCGTCCGATACTCTGCAATAACATGACGTGAAATCAACCCATGTAACAATAATCACATTAAATAAGGTTTTGTCTCCGCTTCTCACAATGAACGGAATAGAAATCCCTCAAGCAGATGGAGCAAAATACCTAGGAGTCTATCTAGAACGAAAGGCACTGGTTGATGGAGAAATATTCAACCATGTTGACCTAGAATACCTGAGCCTTTTTCTGTATAACACTATTAATAAACCAATTTTGTCGTATGGGTGTAGCATTCTAACTATGCCGGGAAACTATCATCTCATCAGAATTTGCTGGCGACAAATCTAAAACATCTATATCTATAGATGTTTTAGTGTTAAGCCACTGATTCAGATGTTTGGCGATTTTGAATGATGGTGATGTTGCGAAATTCATAACTTGGTAGCACGGTTTTTGTTGGTGGCCTTTGATTTGATTATCTTACTATGGTGTATTAGAAGTTTGCTTATGTCGTAATTTTTTGATGTAGCTGCTGGTTATGAATTATTGTACTTTTCAATCATGTTGGGCCGCCCTGTATCAGTTTTTTATGTAAATTACATGGTTGCGTGGTTGATTCAAAGCCTTGCCAACTAATGCCCCTATTATGGTTCTCACCTCACCTCACCTCACCGAGCGAGTCACCTCACCAATCCAAGTCGTGTGAGTTAGATTTTTGTATTATGGTGCTCGCTTTTAATTTGGTGAGATGTGTTTGTTTATTATGACAATTTCTATTAGTTGTTAAGTTGGAAATATTCTAATTTTTAGCATTTTGGACATAAATTTTTCACTTTATTGCCGTTTCGTGTGTTTTTCATTAGAAATTCTTATTTTATGCCTAGAAATATTTTTTTAATATGCAATAATTTTATAAAATGAAATTTTATAAAAGGACGGTAAATAGTGTAAAAAGTAAAATGAAATCTTATATAAAAATTATTATGAAAAAAATCTTCCGTTTTTTGCTATCCATCTTGATTAGTTACGTTTTCGATTTGTGCTATTCATCTAGAAAAATTACTATGAACTCACCAATATATTGTTGGTGAGTATATTTGACACTAGAGTCACCTCACCCAACAAGTATAATATCAAATATTTCAAACTGGTGAGTTCAAGTCACCATTATGACGTATTTCTCGGTAAGTTGAGGTGAGGTGAGTACCATAATAGGGGCATAAGTTTGTTTTTAATTTAAACTAAACAAAAATAAGCATTTTATTAATTTTGCCGTTTATGGGAATCTGGGAATATAAATGTAAAATATCCGGTAATTTATTCTTAGATTGGAAATCTTTTTTAGGAAAACGTCCTTACATATATCATGGCCACATCACGTTTTTACTGAGCGATTATTACGTAACCGATTATTATGTGTTTGTTATCGATAGTTTGGTTTGCGATATATATCGATATGTATTATCGATAGTTTTTAAGAAAATGAACATCTCTACTATGAACCACTTAAATTGTCTATCTCAAAGTGCTTATATAATCATTGATCTCATTTCTTGTTGTAATTTTATAGTGTAATTTTATCACGTACCATCGCCATATTATTATTATTGCGTTATAATTATGGCTCGTAGTGTAATAAGAATACCTTGCCCCGTAATTATATATAAAAAATAATATATAATTATATAATTATTGTTTATTAAATATTGCAATCGAATTTCAAAATAATCGGTGACACTTTTTAATTAAATGCCTGAATTATATAGATCATGATATTTATGATTGATAACGAAAATCAATGAGAAACTTTTAAATTCAATTTAACCCGCTATGGTAGGAAATAAAGACCTCAGAGAATACCAGCCCTTCTTTTGGGCGACAGTTTCCGGAACGAATAAACGTTTGAGACGGTGGTGAAAATATCAGTACGTTTGGTAAGATCAATTAATTCGATTCAGATTGCTGATGAAGGTTCTATATTTCTAAGTCATATCAAAGCCGCCGTCGCCTAGTGAGAGGTGGCCAAAATATAAATTTTTGTGGTCTTCGGAATACAACAGCAGTAATTGTAGAGATTTATGGTAGGCTCTGCCCCACCAAACTTAAGCCTGTACCTCAGCAGCATCATTTCGATTAGTATAAAAAAGACGCAATCACTACTTGTGATAGATAAGTTCACTAGTTTCGATATATTTCTGATTCCCCAGCAATCTGTTGAAAAAGAAAACGTCTTAGAACTGGATATAAGGACCGGATTACGGCTTACACGGCTTACACGAAAAGATTCCTATCCTGAAGGACACCTTTTGGCAAACCCCGACAACAAAATAACATCAGAGTTAGGGATTAGTAGTTAGGGATTCTTTCGGTAATAATCTTGATACGGTAAAACTGTAAATTAGGTCTACGGTACCTCGGTAATTGATTACTCATGATAAGTTAACATTTGTATTGATCCGATCAAGCCCAGAACTCCTTTAACGTTGTTATGTTCGTAATTATCTCCCCGAGTTTTTCCCCGAGGAACTTTTGAATTATCCCAAGACCAGTTGGTGACGATTTGTCGGAATCAGTTATTTGTTCCTTATATTTTGGCCTTACGGTTGATAAAATTTTTGAAAGATTACCTCAATAAAGCTACTGCCATATCGACCATATTTTGGCAATGTAGAAGAGTGTTTGGCTTTCATCCTCTATTCCTCTCCCTGTTAAGTGAAAAAATTTCAAAGGCACCATGTATATTCATTGACCTTGAAATGGCGATATTGTCTTGTCATTTAACTTATAAATTGAAAATTAATTGAAATTTAATTTAACATGAGATTTGGGTAGCCCAATTATAAAATCGTTGATAACAACGATCAAACTTTTTTTGATAAAAGAAAATATCAAATTTGGTTGTTTTGGAAAACTTTTGGATGAAGTTGAAAATCTGGGGTCAGATATATTATTAATTGAGTGAGACATGATGTTTCGCTTTGGGTATCAATTATTCAGAAATGAGTAATCAAACAGAAAATTTAAATTATCGTTAACTTTAGAATCAAATACGTTGATCGGTTCCGAATTATTATCTTCTCCGAATTGGAAATAATTTACCAGAGCAACGTGTTAGCAAATTTTTTGTAGCGCCTTCTGGCGATGGTTGCGATTCACTGAAAAAAAAAATTAACAAAAATAATTTTATAAATTAATTTTCTAATCTACATATAATTACAAATTATTAAATAATAAGGCAAGTTTATCTGAAAGGTGTATATAAATTAATTATAATTATATATATAAATATTTTCCTAAAGGTAACTTTTTCATTAAAATTTTATCACCTTTCGTTCTAGTTAATTTCCGATAAAGCGGATTATTAAAAAAATCTATATAAATTTTAAAAATTAAGAAAACATATAGAAAACAAAATGGCAAGAGCGGACGGATAATTTAAAATTTAACATATTATTATTACATATATATAATTTAAATTAATATTTTTTTATAATTTTATAAATTATTTTATTTTGTTTATTAACTATTAATATATTTTGTTTTTTTATTTTTTATTTGTTTCTTGTGTGATCACAGCACTTTTAAAATAATCATAAAACTTCGTTTGTTATACCTTAATACGGCTTAAAAATAATTTTGTCATATATTTAGAAAAAATATATTATTAATAGTAACAATAATAATAATAATAATAATAATAAATCGAGCTTCTCATTTAGGAACAACAATAACTAAAATTTTAATTAGATCATTAAATTTTTATTTTTCAATTTTATGGTATAAAAAAAAAATTATATATTATTTAAGAAGAATTATTAATATTAAATTAAGGAAGCTACAAAAATTAGAAATTTTATGGTGTGTTTTATTGTTAAAAAATTTAGTGTGGTCATTTTAATTAAAATTAAATTTTTTTTAATATCACAAAATATTTTTTTTTAATCGTATCATTTTCGAGAGAGGTACCTTAATGATAATAAATAATAATTATTTAATTGTCTGGAATTATTAAGCTAACATTTTTTTTGTATATGTACAAACTTAACATTTTGCTTCATTTTTGGTGAGAAAATATTTTTTTATTTTATTTTATGGTTGTTTCGGTTGGTTGTGTGTGATTTGAATGCGCGTCGAGTGGAATTGATGTGTGAAGTTTGGGAATATGACTTGTTTTAACCTACTGCCGTCATTATGTAGAGAATATTTTTGATCCGGCTGTGATAGGGTTAGCACAGCTTCAGAAAATTACAAAGAATTTGAAATAATTGGTCACTGCTATAATTGACTTTCAACACTTTTACCTTAACCTATTCCAGTAACCTACTGTTTTGTTTATCTATGAGTTTTAACACAATTTATCTTTTTATGGTACAGGACGATCTGCATACTTCATCTATGAGGATTCGAATCCGGTACCTCGCTTATCGTATATTTCGTTGATTTTGTCGTCTACAAGCCAAAATTAAACTTATTAATCAAAAGAGTTAAAATTGGTGAACTATTTTGGCAGTGTCGAATAAAATCGATTCAAATAAATCACTTATGTCAAGATAAGCTTTTATTTTAAATCTTAAGAGTAAAGTTAGCGTTTATTTAAGTCTACATTAGTGGTTATTCAAAATACAAAAATATGAAAATACAGGTAAACCTCCTACAACGCGGCACTTGTACAACGCGATTTCGATGCAAAGCGGTTCTAAAAATGCGGGAGTTTAACAACTTGAAAATATAGGGAGAGAAAGCATCCGCTAATACTGAGGCAGCTGAGAAATATCCTCTAGAACTGTCCTTGAACAAGGGTATTCAGCAGATCAGATATTCCAGCAGATCAGATATTATTTAAGGATTGGTTTCATAATTGTTTTGTTCCCGATGTAGAACCTTACATGAAAAAGAAGAACTTATCATTTAAAGTTGTATTACTCTTGGATAATGCGCCCGCACATTCAATCAGTTTTAGTCATTCAAATGTTCAGATTGAATTTTTACCGGCTAACACCACTTCAATTTTACAACCGCTCGACCAAGATACCATTGCGACATTTAAGTCTTACTACATTCGTAGATCATTCGAATTAATTTTGCTGAAAATTGATACAAACGCAAATATTTCGGTTATAAAAGTTTGATAAACGTTCACAATTATAAATTATGTGGAAATGATTGCGTCCTCACTTAAAGAAATGCGGCCCTCCACACTAAGCGTGTGCTGGAAATCTGTATTGCCAGACTTGGTGAATCCGGAAGGAGAACTTCAACCAATTCAACATCAATACAACACGATAGTTGATTTAGCGCATAAAATTGGCGGCGAAGGATTTGATGAGATATCAATTGATGCTATCTTAGAATAAGTAGAGGAAAACGAAATGACTGAAACAGATTTAGTTACTGTAACCACTGATCCAGTGATATTGTTTTTTATAATTATAACTAAAGAGCAATATAAATGTGATACAAAAACTATCAAGAAACCTTTTTATGCAAATTAAAACATAACTCCGATTTCTGTATGAAGTTCATGTCTCAGGAACACATCTATCGCGTTGTAGGAGGTTTACCTGTACGATATACCTCTTATAGTCCGGCTTCGATTAGTGCGGATTCACTATTAGCGATTTCCAACAAAGTAGCTGACATCTGTGGTACTATTCTGGCTTTCCCTGGGAATAGGGAATTGGGGAAAATATTTTCATAGCATTTTTGTTTGAATTGTGTTTTTCTGGCCTACTGATGGAATCCGCTTGGTGTCAAAATTTTCAAAACAAAGTAGAATAGGGAAAAATTATTCCCAATAAAAAGCTTTTTGGGATAAAAGTTTCCCGTTCAACTTTGTTGCTAAAACATTTACATGAAACTGATTCTAGATTGGGAATAGTTTTCTCTGCCAATTTAGATGTAGAAAAATTATTCCCAATTTATAAATATTTACATCAAACTTTTCTCCTCAGTGGGCCGGAAAAAAATATTTGAACAGAAATTACATATAAATATTTTACCTAGTTCCTTATTCCTGGGGAATTACCAGAATAGTGCCACGGGTGAACAAAACATAAATCGCAGTTTTCTATGAAGCAAAATGATATGAGAAAATGAGGTTTTAAAACTTCAGACATAAATTTTTTTTATTTTTTAATTTTTAATTTTTTTTGCGTTTATCCGGTTTATTTTACAACAAAAGAATATTTTCTGTATCAAAACTCTCGGGTTTTCCCATTATTCGGATTATTTTTGCGGTAATGTTATATTTTTCAGGGATTCCCCAATATGCACGTATAAAATATTTAAGCATTTGCATTTGTGATTCCGATTATTGTGAAAAAATTCCGCTTAGTCAAATGGAAATTCAAGCTAAAGCTTTGAGAAGAATATTGATGGTGATGCTACTGATGGTGGTGCTGTTGATACTGAAGAAAATAAAGGTGATAAGCTTAGTGAAAATTTCATGGCAAGCCGTGGGTGGTTTTTTTGTTTTAAACAGCGAATTGGTATCCACAATGTTCGCACTGTTGGCGGATTTGCCAGCGCAGATAAAGAGGCTGCTTTAAAATATTCGATTGAATTGAATGAATATAACAAAGATTCAATGCTCTGGTTATAAAATTTCAAAAGACCGTCTCACACTGCTGATGCGTGGGTTGCATAATCTTTATTTGAAGATTGGTTCACCAATTATTTTTGCCCTACAACAGTATGATTTTGAATAATGCTCCTGGTCATCCGACTGGTCTTTGTTATTTAAATAAACATGTTCAAATATCTGTTCTTCCGCCAAACACAACGTCTTTGATCCAACCTATATGGATCAAGGGGTCAATGCCACATTTAAGGCATATTACTTACGACGTACATTTTCGTAAGTCATAAGGCTACTCAAGAATAAAATGCGTTACTGCGAGCAATATGAGAGCGGTATGGAGACATATCATTTCACATTGCTCAAATGATTTCTTTGGGTTTGAAACCCATTTTACAGAAGTCACTAATACGATAGTGGTAGTTGCACAAGAATTGTGTTTTAAGGCGCTGGATTCCACCGACGTAATTCAATGCGGGAAATGCAGTGAACCGACGGGAATGCGTTAAGTGGGGTTTTGCTGTATATTTACAATCAGTAATTTAAACCATCTATACAACATTTGAAACGGATTCTATTCATTTCATCGTGGTCTAACGATTACAAACCTACCTCTTCCTCGGAATGTGATAATGAAAATCGTCCATATACACTCCCGAGCATATGCTTATAACCACTTTAAATTTAGTCCTAATTCTTCATGTGGTTGTTGTTTTGCTATAATTTTTTTTATGTCTTTTCTTTTGTTGTGTTCTAGTTGATGAGACAGAAGTTAAAATAAATCAAAGGAACACGGTCAATTCAAATTTTATATTTTGCGAATATTTAAACATGAACACTTGATTATAACCATTAATTGTTTTTAAACTTTGAAAGACTGCGAAATGCTTGAAAATTATTTCAATTGTTTTTTTTCTATTGCTGCGATTTATTTCCCGTCATTTTTAATAAAAAATTTCCATTTTTATAACAATGGGTCGTATAAAACGTTGACAAAGGAAGAAATTGGTAAACTTGTTGCATTTAAGCAAGAAAATTATTCTAATCAGCAAATAGCGATTAAAATTGGTCGAAATCATGTGAAAATCAATAATTATCTAAATAATCAAGAAAATTATGGGAAAACCGTAAAGGGCGCACATCAAGAGCAACAACAGAACGAGAAAGTAGGTTAATTTTACGCGCTGCGTCGAATTCTGCTGCCACCGCACGCAAAATAAAAGATAAAGATTGAACTTCAGACAGTATCTGGACAGCACGCAGAGTAATTAAACAGTGTCTGCATCTTAAACGGAAAAAACTTATGAAAAAACCACATTTACTTCAGCGTCATAAAGATGCTAGATTAGAGTACTGCCGGACACATTTTAATTGGAAGGAAGAATGGCATCAGGTGATATTTTCTGATGAAAAGAAATTTAATTTGGATGGACCTGATGGGTTTCAGTATTACTTCCATGATTTGAGGAAATCTGAGCAGTTTCTGTCTCGTCGTCATACCGCTGTTGGTACCGTCTTGGTATGGGCTGCAATTTAATTTCATGGCGCCATCGATTTGGTTGTTTTGGAAGGTCGGCAGACCTCAGCGAATTACATTGAACTATTAGAAATACAGAAAATTAATTTCCAAGAAATGTTCAATGGCCAACGATGGATTTTTCAACAAGATAACGCGCCCATTCATACAGCAGGACGTATTAAACAATGGTTTGCACTCAATAACATGAAAGTTCTAGACTGGCCAGCTGTATCTCCCAATCTCAACATAATCGAGAATTTGTGGGAATGTTTATCGCGCAAAATTTATGCAGAAGGAAGGCAATTTCAAAACAGGGATGGACTGATTGCTGCAATTGAAGATGCTTTCGAGCAAATACCATTAAATTATGTACAGAGCCTGATTAATTCCTTATCAGATAGAGTTTTTGAAGTTGTAACACCTATACAATTTATAAACCAATTAATGGTTATAATCAAGTGCCCATGTTTAAATATTCGCAAAATATACAATTTGAATTGACCGTGTTCCTTTGATTTATTTTAACTTCTCTCTCATCAGCTAGTATACAACAAGAGAAAAGACATAAAAAAAAGTTATAGCAAAACAACAAACACATGAAGAATTAGGGCAAAATTTAAAGTAGTTATAATCAAATGCTCGGGAGTGTACTTTCAAAAGTGTATTACGGCAAGACATACAGTTTAGTCGAAATGCTGGTGAAAGCTACACAACCGAGCAGAAAATTATTAAATCACAAGAGTATCGCCCGTTAGAAATTTGTCGAAAAAGGTGTACATATAAGGTTTCATTTATGGAGCTAAACATTTTTGACTTTGGGCAAATATGACCTACGTGTTTTATTTGCTTCAAAAATGATAATAGTAAAGCTCAAAACAGAACAAGAAGTGGCAAATAAACGAACGTATTACATTTAGAGAGTAATGGCATTAAACAGGACCACTTATTTAAGATAAGTGTTCAAAATATAAGAACTCGGTTTAATAAATTCGCTTAACTCAGTAACTTTTGAATTCCCCAATATTAAGTTAAGGTAGGTTATAAGTTTGTAGGTTTGTCTCCTGAAAAATGTGCTTCAAAAAAGATAAGTGGTTTTTCTGAATTGTCACAGATTTGATCTTAAAATATTTTATTGGTTTGATCTAAATAATAGTCAATTTCTGCACATTTCATATTATTAGCTCCAATCGATCATTCCTATTGGCGCCTGTATAAGGCATGAAATACCCAAGGTTTTGCTTCTTATAACAATTCATGGGCCACTGTCATCCCAAGTGCAAATTTTATCGGTCACAAAATCAATAAAATATCGGTAAAATCTCAAATAGAATTTAAGCAGGCTTTTGATTTTACCGGGTGATGAAAAAATAAAATTAATTGAAAAGTTTTTCTTGATAGAAATGATTCACTTTGAAATTAAAATAAATCAATGCCGTCAGTAGCCTTTGCTTTCTACAATTTCTCCTAAAGAATTTATTTTTTTGTGCTGATTTTTTCCGAAAAAATCCAGGTTTGGCCCACTAAGATAACATACTAACAATTTTAAATCCTGGGCCCCTATTCCTAAATACGATACGAAAATGTATTCGTCACGAATCGTGTGTGTCCTTGCTATCAGGAAAATTTATTTTAAATGGTTTAACCTGCAATAAAATTGTACAACTTGGACACTATTTTGAGTTTTGACGTTTTGGTTTGTACTTGAAATGGGTGCAATAATATTATTTTTCTTCTAGGTTTCTAAAGATGGATCACTTATTTATGATTTGGGGATTATTGTAAGTTGTAATATATATAATTAATAGTGAAATAAAATTAGAGTTTTGTGTAAATAAAATATTTTGTATTTTTGTGTGGCCGACAAAATTGTTAGAATCGAAAATAAAATTCAACCACCAATTAATTTATTGGTGGTGTGATGCAACTCCAACCTCTTAAGCTTAAATTGATTGTGTTTTAATGAATGATGATTTAATGAATTGATGTGTTAATAATTAAATAAAGTACTTTTTTAAAATAGTTTGGTTCTAACTTTTTTCATTCAGTGTGTGCAATTTAACTCAATAGTGCAACTTGTTTTCTCCATCATTAAAATTCAACTCTAGCCATCATCAACCACAATAGTTCTGCAACAATTCATCAACCAGCTTTTCATCCATTTTTATTAATTGGCGGATTTTTTATCACGACCACTTTTCCACATACATTTTTTGGTGCTGAAACCCGGGACATTCCCACATGGATGCGATAAGACAAGATAAGTACACAATTAATTTATTATCGTAATAAAATGCTAATCTAAAAGGTGTTTATTCGGTATACAAAAGAATTAGTGAGTTATTTGTGAACTATAACTTTAAATAAAATTAAAATGGAGAAACAATTACAGATACCACGCAACGATCGAGGCAATTACGATTCGCTTAGAATATCTTGATATTCATTACCAATCTGCTATTCAATACGAATGGGAACTATTAACTGTTAGCAAAGATTACGAGCCGATTACTAAAACTGTAAATGAAGCATATTATAAAGCTCGCATGTTGCTTATGCAAGCATCTTTAAATCGAACGATCATGTCTACCGATCCTGTCTATTTAAATACAAATTTCGAGAATCATATTTCGCAACCATCCACTTGTTACGAAGTCATTAATTCGAAAAACAAACCATACTTTCCTGCAATACTTATCGAACCATTTGCTAGAAATTATCAATATTGGCCAACATTCTACGAGTCATACACAAGCACGGTGCATAAAAATAATGATCTAAATAACGTAGACAAATTTCATATTTTATACCCAAACGCAGAGGAATTACAGCAGATAGCAGAAAATGCTAATGAAATTATCACATGTCTTCGAAAATGTGAAAGTGGCAGGGAGCTGAATATCTCAGCAGTGAATATCTCAAATGTTTCTGCATTTTTTAAATTTTTGAGCGTTAGATACGATGAATTAAAAATATGGGAAACAACTCGCAAAACTTTGGAAAAGGTTACTACTAAAAACTTCTTTATTAATTCGAATGGTTTCATTTTGTGTATTGTTTGTGAATTTGATATCCTAAATTTGAAGCATAAATACCATACATTCAAAAATTTGTCGATTGAAGCTCGAGAAACAACCGTTACCAAAATTATTGTATGTCGAAATTGCTTACAAAAAGGACACACATGCAATACGTGTACAAACAACGTCTTACCTACAACAAACTACTTTTAGACTACCTACAAGAAAATACAAATTAACTTCAGCAACTCATCATTTACGTTCCTGCGGCTCATATAAAATTGAAGACTTAAATCTATTTATTCTTGAATAAATATATTGAAATTACATGAATTACTTAAATTACATAAATTTCGAAACTTCAGATACGTTCAAATTTTATTTGGTCATATCTCAGATTTATGTATGCTAAATTCAACACAATTCACAGATGTTCATGCAATGGATTCAATATAATTACCCGAGAAAACGATACCAACGAGTCACTAAGAAGGTTTCGAGAAGTGAATCAAGTTTCAAAACAACCAAGTCATACATTATCCGGAAAATGGTATGCATCATCTTATTTTAAAATCTCAACCAAAAACATGAATCATAAGCTGACGGTGATGTTCTCTGCAAAGCAGTCAGAAAACGCGGATCAAATGACAACTATGAAAACCATCACGGCTTCCATAGAGTATAAGACTTTTCTACAAGATAATTTTGAGCTCCGGATTATCAATTGTAATTCATGGTTTGAAATTATAATTTACGATAATTTCAAATACGGTTTCGGCATGCATCATTTTTGGTCAGCACTAAAATCAAGAATTCCAGTCCAACGATATTGCACAATAATTTCACGCAAGTTCCAAAAACGAATTGTTATATACATCAAAAACTTGGATCGACAATTTAAACATCACTCAGATCAACTAAAAATCGAGATATGGATAAAGAAGATTAAAATTTATAAAAAAATCATCTTCATTAAAATACCTGAACGAGCCTGGTGGCACCACGATACTCCTGCCAGCCACATAAATCTAAATTTTCGCCTAATCCAAACAAATTATATACTTGTATGAAACGATAGCTATAATCTAGAAGTTTCAATTACAGAACAACTTTTCATTCCGCTTCAACTCACACAGCTAATTTTGGTGTATTCAATAAGGCGTCAGTCAAATTTGGTTACGCAAAATATTACGATCGGAAATTCAACTACACTACCACGAAATTACCACATTATCGTTACGCAGGATAAATGATGATCCAAAGCTTACAACGGGTTCCATAATATTCATAGCGAACAATTTATTGAAATAGGGGATAGCATCAAACTGGACTTTTCACTACCAGTGGACACTATTATGCAGAATTACAAATCAGATCAATCAATCATCACTATAAACTACACTGAATGATGTGAAGTGGCGACGAGGATGACAATTTATATTCAATTCCAACAAAAAAAATCCAGCTTAATTAATGCTACTCTGTTCTACATCCGGTCGTTTCCTGTAATACGTGCTACGTGCATATTGACTACAAGTAATTCATATACAGTGGGTCACAAAAAATATGATGCAAGCAATTTTTATTTTTTTTAAGTATGTAATTTACATTTATTATAAGCTTCAAAATTAACTATTAATTTCATAAAACAAAACAAATAAAAAATTAAAATTTATAACAAAATAGTAACAAAGATCAAAATTTCTACGTAAAAACATGTCACGTCTAAAATGATGCAATTTTAAAAATTCTTTAAAAAATCGGTGATTGGCAGGTGTTTTCATGACATGAGGAGTATTCCAAATCAGCCTTCGATAACTCGAAATTTTCAACTACGGAAGACACGATACAAGTCCATAACATAACATGACTTCCACGTTATTTAACAGTGCTTCGTAAATTTTTAACTGCTAGCTCCGTATTAGTCTTCATCATACGTAGTTTTTTCCGTCTTATCCAAAAAGCTTTCATCAGCCGTGTTCCAGAATGTTTCATCTTTGTTTTTATGGTCTTCGGCAAATTTAATTCTAGCCTTACGATTAACTTCACTGATTTATGGTTTTGGATGACATTTTTTATGTAAATATTTTTCAGCTTCCTCTTCCCATTTTGGAGTACTTTCCGCTATTTTCAAAACAAAGACAGTGCATCATTTTAGATGTGACATGTTTATAAGTAAAAATTTTATTTTTTGTTATTATTTTGTTATAAATTGATTTTTTTTTATTTGTTTCGTTTTATGTAATTAATAATTAATACTGACGCTTATAATAAATGTAAATTAAAAATAAATATTTATAATTCTTTTGTGCGATATTGGGGTAGATACTTGATTGTTTAGCAATCAGATAAGCAAGCAGTTTACACTAGGATGCGGAAAATGGTATACTCGATATTTTTGCCTTGACTAGCAAGCACGCAAATACTTAAAATTTTGCTAGCAATTTGAAGTATGTGCAATTAATGCTTATTTCAATTTTTGAGTTTGAAAAATATTTTTATTCATTATATGTGAATATATTTCTTTTTAAAAATTAATTGGATTAGTTGAGGTAATCGATATTTAGTAGTGACTATAGTGAAGTTAATTGATGTAATTTAACCTTTACAAATGGATGTGGACGTAGGAGAAGGTATCGGTGATAACCCTTTTGAGTGTAGTGATGTCGAATTTTTTAAGCGAAACAGATTCACAAAGAAGATAGTAAAACACATTATAGCTAAAGGATGATTTTACAAGAAGTACAGAAAAAATATAATATACATCATAAAAAAAAACCAGAAAAATAATCGAAATGGCATTTAGGGTACTTAAGGGTCGCTTCAGAATTATACATGTATCCGGTGGTAATTTACTAAACAGTGTATACAAATATGTGCAAATAATTACAGCATGCTTTGTGGTGCACAATATTGCCACAATCAATTTTTTTTTTTATTTTTTTTTACGTACATAAATCAATATTTATATAATAAAGTAGGATAACAAAAATATATAATTCAGCATTTCTAACGTAGTCGCTATAAGAAAACTAAATTCAGCGCTTTGACGTTTAAGTGCTGAGTAAAAAAAAATATTTGCTTTGCTGAAACTATCGAGTATGTCATTATCCGCAAGCATCTTTGTTTTTAGCAAATCCGCCATGTTTACCTAGCTGCGATTTGCGAATTGCTAAAATATCGAGTATCTACCCCATTAACTTTAAAAACAATAAAAATGGCTTGCATCATTTTGGCAGTGACCCACTGTATGTATTTATAATCATGTACAGTGACTCACATATTTGATCAAATGTTTACTAGTTTGCTTTTGTTTTTATCATTTACCGTTAGGTCTGTTTAGTTATTTTTTTACTATTTGTTAGCAATTAGTTTTTTCATTCTAAAAAACAGGGTTAAGTGAGAGAGTATGCAATTTACGGTGTAAAAAATTAAAATTTTGTGAAAGTGCATTTGATCAAATTGGTTAGTTTAAAAACTTAATGTTAAAATTCTTCTAAAGTAAGTATAGTTTTGCTTTTTAAAATGAAAAATCTTTATTTTCGTGGTAAAATATAATGAATATGTGCCTTTGGCATCGTCAGCAACTGCCGAGGAAATATGGAGGCTGAAACCATACCCAAAGTCAAAAGCGGTACGAAGCCGCTACTTTCTAGTTGTCTTCGACGCAAAATTGTGCGAGCCATTGCAACAGGGGTAGAAGAAAATGCTGTTTCTCTCCAAAGAACACTCCTGCGAGATGAAAATGTAAGTGTCAACGCAGAGACTGTTCGCAGAACGCTCAGAAATGTCGGCATGAAAGGGCGAGCCAAACTAAAAAAACCCTTATTAACAGAACGGCACAGAAAATTACAACTGGCTTTCGATAAAAAATATAAAAATTATATAACTGATGACTGGGCTGGTGTGGTTTTTTCAGACGAGACCAAAATTAATTGTGTGGGATCGGACGGCAGAGAATGACGGCCTCTTCAGAAGCGTATGATGAAGCAAACTGTGAAATTTGGCGGGGGCAATGTCATGTTATGGGGCTGTATGAGGTCGGAAACCGTTGGGTTGTACCAAAGAATTCTAGGAATAATGACAGTAAATGACTACTTACAGGTATTGCAGAATAGCCTCATTGGAAGCCTGGAAAACTGGGGCATGAACGCTTCGGACAACATATTCCAGCAAGATAATGATCCTAAGCAAACTACCCGGATCGTGAAAATGTGGATAGAGGATAATGGGTTCAAACTTTTGGATTGGCCTCCACAATCACCGGATTTGAATCCTATTGAACACTTGTGGCAACATTTGAAGCGAAAAGTTGTAAGACAACCAACTTCGCCGACAAATTTGGACGAACTATACGCCAAGGTTGCCACAGAGTGGAGTCAAATTCCATCGGAGGTGTGTCGTAATTTAGTTTATAGTATGCCGCAACGGATACAAGCCGTTTTGAAGGCACGTGGAGGCCACACCAAATACTAAAATGTAAACTCACAAATCTGATTAAGTGAGTTCTAAATTTTGTTCTTTCATTTTTTAATTTCCTTATTGAATGAAATCATTTAAAAGTTATGAATTTATATTTCTTAAAAATTCTTTTTACTAAACTTATATAAAAATTTTAAATAATAAATATAAATTTTATGAAATCAAACGTTTTGTTTTATTGTAAAGCATTTGATCAAATATGTGAGTCACTGTAAATTGACGTAAACAAATTATACGGCCATGTTTAATAAAAGATTTTCTTTAAAATTATTATAAAATAATGTCTTTTATTTAGAACTCAAGTATATGTATTTTCGGTTTTTCTATGGAGTCGTTAAGGGGCAACCATAGAAAAATTAAAAAAAATTATAAACGTAACTTTAAAAAAATTATGTTTGCGTTAAATGCCGTTTCTGTGCTTTCGCCCATGGAAAAATTAATTTAAATTAAAAAATTTAACGAAGCTTCGTTAAATATGAATTGTCACTTAATAAAAATTATTGGAGCGAAATTTTGCGTTCAAACGTAAAAAAAATTAAAATTTATATCTTGCTACCTAAAAAAAACACAAACAATAAACAGCTGTCACTATAACAAATAGTTGTCATTCAATATTCTACAATATTAACGGCATACTCGTTACGTCTAGTATGGGTGGAATGTCATTAAAAATTAGTGTCGTCAAAATTTTTAATTTTTTTTAATTTTATAATTTTTTTATGGTTGGCCCTTTAACTAGATATTCATTATACAAAAATTCGTTTATGATCGAACAAAAACTGTTCGAATTCGTATTGCGGAATAGGGGAAATTTTTGAACGTGCCTATCATTCATTTTCGTATTCGTATTAGTATTATATTGGGGGTACAAATTGAAAATGCGGGATTGATAACAGATGGCGTTACTAACGCTATACGCATCAGGCAGTACTGTGACTATGTTCATGTCAAAGCTACGTCTTATAGCTTTAATTTTCAGTATGTGTCAATTTGTCGCAGTGTCAAATTCATAGTTTTTTTGAGCTCTCAATATGTCGAGTTTCGTGCCAACAAAACAGCATTTGCGGGAAGTTTTAATTTACTTCTTTAATTTGAAGAAAAGTGCTGCTGAAGCACATCGATTGGTCTCCGAGGCTTATCCGAGTCATGTTCCATCGGTTTCAACGTGCGAGAGATGGTTTGTGCGGTTTAGAAGTGGTGATTTTGACGTTGAGGACAAAGAGCGGCCGGGCCAAGTGAAAAAGTTTGAGAATGCTGAATTGGAGGCAATACTCAATGAAGACTCGTGTCAAACTCAACAAGAGCTCGCAGATTCATTGGGAGTGACACAACAAGCCATTTCCCATCGTATAAAAGCCCTCGGAATGATCCAAAAGCAAAGACATTGGGTGCCGTATGAGCTGAAGCCGAGAGACGTCGAGCGCCGTTTTTTTCCATGCGAACTGCTGCTCGAACGGCAAAAACGGAAGGGTTTTTTGCATCGCATTGTCACTGGTGATGAAAAGTGGATCCATTACGATAACCCGAAGCGCAAAAAATCATATGGTTACCCCGGCCATGCATCATCATCGACGGCCAAACCAAATATTCACGGCGCCAAGCTCATGCTCTGTATTTGGTGGGACCAGCTGGGTGTGGTGTATTATGAGCTATTGAAATCGAACGAAACCATCACAGGAGCACTATACCGAACTCAATTGATGCGTTTGAGCCGCGCACTCAAAGAAAAACGGCCACAATACGAGCAAAGACACGACAAAGTAATTTTGCAACATGACAACGCTCGGCCACATGTTGCAGCGCCGGTCAAAACATACCTACAAACGCTGAAATGGGAAGTCTTACCCCACCCGCCGTATAGCCCAGATATTGCTCCTTCCGATTACCACCTTTTCCGATCGATGACACATGACCTAGCTGACCAGCGCTTCCATTCTTACGAAGAAGCCCAAAAATGGGTCGATGACTGGATAGCAGCCAAGCCGGCCGAATTTTTTCGCGACGGTATCCGTAAATTGCCAGAAAGATGGGAAAAAGTTGTGGCTAGCGATGGACAATATTTTGAATAATTCATTTGTTACCATTTTTTCAGAATAAACGTTCAAAAATAGAAAAAAATCCCGCATTTTCAATTTGTACCCCCAATACGTATTCTTATTCAGGAATAGGGCCCCTGGAATCTACGAAAGTGATGGTCGCATAGGACTTTTAAAAAATGGAAAATAAGTAAACTGCGACCAAAAAATTTTTGGGTACAAAATTGCTGCTCGTGTTAGTTTCTCATAGCAAATTTTACTATCTATGATGCCTAGGGATAGAAATCGATACAAAAATATCAAAATTCTGATGATGCTAAAATGCGTGGCCAATCAAAGATCTTGTCAATCTTGAACCAAATATTTTTTGCTGCATTTACTGTCCAATGGGAAAACATTCATATCTTAAACTTTCTTACAAGTTTTATAGATTTTACCAGGTCAGTTTTATTTCGCACAATATTTTCTTAAGGCGTGCTCTCTCTAAAACTTGCCACTGGTAAAGTTGGATTAAATAACAGGACCAAAATTGACTGAATTTTTTTGACCTTCCTCATTTAATACGGATGAGTCAATGACGCTGCTATGAGAATTCATAATAAATAGGCCAATCGGAAACGTTAAACTGATTTTTTTTTCGTAGATGATCTGGATCGATTGTTATTTAATCGTTTCACGTCAATTGTGATGTCACAGAGACTTTGTTTTTTTTTAAATGTTGGTTTTTTATATAAATTCGGATTTTGTTGAAGTTGATGGATGGACGTCATAAATTGATCAACCGAAAATAACAGTTCTTTATAATTGATTTTCTTAATTATTTTGGAAGAAAATTCATATTTAAAATGTTCACATAAATGAAGAAGGCTCATAAACTAGAAGAAATAATTCAAAACTGTTTGCCAAATATCGACACAAATATCGACATATGAAATGGCATCAAAATTATCCAAGTAGATTTCAACGCGAAAATTGGAATTGACTACACCGGAATGGCGACAATCATGGGTAAACATGCACTGGATTCTGCAAGGAACAACAACGGAGTTAGATTCATCGACTATTGTGTCACAAATCAGCTATTCATAAGCGGCAGCAAATTCTCACACAAGAATATATATAAATTACACCTGGACATCGCCAGAAAATTGACCATGTGCGCTGGTAAATAAGAAGTTTTTATCCTCCCTACAAGATGTCAGAGCAATGAGAGGAGCAGATGTACACAGCGATCGATCACCAACTAGTAATAGCATCCTACAAAATCCACATATGTAGATTGAGAAATACAGACACGAGAAATATGTTCAATGAAACGCTCCTAATCAATCTACCGAATAACGAAACTAGGCACTATGGATCAAAAAT
This sequence comes from Nephrotoma appendiculata, assembly GCA_947310385.1. Classification (NCBI taxonomy): domain Eukaryota; kingdom Metazoa; phylum Arthropoda; class Insecta; order Diptera; family Tipulidae; genus Nephrotoma; species Nephrotoma appendiculata. The sequence continues at coordinate 278,156,139 of OX371223.1, forward strand.
GGGAAGGAATAGAAGACGCCTACGTAAAAACTGCTACAAGTGTGCTTGGCTACCAAGACTACACAAGAAAACCGTGGATTAGAGATGAAACGTGGAAGAAAATCGAGGAACGCCGCCAGCTTAAAATACAACTAGGCAATCAAAATACAGCGGAAATTCGAAGACAATATGAAGATACAGCTCGACAAGTGAAGAAAATGATAAGGAAAAAATACACAGAAGACATTCTCACAACTGCCGAGTCAGCGGCAGTAAATAGAAATATTTGCCCATTACATCAATGTGTAAGAAAGATCACCGGAAAATTTGCAAATGCACCACCAATAAAGGATTCACATGGACAAGTCCTAACTACAGACGACCAACAACTAAATAGATGGAAAGAGTTCTTCGAGAACAACTGCATAGATAGAGAACCAATTGAGGAGCTTCCAGATGACAACTATAACGAAACCAGAAACACCCATCCACCAACGGAGAGGGAAGTTACAAGTGCCATAATGAAGCTGAAAAATAACAAAGCCGCTGGAACCGACAATATACCAGCTGAATTACTCAATGGTGACGCATTTGCAACTGCAGGAGCACTAACACCATTATTAATAGAAGTGTGGAATACTGGGAGAATTCCGCGAAAATGGAAAGAGGGCTTAACCGATGCATCTCCCTGCTCAACAGTACAATGAAAGTATGTATTAGCAATGATCATCCTGGAACGAATCTCACCAACTGTGAACCAATACATAAGAAACGAACAAGCTGGTTTCAGACCAGGAAACAGCTGTACAGACCACATCAACACAGTTCGAATTATCATCGAACAATCCAACGAATGGAACTCACAACTATATCTGCTCTTTGTCGACTTCGAACGCGCATTCGATTCCATCAATAGAAGCGCAATCTGGAAAGCACTCTTTGAAATAGGCATCCCGAGGAAAATAACCGAACTTAGCCGAGAAATGTACCGGGATGCTGGAAACAAAGTTCAATACAAAGGAAAGCAGAGTGGCACATATTACAATACACGAGGAGTTAGACAAGGATGTGGACTATCTCCACTACTGTTCCTCATAGTACTGGATAATGTCATGCGCAAGCAAGATATCGCATCACCAAACGGGATTCAGTGCGATCCAATCAGAAACCTCAATGATCTCGACTACGCAGATGATATATGTCTTCTAGCACACAAATACGCGGACATGCAGCAAAAGCTACAGAAGTTATCAGAAATAGCACAAGATGTCGGGCTCAAGATAAACATAAGAAAGACAAAGGACCTGAGACTGACAAGCATTAGTATACCACTTCGCCACAAACCAAGATACAATGGAAGATGTCGAAAAATTCGTATACCTTAGCTGTACTATATCAAGAACAGGTGGAACGGGAGAGGACATTAATCAACGCATCAACAAGGCGAGAAACACATTTAACATGCTCCTTAAGATCTGGAATGCATCCGTCCTGTCAAGAAACACCAAGATACGATTGTTTAATGCCTGTGTAAAATCAGTACTGTTGTATGGCTGTGAAACGTGAAAACATACCCAGAAAATAACAAGAAGCTCCAAGTGTTTGTGAAAAAATGCCTTAGACGATTGATCAAATGCTACTGGCCGAACAAGATGAAAAATGAAGAATTATTGCGACTGCGACAAACAAACCAAGTAGACATTGAGACGGAAATTAGGAAGCGGAAAGTGAGATGGATAGGTGCTAATTGAAGCAAAATATTTCGAGAAGACTTGGGGGAACTAAAGAGAATAGCCCCAAATAGAGTTCGATGGTCTAGTCTAGTAGACGCCCTATGCTCCTAAATGGAGATAAAGGAAAAAAATGTCTGCACGCAGACCATGGAAACCGGGATACAAGCTGGAGCGGCATAGTTTTTTATGAACAGAGTTTATGGATCTTAGGGATGAAAAAATGCATATGCTGTGGAACCACCAATGACAAGGATTTTACCCTTTTCTATTGCTATTTTTGATTAATGACCAATCGTTCTAAAATCAAAATATCTACATACATTGACGTTTCTGTGGTCAAACATTGAACAATGTAATATCCGTTATAATTTTATTCGAGTGTTCGCCTCCTCAAATTTTTGAATTTTGCAAAATTATTTAAAAATTGAATGAAATTTGAAACAAAGGTTTTAGATTAATAACTGGTGTTAGATTAATTATTTTTTCGTCGCATCCGAATCCACACACGAAACATATATTGGCAGTGTTCGCGCACTTCACTATTATCTAATCTTAAAATTAATTTTTTGTTTCAATAAATATTTGTAACATGCGTATAATGAACACAAGTTTTTTGTTTTGCATAATAAATAATATTATAAACCTATATCTAAACGAACTTGAATGAAGTCAAACTAATAAATGTAATTAACATTCAATTCAACATAAAATATAAATCTACTTACTTAAAGTTAATGGTATTGTACTTGGGCCGCTTCGAGATTACATCACATGCGTAATCGTAAACAATTTTTTTGCCCGCGCTTATGTAAATCTAATTCAAATTTAATTAGTGTTTTTTTTATGTATGGATGTATGTATGTATGTGCATAAACAGGTATGTTACATCGCTTGCACAACCTATACTATACAGGATGATTAATTTACAACAAAAACATTAAATGTATATGTATATATTTAGCCACAGGCCTCGAGGTACGACTTGCTGCTGTTTTTACATCTTTACGCGCCATTTAGACATTCACGATTATTACTTTTTATTTTCTATAATTAATAAATATATCATTTAAATTCAATTAATATTTTCTCTAATTTATTAATGTACATATTTACATTTTGTACATACGTATGATGTGTAATATGTAAGGTATACCGCATATGGGAATTATTGTTTTAATTTGGGGACGAGCGCGCGCCGTGGATCAAGTAAAAAAAAATTATTACACAGCGTACATTTTATAAAATGGATGGATGGATGGTTTCTCTCTCGAACATGAAGACGAGTTTTGACTTAATTGAATGAAAAGTACTAAAATTATGACCACTTAGTATTCCTGCTTTTTTTTTTTGCATCGGCACGCCACAATAAAGTTAAGTGCTTTTAGCGTGAAGATTTTTTGTTTTGATTAAAATAATTAAAAATAATAGGGTTCGCAAAATAAATTCATTATCTTGTAATAACGACGGGTCCGGCTTGGCCACCATTTGTTGTTGCATTTAAATTAATATTTGTATTATTGTTATTATTATTGTTTGTGTTATTATTATTGTTATTGTTACTATTATTATTATTATTATTATTGTTATGATGCTTACTACCTTTAACGACACCCGATGGATTTTTTTGGGCCAGATGCGTTTGATAGTGTTTCGCAAGGTGAGCCTTTTGTCGAAAACTTTTTCCGCACAGCGAGCATGCAAATGGTTTTTCTCCGGTATGCGTTCGAATGTGTACATTTACCGAATACTTATCCTTGAAACCCTTCGAACATATCGAACAGTAGTGTAGGGCCCGTTCCTTCCGTTGCCCGTTACATTGCGACGGACTATTATTATTATTATTTGTTGTATTATTGTTATTATTATTATTGTTATTGATATTATTATTTAAAATATTATTATTATTGTTGTTATTATTACTACTACTATTACTATTAGCACGTTTATATTTTTTCGTTGTTTTTGTGGCAGCAATCGATGGTGTTGATGATGGTGTTGGTATCGTTGATATTGTTGTTGTTGTTACAATCGGATTAATTGTTGTAACAATTTCATTTGGTTTTATTGAGACGGTAACCGACGGGTAGGATTCACCGGTTACACAAAATTGTTGTACCTCGCTTGCAATCCGTTTGATTTTCTCAAAATCATCTGTAAACGCTGTATCTAGGGTAAGGAACATATCATCGACGCCATTATTTAAATTTACATTACCGGTTGTTATATGGGATGGTGTTGTGGCTGTTGATGGATTTGGTGAACATGACGTATGCGTATGATCATCAAATAGCGGGGTTGCCAACGTTGAATCAGCAAATGCTAGGTTTTCCTATTATATAAATAAAATAAAATTAATAATTAATTTTTTACTCGATTAATTAAATATAGTGATTTTATTAAATTACTTGATCGGTTGAAAATAAGGCACGCCGAAGCTCCTCGTCACTTTTTACATCTTGACTATGGGGTGGTAATAAAGCGATTCCATTCTGCAACTGCAGCTGTAGCTGACCTTTTGCGTATCCTTTTCCCTGTAACGCACTCCTTAGCAGTGATTCGGGTGAGTCCTTTATTTTTGATATAAATTTAGAGAAATAGTAATTAATAAGCTTATTAGGTTTTTATAAAAATTTTAATATTTAGAACCGCATGCTCGAAGTCAATTTTGACTAATTATTTCATTTTCCAACATTTTCATTGCTGTATTCAATATCTGTGTAACAAATTTTCAGATTTTGGCAGAGAGCAATATTCATGAGATTCTGCGATAAACTTGTGAAAATAAATGTTTCAAGAGAAAAGGTTTAGTTAAGTTCAAAGTTTAACCACCAATACTGCTTTAAAATAAGAAATAATTAAGCAAAATATACTAACAACTTTGTTGTGGGTGTGGGACTTTACCAACGCCCAACCAAGGTTATTGCGCAAGTTCACACTTTATAAAGCTCTCATAAGACCTCTGCTTGCTTGCGGTGGCGAGAGCTTGACGCTGACCTCTAAGTTCATTCATTCCATCTTTGGTTTAATTAAAGTTGCGCAAAATGAATATTGCATGCGTATATGAACCACGGGATACGTGGGCCAACAACAACCATCGTACGTATAATATGATGGATGTGCAAACTGGAGAGCGAGACCGGTGGATCAAAATGGATGGAGGACCATAATGCGAGAGAAAGCGAGAGAGAGAGAGAGATGAGAGAGAGAGAGCTGGAATAGGTTCCTGGAAACAAGTACTAGTAATGACCGCCTGAGAATGGAATGTAACCGCCCCTAAGGGCCTCAGTAAATATTAAAGTCAACAGAGAGAGACTTCGCCGTCTAATCGCTCGATCTACAAAAAGCAGCTAGAAAGAATATTGCATTTAAACCACGAATTGTTCAAAACATATTCAAAATTAATCTAAAAGTAAGCCCTTTCAAGAAACCTCAAGTTCACGGATTCCAACCCTTCAAAAAGCCGAACGTATTTTTGCTTGATAAGCTTGGGATAAAAGTATATTTTCTGATGAGAAGCTACTTGTCCCGGAGTAATACCACAACTCCCAGAATGACAGGGTTTGGTCTGCTAGGATTTTGGACATTCCGAATAGCAAAAAACCCATTTCAAGTTTCCAGAATCCTGCGTCGATCATGGTTTGGGGTGAAATCAGTCCAAGTGGTAAATTACCCTAACGTTTTATAGAAAATTCTTGAGCCAACCATTACTCGAGGTTGATGTCAGATAGTTTGGTTGATTTTTTGTCTTTCTTATATAGGAGTTAATTATTTATGAATTGAGTATTAGTTTAACCTTTCAAATACCAAAGCTCGGTCAACATTCGTATAAGCGCACCCTTTTTTCACTTTAAGACTGTTTATTTATCAACTACTGTTCATAAACAAACTGGTCTTTCAGTAACATAATATCTGAATCATCTAATTCCCAAACAACCACATCTATTCCATCTCGCTGGTCTCTTGAATAACAGAAGGGGTATGTCAAACTTCCCCGCCAAGAAATCATTGCATTTAATATTGGCGGAGACGCAAAACTTTTGCAATGCTGATTGCGTCCTCAATATGCTTGATTTACTTGACGGAAGGCCACGGTTAGACGATAAGTTAAAGAATGTGAAGTTCAATTGTCTTCTAGATAGTTGAGCTATCTTGAGTGTTTTGGGTAAAGCATGTGAAGATTTTAACTGCCAGTGCTCGGGAAATTCGTATCTTGGGTATTCTTCCTATATCTACTAATGTCAATGGAGTTACAAGACCTGTCAACTACTATTTAGCTCCGAAATGAATGGAAATTGTATCGACAATTCTCTCTTCTGAGATTTTAAGTCTGCAAAAGACCAAACTGACTTTGCACGAAATTAATCTGACTGACAGCGAATTACCCAACAAGTAAGAACTTGCGGGCCAATTTGTACCGAGAAATTGTTCGGACGCTTTCTCTCGTGGTAATTGAAGAATGCCGTGGGAGAGAATTCAATTAAACCTTGAAATTGGTCCGAAAGGCAAACGGAAAGATAAGGAAGGCGACCAAAAAGGATTTTTGACCCTTACCTAACATTGAGGAGCTACTAAGTCGCATAGATCAAATTCAAAATATATCCATAATTGATCACGCATTTTGACAGGTTCCTCTTGATTTAGGTTCCTAGAGACCTGTAAGGCGGTCTTCCCGGCCCCTCGGGCTATGCAATTCACCCTAACGTATGAGCCGACTAATGTATCAAGTGATTCCATATCATCTCCATTATCGGGTTTTCGTTTATAACTCGACGATCTGCTGATAACGTCTGCAACGTGGAAGGAACACGTGTCTTTGCTGAAAGAAATAAGTTGCTTGCTGCGGGAGGCATCTTTAACAATAAATGTGTCGAATGGCCATTTTGAATTTAAGTCAACTAAATTTCTGGAATACTGTTGATGCGAAGGAGGTCTCCGAATAGACCCAGGTAAAATTGAAGCCATAAGAAGATACGCACCACCAAAAACGTTACGTAAAATCCGTCAATTCTTGGGTATGACCGGATAGTACCGGCGATTCATTCAAAATTATTCTACACCAGTCGCTCCTCTAATAAATTTATTGAAAGGCCAAAAAAAATTCAAATCGACGCTGCACGTTTAAAAAGCGTTCGCGACGGTGTGGTGCAAGTACTATTGGGATTGGTGGAATGTGTTGTTGTGCATGGAATTAAGTCTTATCCGCGCCTTGATCGAGGGATATAACGCGGCACTTAAATGGCTCATGCCTCAAAGAGATCTTGCTGGTCGACTTGCACGTTGGGCCTTAAAACTGCTACCTTTCAATTTTAAAACTATTCATAGAGGTGGTGTACAAAACATCGTTCTCGATGCTTTATCTCAAATAAATTCTGAAGAATTAATTATTCAAAGCACCTTCGACTTAAGACAAACAAATTTTTAAATTTACCGCTCCACTTTATATCGACCGATCATCAGATCATTTCAATGATTCTTCTTACATCGATACGATCAGGCAACTGAAAGAAAATCGTATCGATACCTCTAATATCAAACTAGAAATATGCTGTTTAACTTTAAATCAGGTATCGATTATGATGACTCTATTCCAAGCCAGTGAAAATTAACTGTTTAATTTCAATGCGAGTTAATTTTATTCAAAAAGCGTATACTGATCCTACATCAGCGCATCTTGAAAAATAAAATCATCGAAATTGCCAACTTAAGTTGAAACATTCATTTTAAGCAGCGCAGTTTGATCCCGATATTTAATTGTGTTTATCTAAATCACTTCTTGCCAAGTGTTAAATTTAAAGGTATAATTTATAGCGTCTGCATAAAAAAATGTAGAAGGACGTGCAATATTCCCATAGAGAAATCGTCAGTAAAATTGGTCATTCTGAAACCCCTAACACAACGCCGAAGCATAATTTCTGATAGGCAGAAAAATCGACTATCATGCAGACAAATACAGAAAAAATTGGAGGCAATCTAGATGGCCCGACTGCTACAGTTGCTACTGGCATATTTTGAAGGAACACGACGTCGTTAGGTCGAAGTGATGTTTTGATTTTGGGGGTGTTATGGAATAAGGAGCATTTCCCTATCAAATGGGCAAGGCAGATGTAATCTATGCAGTTGTCGACAGGTAATCTATTGCGTGGATTAGATAGCGATCTTTTAGCTTCGCTGGCGTCGGCAATGTAGACAACGTCGACAACCAAAGAAATAAAACGAAACTCAATTTTCTCATTATTATCTCTTTATTATACGTTAGCCGGTCTGATAATGTTGCTGTGTAGCGCTATTAGTTAAATATATAATTACCCTAGAGACCAAGTAAGTTTATATTTTGATATTAAATAAAATAAATTACTCGTTAGTTAGGACATTATATGAAGTAAGTTGTGCACTATTAAAATTATTTTCATTTTGTAAATATTTACATAAAAACTTTTCTTCTCAGTAGGCGGGAAAAAAAAAATATGTGAACAGAAAATAAATTCTTTTCCCAATTCCCTGTTCCCGGGGAAATACTAGAATAGTGCCACTAGCAGGGAAAATTTTTCACAATTTTATTTTATTTTCAAAAAAATTATCACTAACGTTTTACACATACTAATGTAAGGAAAAATAATTTAAATAGCAATTATGGGTAAATACTTTCCGCAATTCTCTATTCCCGAAATTATTTGAACGATCAATAAATTTAGTGACTTTCCATTAAAATGTTTGTTTTCGAAATAAGGAGACATTCTAAAAGATCTGCTCTGGTCAGAATCTAATGTTTAAGAGGTTAATTATTTTGGCTCCTACCCCAGCAGGATTACACAGAAAGATCACAAAATATTTTCTGCGGAAACAACTTCAAAATACGATATGTAGATCATTCAATCACTACTGACGTGAATTACAAATAATTGTCGGCTTGTCTAGAGTTGTCGAAAACTAGTAGATGAGGCGTAAACGCCCATTGCTGCTTCATACCTGCTTTATTACGACTAGAATGTTGTTCAGTCCGACCAAAACGATGAAAATTATCATGATATTTTTTGTAACTCTAACTTCACTCCGTATGTCAATCCCGAGCGAAAGATCAAATCGAACAAAATATATATTGCTCATTTGCTGCAAGAGTCCTATTTCTAATTTTTCAGTGGAGTGATTTAAACATATCACTTAAAATTGTTTCTAAAAACGGCGAATAATTTTTATTAATAAAATAAATTTTTTTCGATTCCTACATCCTCAATCGAATCTTAAGTTTCATAATTCTTTACAATTTTGCAGATTTTCTTAGGACAGTTTCCAATATCTTAAAATGTTAATTTCTTTCGCGCATTGAGTGATTTTTTTATAGGGATTTTACCGGATTTGCCATAGAAATAACTACATAAGAGAGTACGAATGTCTTAGAAATGAGTGAATTCTGAGTTGTATCACTGTTGCACCTAATGAGCAATGTATTGATTCTGATTGCTGACGCTGTCATAACAAAAAATTAATATGTATTATTTCTCAAGAGTTTTTCTCAACAGTTTAACAATTTACTTACATATTTTCTTATAATTATAACCAAGTAATTATAAGTTGAGTAAACTGTCCATGTAAAATCAGAATCACAAATATTCTTGGTTTTTTTATGATAAGTGAGTGCGTTTTATGGCGAAAGCTGATATAAAATATCGTGCGAGATTCAGGGGGAAATCCGGGGAAACCCGAAGATGATCTGCAGAAAACCGTGGTGCTGTGATTAATGCTTCAGCACGTGGACCGGGAGGTACTGGGTTCGAATCCCACCAGAGGCTTGATGCCAAAAGCAAATTTTCATCATCGATTACAATCGGTGATGTTAATAAACACAATTAAGATCCTCTGTCGGAGTGGAGAATCCAACGCCGACCCACGATTCATGTCAATGTACAAGTTGACGTGGCGCTTGTTATGTGCAGGTGGTATACTGTAAGGATGTGAATGGGTGGTGTGAGCGTGAATGAAGGGAGTAGTAACCTAGGACAAATGACCGTCAAGGACAATTAAATTTACTGGACAATTAATACTTTCTTATTAAAAAAAAAAAAAGGGGGGGGTAAATCTAGGGGAAATCTGGGGAAGTGCGGTGGAAATCGGGGGTGATCGCTGGGAAATCCGGGGGAAATTTGGGGTAAATCTGGGGAATCCGAGGTAACGGGGGAAATCCGGGAACTCTTGTGGAAATCCGAGGAAAATTGGAGAAAATCATGGGGAAATCCGGGGGAAATTTAGGAGAAATCCGGGGGAAATCTGGAGAAAATCTAGAATCCGGGAAAATCGGTGAGAAATCTGTGGGAAACCCGATGGAAATCTGGGGGAATCCGTGGGAAATCTAGGGAAATCTAAGGGAAATCCATGGCAAATCCGAGAGAACTCGAAGGGAAATGCGAGGGAGAATCTGAGGGAAAACAGAAGAAAATGTGGGGAAAATCCTTGGGCAATCTGGGAGAAATCTGGAGGAAATTCGGGGAAATCTGGAGGAAATCCGGAGAAAATCGGGGTAAATCCGGGGGAAATGTGGGAAAAATCTGGGGGAAAACAAAGTAAAATGTGAGAGAACCACAAGAACCTTTGTGTCATATGTCTAAGAATACCAGAGAAACTTGTTATTCTGTATAAATTAAAAACGTGTCTGTATGTACAATCGTAATAGAAGGAACTGTTGCAAATTCTTTCTAAATAACATGTGGTATTCGACAGGGAGATTCATCCACACCTGTGCTGTACAATTCGGTGCCCGAGTATGTTGTAAGAAAGAGATACTCGCTATGCAACAAGATTTTGTTTATATGTGAACAGAAGCAAATCCAAATTTCTATTAACACCCAGTAGAAGCTCTGTGCCAAATCTCGGAATCGGCTACCATAATTTGGTAGTGAAGCAAACTTTTAATATTTCGGGTCAATAGTAATCCACAAATGATGTACAGGCTGAAATAGTATCCCGAATTGGTGCCGGTCACAGAAATGCCCAACCAAAATTATTGCGTTCTAAACATCTATCGCAGTCATGCAAGCCCGCACTTTATAAACCACTCACAAGACCTGTGTTGGTATTCGGACGCGAGGACTGAACCCTGACATATGTAGAATAATCTCTCTAATTATCACTTATCAGCTAACTGAATTATGTCATCATATCTTTTCATCAGAATTAAACTAAAAATCCACTTTATATCAAAATCTTAATTCAATTTAATCAAACCAATACAAAAAACCTCTATTTTAGTTCTAATTCTGAATAAGAATAAGTTTCCAAATATTCTATTTTAAAATTCAATGGTCCAGACTTTTTGTAAAACCGTCTTGAATAATAAAAAAATGAAGGTACACCACATTTCGCATGGATCTCCAAATTTACGGAAAACGTTTTAGTACGAAGTTTTGTTCCGAATATTCAATCCACCTGGTCTGAAGGGATGCCAAATTTTGGTTAAATAAAATACATTTTATCAAAACTAGTCCTTTCCGGCCAAATTTAAAATATTATCTGAACTAATTTTGTTCGAAATCTTAGAAAAGAAAGCTCCTATTGAACCTGCCTGTCTTGAACCGATTTTGACCCAATTTAAGGAAGTATGAAATTATATCCGGATCAATCAATCCGCATGGGCTGTACAGTGACCAAAAATGTTTTTTTCACGAATATCGTAATTTCTGTATAAATTTTGGACAATTGATCTGGACTGGTATTTTTGCAAAATTAATTTAGAATCTGTTAGAGCCTAACGAAAAAGACACAACATATTTTTCTGGTAGGAAAATGAAAAAGCTCTTAAGGAAGTACTTACATCGGAGTGAAGTTTATGCCATTATAATAAAATATACACTGAGTTCTCTAAGTACTTAGAATTGAAAAACATAAAAATTGAACTTTTGTAGTAATATTTGAGGTGATCAAAGTGATTTAGTATTTGATGTAAGAAACAAATCTTATTTATCCACATGTTCGGAAATCTCTGAGATTTTTGTTATTTGAGGGAAAACATCATTGAGTGTAATACATTTAAAATTATTTGATTCGGCCCATTCCAATTTTATAATTGTCTTTTGAAAATAAATTCCAATTTAACTGTGTAACTTTTTAATAATTTGCTTCTAGCACAAACTTTACTATCATAATTTTGCTTATTATTTTTTGTAGTCTCGTAAGTGCGTTTATTCGTAGATCTATCAAAATTTTAGAATTTTCAATGTGATTTAAGTAAACCTTAAATGTTCACTAATGTGGCCTTACTACGGAGTGAAGATTGAAAAGTCCATCAATGTATTTTGAAAATTAAAGGTTTTCTTCCATGAAAACAGAAATAATCCCATTAATGGGGACATTATAGGTTTGTTAGCTTCATCTGGAAATGTAATTGATACCAACCGTTATAACAAATAAAGAGAGTTGTTACTCTTCAAAAAATAGTGAACGTTTTATTTAGAGTAAGTTTTCTTGATATTTGAATTCAAATTTTTCCAACATCGGTTTATAAAGCAAAGTTTAATATAAGCCTTATATTAAACTTTGCTGATCATTTAGTTAGTTTTATGAATTCTTACCTGCTCTGTATTATTGTGGTCCGGTATATGCCAGTCATTATTATTATTGTTATTATTGCTACTTGAATAACTACTTAAACTCGTATTACTTATATTATTGGTAACAATTGTTTGATTTGTAGTCATAATATCCTCTTTGTGCTCCGTCGAAAATCCACTATCATCATATGGAAATTCTGTTTTAATATAACACGGAAAATTTCCCAGCAGCGTGTCTAAATCCAGCGATGGGGCATTCGTATTTTCATTTGGTTCACGTTTTAACCATTGTTCCGAACCGTTTAACACGGTCAGTGTGTAAATCTAGAAAAAAAAAAAGTTAAACAAGCTATTAATACGAAACTTTACTGCGAGCTATGCAAAAAAAAAAAAAATGTTTCAAACTTACCTGACCATCGGTATTCGCGGGTTGATTTGAATTTATTCCGCCACCCATATTATTTGATTGGGGATTCCAACAGTAACGATTTAAATCCTCGAATATTGCGGATTCCAGTCGGTTTGAATCTTTTTCCGCTCCCCAAAACTGCTTAGGTTGCATACATGAAATTAAACGTTAAGAAAATTAACCGTTAGTGTGCCTGCTAACAACATATTTCTTGTATATTGTAAAATGGTATCAAATAGGAAAATATCTAAGTTTTTTTTGCGCGCAAAGATAAATTTTTATAACAAGATTATAAATTTTGATCAAACGACTCTTGTGGTTGGTGGTGTGGTGTGGTGCAATTTAAGATTATAAATTAACTTTATAACTATATATTTTTTAATTTAAATTACATGCATGTAATGCAGTTCTTGTAAATATTTAAGAAAAATATTGATCTATTAAAGTGATAGCGTAAAATACTTGTCGTTAACGATTTTATTACTGTTTTGTATGAGCGTGGCGGCGCGGTATCTCATTTACCACATACTCAATATGATTTGTGGTTTTTGTAATTTTCTGTATATAAATTACAGCAACACTAATTTATTTCTTAATTACCGGCTTGCACATTTTTTTTTTGGTTTTGGTTTAAGACTTATCATTAAGTACCTTTTGTGTGTGTGTGCACATATTTCCATTTACCTACATACCCGTAATACTAAGTATACCGCGCGCGGCTGTAATCATTTTTATTCATCGCAGCATATCTTACATGCTACATGCATATATAATTGGGTTATATAATTTGATTAGTTGGTTGAAAAAAACGTCTTTAAGTATTTAATGATGGATAAATTATTTTTAATGTTTATTGTACATATGTAATAATCTGTCGGAGAGACAAAAGCTTTTTGCGTTGATGTTATAGTGAAATTTTTAATGCACGGTATATATGAAATTTTTTAATTGTTGATTCCATAAATAATCATAAAGATTATTCAATTAAATAATAAACTATCAAATAAACTGATGATGCGGTAGACAGTTTATAGTTTCATGGTTTAATTGATGGATTTTTACTTTGCGAATATAGTATGAAGGATCATGTTTTACGGTTTTGGATAATAAAACTCTTAGTTTTGTTTGTTGCGTGTTGTTGCTTATATAGTTTCATGCTCAAGATGAAAAATTTATGATTTGCATATCGTATATTATTTATGCTTAGGTATATGCAGAAACTCTAATTTAACACACTTGTTAATTTTTTAAAATGATTTACAGTTGAATATCGGATTTAATATTTATACTTGGTTTGAGAGTAGAAATTAATCAAGAGCTAACAACAGCAAATATTTAGGTTAGATGTGACCACTTTCATCATTCGCAACTTACTTTTAAGGATTTTTTCCTTTAAAGATTTTAAGTTCTGCCTTAGAACCTCATCTAAAGGTTATCATAAAAATGGTGATTAGAATCGTTTGGTCATCGTTTGGTCAAGATTATGCTCGCCAGTTTTCATCGTTTGATCTTACAATTAAACGGTAAATAAATAATAAAAATTTGAAAACACAAAAAGAAGGTTTAATTCACATATAATAAGCAAACAACAATTGGACAAAATTATTTGTACCTAATCTGTACTTTATTAAAATAAACTGAATTAACTATAATCATTTATTTTTCTGGTAGGATTAGTAAGATGTACTTAGGCGTTTTGGCATGGATTGGCTTCCGCAGATGCTTTTTATTTCTGCGAATGTTTCGTTTGGCTGTTTATCGATATATGTCGTCCTTTTTTGTTTTATATAATGCCACAGATTTTCTATAGGATTAAGATCCGGGTTCTGTACTGGCCAGTTTAATATTTCTTGACCCACATCTTTCAGAAATTTAGTAATAAACTTACTTTTATGGACTGGAGCATTATCCTGTTGTAAAATAAAATCAGTTCCAATCAAATTACAGCCAGAAACAAAAGCACCATCATTAACGACATGCAGATACATGCTTGACGTCTCTTTTTCCGGCAGCATTATTAGTTCTTCTACGCCATTAAAGCTGAAACACCCCCAAACCATTACTTTGCCTCCTCCACTTTGCCGTGTTGGCAATGTAATATTGCAATTTTTCTTGTTTTGGGGTGTTGAGTAACAAAATGTTTTCCCGTAGGTTCCATCTAAGGAAAAACATGATTCGACCATCTAGACTTTACGCCAAAATTTGACAGGCCTCGCTGAATAAGTACGTGCAAATTTGAGTTGCTGTACTTTATTCTTCGAGGTTATGAATGGTTTCTTTTGTAAAACATAACCTTTAAAATTTGCTTCAAGAAAGCCCCCTCCAAATAGTTTTTTCGGTGATTTTATATTTCCTTGAGCTATTTATTTGACTTAGCACAGATTTCATTGTATTAATAGGATTTCGTTGCATAAGCTGAATCATCATTCTGTTTTCTTTTGTTGTGCGGTGACTCTTTTTCGTCCCCTTCCTTGGATGTTTGCTAAGCTGTTTTTGGTTTGAGATTTCCGAATTTGATACGTGATTGTATATTTATACCCTGCTGAAGTTAGCCCAGAATTTCATCCCAGGAAAATAAAAAAAAATTCATCGGGTAACACTAAAATTGCAATGATATTCCAGCCCAGAATTTATTATAGTAATTTCGTTCAATGTCGAAGTTTTATTCTAGCCCATTTTTTTTTTAACTTTTAAATATTTAAATCAAAATAAAAAATTAAGTAAAAATTAAAATTCTGGGATTTTACAAAATAACGAAGAGCCATTTGATGTGCTATAAGAACATGATCAATAAAAAGCAATTGACTGAATGTAATCTATGCGACGCTGAACCGAATACATAAGCTCCAGTATAGAAAGGAATCAAGAAGGTTAGCCTGTTCTGTCTAGATATATCGAAGACGAGATATATCGACTAGTAACGAAAAGCAATATATTCTAAACAAGGTTGCACAGTAAGTTGTTAGTTCATGTTTTAACTTCTGATTTGCATGTTGTGAACAGAGCTATGATGGTTTGGGTCAGTATGGTATCGAGTTCATATAATATCCAAAGGTATTCGGCCTGGTGTATCTTCAGAAGCTGTTTTGGTTTGGGTCAGTATATGATGTCGAGTTCATATAATATCCAAAGTATTTAATCACTTTGGATATTATATGAACTCGGTACCATATATGGTATATACTGACCCAAACCATCATAGCTCTGTTCACAACATGTAAATCGGTTTGAAATTCAAACTTGAAATGGTAAATACGACTACGTTTCGTATAAAATACATTCCATTACTGGCCTCTGATACACTAAGACATACCATCCGAATTCCTTTGGATATTATATTAACTCGACACCACATACTGATCTAAGCCATCATAGCTCTGCTCACAACATGCAAATCCCTTTGGATATTATATGAACTCGATACCATACTGTCCCAAGTAATCATAGCTCTATTCACAACATGCAACTCGGTTTGAAGTTAAAACAAGAACTAAGAACTAACTATGCTACCTTGTTTAGCCCCGAATTTTATTATATGAAAAATAAAAATGTGTTAAAAATTATTTTAATTCGCAAAACACAAAATAAATGTAATAATTTAATAAAATGAAGTTAAATAATTTTAAATTGGCTCATAAATTTGTCAGATTATGATAATTTGGTTATTAGACGGAAAAACACATATCTCACCTTTAGGAAAACACTAAAAAATCGTACCGTTGCAACCTAGCGAAATTAGGCTCCAAACAAATATTTCCATGTTATACGTTTTGGACTCAAAATAATATTTTAGTTTGACATGTAAAAAGTATTAATTTGTCGGATCAAAGCTATATGGTTTTGAGACAGTCACTCGAACTGTTTTTCCAATTTGTGTATTTCGGACTGCGACGCTTCTGTCAATGCTTTTGGGAATACAAATTAATTCTGTTCGTTTTCAAAAAGTGGCTCTGACTAAATATTTTTAATAGTGACAGCTGATTTCCGTTGTTTCTGACAGATTAAACATCTGCCGTTAACATTCAGTTTGTATTGCTTTGAGTTTCATACAAAACGTGTTTTTTATGGTGTTGAAAATGTCGGATTTTGTGATAACTAACCAGCATTTACGGGAAGTGTTAATTTTTTGTTTTAATTGGAAAAATGTGCAGCTGAAGCACATCGAATGATTGTGGAATACAATGACAATGCTTCAATCGAGAAATCATGTAGAGAATGGTTTCAGAAATAATGATTTCAGTGTTGAAGACTCGCTTCCGATACTAAAATTTCCATTGGGAGTGACCCAACAAACAGTTTTCGTTCGATTGAAATCTATATTTGGGCGACCTACGATTTTGTTCATATTTTGCGAAAAGTGACGGGTGCGGTTATTCCAAAACCATACAGCTCTGATCCGACAAATAAATACTCTTTACATGTCAAATTAAAATGTTACGTTTTGATCCACAAAACGTATTATACATGTAAATATTTTGTTTGAAGCCTAATTTCGCTAGGTTGCCACGGTACGATTTTTTAGTGTTTTCCTAAAGGTGAGATATGAGTTTTTCCGACTTATAACCAAATTATCATAATCTAACAAATTTATGAGCCAATTTAAAAATTAGTTTACTTAAGAGCACGAGATAACGTGAAATTTCCACAAAAATTTACTATCAAATGTTGTTTGACGATATTTGATATAGTGATCGTTTTTCGAAAAAGGGAGTTTAATAAAATCCAGTTAGCTGGTTTTGGATAACTCGCAAACTTTTCCGAAGAAACCAATCAAACTAATCTCAAGGCAATTAACTCAATAAGTTAGGCCTCGTGCGTCTCCGAAATAAAGTTAGAATTTTGTAAATTATCAAGTATATAATTTTAAATGAATCCACTAATTTATTCCATAATATAAAGTTGGCAGAACTCCTCCAGAAAAATATTTTAAGATAATACGAAATACTAAATGCTAATTATAGGCTTACTAAATATTTTTAATATTGGGAAAAATTATAAAATAAATCAAAAATATTTTAAATATTGAAGCTTTATGCATTCTCATGGCAACGATGGATTTTGGTAGCTTTAGAACCCAATTCAAGAACATAATAACTAATGATGATCTGGAAATACATATCAAAATAATACCAACAATTTGCAATGTTAAATTTAAAAATATTCCAATTGGATTTGTTTTGTAGTGAAATTGAAACATTTTTAGATAATCTTTAACATTTATATTAGGGAAGTCCCTGAGTCAATCGGCCTTGGCCAAAAGTATTGAGCACCCTATAATTTAGCAGTATAGTATATTTATTTAGTATAGCAGAAAACAATCCATAATGTTTTTTGATTATTTTTCGACATCTAAAAAGAGTTAAAAATAATGAATCAAACCGCAGGAGTAGCAATAAACCATCTGGTGCAATAAAATTTGTTATTTATGCATTTTGTATTTATTCATCAGTTCGCTACTTTCGCTCATTGTTTACACATCCAATGATCTAGTGCGCTTTTGGTGTTTTGGTTTGTTAAATTTAGTGATATTATTGCAATGAGCCGAGACAGAAAGAGTTAACTTTAGAACAACGTGTGCATATACAGCTCCTGCATGAACAAGAGAAATCACATGTAGAGATTTCTAAAACTGTGAACGATTCTCCGCTTGTGGATCACACAGTAATCGAGGACAGGATCACACAGTAGTAGAGGATCGAAAGTTAGTGAGAGAAGCTTTAAAAATAGGAAAAAAACTTCTTCAGACCTGGCTGCTGAGTTGTCGGTAGAAATTAAGAAACCAATCTCAACTCGCACAACTTGCACAAGGCTTCAGGAAGCTAGTCTAAAAGACTGTAAAGCCAGGAAGAAACCATGGCTCTCCGAAAAAACAAGAAGGCCTTGTATAAATGGGCCCTAAAATACCAAAGCTTCACTGAAGAAGATTGGTCAAATATCGTGTGGTCAGACTAATCAAACTTTGAAATAAGTTGACAATTTTACGCCCTAATAATATTAAACAATATGATTTTAAAATAAACTTCATTGATACAAATATTATAGTTTTCCGAAGTCTCTAAATTTTCTTTATTTCAGATTTTTGATACACCTGGTGTGTCTTTTGTGCAAAGCATTTAGTCAAGAGTGTATGGTACCAACCGTAAAACAGGTTGGAACTGGCGCTAATTCTGGAGTTGGCGAAATATTCGTATGTGAGGGCTACATGAACTCTTCAAAATCCATAAACGTCCTAGAATACTTTTTGGTAAATGCTTTTACTAATACTTAATACTAATAATACTTTTTGGTGATACAAACATGGATGGCGTTAAATTCCAGCAGGATAACGCGTCATGTCATAAATCTGCCCACATAATGACATGGTTTCGAGAATATGGCATTGAGACTCTGGAGTGGCCTGCCCAGTCCCCGGACATGCTGAAGAATTCCGGTTCGCTGACAAATGGCAATGGCAAAATTATATGATTTTTTCGGACTAATCAATTCTCATTATCATCAAATTTCTGAGTCCCGTACTACTACTGAGTTTTAACTTGCCATAATTTTTATAGCATGAGCATTTTCTTATCGGGAGGGCTTTGGTCGAATTATTAAACAAAAATAATAAAAAATATTTATAATATGGACTATATTATTTTGAGGGCTCGCAGAAGAACACCTTCAACACGAAGGTAAAATGAACATATAAAATAAAGCGATGACAATAAATAAGTTAAATAATTTATATTAGATTCTGGCTTGTCACCGTAGAAACCTCAGAAATGTTAGTGACTCATTTGTAGCAACAACGCATGCTAAATTTCAAAGGTTGTTTCGATTAAGTAAACCGATATGCAGAATATTAATAAACTTTATAAAACGGCATATACAATCTCGGGGCGATTTAAATTCTACGCTGCGATTTTAATGTGGTTTACGGTTCCTCTCTGTTGGTTGCTACCAAGGTCCTGTAGGACAATACTTTTTCAAAGCGGTCGAAGCGAATTTGGCCAGAGAATTGTTCAGTTCCAGCTAAAGTCTAGTTGAACACGTATATTATACTCCTGAAATCTGCATATATGGAAAACGTTCAAATTATACTTGTGATGCAAATTTGAAAATCTCATGATAGTTTTGTCCGAAGTATTTCGCTTGTCAAGCGAAAACTATGGACTGAATATGAGAACGGTATCAGAAATATGTGGTTGCCCGGTAAGATATTTGCAAATTCTCAAACATTGAATTAAGTTTGAAAGTGTAAAATATGTATAGATACGGGCTTCAACCATGGCTGATGATTCCATTCGCATCACCATCTAATGCACAGAAAAAGGATAAAGCATGAGCCATGAAAAACACGGCATATTGTTGAATGATGCATCGGCGTCTTGAAATCTAGATTTCGGTGCCTCAGTGGGCAACTTTTATTAATTCGCATTAACACTCCTCAAAAAGCCGGCTTATACGTATTAATTTTAAATGGCTGACCGTTACCACCAGAGAAAGACCCAAATTCTGATGAAAAAATTCTGAAGCAGCTGAAATGGACCCAAATTCTGATGAGGAAGGAAAAAAACCATTATTGTAGATCCGGCGAGAATTCTTCTCTTGGCAGAGCAATAAGACATATACATTATATTTCACTTTTGAACAAAAATCATCCAAAAAACTATAAATTATTTAATTGAATACGCGCTCTGCTAAAAAAATTACGATAAAAAAAATGCTGACTTTTAACCATTCATTCTGAGTTTTGCTCTCTCAGTCATCAGTCAGGCGCCACACAATAAATAACAACGAAGGTCTAAAACACTGTCTGCACCAAGAATGGACTGCCATACGTCTTGCAGAATGTAAAAAACTTGTAAACTCTCTACCCAAACGAATTTCTGCCGTAATTAAGGCAAAGAGTGGACCCACAAGATATTAATTTTATATAAATAATTAGTAATGTGAACCTATAAAACTTGTTTCAATTTATTTCAAATTGGTACTTCCAAAAAAATTGTAAGATATCATGGGTGCTCAATACTTTTGGCCACGGCTGTACATATTAAATTAAAAATCGAGAATTCGGGAGAACGTTATGTATGATTAATGGGCACATTAAAGGGTGGGTCATTAAAAAGTTTGTTGTAAAAAACGTTTATAAAATGAGTATACTTGTTTATTTTATGGAAACTTTTTTTTATTGGGTAGAACGGAGTCCTCGATTTAAAAATGAAAAACAATTTCGTTCATGTGGCTCCCTCTGCCTGCCTTACGGTTAGCAATCCCCTGAGTCCAGTTTTTAAGAACTTTTTCGTGTCGGACTAGTCTCTGTATTATCCGCATAACATCTATCCTTAATGAAACCCCATAGAAAAATGTCCAACGACTCCGCACAGGTTTGTATGACATATAGCACCATCGTGTTGAAACAATAAGTTGTTCACACTCATAGCGCCGATTTGAGGCCATTACAAGTTGGTCAGCATGACTCTGTGACGGTCGCCATTGACGGTAACGGTGTTTTCAGAAGCGTTTTTGAAGGAAAAATGGGCCAATTATGCCACTACTCCAAAATTCACACCAAACAGTCACAATTGGTTAACGCATTAGTTTTTCTACGATTACACGTGCTATTCCGATATGAAAATGCGCTTTCTTCTGTCATCCAATATCAGCTTTACTCACAAACTATTTTCACCAAATTCACTACAGTGGTTTCGCTTGGCGCACTTCACGACTCATATTTCTTGTCAGACATTTTTAAGGTTTCGGCTACATAAGACTTTGATAATAAGTTTTCAACATTTAAAAACGCCCATCAAGCGAAAACATGATTGTTCGTGACGCAAAATAAAAGAATGACCAGCTTTCAAAATTGCAAGCACATCGATAAAAAAAGTGTTGCCATAGCCTATGATTTAAAAACAAACAAACTAATTCTGTTTTTACGCGAACTTTTTTTCCGCGAATTTGATTTAACAAGATACAACAAAACATTTTGTTTCCTTTTTTAATCGATTTTATTTTATTTAACGCGATTAAAAAAATACATTTTTAGCAAAATCAAACATCCATATGTCAGTCATTCTAACAATAGAATTAACGACAGATGAAGGTGAACGTGTAAAATCGGCGTGTCAATTCTACGACACAACTGCAAGGGATTTTCCTAATTATCCCATATTAGTTTTAATAAAAGTATAGTGTGGGTTTTCAGTGTGATATTAATATGTAAAATGGCAGTAGTAATTAGAAAACAATGAATAAAATATTTTTTATAGTTTATTAATTTTCTATAGTTTACAGTTAATTTGTAGTTTACTTTTGAAACAATTTCTATTTAAAATTATGTACAAACAATTACCTTCACTTTTCCAAAACAAAAATTAATTTAAGTGATTCCAAAAAATAGACATAAAATCGGAGTTTTAGTTCAGAGTAGCAATCCAAATTTGGTATCATTTGGGTGTGACATTATAACAAGAAATTTATAAATTTTTCAGATTTCAATAAACGTTATTTAATTTATAATTTTAAGTGCATTCATTTGTTACGTGCAAACGAATTATTTTTATAGGAGAGGTCATTGTACAATTAACAATGTTAGTTAAAAAACATACGAAAAGAAAAGCTATTTCTTTGGAAGTTAAAATCAATATTTTGGATGCACTAGCCAGCGGAAAAGGTGCCACTTATGTAGGGAAATATTTCAGTTTGACGGAATCTAAAACGATAAAAATCATAAAACAAAATGAAGAAGGTATTAGAAAATCCGTGATTGCTGGAAAAAGTATAACTGCTCATACATCATCATACACAACAGACATAGTAAAAGAGAAAATGGAGAAGGCTCTTGTAATATGGATGGAGGATTGCTCACAAAAACGAATACCAATTGATGGAAATATCATCAAGCAGATGGCATTACCGGATGGTCAAGCAGATGGCATTACTAGATGGCCGCCCCGGTGGCAAAGTGGTTAGCATGCTTGCTCCAGCGACCGGAGGTCCCGGGTTCGATTCCCGGTGGTGACAAGGAAAAAATTTTCACGGCTGGTTTAGGATCAATGAATTAATCATTCATTATCCGAAATGAAAATATGATTATGAAACCTCATATGAGGCGGCCAAATCCCTTGATGGGATATAGTGCCAGAGAGAGAGAGAGAGATGGCATTACGAATTTACAAAGCGGTGAAAGTAGAATTTTTTAACTTTCTGGCCTGAGTGTTGTGATTACCTCGGGCCAAAAAGTTAAAAAATTTGAATTTTCTGCAAGTACAGTTTGGACGATGGGTTTTTTACAAAGGCACGCACTTCATAATGTATAAATTAGGGGTGAAATCGCATCTGCAGATGAGGAGGCAGCTAAAGCATTTCCTTCAAAATTGGCCAAATAATTAAAGATGGTGGCTACACTTCGGATTAGGTATGGAATGCTGATGAAACCGGCCTTTTTTGAAAACGAATGCCGAGCAGAACATACGTAGCCAAATCCCAGAAAATTGCAAGTGGATTTAAGGTAGCCAAGGATCGTGTGACCTTTTTATTTTGCTCTAACGCTTCAGGTGATCGGATGCTGAAACCTTTACTTGTAAACAGAGCTCTAAAACCACGGTCATGGAAAGGCGTAGATTTTACCACATTACCAGTCAACTGGACGGCTAATAGAAATAGGGGATGGTTCATTAAAAATTTTGTCCTAAAAGTTCGGCGTTATTTGAGCGATAAAGTTCTTCAGTGACGCTGTCGAAGAAGTTCCTACCATCACTGCAGACCTAATTAAAGAAGGACTTCAAATTGCTGCTAAATTGAGCGATCATTTTGGTAAGCATGATCCTATTGGGGAAAGAGCTGAGAAATTTCAACGTGACCTAAAATTATTAATGAGTAATTATCGAGATTTACATAACAGTCTTATCACAACTGGGGAACAACCATTGATAATGTCTGTGAAACTAGCACGTAAAGTTAGCACGATGTTTGCGATGGCAACACTCTTGGCTCGAATCTTGAATATTGCATTTTTAGTACAAGACATAGCACGAACAATTGTGAAATATGATATGCATTTATAAAAGTTAGCACGAAAAATATTTCGATAATTAGCTGCTCAAAAAACATTTGGTGGAAAATTTATCTACTTGATATGTATGCAAAATAAAATCTAGCAAAAAAACGCAACGGCTGATAAAAAATAATTAAAATAAAACAATTGATCAAACTTGATATAAAAGTCTCTTTCAAGCATTTATCAGACATGAAATCTATTTTTTATTGTAGAAGAATCCTTAATGAACTTCTTAGAGAAATTTCAAAGTAATCATATGATTCAGACGGCAGTAGTAATGGTTCGAGCTGGCCTTTTCTAAACATTTGTCGGACATGCAATTATATTTTTATTGTAGAGAAGAGGCCAGCTCAAACCATTAGTACTGCCGTCTGACCTATACTTGCTGGTTGAAAGCTAATTGCTTTGAAATTTCCGATTGTACGAAATATTTACTTAACCCATTCCCGCAAATGACGGCTATAGCCGTCATATTTTTGGTGATATATGGGCAAATGACGGCTATAGCCGTCCTGCATATTTTAATTAATAAAAAAAAGAACATCATTCTTACGTAGTTTACTAATGCATTATTTTGTAATTATTCAGTAATACATCAAAGAAAAAAGATGTAACATTCCAGATAACATAACAATTGTTTTTTTGTGCGATTTTTCATGATTAGCAATTCGATATATTTCCGCCTACAGAAACATTTGTCTATATATCACCAAAAAACCGGACTATAGCCGTCATTTGTTTCTGTAGGCGGAGCAAATGACGGCTATAGCCGTCGAGAGTTTTCATGGGAAAACTGTGAGAAAATGTGATAATTTTCACTTCCAAACATATAAATGAAACTCAATTTCATATGGCAGTCATAAACAATTGAAAAACAAAAAGTGTGTTTCTGAGCACGGTCGTCAATTAAAAAGTGTGCGGCAATGGGTTAATAATCTAATACGATAAAATTAAAAATAATAACTTCAAATTAATGTTTAATTAAGTTTCTACATTATTTTCTATATCTTTATTATATTTCTTTGTTATTTTCATTTCCCTTATACCATAGGTTTAAAACTTCCTACTAACTCTATCGAATACTCAAACCACTTTTAGAACACAAATCAATTTTATTTTTTAAAGTAATAATATAAATGTATGATTAAATTTGGTGGATGTAGGCTATCTTTAATTTATTCAATTGTTTTGTATAATTTACTTAAATAATATAATTAATTTTCAAAATATGTAAATTATGACATTTTGTGATTTTTATTTTATTTTAGTACTATTTGATATAAAATAATTGGTTAAGATCTGTGATAAATAATATTGCCATACGTACAATTTTTAAAAAATCGTGCTAACTCTACGTGCTAGTTTCACATCGGTCCATTGATAATGGATTTTGTACGAAAACTACTGAAACACCACCACTGGCGCAGCAATGAAAATGCAGTGGAAAATATTTCTATTGAAGAAAGTGACTTTCAAGTGTCACATAAACGAGTGTGCATTCCATCAGTTACATCAGGCTGTGATAAAAGCACTTAAACATGTATTTTATGAATTAGTAGTTTGCAATCTTTTTTTATTAAAATGAATTTTTTTCGTTATGTTTTGTTAAATGGTGATTTTAAATAAAATTAATTAATATTTTTAATTACATGTGTTTTTATTTGTTTTTCTAAATAAATATTACTCTCTCATAAAAATATCTAGTAAACATTTAAATAAAAACGTGTGTAGAGCATGTAAAAATACGATTTTGTATACTCTATAATCACATTATTTTAGATGATTTTACAAATGTAGAACCAATCCTTTACTTTTATATGGATGTCATATCTTTTTTTGTGCGAATTTTCTGGGAACGTATCTATCGCGTAAAAACAGAGTTAGGTGTATATCCATTGAATTTAGTATTTAATGGTCATAGTAGGATCGGTGGGAAAGTGCGTAACTTAAAAAATACAGATCGTTTTATTAATTTAGTTTCGGAATTTTTTAAATTTATTGCAATTTACATGTTATAGGATTTAGACCAATTTTGTAAAATTATTTAGTTCCAGGCAGATTTTTGTTGTATTCTGGTTATTTGGAAGTGATAGTAGAACTAGCACTCCTAAATATAGGAGCGACCAAATGGAATGGTGATAATATTTTTGGCGATTGGATCGGGAGGTATAGCATCCATCAGTCTGGAGTGTCGTACTTATGGGCCGAACCAACTACCATGTTTAGTAATAAAGTACTAAAACAAACTCTCCTAATATATTTGAGAAAACATTTATTATTATTTTTTTTTTGGAATATGAAAGAATTTTTAACTTACATTGATCGCATAAATATTACACGATCTCATCGGGGGGTCGGAAGTATATATATAGTAGTTATACGAATAAGATGATGTTCATATACCCACGATTACGTTAAATTTTACACACATGATTATTTATCATAGCCATATGGACCTAACACAGAAAAAAAAGATTCAGGTGTTACATCCAGCGCTTTTAAAACTCTTGTATGTGATGTGTGCACAGCATGTATTTATGTGTACTGACATCGCATTGTAAGCACATACCTCTATATCGATTACGATTAATTATTTTAAAACTATAATGATTTATGCAGAGACTTGGAACTTTGTTGTGTGTGTGTGTGTGTGTGTGTGCCTCAGAGATGTGCCCTAGATTTGTCTTTATGCATGCGCGCATATACATTGTTAGCAGTGTATTAAATATAAAAACACCAACAAAATATTTAATAATAATAATTAATAATAAATGTAATTTTCATTAATCTTTAATTAAATTTGATTTAAATAGGTGTTTCTAATGTGTGTGCGTATATAGTAACACAGATACATGCTTTCATATAATTTGAATAAATTAAGTTTTGTTTTGTTGGTGTGTTGTTAAAAATGTTAAAAACAAAAGATAATAATTAATCTTAGTCAAATAATTGCGGACAAGATTTCATATTTTTCATCATTTTGTCTTAAAATTTATCTGATTTAAATTTTTTGTATAGTTACTTACGGTCGTACATAAGCTAAGCTTTATTTACTGCAATTATCTGCATTTGTTATAAACAGATAAACGCGCGACGGATTTGATTGAAGTTTCATATTAAAGGTGTTAAAATTGAATTAATTTATCTAACCTAATTTTTAATTAATTAACTGGATTTGGTTTCTTATCTAGTCAAAATATACTCGTAGAGGTTTACTTCTTATATAAATTAAGTAATTTGTTTCGTTTGGAATAAATTACGGTTTTTATCTGATTTTTATGTTTTTCATTTTTCTAATAGCCAGCACATAATTTATGTATATATAGTTATAAAAATAATGATGTGTAGGTATATTGGTATTTATGGAAATATAGAAACTAGATCTTTACTAATGATATACAACACATAATGTTATTATGTATTGGAAAAAGATCTAACCATTTAAGTTATTAAATGATTTTATTACTTTTTACACGTGCGATGTTGGATCATACTTAAATTATATCATGTTTCGGTTTTATGAGAATTAAACTTATAAAACTACCTGTTGGATTGTTTATTTAAATGAGTGTGATGTTTACTATGCGGTGCCATCATAAAATAGGTAATAAATCTCTTAATGTGATGTAATTTATGCGGCTACCTAACATGTTTTCGGAGAGATATCCATAATTTCTCATATAAGATAGGATCTATAGTTAATTTACTGTTTGAATTTCAGTAGTGTCTGATATCGTCAATAAGATCTTGGTTAATCGAACATTTGTAATACGAATAGACTTGCAAATTGCAAAAAACAACTCCTAATATTCTCGACCAAAATAAAAATTTTAGGAGGAGCCCAATGGAATTTTTCCCAGTGTACATCGCAGTGTAATGTTTGAAAGTAATTGAAAAATTTAACTAGTTATTTGCTTTGGACCGTATATGGTCATAATTTTTTTATCTTTAATGTAGCAGCGTCTTTCCTTATTTAATTATTTTACCGCAATTGAGAGTAGTTTACTGATAGCATATCAAATTTAGAGCCTTTTCCGAGTAGTGAGCCCTGGAAGATTAATTTGATTCCGCATTTTTTCTAGTTCACTTTATTATTTGCTTTCATTCATTTTGGTAATTTGTGTTACTAAATTTATCGATGAACCTTAGTAGACATAGTAGGTTGAAAAGACATTGACCTTATCGCGGTTGCTTCAAGGTCACCGCAAAGTAATGCGCGTGAACTTTTTCCTAAACCATTCATAGAAAATAAAAAACAAATACTATAGGAATAGTTTAGTAAAAATTTCACAGGCCTCATAGATCAAACAAAATTAATCATAAAAAAAGTACGGGACATTGAAAAAATATAAATAGAGGGAGAAAAGGTTGTGAAAGGGAGTTATTTTTCAAATGTATGTTTAAGCTTAGCCTTCCATAGATATAAATAAACAGACGTTTTGAGCATACTTATTTGTTATATAGTTTTTTGTAACGATGGCTGAACCTGCAACCAGGTGCAACGTCATGTACCCAAGCTAGCAGGTTACAACTTTTATTAAAATCATGCGAGCTGGAAAAATGAACCCAAAAATGAACCTCGATTCCTGCCGGCTTATTATTTTTTAAAGTCAATTTGGTTATACAAAAAGCCGAAAACCTCGAACTAACTTGTTGCAAAGATGTTAAGATGAGAAAAAAAATGTTTCTAAAAATTAAGACGCCTTAACGATATAAACAATGACAATTGGGATGCGCTAGATATACATAACATTTAAAGCGTAAACGAAACAATTTGTAAATTAAATAAAACACTTTGACAATAATAAACAAAACTAAGCCTAGAAAAGGTTTCCCTGGCTATTAAACAGCACACGCTTTGAAAACATCTCAATTTTTCAAAACGTTTTCAAGTAATTAACCATTTTCACCAAAATGCTGTTTATATAGTAATATCAGAGCAGAGGTTCAACAAAAAAATGTTGGAATTTATTTTCATCGATGAATCCAGCCTTAATCATTATTTGCATAAAAACATACCTGCTCCTATCATTTATCCTTCAGTAAGAGGTAAAAATTTCATGCTAATAATAAAATATTATCTAAATGCAATTCAAATAAATTGCAGTGCATCAAAAATAGCCAAGCAAACTCGCGACGAATCGCAGTTTATTAGGAAAACCAACGATTACTTTAGTTTAGTCCACAATTTAGTCAAAAAATTTAGTGTCAGCCACATAGTTTTAATTCCTTTTGAACAATGGGTTAACATAAACTGAAATTTTTTTAAGAAGGCTGACTCTTTGAATCGACAACTTGACACTTAAAGTATAAAGTATACAAAACACATCCAGTACCAAATCCATTATGTTTAAAAACGGTTAACAATGAACGTTTAGTTTTAAAACATTGCGTATACATTTAATTCTTAAATTTCACTTAAATCAAACCCCAGATTTGACCAAAACTTATAAGAAACCGTAACGAGAAGTGATGTTATCTTAGACAATCACTTGGTAATTAACTATTTCGCTTAATTATTAAAATTGATAATTCGATGAAATTTTTGCGAACAAATTCCAGACCTATAGCGAAATATTCATTTACCGAAAGGAAAATATTTTAAAACATTTATAGCAAAGTTAGCCAAAAATTTCAGCCGAAAAAAATCTGCATTATCAATAAAAATTGATATTACATATATTCGCAAGTTTATAGGTAATATGGTCGGGGTGAAGTTAGACCAATTCGTAAATGACTGGATCCCACGATTATATAATAGACAACAACAATGTATTAGAGATCAATGGGATGATCTGTATGCATTAGATGAGCAATGGGACAATGATCTCTGTACGGATATCTGCGACTGGAATCGCATCAGCCCAACGAGTGTACCTGTCGATCATTGTTAAACAATAAATTTCAATGTGAATTTCATCGAATCGATTGTTGATTGCTCCATATGAGCCGATTTGACTATGGACTAATGACACTTTTTGTCCAATTGCGTATCTCACTCTTCATTAACGACCAAATGAATATCCCTGTAATTTGTTCCACTGTCGTTCGGATGCTGGGATGTAGAATATTGTGATAGATACAGACGGTCGTTGGTAGTCATTTGAAATTTCACATGTTCGAGGTGATCAAATTCTAAAGTTCGAATTTTTCTGAATTTTAGATTTGAATTGGATTCTGCAAGGGCCCCCAGTTCTGAACCGTTTGTTTGTGCTTCGGCCAAGGCTACACAGTCAATTATGATATATAAATCTTTTGGATTCGAGGTAAGGAATCGGCCATAACATTGGAGCTGCCCGTAACATGTTGAATATCTAAAGTTTCGGCGTCATGTACCTTTCTAGAGAGTAAGAATATTGACTGCCATCCTTTTTCTGTTAATTTTTATAAAACCGTTCTCACGGCTACGTTGGATGCGTCAACGAAAGTTGCATGTTAATTTGTTTTACATTAACTAATCTTTGTTTTACATTAACAAATTAATTGTCAGTCCAAGTAATTATTAATTTGTGTTTCTTTTTTTCTTAGATGGTTTAAAATATTCGATAAAGGCGCCTGACTGTTTGGATAAAGATCCTATAATAGTTTTTATCATACCAAGGAACCTAAGCAGTTCGTCTACTGTCTTATGCTGCGGATAACTCAAAATTGCTTCGACTTTTTATTGATCCTGCTTCATTTTTGCAACACGTATTACACGTTTTCTGTGTTCATCCATATTGCGAAGCGATGAGAATATCATCAATACCATAGAAGAGAATATCATAGATCTCAAAATAAAGCAAGCACCATCCTTTGGAACGTCTGGGCCGCATTTAAAGTTTGTGTATGATTGTAATTGATTTATGAATTCCGGATAACGATTTAACTTCGTCAATAAATTTTGTAATCGATAATAACCGCCAATTACCATCCTTTTTGGGTGTCATGTGACTTGCTTTAGAAAAGTCTGCGAATTCCTTGTGTAACCCACGTCTCGGTTTCAACTTTCGCAATCGTCATTTTATCAGTGCTTAATCGTCGGGCGGTTCTGCATAACAATGTTTACGTGTTTAGTTGCTGAAATTCGCGTGTAATGGAAACGAACTCTTATAATAATTTTAAAATTTCTGTTGGATACGTATTTGCTTTAACGGTTGTAATACCATAATATTGAATTTGAATTGGAGTTCCCGATGTTGTGCACTTGTTATTGGTATCGATCAATTTCTTTTGCTTAACGTCGACAATTAATAAAAAATGTGCTAGGAAAGCTGCACCTAAAATATTTCTACCCACTCCAATGATCTGCGTCGACCAAGCTTAAGGACTAGGTTTTTATAACCGAACGTATCGATTTGTGAGAAATTTGCAACTAATAGTATGAATTCCGATGGTTTATTTATTTATTCAATTCAATTAGCTAATTACAGATATTATACTATTACTATTAGCTTTGAGTAAAATAGATGGATATAATGTAAATTAATAATTATAAAACATAAAAAATAAAATTAAAAAATGTACAAAAAAATAATTATGATCTCTTTACAAACGAACAATTGGTGCATAGAATATTAAATTATTTTTATAAATTGGAATATCAAAATTCATGTACACAAAATTATTGGTCACCTCGCGCTCTAATTTTTGGTACAAAATCGACACTCAGGTTTCGAATAAAATAAACGGGTTTTGGTTTAATTTTAAAAGCATGTAGCAAATCAATACCAATATAACCATTCAATAACTTTAGTAGAATTATCTCATCAGCATTAATTCATCAGCAAATAAAAGAACCTCATAATCTAATACATCCACTACATCATCAATAAATAACAAAAATAAAAGCGGTCCCAAAATAGATCCCTGAGGCACACCGGACGTTGGACTGAATTCTGAAGATTTATACTTATTAATAGCCACAAATTGAATACGATTAGTAAGTAAGGATTAAGTTTAATAAATCACTTAAATATTTAAAATAATTTTTATATTCATCAGAAGTTACTTTAGGGTAAAAATACGTAACATTTATGAACAAGTTTTTGAATTGAATTTTAGACAGACTCATACTTCTTCACTAAATTTCTCCCATGCACAAACACGAAATGAATCAAACTTTGATTTAACTGACTTAATAACCTCCGCCACTAGATTTATCAGGAAGTAATGTTAAATCACGGTCTTTCCTATAAACATTAATTGGTGTGTTTTCAAATTAAATATTCTATTTTATTCTCGTTTATTAGTTATTCCGAATATATGAAATATGTACTAATACTCTTTTCCTGATTTCCTTTTCATTTTTCTATGCATTAGGACACTGGTTCTTAACCTTTTTACACGCGGCTCATTAAATAATTCATATTTTTTTGTGGCCCCCAATTTTTTAATAATAATTTATATTTCCTAAATTATCTACACTCTCGAGCAACTAAATCGACTTAAATCTCTGCCCGTACAAAAGGCGTATTTTTTTAAAAGCGATTCGATTTTCACAATTACAACTTTTTTGACAGCTTAGTATTTTATCTTTATCATTAAAATCTATACAGTGCTTTTCAAATTAAAGCATTCATAGCAAAATGCGATGTTTCAGTGAAAACAATTGGCGTGTTGCAATTTTATATATAATACCATTTTGACCGATATTTGTCATCAGTCACTTATCAGACGTTGACATGAATAAATATTTACCAGTTTAGTTCGTCGTTTCTTCTAAAAATCATGAATAGTACTCCAGAAAAAGGTACACAAGTTGTTGTTTTATTGCAAGAAGAACGCAATCAACGAGAAGTCGCTCGTCAGCTAAACATGAACCAATCTGCTGTCTCAAACGTATTCAGAAGGTTTCAAGAAAGTGGTACCTTCAATTGAAGACCACATACCAGCCAGTATCGGTGTACATCGGAGAGGGACAACCAATTCATCGTCTTAACTTCACTGCGCAATCGCCATCTCATGGGCGTTGATGGGCTGTAAGGGCCAAGACAAGTTCGAGATGGAGATGTTAGTCAATGGACAATAAGAAGACGCTTGAATGAATTCAACCACACTCCAAGACGGCTCATTAGAAGCCTAAAATTGACAACACGCCACCGCAAAGAATGGCTTGGATTTGCTCGCGAACATATCAATTGGAGCATCGTGCAATGGAAGTCCGTTCTATTCACTGACGAGTGCATAATATGTATCATAGTAGTGATAGGAGAGACCGGTCTACTAGCGTTCAGTAAAGCGATTTTCGCATTGCAGTTTTACTGAAACAGTTTCGTATGGCGGCAGTTGTGCATAGTGTGAACTGACATATCGCTTGAGGGAAAACAAATCTTGTTTTCGTACCTGGTGGTGGCCGTAGAGGTCGGCTGCCCTCTGAAAGATATTTCGAGGAAATTCTCTTGGATCATGTAGCACCCCACGCAGGATATATAAGGGAAGATTTATATTAATGCATGACAATGCCCGGTGTCACGCAGCTCAAACCACTCGGCACTTCATGGTTGAGGTTGAACTCGATACGATGAAGAGGCCAGCCCTCAGGCCAGACATGAATCTAATCCCATTTATGGGACGAACTAAAACGTAGCGTCCGAGCCGGAAATTCGCATCTAATGTTAGTGACCTCAAGATTTCGTTGGATGAGGGTGCGATTCCCCATGTCTTTGTCAACATCTTAAGTTCAATGGGGAACCGCATGCAAACCGTTGTAGAAGCATCCATCAAGATGGTGCACCATGCCACACGTCAGGCGTTACAATAGCCAAACTGTGTCAAAAATTTGATCGCCGCATTATCAGTCGAAATGGTGATGTAAATTGGCCGGCAAAGAGCTGTGATTTGACGTCTTTGGATTTTTATTTGTGGAGTGCCGAAATAGATCCATTGCCGAAATATATCCGCACACTATCCAAAATGCGCTCAGAAATTGAACAAACCGAAGGGAATACGCCATATTTTGTAATTAATAATTAAATTATTATTATTAATAATAATTATTAATAAATAAATTTTTCAACTACTTGCGATAGTTCAATTGAGCTGAAATTGTGCATGCAGGCTTAACTCCGATGACAATACAAGATAAGAAAATGTTCTTCCTTACTCCAAGGTGTATTTATAAAATATCAAGTTATATTTATAAAAACTTTTTAAAAAACCACCTTTGTTTTTCAAAGCCTTTGTCAAAAATTGACAGGAAAGAAGCCATGTAATAATGAGGCATTGGCAGAAATGGTGTGACTAAGATCTATGGGAATAACTGACAAAAAACACATATTGACAAAAACTTATAAAATAAGGCTATAATAAAAAACAATCATATGACATAGTGCTTTCGGATCGCACCCTAAAAGGTAAGGTCCAAAGATAAATATACCATCTATCTTTTTGCAACTTCCTGACATATGTTTACATGGTCGGAAAATTGATTGCAAATTTCGATGACTAAAAAGTAGAATATAAAATAAATTTAAAAAAAACTTTTTAAAAAACCACGCTTATATTTAAAGGCTCTTAATAGTAGATAATAAAAGGCTTTGAAAAGTAGAATTTTTTTTCTTCCTTACTCCTATCAAGGTTTATTTATAACAAGTAGAAATTTAAAATGAATATGATTTTGAAATGCTCCAGCAAAAAATCTATTCTTACATCTACATCAGAATAGGGTGTTCCATTAGTGTTACTAAAAGATTTTACTAAGATTTTACTTAATGTGTCTAGTAGTCTTAAATTACTAATGCCATAAAGGAGCGCTCCACGCCTATATTTTTAATCATATTAATTTTAAATTTCTATTTCTAACAAATATACCTTGATATGAAGGAGTAAGGTAGAAACATTTTATTTTCTATTTTTAGAGCCTTTAAATATAAGCGTGGTTTTTTAAAAAGTTGTTTTTAAATTTATTTTATTACTTTCAAACAAAAAAGGTTAAATTCCAAATATATTAAGCCATTTTTGTTTTACTAAATTTTTAAATCTGAACTTCTTATTGAGACACGTATATGTAAACTAAATTTTGTTAAAAACTTTACAATCAACTGAACATTCGTATTTTGTTAAAAAAAATTCTAATTATTTTTAAAATTCTAAGCATTAACAGTTTCTTAGAATTTACTTTGGCTTTCTGCGGTGTAAGTAGCATATTTGCATTTATTTATTCTGTACTAACAAAGTTGTATGTAGGAAAAAATAATAAATAAATAAAAAACTAAATAAGGAATATTTATCTTTCATATTTCACTTTTCAATTCGATATTCGGTTATTCGTCAATTTTCTTTTTATTATATTCTGAAGGAAATTTTTCAAATTTTGGCGGCCCCCTTCAAACTTTTTACGGACCCCCAGGGGCCTCGGCCCCCTTGTTAAGAATCACTGCATTAGGATACGATAATTAATTGAGAGGCTACTACAGGTTTCCTGCAAATAAAGTTTAAAAAACAATCGAACAAGAAAACGATGATTCGATGTTTATTTTACTCAAGAATCGGATGAAATCCAAATTGAATAGATATTAGAAGAAGCAGAAGTTGTTGAAGAAACACCCCAACGTTATTTAGAAGTGCTAAGCAGTTTTGCCAGATGAAATCGTTTTAGTGGAATCAAAATTAAAAGCAACCGTGAATTATGAAAAAAGTACAATGATCAAAAGATGAATAGCACCCTAAAGTTGATGGCCCTTGTTATTTTATACATCCAGAACTGGCAAATATTTAATGGTTAGTTTAATGCTTTTCTAAAGAAGTAGCTGTCTTGCATATTGTATATGATTTTAGTTTGTG
The DNA here is from genome assembly GCA_947310385.1 of Nephrotoma appendiculata. Classification (NCBI taxonomy): domain Eukaryota; kingdom Metazoa; phylum Arthropoda; class Insecta; order Diptera; family Tipulidae; genus Nephrotoma; species Nephrotoma appendiculata. The sequence continues at coordinate 278,191,602 of OX371223.1, forward strand.
CTTCCCAGACTGCAACGTCAAGTTTGTAGGTGCTTGGTATATGTATCAGGGTCATATAATAGTTTCAGTTAGAAATTCGGAAAAATCAGTTTTATGTACTGAATATGACCGTGACCAAGGTAGGCAAGGCCCGCAATAATATCTGTATTTCTAGACAGAAATGATCCGGTTTAGTTCATGTTTCCTGTAATAACACAAAGGCGATTAGTATTGTGTTATGTGGCGATTGTGTTATGTGTTACATTGTGCATTGTCTTGTTGTCAAGCCATAGTTATCGGCTTTTCTCCATAAATATTGTTTTTTCATATTTTTTAAAAATTCTTAAGTTTTACATATAAAGTTTTAACAAATCCGGATCGATATAGGGGTCATGAAATGCAGGAAATATATTGAAATTATTTGATATTCAATATTATAATTTGAAAGCAGTATGAAGCCATTGTAAAATCAAAATTTCATTGTATCATGATAAAGAAAAATTAACTTTATGTCATAAGGATGCTGATTTTTTTGTAATATTTTATTTGTTAATTTCAGACTGGAACCCCTGCTACTCATACATTTTTAAATTTAATACGTTTATTGCCATCCACCTGCTCCACCTGAATGCATAAACAAAGCTGAACATCAGATGAACTGGCTGTAAACAAACTTAATCGATTTTTTGTTGTAAGAATTTTAAAATTTTAGGAGGTGTATTCCATTCCCAAATAAAACTGGATCGTCAAGTGACTTCTTATGTCGTTATTGGGATCTTTGAGATTTGTTATAAACTACATAACATTTATTGTAGTCTGGTTAAAGTAACTCACGGTATACTGAAAATTCAGCAAGAATGAAATATAGATGGAAATTTGAAGAATTGAATTTCGTAGGCTAAGCAGTAATTCGCTAGTACTACAACGATATGGTATTGTTCCATATATATACACTGAAAAAATTATTGAACATAAATTTGATGATCCCTAATTTTTGTTTCAAAGAATTTAAGTTTTCCTTAGAATAAGTAACAAAATAATGAATTTACCTAATTTAAATGCAAAATGTCATTAAATTTAAGAAGGCATTAACATTAACTTCAGTTGAAAATAACAATTATACAGTGTTTGTTGTTTTCTTCAAAATAAGGAATGATTTTATAAAATAATCCTTAATTTTAAGAAATATGCATCAAATATAAAAAAAAAGTCTAAAATAGAGGAAACATATTTTAATAAATTTTAATGATTTTCATTCCTAAAATTTAATATGAAAATTAATCGCAATTACTGTATTTTTTACATAAAAATCAATTCTGAAAATATTGTTAATGTTATACATTAATTTTATTTCCGAAATACTTAGTTTCTAGGGAATCCCTTTGATAATTATAGGTTTTTATAGTATAACAACACCTAATCTAAACTACATTTTCCAGACCATTTATGCAAATATATTTTTCAATTAAAATCCTGTTATTAATTTTAAAGTATAGAAAAGAATTATACATATAAATACAGTTAGATAAAAATTTGTTTGATTTAGAAACAAATTTACAATTTGTTATTTAGAGAAAATTTCGCATTAAAGTAAAGTCTCTATTTTGAAATTTTTATGTGTATATTCCTTAATTCTAAAATTATAAACATCATTACAAGGTAGCAATACATACGAATCGAGTAAATACCAAAAATTAATGTTTTTCTACTTAAAATTCGACGATTTATAACGGTTTTAATTATGGAATCACATTTTGTGAGTTCTGTTTGAGACGTGTTAGTTAAAAGTTGCAACTTGTGATTGCTCGTGAAAATAATAATTAATTATTTTCGTCAACAGTTTTTAACAGTTTTAGTGAATAGTTTGTGTACGTACATTAATAGTGATATAATTTATTAATAATATTTAATTTGTGAACTCCATAAAAAACGCTAAACGTGAATTTATCAAATATTTTAATGTAAACGGAATTTTTCGGCATACGTATACAAGTGAGTTTCCACAAGTACAGTGATTTATACAGTTATTTTATTGTGTTTAGATTTAGTTACTAAATTAAATTACTGTAATTTTAGTACTATTATGTATATAATTATATATATCATATTATTTAATTTAAAATCTAATATATTGTTATTGTAAACCATTGTCCTACGAGTCGTTGATACCAGTATACTTATATCTATATTTTGTACGTATATGTTACAGGAAGCGTAAGAGTAGAAAATCGGCGAATGTGTAAAATGTGCGACGACATAGAAAGTGATGCCAATATATATTCAGTTTTTCTAGGGCTTGGATCGGGGCTGTCGCACCCAAACCCCCGCCAAATATTCAAAATTTTTCATAATTTATGTTTGTTATTTCGTCTTAAATAAACTTTATTTTAGGGTTACAAAGTTCAAGTGGATCTGTTGTCCGGAACGACGGAATCAGTGACCAGTTCGGTTAACAAATGGTTGGAGCAATCCCAAACAATCACACCCACATCATCACAGTCCCCATCCACTTCATTATCATCGCATCGATTTGTAAGTAAAAAATATTCTGTTTTATATTGATCAATATACATATTTAAATTAGCTTGGACATTAATTATTATAATGTACATTCGTTTGTTGTTATGAGATCAATAAACATTTTTGTTTTTGATACAGGATTTAAAACAATTTTTGAAAACGGATCGCGGAGAAAAATAATGAAATGTTATAGCAGTTCAACCCCACCGAGATTGGGTGACTATGAGAAGAAAATGCTAGTCGAGGGCATATTAGAATACCACTATACCAGAAACATATCGATTGCATATAAAGATTTTGAAAACATTGCGAAGGATATAGAGACAACTTTTGTGGGGGAAAACAAGGTATTGTTTCTTAGCCTTTGGAAATGTAATAATTTAATTAACAAACCTCTATATTTGCTCTACAGAATTGGTATTATCACCGCCAAGAAAAACGGCGACTGACAGGGAGGTTATATAATAGATATCGTAACCAAGCACCTCGATTAAACGAAATCGGGTATTATGGAACACCAAAACGCTTGAAAACCTCTCCAGAAACCGAATCAATTGGTAAATATACTCTGTATTAATTTAACATGTTAAACATGTAACACTACATGTTAAAGCCAACAGCTCGTGCCGTCAGAAAAACTGATAAAAAAGTTTGGAAAATTTCAATACAGAATTCCATCGAATCATTTGTTATTCAAGTGGGACCAATTAATAATTTACGAGGTGTCATAAATGAAAAGAAAGAAGTATACTCACAGTATGGAATGACTCTTCAACCTTTCATGATATTATTAGAAAATAACGAATATTCCATAATATCTATAAATAAAAATTCCAAATATTCTATAAATTTCACAATATTTTGGACTGCTTAACAAACACTTTTAAAATACATTTTGCATTTAACTTAAGTTATGTAGTAGAGTCCAATAAAGTGTGGCTCTTTATACAAAAATATTTTTTTGATATTCATACCGCTTCTGACAAACCGGACAGCGACATTTCAACTATAATTGCAGAATTAAACATATAAGTAATATTCATTTATGTTATAATTAAATAATTAATTATTATTTGAAAATTTTCTAACAAACAACCGTTGAATTGAATTTATTATTATAGAAAATATACATATATTTGAATTTGTAATTGAATTAAGAAAACTACGGCAATAATAAATATTTAATTTTATTTTTATTAACAAAAATGAATTGCGAAAACTGTAATTTTGTTTGTTCGAATATCGATGTGTATACGGAACATTTAAAATTTGTTCATGGATGTAAGCCTGGTCGCTACAATTATAAATGCCCTAGTAACAAATGTATATCGACATTTTCCGATTCAAGTAGACTATAACGCCACTATAGCCGTTGTAAGAAATATAATACTGAGGTTGTCAATGATTTGGAAAAAAAGAAAACAGACGATGTAAATCTTGACCCCCTAACTTTACCAAGTTCAAGTCAACCAAATATAATAAACCATGTTACAACTAATGAAAAAACCAAAATCAATGATCATTTTCAAACTATAAATCCTATCAGTTTTTAAAAAAAAAATGTTTGATTTTATGCTTCTATTTGTCTGCAAATTGAATAACAGGAGCAATGTGACGACCACTTTATTAAACAATATTGTATCGGACGTGTCTGAATTAGTTATTAAGAATATTGTAAATGAGTTAAAACAACAAATACTTCCATGTATAACTGAAGAGGAAAAGCGAAATGCGTGCGAATTGTTATTAGACATATGTCAAAATCCTTTTAAAGAAATTCATAGCGAATTTTTGCTTCTGAAAAAATTGGAAGAACTAGATTTATATAAAACAATACAATCTTTTGTAATTACAGAAACTTCAGAAGTGTCCAAAAAAGGTATTAGTCAATTAAATAAGAAAGTATCAATAGGAGTTCTAATGCCAATCGAATTCCAAATTCAAAAATTTTTTGAAATGCCCGGTGTTTTATTGCAAACTTTACAAAATCTTAAAACTCTTCAAGAAAATTGTTCTTCTAATATTTCTAGCTTAGTGCAAGGGGAGCATTGGAAGCACAAAATAAAAAAATTTGAGCAGAAATATGTCATACCGATTAATCTATACTATGATGATTTCGAAACAGGCGATTCTCTTGGGACTCATGCCGGAAACCAATCCATAGCAGCTTTTAATTTTCCCGTACTTCCCTTAGAGTATTCGTCGTTGTCGACAATTTTTTACGCTATTATTATAAAAACGTCTGTAATAAAATCATACGGGTTCAATAGGTGTATTAAGCCACTAATCGATGTTTTAAATGATCTAGAAAATAATGAAATAACTCTAAATGTGAATGATTCTAAATATCAAATATTTTTTGTTTTAGGAAATATAGTTGGAGATAATTTAGCTTTGAATACAATGCTCGGATTTAGTGCATCATTTAGTCACAATTTTTTTTGTCCGGTTTGCAAAATTAATAAAAAGGATATAGCCAAACACAACTATGAGGATAAAACTAAGCTTAGAAATGTCCATAATTATAATCATGACTTAATTATAAACGAGTATCATCAATCAGGCATAAAATTTGATTCTATTTTTAATAGGCTTACAAATTTTCATGTGACACAAAATTTTTGTGTGGATGTAATGCACGATTGTTTCGAGGGTGTAATTAAATATGGTATACCTAATGCTTTGCATTATTTTATTTTAGAAAAGAAAACTTTTACCATAGACGAAATAAACAATCGAAAACTTCTTTTATCAGCCCGAGAATCAGTTAAACTTTTACACTTTTTCACTTTTTTCATTGGTGATAGGGTATCAATATATGATCGGGATTGGAAATACATTTGTTTGCTTGAAGAGGTTGTTGATATTTTGTTGTACGACTCTTTTAATGATAATATACTAAAGTTATTAGCGGATAAAATAGGATTACACAACGAACTATATACTACTTTATTCGATGATTGCTTAAAGCCGAAACATCACATTCTAACACATTATCCCTCAATTATTTAAAATTCTGGTCCACCTATTCACTATTGGTGTATGAGATTTGAAGGTAAACACCGAGAAATAAAGTTTTATACAAATGCTATAGAATCGAGGAAAAATCTACCAATTTCCATAGGCAAAAAGTGTTTGTCAAAATTTGCTTACACAATTTTAGAAAACGTTGGTTTTAAAGAAGCATTTGTAATAAATAAATTACAAAACGATTCGCTAATAGTAGAAAAGCCGTATTTTGCCTCGATTAGACAAAAATTTGGTTTAGATCCCAGTTTGTTTGAGAAACCATCCTCTATTACTTATCGGAACACATTATATAAAGTAAATTTTTATATATTTGATAAAAGTAAAAATAAATTAATGAAAATAAATGATTTTTTTGTTAGAAATAATGAAATTTATCTAATCACACAATGGGCGCTTTCAGGGCACAAAATGTTTAGCACTATGAAATTTTTTAATCAAATTGGCGATGATTTTACTCATCATGATAGGGGACCTGAAAGCACCCAATGTCGCATTATTGATATGTTCGATAAACATTTGAGAGCATTTATTGTTGGAGCATTAGATTTAGAATATGATGTCGTTAAATTGGGCGAAACAAATATAAAACCATTTGTACTATACACATTGCATAACTCCAACATTTATTTTAAGCCAACTTTATTGTAAAATTAATTAAAATAAGTAAATTTAGTAAATAAGTTAAAATTCAAATTGAAATAAACTACAATAAATAAAAAAATTAAAAAATGTTTCTTGTATTAATTTTAGATCATAAAAATTAAATTAATTAAATTAAATGATTATTTCCTTTGAAGTAAGTAATTTATTTCCATGTTTCTAGGATGAATTTATACAATAAACTAATGAAAAGTTCTTCAAATCTATGCTAACATGACGGTTTAATTGTGTGTCATAAACATCAGCATATGGTTATTTAACATTCATTTCTCTATTTCGAGCAATCCACATTTATGTATATAATAATTATCACTAAATTATTGATTATTTGGACATATAATCAAGGAATCACTCATTTAGTTAAAGAATTTGTATCCACCATTTTTGAAGCATTGTATACTATGATCAAGGTATTTTATCATAAAGCCAATGATGGAATAAATGGTATATAAGCTTTGATGCTATGTATAAACGTCTTAAGTTTAATGATGAATTTCTAGCATTAATTTTGTTGTGCCAACCATTATGTTAAGGTAAAACAAACATAAGTTGGTTAACAAGTCATAAAACCTTAGAAATTAATTACAAAAACATCAAATTTAGGCTAAAATTTTTTCAGTGTATAGACAATATTCCAATGTAAATATACAACATCAGTCGTCGCGATCTGATGAGAAGACTGATTGTGTCAAATCAACAATTACATTCGTTCGAAACTGATTGTTGTGATTCTTACAAACTTTTCATCTATGAGTCTAAAATTCAAAATTTTTTATGGACTTATATGAAAACAAAAATCATATTATTATTACACCAAAATTTTCAACAGTGTACCAAAAATTGACAATTAGGTTTTAGGTTACCGTCATCCGTCGAGTGATCCAGCCATTTGCGAATTGGTCTAACTTCACCCAGTCCATATTACCTATAAACTTGGGACTCGTGTGATATCAATTTTAATATATAATCCAAACTTTTCGTCGTAAATTTTCTGCCAACTTCAATAACAAGTTATTTAAACGTACATCAGAATTTTTTTTACCCCTACTTCAGTAGCATATATAGTACATTTGAAGACATTTTCAATATTACATGCGCGTGCCAAAATAGAAATCTGATTAAATATCTTCGTATAGCACGAACGACCCTGCGTATTTTCCTATCTATTACACTATCTGTAATATATATGGTGGTATATACAAAAGATCATAACCTTTTATTTTATCTTTGTAATCAATCTTTTTCTATTTAACCAAAAAATGTTTTATAACAAAAAGTAGCAAGTACAAATCTATATACAGGTAATATATCTTTATAGGAAGCTGTATCAAACCATTTTAATACGGTTTGAAAACCTATCACCCGTTACATCTTATAAGTGTCGATTTATTTATACACATTTTGTTTTCTTCTATTGTAATCGCATCAATTGCTTGCTTGATGATGATGTAGAAGGAAATGATATTTTGTATTTAGTTTTTGTTCATTTTCTACTTTTTTTTATGATGATTCAAAAAACTTAAAACTAATCATCATTTGGTTGAAGCGTGAAATTTCATTATAAAGAAGCAAAAAAAAAAAAAGAAATTTTTATTGATTACAAGCTGCTTACTTAAGATATTCCAATAAATTAGTGTGTAATAACTTTAGTATTTCGAAAGTTTATTGCTTTTTGCTGCTTTGCTTACTTGATATTAATGTACATCCGCTAAACATGTGAGACGCGGGCAATATCGGGTTAGGAGTATACAGAACAACAAGTGTACCTGTATACTATATATTGTGAAATAATCCATATACGTTTATTAACAAAAGCACACGATCTATAAAGCTATCAACAGTGCCATAAATATTCGATTTATAAACTATTCCCATTATTTTATAAAAAAAATAAAAATTAAAAAAAAATTTTATGATATGGTCGTTAGAAAAACCGCATCCTACACATAAAATCAAATCATGTATTAATTAACATAAATTTTATATCTTATCCAGTAGTATAATTATATCATCAATATGCGTAATTTTTCAATCAATTCATTTAAAATAATTTTCTTGTACACATTTTTATTATCATAATTATTATTAAATAATTATAGAAATAGCTTTACACATTAAATAAAACAACAAACTAAATAAGTTACACTCTGTATATAAATTGTAATCAAGCAAGACTGTTGTTTGTGCGGTTGTCAAACGTATATATACGAAGTATAAGTCTGCAACCCAACATTGTACGCTTAGTTAGGTACACGGCACTGTACCAGTTTTTTAGGTTCATTAATTTTTAATAGTTATGTGCTATACGTATATACGATATAAATATTTGAAATAACTATTAAAGTTTGTTTTAATTTTATAGTTTATGGGCAATGAGAATTTACGGCGCACTAACTTATGCCATTTTAATGGTAATGAATAATAATGTAGTGGTTTTAAGTATAAGTGTTTTGCACTAAAATCAAACTCGATATATTTTAGAATTTAGATAATTTTTTTTAAGCAGTTTAAAATTAATTTATTGGTTCGTTACATTTTCTACCGGTCCCGCGCTTTCATTTTACGGGGAATTCTAAGAAGTTATCGCTTAAGTTTTAGGTAGAGCGATTTGAAAAAAAAAAGTTTGTAAAAACGGCGGTTTTCAAAAGTATAGACAAACATACATTCTAATTAAAAGAATCAAAATTTTCCATCTCTTTCCTTCTCAATCGGCCCTTCATTTTTAAAATCCTTAATATTTAGCAATTTTTATTTTTTTTGAAGTATAGCGAATTTTATGTAGAAAATCGACAGAAGCAAATTCGCAAGATATGTACGTACAAAATTTAAAAAATAATTATAATATTTAATTTTAATAATTCTAAAATTTCTAACGTGAATTGAGTTATATTTTATATAAAATTTTACCTAAATTACTAGAAATGGCGACATAAGAGAGTATGTTTTGATACAAAATAACAAAAATATGATTGATTGGTTATAATTTGATTTGGATATCTTCAACAGTGTCAATTTGGGCCTGAATAATTATATTCTGATTATTAAGGCCCAAATTGACAGACTTGTTTCAATTGCATATGTATTAGTGTTATTACCTGTACAAGATGAAATTTGAGTTATACCGTTGATTGAATACATTTAGATATTACTACTCGGATTTTTGCCGCTACGTTTGGTTAATGTCTCTACTAGTCACATATGGTTTAGGTTTCAGTGGTTGACACTTAGGCCATTTTTGGCCCATTGTGATACCACGCATTCACGCCACATCATTAACCCATTCACCTATTCACCTACTCACACAACTACAGTATACCACCTGCACATTGCAAGCTCCATGTCAACCTGTATATTGACATGGACGGTGGGTCGGCGCTGAATTCTGCACTCCATCAGAGGGTCTTAGTTGTGTTTATTAACATCACCGATTGTAGTCGATGATGAAAATTCGATTTGCATCTAGCCTACTAGTCACATATAGATAGAGGCATTGTTGTGCGAGAGTGGTTTTTTCTTTCTAGCAACATAAAAACCGAACAATTTAATTGTTGTTGTGTTCTCCCATATAAAAATTGCATTTGTATTGTGTATCAACTTTTTATTTCATAAAAAATATCATTTTGAAATGTTACGACTGCTATTTCACTTACTCTTACATACAATTGTACCATCAGTGGGTCTATTTTTTAATTCAAACCGAGCAAGCAGGCTTACCCCGGGTAGTGTACACCGAGCAAAGGTTGTACTGGGTAAAATTATCCGGTGCGCATAGATTAAAAAATTGTTTTTTACTTTGCACACTCTTCGTAGACTGACATTAATTTCAGAGTAAAATTTGAAGAACCGAGTAAGCTCGGTGTAAGCACAGTTCACAAATAAAAACGCAGTGTGCAGAGTAAAATTACTCAGGTTGAATAAAAAGCTGTATTTTGTTGAGAAATAAAATATTAGAGTCCAGTTTTGGAATAAGCATTGTTTGTATTCTAATTTATCATAGTAAAAGGAAATTGTTCATCATAGTTGGCGAATTTATCAGAAGTAATAAAATTCGGGTTTGAAGTATACAAATCAAAAAAATTGAAGGTTTAGATAAGAATCATAATTACTACTGAAAAAGAAGCTAACTATGATGAATTTTTTTTCCGTTATGACAAATTTAGAAACCAACATGGCTAATTCCAAAACTGGCCTCTAATATTTTAATTCTCAACAAAATACAGCTAAAAAACACAGAGTATTTTTTGACAGCGCACTGCTTACTCAGGTTGAATAAAAAAATAGGCCCAGTATATAACAAAATAAATATATGGTTGAACGGAGTAACCTTAGTTTTAATTTTTTTTTTTTGAAAAACATCAACAACAAAAAAATAATAACAAACAAATTGTGTCGTAGTGCAAATAAAAAAAAAATACCATCGTCATATCTGTAAAATTTGTAAAAACGTCATGAACAACCTCCACTCACATGGTTGGAATACGACTGAAAAAATGAAAACAGAATGAAGAACATAAAACAATTTCATTATTATTGTCTATTTATTTTGGTCATATATATTTCATATATTCAGTTGAGAGAGAGGAAAATACATTTGATTCATTTTTTTTAAATTTTGTTAAAATATTTAGTGGTGTGGGTAAAAATAAATTAAAAATATGTTTTGCTTCTTTCTAGCTGCTTTGAATTAATTGGGTCTATCTTTGTTCTTCTTAAGCCTAGATGAAATGAGTTGTGTTCTTCTTTTACAATGTGTAAGAAGCAACAAAAAATAAAAATTGTTGCTGTAATTCACAGTGATATTATCTTAAGTCATAATTAATCAATGGTTATACTTAACCAATTTAAAAAAAATTGATATCTATGGCTGCGGGCCAATAGTCGGGAAAAAGTCAATTTTAAGTAAATTTTTCGGTAAATACATTTATTTTTCAAAAAATCTATGACAAAATGATTGAAAAATCTGTTCTAAATCCGATTTTTACCATAGTAAACGATTTACCCGACTATTGGCCCGCAGCCTATATATATAAAAATGGATGTTTGTATATATCTATATATTATATGTTACCGTTTCACTCCAACACCGTTCAACCAATCACTATGAAAATTGGTATGTGTATGTATTTTTGTGCGGAGAAGGTTTTTGTGTTATTTTCTTTATTGTGCCTCCCCGCCAGGTGGCGCTGCAGCATATCAACTTCCGCACCGTTCAACCAATCGTCATGAAATTTTCACCATGCATGTCCAGAACCAACCTTAGGATATTTTTGAAAGGGCTGGACCCCGGGGTCTAGGGGCTGCGGTACAAAATTTTTCGACAATTTCAATTATTTTTAAATTTCTTCAAGGGAATGAGCCGAGAATATGAAATTAGAGAGATGCTCAAATTCAAGGGGTTAGCCTTTGGATCAAGAATTAATTTTTACATAGATATATAATTTAATGTTTGTTCCAAATTTTCGTCTAAGCCGCTCAACCGATCGTCATGAAATTTTTACCATGTGTAAGTTGCATATTCAGAAACAACCTTACGATATTTTTGAAGGGGCTCGACTCCGGTGTCTAAGGGCTGCGGTACAAATTTTTTCTAAGATTTCAATTTTTTTATATTTTTTTACGGAAATGAGTTTAGGAATGGAATCATATAAAATTAGTGACATTCTCAAATCCGAGGGATCCAAAATCCTCTCTGGCCATCCGCCTTTGGATCAAAAATTAATTTTACATAGATATACAATTATCTGTTTGTCTCGAATTCAGTTTTTCAACCGATCATCATGAAATTTTCACCATGCATAAATTGCATGTATAGAACAAACCTTACGATATTTTTGAAGGAGCTAGACTCCATGGTCTAGAAGCCTCGGTACAATTTTTTCTAAAATTTTGATTTTTTAAAAATTTATTCACAGGAATGAATTTAAAGTGGTTAATCAAGGGTCTGAATCAAGGGGACCCTTCCTACAAATGTCCACGCCATTCATCCAATTTTGCATAGGATAATGCAATGAGAGGGGATCAAAAAATACATCTCCATGTAATCGTCCGAAATTTGGAATGGAGTCGCCTCAGTAAACAAAAGAGAACGCTGTTGACTATGAAATATTATACGAAACGAATTGCGCTATTAATCAATTGAATCGATCCATATAAGTTATAATGATTATCCATTTTTTTAATGTCTAACTCAGACACAAACAAAGAATTACTTTTAACTGTTATATCTTTTTTCAGTTCAGATAGTTGTAAAAAAACTGATAATGGAGTAATCCGAAATCGATATTCCAAACATTAAAACAAACCATTTTCACAATAAGAAAATAAAAAAAATTTTCAATTAAAAAAAAAATAAAAGTTAAAAACACATAATTCTTTGTTTTTGAATTATACAATCCGCCGAAATTTATTGATAGACTCAAACAGATTAATTTGAATAAATTAAATTTTTTATTTTAAATTAAATATTTGAATAAATTAGTTTAGTAATTCATGGGTTTTATACGAAACGTCACGTTTTGCAACAGGAAATGCTAAAACATGGACATTGCAAAACAGGATATCACAAAACAGTACTTAGTACACTAAAGAACGAGATTTATATTGATTGATTGATTTGACTGTAGGACCAAGTGCTAGCCAATTGTCCCGGATAACGCCGGGCCTATTCCCTCAGCCTGTTTACATATAACAATAGGAAGGATAGGAAAGGTTTTTTTTTTTTTTTTGGGACGGAACGATCCGGTTACAGACACCTAGCGATCGTACGGCACAACACAATTCTAATCTACTTCTAATCTACTAGGAAGGATAAAGGCTTAATAGGTTGAATGGATAACGATGGTATTGCTTTGATCTTCAACAATTGCCTCACTAAATCAGCAACTTGAGAAAAAATAATATTATTTCACGTGCATCTGGAAATTTCCTGTAATATAATAATACATTAAGACTTTTCAGCTATCTAACAAAATTGATTAATTAGATCAGTCTGGTTCCAAATACTTAGGTAAAGCCAATAGTTAATAACACAATGAAAGCACAATTCCAATCTACACAACCAGCAATTAATATTTCAAAGACATATTACTTCATAACATCTAAAGATTCCTGAAATTAATTCTCAATTAATCTACCCTACCGGCAATAAATTGAATTATATTAACAATTAATATTAAATTATTAATAATTTCTCTAAAACCATTAGCATAATTATTAAACCTGAAAACAAACTGTATGCTTATTACTGACTACTTAATTTATTTAATATATTCAACCTTATTACTTACACTTCACGGTTCAAGTTATTAAGAAACATAAAAACAAGATACTAAAACATGATTTTCACGCGCAAAATGAATTGAATGGATAATTCGAAATACAATCCACAAGTTATTCGCGATTTGCAACAAAGTAGCTGACATCTGGTGAACAAAACGAGAATCATAGTTTGCTATGAAGCAAGGGGGATTAAAACTGTCATAACAATGGATTTGACAATTCTCGTCCCCCTTGTTAACGTAGAAACCAACGCTATCTACATTCGATGAAAATCGCCAATAAACTCATAACTAAACTGTCACCAACACAACAGTACCAAAACCGAAAATATACGTCCATATGCAATTGCCATCTTTACTGCCATCTACCGGAATTCATGTAGCTAAAATAACAAATGTCCACCAATAGATGGCACTTTTTAAGTTATTATCCTTTAACGTTGGAAACACCAACTATTTTATTACTCATATTTTGAATTTATTACTCATCCTAATTATCCTTAAAATAGCAAGCCAAGCTTAATAGTGAATTATTATTTCCACGTAATAATACAAAATTCAAAATCTTAAGAGATTAAACAGAATAACAAAATATCATATAGTGATTTAAATAAAATAATTAATCGTTCATAAATAGATAGATACATAAATAAATAAATATTATAAAAATTATAGTTTATCAAAACAATAAACATTTAATAAATAATAATAATAAATGTATATGTAATGAAAATATACAACCTGATTTCCTTCATTCGTGGTCAAGTCTCCATCACTCCATAAATTTATCACTTTGACTCATTTTATTTATTGGCCTCTCCACCGTAAACACGTAAGAAAACAAAACAACTTAAAGTTACACATTTAATTAAGAAAACATTATACAACAGAACTACCATTAACAAGATTAGAGAAGACACATAAAAAACGTTACATAATATTCAAAATTCAAATAACTTACAGCTGATTCTAATTTGACAGCTGGCTACTTAACCTACATTATTATAAATATTGATTTTTGAATATTCTATTGAAAGGTAGATGGCATGGAAATAAACAAAGATGAATATTATTTCGTAATAAATTCATTCATTCATTACGCCTTTCAACCCCAGTTGTCAAAGGAGCAGTTTCATCTTTATTTTTGTCCCCGTTAACCTATGATGCCGATTTTAATTGCGACTCATTTTCAAGAATAGAACAACACAAAAACTTCTGTGGTTAAATATAAAATAGAGTTTTAAATTAGAAATAAAAGTCTATTACGATTATTATGAAGCGTGAAGCAGACTTCATTTGTCAACCCGTGTGGAATGGCTCATTTTGTTCATCTTTGTAAAAACAAATGAAATGACAAATTCACAACTCACATCAAGCATTCATTTAACACAAATAACTTATAATATTCTATAAGGGACATTCCATAGTAAACCTGCAGACAAACATGATTTCGTTAAAAACAAGTACCGCAAAAGTTTCCAGGCGGCAGCACTAAACATTTTTAATAACCGTTTTCTGTGGCACACAAATTTTGATCTATTTTTGATCTTTTTCTGATTCAAAATGGATTTGTTTACATTTTTTGTCTTTGTTTTTGAAAATAGAACAAAAAAAAATCCAAAAAATTTGTTGGATTTTTTTTTGATCCATTTTCAAAAAGAAAAAGACAAAAAATGTTAACAAATCCAATTTTAATCAAAAAAATATCAAAAATAGATCAACATTTGTGTGCCACAGAAAACAGTATTATTAAAAATGTTTAGTGCTGCCGCCTGGAAACTTTTGCTATGTTGGGAGAATTTTTTCAATTCATGTCCCTTATAGAATTGTAAGTTATTTGATTTAACACTAACGCGCAATAAATATTAAACACATTTATCTCCAAATTCACACACCAATAACAACTTGCATACAATAGCATCAATGTGAAATAATTTAATTTAAAAGAAAATTAACTTAATAAAACTGCGAAGTAGTGCACTATGAACATTTATCCCGTCAAACGGCACAATTCACAATTTAATTTATTTTTATTCTTAAGCACTTTTTGTTTTATTTATTTATTTGTATTGACCAACAACTTTACACTAAAAATCGCTACTAATCTAAGCAAATTTACACAATTGAATTTAAAAACTTTATTAATTTAATTTAATTTCTCATTTCAAGGAGAAAGACAAAAACACGTCTTTCTCCTTCGACTGTCAATTGCCGACCACTAAAGAACGAGATTTATATTGACATAATATCTGCAACGGTTAAGTGAAAAAACATTTTAATTCAACTAAACAAATTTAATTAATATAATTATTTCAATTAACTTAATTAAGCAAATTAATTTTAATAATTTAAATTTAAGTTAATCTTTCAAATAATAATTTAAATATATTTAAATAATAATTCTAAGTCAAATCTCTACGTCATAATATGCATACTAACGATCCACTATTGTGCACTGTACTGTTTTCTCAAGTCCAGTTTTAATCGGTCCTGCTCCGTATCATGTACTTTAATGTACTAGGCACGATTTGGACTTATGTACTATTTAACCGGTTTTGCAATGTGACATAGTGCGCGGCTTCGAAATTTTATATAACTTTAGAAATAATTCACATTCTATTGTAGTCCATTAATGCCACCGTTCCAATCGCCAGTAGTTTACGATATAAATAATTAAGGTTTATTAAATGATCAATTTAGAGGGAAAAAACTTTTAAAATTTAAAAAGTACATCTTCTACAAGAAATATTCTTTGCTACAAAATATTGTTGTTAGTGTAAAATTGACTTATTTTGAAATAGTGCTAACGTTTTATATTAAAAATTACATCTTATACAAGATATAAAAAATTGTATCTTGATATAAAAAATTGTACGTGCAAAATTGGCTTATTTAAATAAATATCAATATTAACAAAATATCTTTTGTTTCCCTTGATGTCATTTTCAAACACAGTTCGCAGTGAAACGTATCGAAGTGGTCAAATTTTTAATAGTTTAGTATAAATCAATTTGTGTTCATCCGAATGCCCGTTATTCCCAATTACTTGGTTATATTGGAAAAAAATAATTGTTGGTGACTATTTTTCAGGTATTAAATATTGTATCAAGTGAATATACATTGTTTTTATGGCTTATTATTCTGATTTATGTTTACATACAATACATTTTCAAATAGGAACTATTTGAAATGCCACGAAAAACAAAATCAAACATTGGAAGGTCAACTAAAATTGCGCGGCGAATGTCAGTTCGTAGAGTTACTGAAACTTCTGAAAACCGTGAGACACGCTTTGAAACTAATCGGATCAACGCCTCTATTTCAAGAGCGGCTGAAACATCACAACAGCACGATGCACGAGTAGCAGATCTTCGAGCAAGAGCGTCTACTTCAAGAGCTGCTGAGACACCTGAAGAGCGAACCACACGAAATAAAGCTCAACGGTCACGGCAGGCTCTGTTAAGAATTAGAGTCAATCTTATGAATGCGGCATTTAATTACGACAAGCTGTTATAATACAAACTGGCAGGACAACGTCTGCCGGGTTCAGCTAGTAAAATATAGAATTAAACAAACAAAAACATAATCACTGTACTAGTCAGATATTTCAAATCTCAATTAATTTAATTAATCATATTATGTATTTAATATAATAATTAATGTTTAATTAATATGACCAAAAATGCTCGTAGTAAGATGGTACCAGATAAATAAAAAAATTTATAAATTAATAAGAATCTGGCCCAAAAGTCATTTACACAGTACAATACATAATTGCTATCCAATTTCGAATATAACGCAACAAGTCTTTGTGGATCGTCGGGAGGCTCGTTCGATTTTCATAATTAGAACGAAAAAGTCCGAAAATGGAAATTCTGTGGAGCGAATCCTGGAAATTTTGCCACATGGCCACATACATAGTGCAATAGATTAAAGTTGTTAAAGTTGACAAAAATACGCCACATGTCTATGCGGATCTTCAGAGTGTCCCATTCTGTTCCTTTCATTTTATCATAATTAGAACGAAAAAGTCCGAAAATGGAAATTCTGTGGAGCAAATATTTTTGCGAACTTTAACAACTTCAATCTATTGCACTATGTATGTGACCATGTGGCAAAATCTCCAGGAATATTCCAGAATTTATTCCCAAAATCATATAAGAATCCCAGTTCCATCCAACTTACACAGTCTCATTAAAATCGGTCAAGAATTGATCGATTTCCGGCCGGTGACCATATTCCAGAACTTCTTCAAAAAATAATTTAGGAATCCCATTTTCAACCAGGAAATAAAACCAAAACATCGAATTGCTCGAAAAAATAAAATAAAAAATATGGTTCGTTAAATCGGGCGTCCGTTAAATCGAGGCTTTTCTGTATGTAATTGGAAATTTCGATATAATTAAAACTAATCGAGCGGACAATGATGAAGCCTCCTGTTGGTCCTAATAGGTATTTCGTTCTCTTGTAGAAATAAGAAAGCTTTCGTCTATTGCACTATACAGATTAATACGCAAGTCAAAATAAGGCTCTAAGTTGTGGGTTTGTTTTGTTTAAGAGTGTAAATATTTCCACTGTTGGCGTATATTTTAACAGTAGTAACACGGCATTTTTACTGTGGGTTTGAAAATTTAATGTGTTTAATAATGACGAAAATATAAAATCTTTCAAATTTGTTTTTACATTTTTAATCTTTGATATATGAGCCTTTTATTTTGAAAGTGGCATAACTGACTTTTTCAAAAAATCATGTTAATGATAAAATTAGTTTTAATTTAACGGTATCCCTTCATTTTTAACAGTCTTTTGAGATTAAATAAAATTTATAATGAAAACCTTGTAATTTCGTCTTATACAAGGTTAACTAACTAATACATATAAACAATCCATCCGATTCGAGAAATTTTTACTAAAAATTTTACTAAACAATTCGTAAAGAAATTAGTAAAATTTTCACGGACATCGCAGCTAGAGCAGTATGACTTTTTGAAAACTGTACGTTTATGTTACACCTGGTCTGGAGGGTTAATTCGAAAGCAAACTGTGAACATAAAATAAAAATTCGTCAAATTTGAAAATTAAGCAGAAAAGGTTGTTCATCAAAAAATAGTTTATTATTAATATACGACTACAGAAATGTAAACTTTTGGAAGGGAGACATTTTAATTATGTGAAATGAGCAGAAAACAATGATGGCAAAAAATCTATTAAAGATTATTTGGTCTCAATTCGAGAAATAAGTTAATGTTGGGACACCATATCTAAAGGAAAGGGTATATAAATTAAGGAAAACCATAGCTAACAAAAAACATTAAACGTGTGGTACAGGTTACCCAGGTCCACTACAGGAAACGGATGAGATGCTGTATGATCTGATTGCTGCTTCAATCACACTTAGTCTCAACCGTTTTGGTGATGTTAACATGTAATTAATTACCGCATCAGAAAGTTCAGCCAAATCACTAAAGACAGCAATCGCAACAAAAATATTATCAGATATCTGAGTTCAAGATCACTTGAGAACAAATTAAAAGAAAAGCAATTAAAGTTATAGAGAAATACATTGGGAGAGCAATGTATCGCTATTATTAAAATTTGGATCCACCAGTGACGGATACTATCGAAAGTGATGAATAAAATTAAACATAATATTTTTGATGATTCGGAATATTTTGAAGCGGTAAGTACTCATCTTCGTCATCCAAAATTTCACCTCCCAGATCAAATATAATATTACGGAGAACTGTTGTGGCAACGATTACGACCTGTAATATTATCCAAGCTAATTTATGATGCTACAAAATTAATTTTGATTAACAAAATGTGATATTACATTTTTTACATTCAGTTTTGCAATTTTTAGATTTCAAATATGACATAAATTATAAAAAACGTATATTTATACCTAATGTCAGTGAAAGGGGACATTTTAGAAAGGCTTTCAACAATTTATAATTCAATATACGACATTATTCCAGGATATAAAAGTTCCAATAATGCCGCTGAAAGAAACAAATTAAATAGCTTTTTTGAAATTCCTGTTTCCGCTCTCAGAAGTGAAGAGATATTATCGGAATTCAAGTCAAATAATTGTGAATGTTAGATAATCAAATTATAAGCAGAAATCCTCAAGAGAACACAATTAATGTTTTTAAAAACAATTATGGGTCACATTTCGGAAAGTAAACTACGAATATAATTCAGTACCACGTTAGCCTAAACTGGAACTGGCATCTTGAATCTCCATTTATGGTACAGTAAGAAGATACCTTGGTTTTATGTTGAAGAGCCAAGTGGATTTACTATCCATATTTGCCACATTACAATTTCTACGAACGTTTTCTGCAAACGTTTTTTTCATTTACGAATAAATTATTGCAAATATTTTATTTAAATCTATGAGATATAATATAAAATAGCTTTATTAGCCAAAATAATAAATTTACAATTATTGAACAATTTTAATTGAAAAATTTTCCTGAATGAAAAAAAAAAAACGTTTCTAGGAACGGCAAAATAGAAAAATGGCTATTTTTCAATTAAAATTGTTCAATAATTATAAATTTGTTATTTTGGCTAATAAATAGAGTTATTTTAAAATATATCTCATTGATTTAAATAAAATATATGCAATAATTTATTCGTAAATGAAAAAAACATTTTCAGAAAACGTTCGTAGCAATTGTAATGTGGCATCGCTTTTATCCAAAACTTTGTCGAAGTTCGTAATTTAATCTACCTAGAGACACAGTTCTAAGTTCGCCTGAAACAATAACTGATAGGATTTCCGATTAGTGGTTTAAATTTAGTTTGCCCATTTCTGACCAACATACTCGAAAACGAAATGTTTTCAACTATCGAGCTTTCTTAAAATCGTTGTTTTGGAAATTGATTAAAATGGTTTTCTTAACCCATTGCCGCACACTTTTTAATTGACGACCGTGCTCAGAAACACCCTTTTTGTTTTTCAATTGTTTATGACTGCCATATGAAATTGAGCGTCATTTATATGTTTGGAAGTGAAAATTATCACATTTTCTCACAGTTTTCCCATGAAAACTTTCGACGGCTATAGCCGTCATTTGCTCATCACATCATTTTTCTATATATTTCCGCCTACAGAAACAAATGACGGCTATAGCACATATTTTTTGGTGATATATAGACAAATGACGGCTATAGCCGTCATTTGCGCGAACATAATAGGACGGTTATAGCCGTCATTTGTTTCTGTAGGTGGAAATATATCGAATTGCTAATCATGAAAAATCGCACAAAAAAACAATTGATATGTTAGCTGGAATGTTTCATCTTTTTTTCTTAGATGTATTACTGAATAATTAACAAAATAATGCATTAGTACACTTCGTAAGAATGATATTCCTTTTTTTATTAATTAAAATATGCAGGACGGCTATAGCCGTCATTTGCCTATATATCACCAAAAATATGACGGCTATAGCCGTCATTTGCGGGAATGGGTTAATATTTCTAAAGGAGCTCGCTCGTGTTGCCAATTTTAATTTTGAGTAAGCGCTAAAATCCCGAAAATTTTAAAGAAAAAAAAGTCGTGGTTTAGAATGTCATTAAAAATAATATATTGTCTTCAAAGCTTAAAAAAATCTTAAAATAAATAAATTAATACAGGCGAAATTTAAAAACTTGAGAATTTTCAGAGGTATCTTGATTTGGTGGTATAATTTGCCGAATCGATAAGTTCTTGTGTTGCATTATAGGTACAAAGCAAGTGATGATTTTTTGTAGTTTGGTCGTTGCAACTTGATGAAAAGACCAACTTTTTATCAGTCCGAAAATAAAATGCCAATAAGAAATTTAAGGAAGTTCTTATTTTTGTAGGTGTTTTGTGGGGGAGTGAATTTTTATACTTTGTGGTAGATATATTATGAGAAAATGGCCGCGTTGTTTTCTCTGACTTAAAAAAAGTCATAAACATTGTGAATATCATTGAGAATATAGCATTTTGTCTGAAAAGCCGAAAAAATCTTAAAATAAAATAGTGGAAAACAATCGTATCGCGATTTAAAATTTGTGTACTAAAGTCTTTTTTCCATGGTAGTCATAGAAAACTAACTATTCACGGAAACCTTAGGTGACTTTGTTGAGTAAAACCCACAAAATTTTAGAGGTGAAACATGCCAGTAGTTATTATTTAGTATTATTAATAATTTTATTATTTCTGCTCAGACCAATTGAATCATTTTGATGAAACTTTTTAAGCTTTTCATAAATTGGGACTGGGATATTCTGGAAAGTTTGTACGGAGCTTTTTCGATGCTACTGACAAAAAAAATAAAATTCTAAATTAATTTCATCCACATCGGTTCGATTTTTGATCAATGCGGCTCAGATTCATTATCCTCATAAGAGTGATTTTTTAGGAAGCTTGTTTTTTTTCAGTTGTGTAATTTATTTGCGGAAATCAGATAAAGGCTTATAATAACTGGTAAGAGTCGAGAATTGTTTTTTGTTTAATTCAAGGTTCAAATTTCTGACATCAGATTTTAATAATTAAGTTAGTTGTTTTGAAATCGTGTATGTTGGAAATTCAAATTTTTACGTTAGGTAAAACATTTAAGGGACTAGTATTGGGTTCATGTTACACGCTGCGTTAAATACTATTATGTTAAATGTTTCGTTAAATTGTTGCATTGTTTACGTGACATTTTAACGTAAAATATTATACAGAAAAACCTCGATTTAACGGACTAATTGGAAAGTCCGTTAAATGCGATTGTCCGTTAAATCCGATTGTTTTTAAATTTAATTTATTCGATCGAATATAATCTGGGGCGGAACTCAGGCATTTCTTAGCCGATTATGTTGGGATTGGGTATGTTGGATGGAAGTGGGATTCTTAAATAATTTTTGGAAGAAGTTCTAGAATATTCTTAACCGATTATGCTGAAATTGAATATGGTTAATGGAAATAAGATTCTTCAATAACTTTTGGAAGAAGTTTTGGAATATGGTCACGTGGGATTGAACTCGGTAATTTAAATTAGAACGGAACTCGGTATTAAGCAGGCGTCTTTCGTGAAGCAAGCAGCTCGTGATGTTAACATGTTTCTGATAAGGCTGGATGCGTTAATATCTATCACCAATACGTGACCCGTTCATGTAATTAGTGGGTTAAGCGGTGGGCCAACTACTCTCACCTAATCATGTTATGAACCCTATACAAAGGGCTCGAACTAATTTATAGTATTCCTATCAACAACGACCTCAAAAAATGTTCACGGGAACATGGAATATGATGTCTTCTAAAACCTTGAGATTTCCAGTACCTTTCGAACTAAGCAGAAATTTATACTTTTGAGGTACTTGTAATATAAGAGCATAAATGGTCTGGGAGTTTTTTTTTTTTTTTTTTTTTTTTTTTTTTTTTTTTTTTTTATAAAAGGAAGTATTAATTTCCAGTGGATTTAATGTCCTTTGAAGGTCAATTAATACCCACCTTTCATTCACGCACAGACCACCCATTCACACAATTACAGTATACCACCTGCACATTGCAAGCTCCATGTCAACCTGTAAACTGACATGGACGGTGGGTCGGCGCTGAATTCTGCACTCCAACAGAGGGTCTTAGTTGTGTTTATTAACATTACCGATCGTAATCGATGACGAAAATTCGCTTTGCAACCAGCCTCTGGTGGGATTCGAACCCAGTACCTCCCGGTCCAAGTGCCGAAGCTTTAACCACTGCACCACTTGTCCGGTCAGTCCGGAGTTAATTCCATAAAACAACTAATAATTACACTCTCTACTACAGCAATAATCAGAGAAGAAAAAAATTATGATACGATTTCTCGGTTTTGTAGTGAAATTGACACATTTTTAGATAATCTTTAATATTATTTATACTAGTTAAGTCCCCGCGTTCCTAATAGTGTTGCTGTAAAGATCAAATATTTTTCTAACAATTGGAGATAACAAGCATCAGTAAATTGTGATACAACTTATTAAAGTTTTTTTTTAATTTAAAGAAGGCTGTTTTAGCCAATGTTTTTACTTTTATATATCCTATCCTAGAGATGTTCTCGGGGCAAAACCCCACGTCCCGCGGCGAATGAGATTTAATTGTGATGATTTTTAACTAGTCCAGCGTATTTTTAAACAATTGTGGTTTTTGGTTTCAAATTATATTCAAATTTTTCTGTTACCGCTCCTAGATATGTTCATAGCTTTTTAAATGTATTTTAGGGTAGCGTAGACAAAGTTCTAACCTTAAAATGAACTTACTTATTTATGATGATATTTACTGTGTCATACAGACTACTTAGAAGTTCCATGAATTTGAATAGTTTTAAATTTTATTCAGATCAGTCAAAACTCTATGAGTGTGGTGAAAGGGATCTATATGATGATTTTTAACTTGTCTAGAGACATTTATACGTTTACGGTTATATCGCCTATCCCACGAAAAATCATTATTGTGAAAACAGAACACGAATGAAGATTTTAATCATGTTTAGACCAATATACAAACATAGATACAAGTGTCTACATAGTGCCTATACTAAATAATATAAAAATGGTCCATATTGCTGTAAGTGGCTACCAAATTTCTACATTTCATTTTCGGAAATATTGCGGGAGACCCAATATAGTGAACTTTGGCGTATTCACCGACCGGAAAACTACCAAAAATCCACATCATCCAGGAATCTACTCTAGTAGAATAACTAGAATTTGTTCGAGTTGTTCCGAATACAACTCTATATATCTTAAACCTATCACTATTGGTAAACATCGGTGTCGACGTTTTTGAAACCTTTCTGGTCAACAAAATTTAAGAATCAAAAACAATAAAAAACTTTCAGCTTTTCCAGTTAAGCTGGAGCTGCCGCCTTTCCAGCCAAATATAAATTTAGATTTCATGAAGTACTCGTTTAAACTGCGCTACTGTCAAAGAAATAGAAACAACTTGACTGTCGATCTCTTTCATATAAATCATGCGATCATCGTATATAATTTCAATATCAAATTGCACAGCATCCAATAAAAAATGAAATTCCACCGACAATCAAACTGGAAGCAATCAACGGAAAAATTTATTCGTCTAATAATCACAACCAATTTTAACAGCAATTCAATAAAATAAGAGAAGAAAAAAAAATCTGCCGTACACGATTTTTTATCCGCGTTTTTTTTGCCTTTATTATACAGAAAGGCTAATTTAAAATTTTTTTTTTTTTATTAATTTTTAATATTTCGATTTGGTTATTATAAATTTATTTATCATTACTATAACTCGCGTATACAATAAACATAGTTAAGTTATATGAAATGCGGAGAATTTGATGGGTATTAAAATATAATTAGAAACAACAAAATTAAAAATAATAAATTGCTGATGAAATTATAAGTAAATAAATTGTTGCAAATAATAAAAAAAAAAAAAAAATATACAGAACAAGAATTAATATCGCGTAATCTGTTTTTTATGTACATATTTTATCTTGTTACATCGCCGATTGCAGATCTACATCAAAGCCATATTTTATGTGCATACGACACACAAGATCACTTTCACCAGACATATACCGCGCGCGATTTAAACGAATACCAATTTGGCTTTTGGGGTCATTATATTGTACCAAAGCGTCGTACTGACCACGCATAGTGTAATAAAATTAAAATGTATTGCCTATTCAGACGCCATTGTCCCGCTATTCACCTTAATCGGTATGTGCGCACTTCGAGGATAATATACCGTTTTATACTGCGAATACCACCGCCAATAAATTAAAATGTATTAAATCTAATCCGAAATCAAAATAAATAATTAATTTTCTATTAATCTTTTGTTTCTCGTTTATTAATTTATATTATGTCGGGCTTTTTTGTTTTTGGAGGAATTAAATGTTGCCATTCAAAATAGGATTACATTTTTTTTTTGGAATTTTAAATCTTTCAAATGTGCTTAGGTAACATACAAATTATACCATTACATAAGTGATTAATGGATGGATTTAAGAATTTCGGTCGTTTAATTGAATCGTCGTCGTCTTTATACAAGGAAATAAAATTGCCAAAAATTTATAAACGCAATCGTAATAATCGATTTGTCAAGACACACGACGGATTGACTGGCTGTATGTGGTGACTTAATTCTGCGCATTTGTTTTTGTGTTGCTTTTAATTGCCTCTAGGCGATTTAATTAAACATTTAAAATATGTATGCGGCTGATTGAGCCGCGCGCGCGGTTTAACATTATACAGTATTAGGAATTAAATTTTAACCAAACGTCCTTGATTAGTAAACTGTTTTATTAGTTTCTGCGAATAATATGCGCGCCCACAATTTTTTATATAACAGTATATAGGTTGAGTAATTTTTGATATTTGTGTTTTAAAAAAAATTCTGGAATCATTACTGTTAATTTATAAAAAGAAACGTTCTAGTAATGATAGATAGTTGCGCGAAAACTGCTTGACACTCGATTAAGATCCGGTATACTGTGGCTAATTATTCGCTTAAATTAATCGTTTTCGTTAGTTACGTTATTAATCAAAAGTCTAAATTAAGCTCTTAATTGCTTCGCATTTTCTAATTCATACCAGAAATTAAGTAAAAATCGCGCTCATTAAGCGATTGGTTAAATATGGGTATTTTAAAATTTTGCTACCCAACCCATTTTCTTGGTGATGATTACTAAGGCCACATAACACCGATGCAAAAAAAAAAACGGAACGGAAAATATTTTCGAAAAAATACCCGCAGATTTGAACGCTTGTACATATATCGTGGAGAAATAACACCTTTCGTAAAGTGCTTAGTTTGCAATAAAAAAATGTATTTGTTAACGTTTATACGCTTTTTGATACCTTTCCCGCTAAAACATCAATAAATCGACAAGGAGTCGTCGTACAAAAATTTCCGCAGCATTATTTTCAAGGTTTCTAAATTCTCTATAAATTGACTAATTTGGAAATTAAATATCGAATAAGTTCGTTTACATTCAAACAGCAGCATATTTTTTTTTCTTTTAAACAATTTTTATTTTATTCAAAAAAGTCTTAAAAAAACAAAATAAAATAAAACGGATTCCAGTATCGAAAAGATAACAAAATTTCCTTCAATTAGAAGCGAAATAATTTTTTTGAAGACTTTTATTTTTTTACCAAGATACAAGCGTTCAAATCTGGGTATTTCCAGTAAAAAGAAAAAAAAATCTGTTCATTATTTCAGAATTTTAGCACATAAAATTCAATACCAATAGGTGTTCCATCTGTTGGTACTTTTAAGCTCAAAAAATATATTTATTGTGTGGTGGCAACCCTAAACTTCTTGACAAATTAAAAATCAAAACTAAGCCATTTTCAGTCATGTGCTCGTTCAAACACAACAACGCGTTTTGGTTATTCAAACTTCTTGTAAAAATGGTAGTTTTGAAAAAACTGGATTAGTTATAGATCGTAGAGCATTGGCGTGATAAAGTAATAGCTGTAAGTAAAGATGCAGTAACAGGTAATAATGAATGCTGTATAAGATAGCGGAATTTTGACAGCGGAAAATAAGAGATTGCGCTACTCTCCGCAAGTGGCAGCACTATCACTAAAGAGAAATAATTTTGTTATGTAATTACCAGCGGAAATTTTTCATTCATTATGTACCACTTTTTTCACTAAATAAAATATCCCAGCGGAAAAAAATATTAAAAGTGAACCTTAAAATGGCAAATTAATTGATCTCCGAAGTAAAGAAACTCGGTATATGATATCTTGAAATTTAACAACAATCCGTCTATCCGCCATTTCTTCCAATAGTAACCAATACTTTCGGTTGTTTTTCTAGTAGCCTAGGTCATACTGAGACTATATGGAAATTTGGGGAAATATCATTGATTAATTGATTAATAGATTAATAATTGGTTTAAATCATATCTTGCAAATCGTAATCATGTTGTTAAGGTGAATGAAACTATGAGCTGTCCTTATGTTTTAAACATTGGTGTTCCTCAAGGTTCCGTCTTGGGACCCCTTTTATTTTTGATTTACATAAACTAAATTTTTAGTACAAATTTGGCAGGCACGATTGTTGCCTTTGCAGACGATATGAGCTTATATTATATTGAGTCCTCACAAACTGATGTTCGCCGTAAAATTGCAGTAGACCTTTTAGTTTTAAGGAAATGGTTTGACCAGCATTTCTTAATTTTAAGTGACAAAACTGAGATTTTGCATTTTAGTTAGTGTAGCAGTATTTTACATTCATCGTTAACGTATCATTCCAGTTTTTGTAATATCGTTAATTGCTCCAACTTGTGCATTTCCATTGAAGCTGTTGAGAGTTTCAAGTATCTTGAAATTATTGTTGATTGTAATCTGAGTTGGAAGCATCATGTCGATAAATTAAAAAAGTCTCTCAGCAATGCATTACAAACCTTATATCTATTAAGACCTGTAGCTCCTAAATCGGTATTGCTAAAATTCTACTATGCCTGCATTAACTCTAGGCTCGAAAATGCTTTATCGTGTTGGGGTGGTTGCTATCATTCAACTTTTAAAATTCTCATTACGGTTCAGAAATATGCTATTCGTATCATGTGTTTTAAGTCTTCACGGGTTTCTGCATGGCCATTATTTTTGAGTTTTAAAGTTTTACCATTACAACATTTATATGTTTATAAGGTTTTACGTTTATTTTATCTACGTTTATTTACCCTACTCATTTATTTTCTTTTGTATATTATTATTATTATATGTAACAAAAAATCGTATTGAAAATAAATGATAAGCCTGCGTGCTTTATATAAAAATAAAAATAAAAAAAAGTATGAGTTTTACAAATATATTTGAGATGTCCTAAATCTATTTTCACCACTTTTCAGCAAATGTTAATTTTCTTTAAAACGGTATGATTTAGCAAAATATTTAAATTAGTTTCAAATAAAGAACTGATTAAACTAACGAAAAATGAACATTGACTTGAAATTGTATCTTTAAACCAAGTTAATTTTCTTTTAAAGTTTAAAATTTGATGTCCAATAGTAACCAATACAATTGGTAACAACAATTATACAAAAAATTCTAGTGAAAATTCTGGTCTATAAATTTTCCTCAAATTTTCCATATAGTCTCAGTATGACCTAAGCTACTAGAAAAACAACTGAAAGTATTGGTTACTAGTGGAAGTTTTTTGAGATATTGGTCAAAAACTGAAAATCTCTTATTTGGCCGCAGAAAATCAAAAAATTCTAGTGAAAATTCTGGTCTCTGAATTTTCCCCAAATTTTCCATATAGTCTCAGTATGACCTAAGCTACTAGAAAAACAACCGAAAGTAATGGTTACTAATGGAAGTTTTTTTGAGTTATTGGTCAAAAACTGAAAATAACATATGGCCGCAGAAAATCAAAAAACTCTAGTGAAAATTCTGGTCTCTGAATTTTCCCCAAATTTTCCATATAGTCTCAGTATGATCTAGGCTACTAGAAAAACAACCGAAAGTATTGGTTACTAGTGGAAGTTTTTTGAGATATTGGTCAAAAACTGAAAATCTCTTATTTGGCCGCAGAAAATCAAAAAATTCTAATGAAGATTCTGGTCTCTGAATTTTCCCCAAATTTTCCATATAGTCTCAGTATGACCTAGGCTACTAGAAAAAAACTGAAAGTATTGGTTACTAGTGGAAGTTTTTTGAGATATTGGTCAAAAACTGAAAATCTCTTATTTGGCCGCAGAAAATCAAAAAATTCTAGTGAAAATTCTGGTCTCTGAATTTGCCCCAAATTTTCCATATAGTCTTAGTATGACCTAGGCTACTAGAAAAACAACCGAAAGTATTGGTTACTATTGGAAGAAATGGCGGATAGACGGATTGTTGTTAAATTTCAAGATATCATATACCGAGTTTCTTTTCTTCGGAGATCAATTAATTTGCCATTTTAAGGTTCACTTTTAATATTTTTTTCCGCTGGGATATTTTATTTAGTGAAAAAAGTGGTACATAATGAATGAAAAATTTCCGCTGGTAATTACATAACAAAATTATTTCTCTTTAGTGATAGTGCTGCCACTTGCGGAGAGTAGCGCAATCTCTTATTTTCCGCTGTCAAAATTCCGCTATCTTATACAGCATTAATAATGAGCTCGATCGTAGCATGTTAACTAGGTTTTTGTGGCCGAAAGTAGACGAAATTTGTTTAACCAAGTTCGATGATCATATATAATTTCAAGAAATTCTAATGACAAATGGCCACAAAGATCAAGCGATCTTCGGGACCAATTGAGAAGATGTTGTTCTTAAGATCTTAAGAACAACATTCGAGGAACAATTGAGGCCGTAGAACTGCTTTAATAGGAAAAAGTCATCAGAATAGTTGAAACTAACATTAAAATTTATCATGCCCATGTCCTTTCTCATATGTTGTATTTATTACTTGTTTGGGACTCTGAAACAAGGCAACCTTTAATTTACCAAGATTAACTCCCACAAAATCGTTATATAGCGTTGAGCTTCTCCCATTTACTAAGTTAATCGAATACGAAGACATGTTCTTAATATGTAAAATTGCAAACTTGTTGGTTAGATCATCAAGTTTTCTCGTAACGATTATGTCCATTACTAACCGTTCGAGTATAGATCTAGTGATCTGTATCGTCCACCAAGCTTAACTTTTGATGCTGCACGATCCTCTTACTCGATGAATTTTGAATAAATTACGATCGTGATTACAATACTATATATCATAAATTATTAAATTTTATTGGTTCATTTCTTCAGGCTGATGTGTGAATGGCAGAATCTGGAATGTGTAATGTATTATGTACCTAGTTTCATTTGGCTAATTGTTGATCCCGGGATATTGTTGTTGTTGTCAGTTTTAATCACTTGTTTTATTTCTTAGCGTATTATGTTCATTTATCTCTTGAAAAAAAAAAAAATACAAAAACAAATCATCCAAAATGAAAACCTCATAATAACCACAATAAAAATAACTAAGGATTTTTTAAATCGACGATACGACCTCTTGTTCGTTTCAGATGGATTATAAACCAAACCCAAAAGAAATTTCCGCTTAGTCACGAAGACTTCTATAAAAAGAAACTCAAAGCGTATGAGATATTTAGGGGATACCGATACAACATTGCATTGAATATGTTCGTTATCATCACCCAAAAAAATAAAGTGGTTAATCTGAATAAACCGTCAGTTAAATTGATGAAATAACCTTTGATATATAGTGTCAACGAGGATGGGTAATCAATCTGATTACTTTTTATTCAAATTAAAAATCAAAGAGTATTATTTTTTAATTTGACGAAATGTCTTCGAACTGAATAAATAGATTGAAGAAATGCAATTGATAAATTGACAAAATTTATTCAATTTAATTAAGAATCTAGCTTTCGACATTTAAATAAAAAATTCGCTGGTTTGAATAAATTTTTGTCATATTAATTTATTAAATTTAATAAAAACATTATTGAATTGAATACAACTATATCGTCAATTTGAAGAAAATATTTGTCAATTCAATGAAATTGTATTTATTGCAAAATTCAATTGTATTACAAAAATAAAATATAATATCTTCATTTAATTTTTTATCGTACTAACTAATATTATTTTAATACCGATATCAGGCATTTTACCTGCAAATATTAAGGTTATCGTATGTTGTTTTAATATTGAAAAAAATATTTTTGAATAAACCTCCACACTAAGTATGATGCAAATCGATATTTTAATTTAAAAATATTGAATATTTTAACATAGTTTTCGGTTGAATAGGATATTTGCTTGCATTTCGGCGCATGATTTTCTCCTTATTATCTTGTATAGTTCTCCCCAAAATCAAGAAACTTCCGGAAACTGAACATTTATTTCTGATACTTTTCGCCTACTCCTTCTAGCTGGTAGTATGATACGTACTACGGTTATTCAATGGAATGGAATTGGTGTTGGATGCAGCTTAACCTTGTCGGTATGACGTTCTTATTTCTTCGTAATGCAGGTTTCATATTTCTGCAGCGTACAGTTCCGTATAAAACTAGCCATTTGCGTGAAATAATATCACTCTAAAATTTGCTCTTTGTTTTCCTGCCTTTTCCTATCTGCCCGCTTATGTTCTGCCTGGTTGACATTAAATTTATTCTCCTAGCATTTAGGCCTTCAAAAATCCTTCTTGTTAACCGAATTTTTGATTTGGCAAGGTGTTTCATGACTATTTCCTGTAGCATCTAGATATGTTCTTCTGAGATCGTTATGCCATTGATTGTAGTTGGGCTAAGTTTCTCCTTTAAATTTTTATGGGTTTATCATTATCGTATACATTTTGCCTTCCGTGATGATAAGTTGGGTTTTAAATGTGTTTATTAGTGCATCAAAGTATTGTATTAAGCTGGTGTTATCCTGATCAGGGTTATGATAATATATTGATTAACAACTCTAGCCGTGATAGAGCAAGCATCTGCTACCGGTACAACCTTGTTTATAAATTATCTCATAATTGTACTCCTTCAGCGGGAGGTTAGCGGCTGATGATCCGTAACGATTTTGATCTTTTTCGCGCCATATGAGTAGTTCCGCGTAAACGTTCCAAACATGGTTTTGTAAAGACTTTTGGTTTCTCAAATTTTTTTGTTAGTGTTTAAGACCCCAGTGACAAAACAATGTACTATAGAAAGTTGACTCACTATCAGAAGAATATGCGACAGTAATGAAGATTTTAGAATGGTATCACACAGCAGGCTATTCACATAACAGAATGTTTTTTATCAAATTTTTTTCACAAAGTAAATCGTGTCTATTAAAAATGCACTTAACAAAACTTTGAGTTCACTTGGTAGGGCACTAGGCACTTGATAAAGCACACTTACACTTAATAAACACATTTATTAAACAATTGTATTTTTATTTCGCAAAAAATTAAATTTTTAAATATTTTAATTAAAAAATTTGGCCAAAAAGTTTAAAAAATTACTCGATCGATTTCAGCTTGTTATGTGTTAGGTCATCAGCAGTAGATAATCCTGATGATGGCCTAACAAGCCGAAATCAATCGAATAATTTTTTAAACTTTTGTTGGTTGATTGTTGGTTAGTTTGTTTTATTTTTAAATTAATTTTTTGGTGGGTAGCTGCGCATGCTAATTCACTAGAAAACACTAAAAGTGGAATAACTTTTGCACCTTCAATAATTCGGAAAAACTTTACTTGGTTGTTTTGTTGGAAATGAGCTTCCCTATCATCACCCTGCTTAGTTTACTCGTCAATTTGTAGGATCCCTGTGCCCTAATTCTCTAAAAACCAAGATAAATTGTAAAGTGTAAAAGTGATAACTTTTACACACGAAAAAAATTATCGTAGAAGTCTAGATTTATATTGGATATCGTGATGTTTTAGTAATTTCGCATTCACTAAATTTTTTTCAAGATAAAATGTAAAGTGGCAAGATAAGTTTATGTCGAAAAGTAACACAAGTAATTTATCGCGGAATAACTTTGCTTGAATGTGTAAAACGCTTTCGTTTGGATATTATTAATAGTTAATTGCAATTTTTGATATTTTAGTTTATAGTTTTATTTTAGAATTAAATAAGATCAAGCTCTACTAATTATTATTTAAATTTGTGTACTTATAAAAATGGACCATTATCGTTGGAATTAAAATATTCTTTCAGTAAAGTTAAACATTCGAATATGTTCATCGACCGTCTTTACTATTACCTATACTTTTACTTAGGTTTATATCCAGTCGTTCCACAAATACAACAAAACAAATAAATTTATTATTAATAATTTTATGTTTAAAGTAGGGAATATATAATATCCCTATTTATATAAGAAGAAGAAGACTTAAGGGGTAGAATATCCTAGAACAAGATGGTCTGTGGATTACAGCCAAAGCAATTTTAGTTGCTCAATTTTCAAATATAAATGTCAAGTGTTTCAAGTGTCTGATTTGACAACATCTAAAATGGACCCACTCTCCACATAGCAAGCAAAGTTTTCAAGTTTGTGTGCACTTGCAATATTTTAGTTGATCATTACACTTGCACAGTTAAAAAATTGACGAGCACAATAAATATGAAGGCCTATAGAAAACCAAAATTAGTCAACGGATTTCAGTTTGTTGTTGTTTAATATTTCATTTAGAGACACTAAGAGCTCTCAACAGTTTATAAGATCTTACAATGATTTAACTCTAAACTATTTATTAACTTATGTTTGAGAAAAGTAACAATCAGGATAAATTTCGAAAAATAATGAACGAGAACAATATTTAGTTATATTATGCATTAAAATTAGCTTTTAACTAGCACTAAGACAAACAAGATGTATATTGCATAAAATCGATTTCTAAAGTGCAGGTAATTGATCAAAGTCTCACCTCCTACTCGTTACCGATCCTTAAGATTAACCCAAACATTTTACAAAGATTAAAAATTAACTCATGGTAAAAAAACAAATCGTAACACTAAAACGTCCCTCCATAACTAGACCTACATCAAATACTAGAAATGGGTCCGATTAACAAATTTTCGGTGTTATTGGGGAGGCACATAAAAAAATTTTGGATGAGGAACTCGTGGAGTTTGGAAAGCTCGCAGTGAACAACCAAATTTGATGGTTAAATGAGTTTCGTTGCTTAAAACGCATAGCTTTTTGTAGTTTACTCGAAATTCTAAAATTTTAATAAGACAATCCCGGGCTTTCCGAGATCCGACTATTATACTTAGGTATTGTCAAGTCGCATATGCAGAAAGAACTAAATATGGCATCGGAAAGAGCTAAACATGTCTTCAACAACGAAATACACTGAAATTATGATCTACTTAAGACAGATTTGATTGAATTTCAAAAACATATCGCAAATAATAATTATGTACATAATAATGCGATTTTGTATGTAGTATAAAGAATAACCTTTAAACAGATTAGAATACACAACATTAATCAAAATTCAACTGATCGATCAATTGTAAATAAGACTTATATTATACACGCCTTTACCATACGAAGTAAAGAAATTTTTGGCTGTTGTAATGTTCTTTTCAAACATTTGGTTTGTTTTATAAGTCTATCTAACCGTATCTTGATTTGAATTTCAAATAACTCCCGATTCCGATCATTTTTCAATATGATTTTGGGGGCTATGTTTGATTCTAGATGGCTTTGATGTATATGCAACAATTTACGTTTCTAGAGATTATATTTTTTGAGTTATTAAGGATATAAAATAATTAAAATTTCGTTTTGACGTTTAATGTTATCTTGCTCGCTTGCTGTCAATAGGTTTATCTTGGGTAAAAAAAACTGTTTAGTGAATGCGATTTAAAAATGCCAAGATAATATATTGTATAAAATTTTCACTTGTAAAATTAGCCATACCACAACCCGTAACAACTCGAACTATAGATTGTGAACAGATGCTACTTAGAGTAACTTATATCCATAAGAATAATGTTGAAATTTAAATGGGAAGGGTAGTTATAGGCCCTCAAAGTCTAAATATGAACCTACATACATCATAAGAGTGTGTTAAGTTTATTTATCGTAACCGTATTAAATTTTATCTTGGAGTGCAATTACAGAATGCAAATATTGTAAAAAGGCAAGATACATTATCGTTTACACGTTTACAAATTATCTTACTGCTTAGAGAATTAGAGCACAGGGCGTATTCCTATATATATATATATATATATATATATATATATATATATATATATATATATATATATATATATATCCCTTTATCAACCAAGAAAACAAAAAAATTGGCTCAGTTTTAGTCCAACCCACACAAATGTGTGAGTAAAAAACCATAGTATGTAATGGCGTTGTTGATAAAAAATTTCGCTTGATTTGAAGTAAAACCAACACAATTGTGTGTATAGATATAGTGTTTTTCTTCGGACGAAAATAAGTTAAAAAGGAATTCACAAATGTGTAAATTGGTTCAAAAAACATACAAAACTAAATTTTTGACATGGTACTTTTGCCCTACCCGCACAATTGTGTTAGTAAATCACTAAAGGGATATATATATATATATATATATATATATATATATATATATATATATATATATACCCCAAAATTTTTGTTTAATTTTGTTTCCAGGTAAAAATTGTGTTCTTTTGATAGCAATCAAATCGCCTATCTTATACTCTATCGCTCTTTTTCGATACTTGTTGTATTGCTTTTTGTTTTCTTCTTGAATTTTACATATTGCCTGTTTGGGTTCTTGCCTCATCTAAAAGTGGTCTTCCTCATATTGGATTGCCATTTCATCCTCGACTACCTCTGCTACTTTGCTCTCTTCTGGACATCTAATTTTTACCCCAAACAGCAGTTCGAATAGCGTCATAGAAATCGATCTTTGATACGAATTGTTTAGATATCGCTGCAATAGTCCGACTTGCTTAAACTATTCTTCTGGCTTTTCTAAAGATAGTTTAGTAAGTGGTGGTATTATAATACGATTTAGTCGTTCGACCTGTCCGATTCCTCTTGTACGCCAGTAGTTGTCGTAAAAAGTCGTATATCTTCTTCTTCGCAGGACTTTCTAAACTTTTGTGCTGTAAAAGTTGAATCTTATCCGAAATAATCGTTTTTGGATTACAAAAAACTGACTTCTGCGAGTGTAATTTTTGTATAGCTTCCTTCGCACCAACTGTTTTTGTTGGGTATAGCCAAACAAATTTGGTGAATGAGTATATTCTTATATTATTTCCTCGTTGCTACAAGATGTTCTAAGTGATCGACGTGATATATGAGCAGAGGACGATCACCTTTTGGTAGACAATGCATCTTGTTTCCCTTCTTTCCTTTCCGCTAGTATGCAAGGTATACAATTTTTTATACAAGACTGAATCTTCTCCAAAATCTTGGGTATGAAAAATTGGCGGATGATTAATTCTTGTGCCTTTTTCTGTGAAAAGTGGCCTTGCTCACTGATCTTGACGACATTCATCTGCATTGCTTTTGGAAACACTATAACACATTCGCACCTTTTTTTAACTCCAGCAAACTGAATATACTAATATATAAGAATATATAAGTACAGTAGGGTTACGACTTAATGCATCTACATGACGCATACGTGATGACGCTCTATGTTCCAGGATAAAATGAAACTCCTGGAGCTGTAACGCCCATCCGGCAATCCTTGAATTTAAATCTCTTTTTTGCTCTGTCGCTTTAAAGGCTGCGCAGTCGGTTGCTATTATGAATTTGAGACCTAACAGGTATATGTACTCTAAATTTTTTCAAGGCGCTTATGATGGCAAGAACCTCCAGTTCGTAACTAGTATAATTTTCTTTATGTTTGGTTGTCTTTTTATTGTAGTAAAAAACTGGATGGAATTGGCGGTCTACATCATATCTTTGTAAAAAAAAATGCTCTTAAGCCCATCTTGCATGCATCTGTGTGAAGTTCGGTTTCGACGGTCATCGAATATAATTTTAAAACTGACTTACTTGTTAACTTGGTTTTTAAACACGTGAATGCCTCTCTAACATCGCATAATTCAGGATAAATTTTCTGAAATAGGTGGTCCGTCCTAAAAATCCTTGTAATTGTTTCTCCGTTTGTGGGACGGCGAACGCAGTGTATTTGATTGAATCAGCTGCAACCGGAACTTGAAAAAGCCCATTTCTGAGATCTAGAGTATAGTAAAAATTTTTGCATCTTGAAGTTTGTCTATCTGGTCTTCTATTAATGGTATTGGATATCTGTCCTTAATAATCTCATTTAGTTTTTGGTAGTCTATACATAGTCTATACATAGACTGGCGTAATTAAACTTACTAACTCGAATGATACCATCCCGTACCCATTCTTCAATTTGGTTTTTTACAACTGTTACTTCCAGTGGGGATAGTCTTCTAGGCCTTTGAATAACAGGTTTTTCGTCCATCATAATTAAATTCATTTTAACTTCTGATGTAGGGTTGCCATTCCTCTCTGGTCGATAATTTACAATCTTCGTTGTAATATTATTTTTCAGCTTTTTGTTGGTAATGTGACTTAAATCTATAAGTTGTTCAGCTTGCTCAATCATGAGCACACAATAATATTATTTGGAGTAAGTATGGTAATTGTTTGCTTCATTAGTTCCTGTCCCAATATGATATCGACTGGTAACATTCCATCACCAACAATATACCAAAGACAGTTTCATAATTATCACTTTCAATCACCACTTTTGTGTAAAAACGCCCAATAGTAGATATATCTTTTGAACCAACCCCAGTAAATATCGTTGATTGATTGACAAAGTCTGGTGCTCTAAAGTGTTTGAACATCGATTCGTTCATTAAGTTCATGTGGTTGCCACTGGATTGTAACCGGCTTTACATCTTTATATTTATACCCCTCGTTCATATTAAATGATGTACAAGCAGCATTCTTTGTGTGGTTTTCACGTTGCGGGCATTTTGTAGCAATATGTCTAAACTCATTGCATTGGTAGCATTTCGGCCCCTTTCCAAGATTAGGACCATGTTTGCTTTTATGTCCCCTGTCTCCGCATTCAAAACATCTTTCTATTTCTTTCGTTTTATTCGATTTGTGATTCGGTGCTGTAAGTGAAGGTGCCGAATGCTTCGGTTTATTTTGTGAAACAATTTTCTCATAAACGGCCAATTTTCCTTAAATTCACCCATCGTTTTAGCGCCATATAACATAACTTTATTATTGTTGTAGTCCGGTATTCCATTAATGACGTGATCGAAAACAGCCTCATCTTCCATTTTCCTAGCTCTCGTTAGGTTGTTTCTCTCTTTTTCTCATCTTATCGTGTACTTCTGTACTATTTATTTTGATTTTGAACTCCTTGGTCATATGGGCCCGAAAGCCATCCCATGTGTGGGTATCTTTCGCGAACTCTAGGCTTAATTCTGTAGAACCTGTCAGTAGCCTTTTTGCATAAATTGTTTTTTGCTGATCGGACCATCCATATTGTGGTACATCTTGCAGCGAAATTTGTACTGGATAATAATCCTCGCCATTAAATTTATTGAGTGAATTGATTTTGCCTTGATTCATCTTCATCATGAACAGTTCTACAATTTTCAATATCGCGCCCTTCAATATTCCGTTGCGAACTGTCAACTACGGTTTCATTAATTTCGCTGGCTGAATCGTGGAAAGCGTTTTTGTTTTTAAGGCTTTTATTTTCCCCCATTTAACTTTATAAAGATTCACCGAGAAATATACTGAATTTATTTTTTGTTTTGAATTCACTTGTTACACCGTGTTTTCGGCTTTTTATGTATGCTCCGTTTATCAAAGATCAATTAACTTTGATCTGCAATTTTAACAAAATTCACCGAACGAGAAAAAACACAAACTTTCGAACACGTTTTTTTTTAAATTTCATAAAGTTTTCTACAGAAAATCACACCACAATTTGTCTAATGATTTTAGAGCTTTTCTCTCTTGAATTGTCAAAAAAGTTCACTACAACTTTCTAAAATAATATATACAGCATTAAATTATCAAGCTTACTCGTTAAACCAATGAAAAGTTTTGAAAGCCTTTATCAATAACTTTAAAGCACATTTGACACATGTAAAGACTCCTTTGTGCCGTAAAGAATGCAATCAATTCGATGCCGAATTAAAATTATGTCCAATCAGGTGATTTTAACGTTAAAGTCACTATAAAGGTACCAAATTTAGAAAGGGTAGCAAGAACTAGGGACAATTTTTGATTAAAGAATTCATTTGAAAGAAAAATTTTGTGCACTGTACAGGTGTTAAGTCTGCGAAAATCACTTGTAGAAATCTTTGAGGAAATGATACAAAATTGTAATTGAAGAATAGTTAGCTAAAGAAACTGTGCGACACACTATTTTTACGATATTAGCGGAACTGTACGAAATGCAAACTATTATTGCGACTTTTTAACGATTAATTAGTGAGGTTCGATTTTTATGCATATTAAACCGCACAATTATAGCGCGTACTTACTACAAAACGAAAATCTTCAACACTTAATTAAACGGTACATAAAAATCATCTTTAGATGCATGATAATTTATTATATATTATGTACCTAAGTGGATATAATAAAAATATCTGCATAATTTCGCGTGAAATTTGCATGAAAACATTAACAAACCTCGACATGGTAACAATATATACGTATGTAAGGTAAGTAGGTACATGTTGTGTTATGTATATATAAGATTAAGATACACAAAACCAACCGGTAATAATAAAAATTAAAATCTTATTGTCATCAAACAACCGAAAGACTTAAATAAAAAATAATAATCTATTATTGATTGATTAATTTGAAAAATAAAAAAAAAAAATTTTTTTGTGAAAGAAAGATAAAAGTATTATATTTTATTTTTGTAAATTGATCGATTGATCTTAGAAAAGAAATAAAACAAAAAAAAAAATGTATATAGATAAAGATCAATGATCTTGAAATTAATAGTAAGAAGGTAAGCAACAGTTATACTCGTATACCTAAATATAGTGCGCTAAACTTATATTTAATTATAGAAAATAATTTTTTTTTTTTGGATATTTGTGCGCAAAAAATTTTTAAGTTTTAAGAAATTTAGAACACGCACAGTAGTATGCAATAAGAAATTTTTCTTATTATATATAGACACGCTAATTGATACCCTGTGGCTATAATATATATTTTCGTTTTATTGTTTATTATTTTTTCTGTTTTAATACATAAATCAAAATTCGATTAGAAATTTATTTTACATACCTGGTCATATCCTTGTAGCGGTTGATTAAGCGTATTATTATTATCGTTTCCTGGAGGCCGATCAATTTCCATATCGGTCGGCGTGACAAAATCAAAAAAATCCGTTTTACTTAAATCCTCCGGTCGAATTATTTCACTTATATCCATGCTTGCCGTATATGACATCACCATTCGTAATAATTTTTATTTTAAAATTTTCGTTTAAATATTTTCTATTATAATATTATTTTATATATATTTAAAAATTTTACTTTTCTTTTTTTTTATTTGCTGTTTAGTTAAATATTTTTATTTATTTATTTATTTCACACTTTTATTCCTCATTTAATCAACATGATCTGTTGATCTATACACGGTGTATGTATATACTGCGCGCTGTTACGATCTGCAATTATAAAGCATATACAAAAAAAAAACATTTATTAGTTTATTTGTTTAATAATTTTAAAGTGTTAAATATATAAATAATTTTTTTATTTTAATGTAGATAACTCTAGATAAGAAAACTAATTTATCTATTAATATAATTCAAAT
This sequence comes from Nephrotoma appendiculata, assembly GCA_947310385.1. Classification (NCBI taxonomy): domain Eukaryota; kingdom Metazoa; phylum Arthropoda; class Insecta; order Diptera; family Tipulidae; genus Nephrotoma; species Nephrotoma appendiculata. The sequence continues at coordinate 278,232,318 of OX371223.1, forward strand.
CAAGTTTTGTATATAGAGATATACTACGTACATTGAAAACTGCTATATAAGCGATCGCGGATAAACCATACGATCAGCTTGAAAAACGTTATATCCAAGACGGAAAAAAAAAAAATTATAAAAATTTTATATATTTTACCAAGATTGATTGATAATCTATTTCTTATTTAATATCAAAGGTCAGTATGTAAGTAAATATACTCCTATAAATCTAAGAAAATGAATGATCATGATTTTGTGTGCAACATGGAGCGAATAAAAACTAAATAAAAAAATAAATAACAAAAATAATGTTCAATTTAAAATTGATTTTTTATTAAATTTAAAAAAGGTTTGGACATAAAAAATTTTGTTTAGTGAAAAATTTGTCTCGCTGTTTAGTGTTGTGTATATACCTAAATAGAACTATAAAGTTTCTTACTATAATATGCGCGGTATATATGATTAGAGTTATGCACTTGATACCCCCTTGCTTGCGTGTGGTAAATTTTTCGTGTCCTAGATTTATCAAACTATTTGTTATGATTAATGAATTTTCGATAGATTTTTTTTTTAATATAATAAAATTAAAATTGAATGAATTGGATTAAACTGTGCACGGTGTGGCAATGTATACAGTCAAAATTTAAAAATTATTTGGATATTGTTCATGCAACATAAATTATTTACATTACAATGTAATGTTTAAGTATACCACCGCTGCGTATCATACAAGCTAAACGTGAAAATGAAATAACTTTATTATTTGGTATGCCCGCAATACCTGCAAAGAGATTGTACGGTATTGGCTAAAATACCGATACTGTAATATTAGAATAGAACTGTTTAATGTACGTCTAAAATATAAACGTCAAATCCAGACTAGAAATTAGAGTTTATTCAAGAGTTTACGATTGAAAGAAAATAGACAAGGCGTTTTTTTTGGAAAAGAGTATGTCATGGAGAACGACGCATTTTCGGAATAAATATTTTGTTTTTAATAATAAATGTATTTTTGCGTTATCAACTAACAGTTCGACTTTTATTGGATTTAAATTCGAATATAAAATCGGGTTTTAGTTCAGAAGTGGGATAAAGTACTTAAATATTAGGTTAGAAGTGTATGAAAGTGAAAATGGAGGCAATTCTACGAAATTGAAGATTGAAAAGGTTAGTAGTAATCCGCGCGAAGTGATTGATCAAAATACTTGTGATGCAAACGAGCTGAATGATGTAATATTGCATTCGGAAAATGTTAGTTAGCTGAGAGAAATTGCTTATTGAGCGTACGCTTAATGAGGAATTATCGGAATTGCCGCGTTACCAAACAAACAGCGATAAACGTATACTACATTCCCGGAGAAAGATACCAATTATCGTAATTCTCAAAATCGATGTAACCTTACACCCCGTGATGTGATCGATATACTCCCAGAATTTGATCCTGCAAGGGCAGTATTATTAACGTCGGAACAATTCGTCCAAAAAGTTGAATCGTTGATGAATATTTATAAAATAAATGAACGAATTATTATGTTAAGTGGAGAATATTTGCAGACGAATTGATGAAACATTTTAATTCACATCTTGGCGAAGCAGAGTTACACGACAAGTAACGTTCAAAAATTCGCGTACAAATTGCATACCCAGAGCCAACCTTGCGATATTTTGGAAGGGGCTTGACCCCGGGGTCAAGGGGCTGCAGTACAAATTTTTCCGAAAATTAAATTTTTCTTTAAATTTTTCCACGAAAATGAGTTTATGGGGCTGGTTATATGTAATTACTGACATGTTTGAATCCGAGGGGCCCAGCCCTGGATTAAAAATTAATTTTTACATGTATAGATACAAATATTTGATTATTCCAAAATGACTTCTCAGTGGCTCAACCGATCACCATGAAATGTTTACCATGCAAATGTTGCATGTTCAGGACCAATCTTACGATATTGTGAAAGGGGCTGGACCCCAGGGCCTGGGAGCCATGGTACAAATTTTTCCGAAATTTATAATTTTCTTTAAATTTTTCCACGAAAATGAGTTTATGGGGCTGGTTATATGAAACTACTGACATGTTTGAATCCGAGGGGCCCAGCCTTGGATCAAAAATTAATTTTTACATGCGTATTGATACAAATATTTGATTATTCCAAAATGACTTCTCAGTCGCTCAACCGATCGCCATGAAATGTTTACCATGCAAATGTTGCATGTTCAGGACCAATCTTACGATATTGTGAAAGGGGCTGGATCCCGGAGTCTAGGGGCTATGGTACAGATTTTTTCAAAAATTTAAATTTTTTTACGAGAATGAATTTTGGAAAGGGGTTATATGAAATAAGAGACATATTCGAATTCGGGGGGTCCGCCTTTGGATCAAAAATTCATTTTTACATGTAAAGGTACAATTATTTGATTGTTCTGAAATAACGCCTTAGCCGCTTTACCGATCGCAATGAAATTTTTACTATTTACATGTTGCATGTTCAGAACCAAGCACACGATACTTTTGAAGGGGCTGGACCCCGGGGTCTAGGGGCTGTGGTACAAATTTTTTCTCAAATTTCAATTTTTTTAAGATTTATTGACGGGAATGACTTTAGGAAAGAGGTTATATGAAATTAGTGACATGCTCCAACCCGGAAGTCTACCCTGAATCAAGAATTCATTTTTACATGTATAGATACAATTATTTAAATGTTCCGAAAAAGCGCCTTAGCCGCAAATTTGACACCAAAAAGGATATTTAGCGTGTGATTGTTATACACAAATCATACCTCTACTATAATTGATTTAATTATTCAAATTAATTTTATTAATTTAAATTTAAGACAATCTTTCATCACTTTAACTGAAGACAAATCTCTGAACACTTATATTATCCATACTAATAATCCATTTTTACTGGTTTGACATGTACTGTTTAGTGATATCCTATTTATCATATCCTGTTTTGAAATGTACCATAACCTCAGAAATAATTAATATTCTATTTTAATCCACTATTGCAACCGGCGGCTTTTAATGAAAATAGTAGTTTCATACTAAACGCCAATAGTTTATTACTTTATTTAGTTTATTACTTAAATAATCAATGATTGTTTCATAAAATCAATTCTAGGAAAGGTACTAAAAATATTGTACGTATAAACTAATTTACTTTGAAAAGTACTAGCGTTTTATATTTGAAAATAGAATCTTCTACAAGAAACATCCTTGGATTCAAATTATTGTATGTGTAAAATTGCCTTAGTTTGAAAAAACTTCTTTTGTTTTTCGAAATGTCATTTTAAACCACAGTTCGCTTTATAAAACGTATCGAAGTGGACGAAGTTTTAATCATTTTGAATAAATTAATATTAATTTGTCTTTCGGATGCCGTTGTTCTCGATTAGTTGGTTATATTGCAATAAAATAATTGTTGGTGATTATTTTTCAGGTATTAAATATTATTTCAAGTGAGTATACATTCTTATTAGATTTAAGTGTTCAGTTTGTAAACGTGTTAATCTATGATTACTTTTTGATTGTAGATAACATTTGATTTTGCTTAAAAAAAATTCCGTAAAGACATTTTCAAACACAGTTCGCGGTGAAACGTATCGAAGGGAACGTTAAAATCGTTTTGATAAATTAATACTAATTTCTGTTTTGAATGCCCGTCATTCCTGATTAATTAGCTACACGTTTCATTTTTGCTTAAAAATGCCACCGAAAAAAAGATCAATTGGGCAGGTAACTGCAAAGTCGAAGAAGATTAGGGCCGCAAGGGTGGCCGAATTAAGCAAACAGTATGAAACACGACTTGCAAACGTTCGAAGCAGGATGTCTTCTTCTAGAGCTGATGAAACAACTGAACAGCGTGAAACTCGACTTGAAAATGTTCGAAGCAGGATGTCTTCTTCTAGAGCTACTGAAACCATTGAACATCGTGAGGCCCGGCTGGAAGTCGATCAGTTACGATATGGACGATTAATAGAAACTTTTAGAGGTGATTTAAAGTTAGCAGCATTCAATTACGAGAAAGACTATGATTACAATGTTTCAATTGGGCAAATGGAAAACATTTCTTTGTATTGTCATGCTTTAAAGTTTCACAATGAATCGCCTGGAATGTGTTGTTCAAATGGAAAAGTGAATTTGCCTCCTCTGAATGATCCACCTGAACCTCTTTTACCTTACGTCTCGGGAAATACTGAGTTATTCAGACATTTTCTACAAAATATTCGAAAATACAACTCATGCTTATATACCTCCCGTGCAACGTCGGGTAACTCAGCTAGTAAAGTATATAATTTTGGGGTTGAAATTATCAGCTAAGTATATCGTTGCGCCCACATGATAGTAGTTAATGTGAATGAATTGCGTCAACGTATCGAGTGGTATTCGAGCATGCGGCAAGGAAGTGCGCAGAGTGCACAAATTAGAAATGCTGAATATAATTTGGGTCGGCTGAATATACATAATAATATAAGTACGCCAGGAAAACCAGTTAACAAGGAAGCAACCAATTGAATTCATCCAGTTAGGAATGTTATAATTGTTCAAAACCAGGACATCTGCCTATAAATTGTCCTGAATCACAGAGACATAAAGAATGCTCCACTGCTGATGAGATTGAGTTGCTTATTGTTCCTGACCAATCTTTAAATACACAATCTCCAATTGGTCAAAATTTTATTGATAAACCAACCGTAAGAATGATTCGAGAGCAGAATACGTTAAAATTTCAAAATCTCAACATAAGCGATACTTTGTTGATTGATCGAACTTTGGATATGGCAGAAAGACGTGATGTTTCAAGTGGCATTTGCTCGAAATTTAAAAGAACTCGGGAAAACGGCAGTTGGAATGGAAATTAAATTAAATAATGACGAACCAGTTGTCTATCTGGCCTTATAGACTATCTTACCATCAACGCGAAAAAGTAACGTGAATTGTTGGAACATAAAATAATACGTAAGTCTGAATCAGCATATGCTAGTCCAATCGTCCTACTTAAAAAGAAGGACGGTGATGAACGAATATGTATTGATTACCGAAAATTGAATTATAAAACTATACGGGACCAGTATCCGTTACCGATTATGGAAGACCAGCTATCACGACTCAGTGGCTGTAGTTATTTCACTGTACTGAATTTAGCATCTGGTTATTATCAGATAACAATATCTGATGAATCAATATCACGTACAGCTTTTGTGACGCAAGATGGGCATTTCGAGTTTTTGAGGATGCCCTGTGGGCTAACAAATGCTCCGGCTGATTGCCAAGCACGACCATCCAGGAAGGTATGGAAAAGTTGGAACGATTATTGAAAGTATTATAACAACGGGGATTAACTTTAAAATTAAAAAAGTGTCAGTTTTTCAAGAAGAGAGTTGAATTTCTTGGCCATGCTATTGATTCTCATGGCATACGACCGGGATCAAACAAAACTAACGCGATTTTAACATTTCCAACGCCTACGGATAAGCATGAGGTACGACAATTTATCGGGTTAGCAAGTTATTTCAGAAAATTCGTTAAGAATTTTCAATTATCGCTGAACCGTTAACGCGGCTAACTAAAACGAATGAATCTTTTAACTGGACAAACGAGCAAACAACGTCGTCCGAATTATTAAAAAGCAAGTTGGGAAGTCGTGATATTTTGACGTTATATAATCCAGAGTTGGAACATGAGGTCGCCGGTATACTATTCTAAAGAGACAAAAAAGGTGAAACGAAACCTGTGTCATATTACAGTCGCCGGACAACGGAGAACGAATGCTCATATCATTCATATGAATTGGAGGTTTTGGTGGTCTTTGAATCGCTTTACAGATTCTGTATTTATTTAATCGGAAAGCCATTTCCTTTGGTCACGGATTGGGCTGCGTTGACAACATGGGCTACGAAAAAGGATTTAATTCCAAGAATAGGAAGGTGGTGGTTGCGATTGGCTGAATATACATTTAATACGATTCATCGAAGTGGACAGAAGATGCAACATGTCGACGCATTTAGCCGTAACTCAATTATTGGCGACGGAGTGGATCTTGAACCAGCAACGATTGATGAGTTCTTAGTAACACAGCAAGATGATTGGCTTATCGGTATGCAACGCTTAGATGACGATATTCAAAAAATCATCGAAGTTAGGAGTCGGAAACCAATTAATTCTGATGAACGGCAGGTGTATGTAATGTGGGTTGTGCCCAGTACATTAAAGTGGCGTATAGCTAAAATGAAACACGACGATATGGGACATCCGGGCGTTGAAAAGACGATTGAAGTGTTTGAAATGTGGTTATACGAAATTGAAAGGTGGAACAAAGCAAGGTGAAATGTATCTTATTGATAAGACGCCTATACTATTTCACACCATACATGTGGACCACTTGGGTCCATTCCCGAAAACGTCTAAAGGTAATGCTTATTTGATAGTTATAATAGATGCGTTTTCAAAATACGTAGTTATCAAAGCAGCGAAATCAACGAATACAGCTCCAGTTATATCGCTCATGGAAGATTGGACTATTCATTTTGGAGTTCCGGCGTGGTTAATTAGTGATCGGGGCACTACATTTACAGCACGATCATTTGAAATATTATATTGTTGATAATTTGAAATAACAATCTTGGGAATGTTACGAGTAATGGTTGGAGAAGACGATAAGAAATGGGATACAAATATTCGAAATATACAGTGGGCCTTAAATACAATGATCAATGACACAACAAAACTGTCACCTCAAAGGCTAAACAAAATAAATTGTTGCTGGCAATGGAAACCGATAAATTTACTGATGATGACGTGGAAACTATTAACAGGCTAGCTTATGAGCTCATGAGTATTACATCAAGAAAACTAATTCCAAAATATCGGGGACCATATTTAATTGATAAGGCGCTTGGACACGATAGCTATCACATTGCCGACGTTCCAGGACCCGAACAAACTCAGTGAAAGTTCGATGGTGTATGCAGTTCAGATCGATTAAAACCTTTGTGTACGTTAGAAGATCTGGAGAAATTAGGAAATATCGACGACAGCGATGAAGTCATCTCTGGTTGCATGATGGACGACTGAAAGAAAATAGACAAGGCGTTTTTTTTTTGGGAAAGAGTATGTCATGGAGCACGACGTATTTTCGGAATAAATATTTTGTTTTAAGATTTAAAAATTTTCAAGTGTCCGGAAATTAATCAACAGTACGTTACGCATACTTTGATAAGACCAATTTGAAAAATGATAAAATGATTCGACCTTGATTAATTCGCATACACTGTTCACCTTATCACAATATAAAATCTCGATAAGATCTCGGCTTCCTCTATCGTTATAAGTTTTAGAAATACAATAAACAAATAGGAGACTTCTTATAAATTTTGTCAAACATTTTGACACTCAAAAATATTCATGCTAAACCACTAAACACGAAGAGAATAGAAGAAATGTCTTATAACGCCTAACAGGCTAACAGCCTAACTAATTTTCTACTAAAAGTTTTTTCAGTGTCAGCAGACTTGCACTAGACAGTGTCACTAGACATGGCTAAAACCAATTCCTCCTAAACTACAGGCCGCATACACCAAATGATGACGACACGCTATGTCTACATTGTTGTTGCTTTCTCTAGTTGTTTTGTTAGTGTAAATATCTTAATATTATTAATGCGAAGTCTCAGTTTAGACATAAATTGACGTCATGTGCAAAAAATGAGAGTAGTAAGAGAGGCCTTTAGTTTAGGAGGCATTGCTAAAACCCACGTTCATGGGGAACATATTTTCTGTCCATTGTAAAATTCGAGAAACTTCAGTATAAATCCTAAGAACCATAGAATATGCAATTTACCTGAAATACCGTATATGCTCAAATAAATTGCCTAAATTGCCCTAAATGAAAATGGTAAGAAAAGTATTTTATTTTTATTGTTCTTATGTTGATTTAAAATTCAATTTTCTCTACCAGTGGAATAGTAACTTGGTTATGTGTGTGTCGCTTATTCTTGCTTATGTGTTTCACTCATTTCTATTTTTTCGGAATAAATTAGCGTGTCTTTAATATTTGCATGGGCCTAAAATGCAATTTTTTTGCAGTTTCTTATACGAATTTTTTTTTTGGAATTTTATTTTTTTGAATTGTTTTTATTGGAATTTAGGTTTCTGAAATTTTGTTCCTTGAAATTTTGATTTTGGAATTTCGATTTTGAAATTTTGGAATTGGTGAAGCGTACCCAACCCAAATAGAAATAAATATAAAAATCTTCGGGTTGTGTACGATTTCAAAAATCAAAATTCCAAAAAACAAAATTCCAGAAACCAAAAAAATTCCAATAAGAACAATTCTGTGTTGTAGAATTAAAAAGGCGTAAGTCGACTTATGCCCTAATCAACTTTTTCATACTTGAAAATGTATGAAAAAGTTGATTAGAGCAGGAGTCGACTTACGCCCTTTTAATTCTAGAACAGAGAATTCCTAAAAATAAAATTCTAAAAAAACAAAATTCCTATACAAAATGCCAAATTTCAAAATTCCAATATTCAAAATTCTAAATAAATTCCCAGTTATGCCCATAGAAACATGTAACTGTTGGATATCACTACTGCCGTAGTGGCTCAGACATGATTAGAAATTTTTAGCCCAGACCTACAAATATTTCGATAAGTTGCAAAATATCGATCATCTTATAATATTCCAGGAATTAATCTGTTTGTATTCCCATTTCAAAATATTACAGCCACATTCCTAAAAATTTGTAGTTTTGGCACATAGGAAGAAAAACTTATTTATTGCTCGAAAATGTTAAGTAATTTTAAGGTCAGAGCGACATTACGACAAGTGGCAGTAAACCATTCATTTTAATTTTTTTTTTACCATTGAGCGGTTTATATGCCTATTCTAAAACTGTATAGTCTCAATCCGAGAAATTTTCTGTTTTGGCACACGGGTAGAAAAAATAAATTTATTGCTCAAAATGAGTAGGAGTTCTCAGATTTCGCCAAGTTATAATATTCCGGTAATTTTGAAATTTTTTTCCAAAATTGGATAGTCACAATTTAAGAGATTTGTAATTTCGGCACAAGGGGCAAACTTATTTATGGGTCGAAAATGCTTAGTAATTATATCAGCCCAGAGCCATATTTCGACCAGTTGCAACACACCGATCATCTTACGCTAAACTGTCAGTTATGTGGATTAGTGTAATCTCATTTGTTTAGACTATACGAAAATCTAGATTACCTCACTAATTCCTAGTCTGAACACTAAAACATAGGCTCGGATTTTCTAACATCACCATTTTTCGATATTTTATCGAAGCCTACGTTTCTTTCTGGTAGAAATAATTTGACTTCTGTTTCGTTTATCAATTATTTCTTCCCTATTGCTATCACAACCTGCTAGAATATTACTCCCTACACACGATCTGATTTAGTTTTAGCCCGACCACCTATTTGATCAGATCAGATGTAAAATCACGTCCTGTGTAGGTTCGTCGTATGACAATTTTTCTGTCGGGTGATGTCAGGTGGAAATCTATCCGACCGTCATCCAACCATCCAACCGCCGGACCAAATCAGGTCGTGTGTAACGTTGTTGGGTTGTTGGTTAGGTCAAAAAGGATGATTGGTTAAAAATACATTGTATTTTTATAAATGAAATGATTAATAAATATATTTTAATAATAAATAATTAAATTTTAATAATTAATTAATTCAATTTTTTTTTATATTTCCAATATTTTATTCATTTTGTATTTGGCTGTACAAACTTTCATGTCCAACAATTTAAACGGAAAAATCACAAACGTCAAACTTTTATCATTTGTACTCAGTGCCAGCAAAAGGAAAGATGCATATCAGGTAGTTTATTGGATCGTGTGGATGCAACATCTGATTTGGTCGGATCGACCGTCGGCCCGACAAGTCTGATCGTGTGTGAGCGCTTTATATTTGAACAATATCTATTTCACTATCAAGCAGGCTGGTAAATGATATAAAAATTGAAACAGAGACAAATTTTATTCTACAAAAAGGAGAAGTAGTCTCGAAAAATTATCGAAAAATTGTATTGTTATAGAACATCCCGGCCATGATTTGATTAACTTTCTATGAAGACTACTAGATTAATTGATTTTATTTATTATGTAACGATTCTGAATGGCCTCGTTCCAAGTTCTTGAATTTATGGAATTCGATTTAAGTTTTTGCCAATACTCAGCATACTAACTCATAAATGTTGACTATGGTATTGTGTAAGTCGAAAATGATTGAAGGTGATCGTGAAAATTAATATTATCGATTGGTCGATAAGGCAGTTCGATCAGTTTGAGAAAAAAAAAATATCGAGTGGTCAAAACCGCAGAGAATGAAAAGTGACTTGAAGATGACTTTCAAATATGAAATTTTCTTTGGATTTTTTTAGGCAGTTTTTGGTTTGATTTCGAAATGTGAATACGAAAGATTTGGTTTTACTTAAAAATTATTAGAAGAAAAGGGTGAAAAAAATTCAAGAAAATTGAGTGGTATAGAATGAAGTCTTTAAATTTCTATTAGTGTTGTTTAAGACAAAATATAAGTTAAGTAAATCAATAACCGAGTGTGATATTGTATGTGCCTTAATAAACTTTACTTAACTCAACAAAACTAACTAACTAATAAAATTACAAAAAAATATCAAAATTTTGGCGTTATAGTGAGAATAATTTTTGGACAATTTATAAAAAGATAGACAATTTTTTATGTTCTTGCAAGTGGTTTGATGAAAATTATGTGTTTTAATTTGCTTTTTGTGAACAGAACAATATAAATAAAAAAAAAATTAGTTTAATTACGTCCAATTATGGCAAATATGAGTTAAATTGTGCCTAGGTGACGCATTGACCGATAAGACAGTCAAAAGGAATTAATTAGTAGTTACATGAAGTGATCTGACATGCGATAAAAACTGCTTTATTAATCAACTATGATACTGGTTGTGTATTAAATAATGTCTAAGGCAATACAATGTGTATTACAGTAATAAGAAGAAATCGGTACCGTACTTAAAAACGATAAAATATTTAAATATATATATATATATATATATATATATATATATATATATATATATATATATATATATATATATATATATATATCCTCTGCCCATTTCAATTTTGGAGGAAAACAAATTTTGACCACACGTATTGTTTTTGATACCGTTAGGTGTTTTAAAAAGAAAACAAATTCTAAGCTCAAAAAAACTTTTTAAAGTGGGGTATCTCGAAATAAAAAGCCATTTTTTAGACCAAAATGCTCGAAAAAAATATAATTTCTCAATAATTTTGACCAAATTACTCATTAAAAGTATTTTGGGGATCGCTGAACAAGAATCCGATATCAGAATCTACATTTTCCGACATCATTTCGGGAAATGATTATGAGAAAATATTTGCCCACCATTTTGGAAACACAATCTGGAATTTGAAATTAAGGTCCGCCATCTTGCATCCGCCATTTTGAATTTAGATTCTGATATCGGATTCTTGTTCAGCGATCCCCAAAATACTTTTAATGAGTAATTTGGTCAAAATTATTGAGAAATTATAATTTTTTCGAACATTTTGGTCTAAAAAATGGCTTTTTATTTCGAGATACCCCACTTTAAATAGTTTTTTTGAGGTTAGAATTTATTTTCTTTTTAAAACACCTAGCGGTATCAAAAACTAGACTTCTTGACGAATTTTTTCGTGTGCTCAAACTTTTTTTTCCTCCAAAATTGAAATGGGCAGAGGGTGGTAAGTTTCAAAAAGAATTACCCATATATATACATATATATATATATATATATATATATATATATATATATATATATTATATATATATATATATATATATATATATATATATATATATATATATATATATATATATATATATATATATATATATATATATATATATATATATATATATATATATAATTAAACCAATAAATCTATAATACCATAAATAAGCCAATTTAACTCATTCATAAATTCATTAATCTCTTCATTCAACATTTTCTTCAACCTTGGGTCATACTCAACACGTCATTCTACAAAAGCGTAAACAATTTAGATTATCATCGAATTCTTAAAATTAAATTTATTAAATTTCTACTTAAATTATTTGAAACGCAAATTTAATTATATTTATGTTTTTTTTTTATAAATTAGGATAATTTAACGAAAGGTGTTAATTTTTTAATCTGGTGTCGGGTTAATTTATTTAAGTCGGGTAGAGATTTAGGATTAGCTAGATAGGTTTAAATTTAAATTTTTAATACTCGATTTTCTTGGATATCCTATCAAGGTATTGCAGATAAACTCTCGAAAACAAAATACAAATAGAACATTTTTACAAAACAATATTTTTTTAGATATAGAAAATCTAAAGCAAACATGATTCTCGAATGATTGAAAAACTTGCTTCGCTCGTTTAGCAAACATTCATTTTTGTGCAAAAACAATCATTTTAGGCCTTTGTTACAAAAACAATTATTTCCTGAAATGTCGAATCGTTGAAAAGCATTTTAGGCACAAAATTTTATAAACAGCTGTAAATGTAAATTGTTTCAGGAACTAAGTCGAGAATGTAAAATAATGGCGGTACAATATCGTAGCTTCTTTTTTTTTTGTTTTATCATTTGTGTTACGCGCATGATAAATTATAGAGCCTGTTTGATATTTTTCTTAGCCGACCAAATGGCACAGTGGTTAAAGCTTTTGCGTTTGGGTCGGAGATACCGGTTTCGAATCCCGATAGGGACAGGATGCAAAGGGAATTTTCATCAACATATTACGATCTGTGATGAAATGGAACACATCTATGACCCCCTGAAGGAGTACTCATGGGCCGACTCAACTTCCACGCCAGTATAGGCTGGCATATAGCTGCAATGTGCAGATGGTCATAAAATAGTCATACATCCTCGAATTGGCTGGCAACAGCGTAAAAAGTCAGGACGTGAAAAGTAAACAGCGAAAGAGTTGGGAAAAAAGATATTGTGCTTTGTCTTACTTCAATGCTAGCTATGTGTTAGAAATATAATCAAATGTACACTGCACTGCACGGTTTAAAAATCATCGAACAGACATCTAATAAGCAGTTGTCGAATCGATAGTATTCTTTAGTATATATAGCTAAATCCCGGAGCTATACTATACTTCAACCAATCGATTACTAGTAAATGTTGGTGAACTAGGATTATTTCAGATATTTCAGACTAGTAGATTGCTCTATTCGGATATTGGTGGCTTGATATTTTGTTCTAGTGGTAACGATATGGTCTGAAAATTATGCCGATCTAGCAGGCTAATTCAACGCAATCAAATCCAAGTCGCGCCTAATGCAAATCACATATGCTGAATATAAATCTCAGGGCTCAAAAGGTTAGACAATTATAGGCATTCTTTGCTTATTAGACACATAATTTAGACCTTGGTCATGTTACCACAATTAAACTTCGATCCCAACAGATTTGCCTAACAGATTGGGTTCAAATCAGATAATCCGTATAGTATAACATATAGTATATGAAATTACGGGAGATTGTGTTTTGCATTGTGTTTAGGTTAAAATTCAGTTTAGCCTAGGGCCACATTTTATTTAATCAAAAATGCTTAAATTTCCCACCGAATATAAATAATTTATACAATGAAAAGTCACAGATCATCCCATTTAATAAAACCTGGTTAAAGGCACGTTGAAATGAACCCCATTAAAAATAACTCCATAAACAAAATATTTACATAAAATTTAGTGGAAAGCTCAACTGTATACATATATTGTAGCAAATTAAGCAAACAGCAAATCCATCAAACACACAATACCACCATCTAAGATCAATTATTCACAATAAATTAGCTAAAAGTGCTAATCTCTTTCTATAATTATACCGAAACATAAATACTTGTAATTATATCTTCTCGATAAATTAAAGAGATAATGAGTTTGTATTTAATTTCTGCCAACCTCATATATGAGACTCGAACAATTAATATAATTTCGTTAATGTTTACTTAGCTGTTTCTTGTTATTTTCTTTTCAAAAATTTTGTTGCTGCGCTTTGTATAATAAGCATACGTAAGCCTTAAAAATAATTGCGTGTTAAATCAATTTTAAAATTAAATAATTTGTATGTATACAAACATTGTTTACGTACATTTACGAATATGTACATAAAAATTAATTACATGCCATAGTAATCACGTGTGAAACTCTATAATGCAAAAAAAAAACATTTGTATAGATTTATATATATATACGAAGTGGGGTGACATGTAAATTTATTACGTGGTCTAACAAAAAGCCTATATATTTTTACAAAGTGAAAACTCTTGGCACTCACTCTGATGGACAGACTTCCATCTTATATCAAAAAAAATTATATGTAAATTTAATTTAATTTAATATTCTGTGCTACTTTAATTAACAATATATGGCTAGAAACGCGTGACTTTAATCAAACTGTATGGAATTTGATCTTCCAACCATAAGGGGAATACGTATTTATGTTCGTTTTAGTGTGTGCTGCAATTGCACGTCGCTTTGTGGTAAAATAAAATTTTTTATATTTATTTTGCTGGTCAAAAAATCATGTACTAAGATCACTTGAGTTTTTTTTATATACATCTACATATTGAAGTGTGATTTTTATGAATTTACATTTTGAATGAATTCAACAGAAGCTGCTCACGTATTAAATAAATTATTGTGTTTATTGTTTTTATTAACGTACGTTTACATCAAATATACAGAACTTTAATTGTTTTTTTAAAGCAACTTTCGTTGACTTTTATTGGATTCGTTAAAATTACCTCCCGCACAGTAACATTTTGCAAATAATGCAAACAATTTTTGATGTAAGGTAGGCATTAGGAGCCGGAACCATATCAGCCGGAACCAAACCATCTATAGCACAAGTAGCACGATGCATTATGCATCATTGTGCACTATATTTTTTCAGCCGGAACCTTATAATTTCAGCCAAAACCTGATAAAGCCAGCCAGAACTATATAGCAGCCAAGCCAACTATTGCACAAGTAGTATGATGCATTGTCAAGCCAACTATGGCACTATATAATTTTTCATTCAGAACCTTATAATTCCACCCAGAGCTATACCCTCTTCAGCCAAACTAACTACGGCATAAGCAGCACGATGCATTGTACATTCAGCTATTTGTCAGCTGGAACATTATAATTCCAGCCAAAACCTGACAAAGCCACCCAGAACCATATAACAGCCAACCAAATATGACACAAGTAGCACGATGCAATGTGCATAATTGTGCAATATACAATTTTTCAGCCGGAACCTTATAAATCTAACACTATATGATTTTTAGATAAAACCCTATAATTCCAGCCAGAACCATGAATACACTACAGCCAATCTAAATACAGCACAAGTAGCATAATGGACTGTGTATTGTTGTGCACTATATGATTTTTCAGACGGAACCTTATACTACCAGCCGAAACCTAATAAAGCCAGCCGGAGCCATGCTACAGCCCAAAATAATTTTGGCCTTTTCACAATGGTCGCAGTGTAATTTGGATGATAGTGCAACATATGAGGTTTCCGGAGCGATAAAAACGTTATGCACACACAGTGAGGTGAGTCGAAACCATATGAAGTCGGTGTGAACCGTTCGGAGCAATAAACAATACGCATGGTTGATTGCCATTATGAACTAGCTAAAATTTTTTGGGCACATTATAATTCCTGGTGTGCTAAAAGTGGTGCAAAATCATATAGTGCACAATGATGTACTATCTATTGTTCTACTTGTGATATAGTTGGTTTGTCTATACAGGGAATGGTTCCGGATTTATAAGGTTCCGGCTGAAAAATTTATAGTGCATAATGTTGCACAACGCATCTTGCAACCTGTGTCAAAGTTGGTTTGGCTGTTATATGGTTCTGTCTCACTTTATCAGGTTTTGACTGGAATTATAAGGTTCTGGATGAAAAATAATATAGTGCACAATTATGCACAATTAGGGTTGCCAACTTTCCAAAATGTGAAATATGGACAAAAACAAAATATCAACAAATTAATATGAATATTTGTCATAACATAAACATTGGACATAAAATATTTGTAAAAAAAACTTAAATAGTAACCAACCGAATTTCTGTTATCAAATTTTTATTTTTTATATTTTTTCATATACATACTTATATAATATATTGCTTTTACACATATACAATTAAAATAAAAATAAATAAATATGTACTAATAATAAACATGAACAATTCATTTTTAATCAAAAACAAAACAAAAAACAATAAATAAAATATATTTAAAAAACTATGACTAGAAATAATTCAAGATAATTAAAAATTAAGCAAATCCTATTTTTCAATAAAAAAATAAAAAAATTCGAATTATGTAGTCTAAATTTTTAAACTGCGGTATATTTTTATTACTTTTTTGCTGCTTCAAGTAAATCCGTTAATTTTTTATAAAATCACTGAATTCCGTACAGTTCATGGCAATATTTACTCGAATGCAAAGCTCAGCCTTCACTAACTCCGGTCGCATTCTGTTTCTTTCATCCGTCCACAAATTTTTCATTATAGGGAAAATTCTTTCGACATAAGCCTTGCTTACCGGTATGCTAAATACACTTTCTGCTAATTTTAATAAGTTGGGACGTTCAATCTCGGTTTTCTTAAAAAATTCAACCCATTTCATATTATCCCTTTGATTTATATCGGCAAATGGGATGGCAATTTTTAAAATATTGGTTTCTTTATATACCTCATCGTCATTAAAAGTCCAATCAAAACTTTTTAAAATTACTAAAAAATTATCAAACAAGTTTTCTTCTTGCTGCAGACTAAAACTTTAAATAATTTAAATGGATTATTGTCGCTAAAATCAAACCATCATTTAAATAATTTAAACTTCGCTCATAAACTTCCATCGCGTGCTTTTTAAATTTTAATTGTTGGCTGTTATTAAACATTGGAAGTGCCTGTTTCACAACAAAACCAAATGTCATATTTTCGTTGTCCCCAGTTGTAATGTTTTCGTTGCTCCAACTCTGTGCGTACTTTAAACATAATGTCGTAAATTTGTGTTACAGATTTAGCCTTGCTGTCCAAGAGTCTTACTGACGTATGTATAATATGCATATAATTTTGCATAAAATGTAAAAAGAGTTCGGGAAAACTAAGGTCGGTCCGTCCAAATAACCAGATCTACATTACGCTTTCCTTGCGAGAAAGAAAGTAAGATTTAATGAGCATCCAATTAACAATTAAACGATCCAATGCAGGCAGCAAACTAAACCATCTTATTGGGATATGACAGAATAAGGCTGAATAATCAAAAATTTGTTTAAGCTCTTCTAAATTTTTCCCAGACGTTGAAAATTCGTTAAAAACTTTAATAACGACAGTTTCAACATCATATTTTAATTTTTTACGTCCATGTTTCGCAACGTTATGTAAAATGTGACAATTACAATTTGCTTTAATGATGTTTTTGTTTTTGTCACAAAGCTTTTGGAAAATTGAATTATGGCATCCATAATTCACAGAGGCATTGTTCGCACTATATGATACCATATTTTCAATTTTTAAATAGTTCGACGTTAATTTATTTTCAATTCGACTAGTAGCCGCCGTTGAGGTTTCTTTCGCATCATCAAAAAAAATCTAATAATCCTTCTTTACATCCCTCGCAGTTTTAGAAAAATATGTTATAACTAGTGGCCAACATTTTATGTTGCCTTTGTTTGAGGCGTCTGTTGCTAATGAGTATGGCTTTTCATTAACTAGATGTTTTAATAAAATACCAACAGAATACGGTGACAATACATTTTCAATTATTGGCGTTATTTTTGTTCTGCCACAATGAACTTTCGGACTTAAGCTTGAATCAGAAAATAACTTGGATGCTATTCTAATTCCACATTCTTGTGACAAAAAACTGTGGTGATGCATAACCCTATGGTAGATAAAACCAACCGCTGTAGCTAAAACTGCAAATTCTTGATCACAATTTGGCTTAGTGTAAAATGAGGAAATTGTTTCGGCTTTTTATGTTTGAAGGATGTTGCATGTTTATTTAAATTTGACATACCTTCGTGTTTGATCGAGAAAATTAAACCACAATATCGATATTAAGCATTTGTATCGCCTGAAGGATCATTTATTATCCACTTCTTAAAATTCTCATTGTCCAGATATTCATCTCGAAATATGCACTGTCTTTTTAGGATTTTCTGTTTTTTTGTTGGAGTTAAATATTCTCCTTCATGTTCTGATTTAGCAGTTTGATTTTTGTTTGTAGAAGCCATCGAATAACTATTTTTTTCATTTATTCAAATAACAATTTTAGTATTTTTTATAAATTACGTATTCATTAAAATATATACACATACTAATTTATTTCCACATTTATCTCTCACCTATACAACAAATATTTGTTTTTGAATATACGGAGGAAACCTTATAGTAGGAAATCGTAAACTATCTTAAATAAAAAATATAAAATTGACATATTGCTACCGGTAAATTTCAGTTCAGTGCAAAAATTAAACACTCCGCGTGTTCACTGATGTGTTTTCTGACATAAAAAATCGGTATATTTTTGACATATTTTACCCCGGCTAACTTCGCTTCAGTAAAATATCCCAAATTTCTTTTATTACACGAGTGAACGCGTTTATTTTTGGCTTGGATTATACATTTGACAGTTCAGTATTTTAAACGTTAATTTCCTTTACAAGTGAGTTTAATTTATTTCCTAAATTGTTGTTTAAATTTTAATAAAATGTTAATGCAAATGTTTATGATTGAATCAAGTTTAGCCGGCTATTAAAAATTGAGCTTTTTCAAAACAAAACTCAGATGTCAAAAAAACGCGAAAAAATCCAAAACAAAGTTGAGTTAAAAATATACCGATTTATCGGGTGCGCTCGGTTTGTAGCTCAAAAAACTCCGGACATTTTTATCCTCTTGTACCTGAGTGAACAATAGGACTGTAAACAATAGTGATTTTAGATTTTATACATTTACACTTTACAATCAGAGAAAATTATAGTGCCTTTTTATGACAATAAATATAAAAATCTTTAGCACGTTTTTTACGAAATTGTATTATTATTTTATTAAATAAATAACTTTATGGACAATCAATATGTCCATACCATTCTATATTATCAGATTGACAAAACTCCATAGTTGGTTTGGTTCCGGCTGATATGGTTCCGGCTGGTGTGGAAGATACGGAAAAATAAGATATAAGAATCAGTTGCCCTACTTTAGCGACTTCTTATATCCAATAAGTTTGCAAACACTTTTGAAAGGGGTTGCCCACTACATACTCCTAAGTAACTCAATTTCAATTTTTTCATATATTATTTTTCTTTTCGGTAAATAAACCTCTTTGCTTTTTAAAAACCAATGTGTCTCGATGTAGACTCTAAATATCACCTAAACAAAAGAAGCACATCGGTGGAATAATCCTTAATACCTAGATAAACGGTTGTGAAGTTTGTCTCACCATAAATATCGTGGACATATGTAAATCTAATAACAAACTTTTAATACAAAACTTGTATTAGTAATTACACTATTAAAACATGTGGCGAAATAATTATATAATAGAAAGAGACGAAAGTATGCGCCATATATTTTTTATTTTGCAAAAACGATAGCAATAGAAAGAGTAAGAAATAATCTTGAAAATATACAAAATAAAACACATTACGTCATTTAATTGAGTTCAATAAATTTATTTAAAACTAAATTATTTAACACGTTGAATGCCATAACAGTTGCCACATTGTTAATGCCATAACGGTTAATTTTTGTAATCATTCGTGACGCATTTAAATCACTGAGGTCACCGGTGACCCCCACGGCGCTGAAAGACACTGTTATTTTATTTACTCGAATTATGTGTTTCTAATAATCTTGGCTTCGCCGGTCACCGCTGACCTCCGTGGCGCTATTAACAAACTCAGTGCCGGTCACCGGTGACCCCCATGGCATTCAACTTGTTAAACATAATATTTAAACTAAACATTATTTACTATCTAGATATTTAAATTTTTTTATAAAAAGTTCAATTAAAAACCCAATTGTTATATTATGTCATAAGTATGAATTCTTATAAGAATACAAAGTATGATTCAAAACAAAACAAAACAAAAAAATTGAACTGCTGAACTGCAACAGATGTTTTTTTATTTTATAACTAATTCAAACCTGTTTTTGTGCGGTAATATGGACCGCATAAAAAAAATCTTCCGAAACTTCACGTCAGAGTAAGTATAAAAAATAGTTTTCGCAACACACTAAGGTTTTTTTATGCGGTCAATAGGGACCGCATAAAAAAAGTTTCACATAGAAAAGAACTCAAAACATTATTTACGCAAGGTGATGAAATATCAAAAAACGAAAAACAAAATGGCCAACGTCGACTAACTAATTAGATTAATCACATTCAATTATGTTCTAATTTTATTAAAATTTTGAAAGAACCTAAGTAGATTGTACTGAATAATTTTTTTTTTCATATCGCATAAAAAAAATCGCACAAAAAAAAACGCACACAAACAGATTTGACTGTACTTAAGTGAATTGAATAAAATCATTACAAAAACAATTTGTAGGGTTTACCGTAATGCTTGCTTGTAAACCACGTTTTTTAATTTTCCTCCCTCGAGCTAAAACATACAAATTTTTTGAAGCCCCTACTCTTAAGCATGCCACATACCATCGCCATGAGAGAAGCTAGGACTTTTCAAATTCATGCCTCCAAACTTACGAAATTGTGCTTGAGCTTTGTTGATGGTTATCAAATGAAAGTCGAACTGAGAACTGGACTCGCGCTTTAAGCCGAATGGTTGGTGGGCAGGTCGGGTGGTATCAACGGTATGCGAGGTATGAATACGTCATCTCCTTTTGCAATCTCTGTCAATAGAGTGTCTTCGACGACATTTGGCAACAGACTTTAGACACAGGGCCGTGTTCCATAGCATAGTTTTGTCGGGTCAAGATTCTGCAGAAGCATTATTGATGATCCTTTGTTCAATTTGAAGGTATGGCATTACAGGTGGCTCCACTACAGAATCAAATGAGTTGTATGTGTTAGCAGTGCCCGCTTTTTGGCCCTGTATCTGCATTCGTTAATTTGATTCAAGCTTTCAGTTTTGGGTGCAAGGATGGTTCCCTCGTATAACCAATAATGATCATTTTGAAGTTTTTGTCAACGTTTGGGTATATTTTTATGAATCAGTTGCTCAATGGACGACACCATCTGGCACAGATTTTCAGTGAATGTGATTTCGTTTGTCAGTGTATCAATGCAGAAAGTGCCACTGCCAATCTGCAGTAGTTTTGCTGCGAATTGCTGGGCATCTGTTTCTTGCTGAATGCGCATTCGCATATTTGTTGACAATTAGAGTTTCTGTACTTTTATCCAGAGAGCTGCAGCTTTCAGGCGTTAAACTCATCAGCAGGTGTTGACCACGTAATTACGGGCAGCGTTTGGCGAAAACCACCAGCCAGAACCACTAATACTCTTCCCATCAGTTCACTACTCCCTTTTAGGTCTTGTAATGTACGGTTAAGAGCTTCCAATGATTTTCTATGTGCCATTTTAACACTTGAGCTTGATTAAAACTCTTGCGTATATTGCAAATAGGGTTCTCATTTTCTGTGGCAATATTGAGAGGTTATTTCAAAGCTGAATGGGAGCCATTACGGTGGCTGCTATTCCAGATGCAAGAACAAGCGCCTCCTCCTGCCTCATACGTATCTCAGCCAGCATTAGATTTATCCGGAATATTTTGCCTGTGCCGCCCGGCGCATTTAAGAAAAAGTAACTACCGCTCGATGTTCTTTTGCATTCCATAATGGTATCATATACTCTTCTCTGATCATCTACCAAAAGTAGCTTGTTCGTTTGAACGTGGTGTGCCAGCTCTTTGACGTTGTAATTGCGCTCTCTTATGATTTCGCGGTGAAGAATGTCCGATCCACTTCTCTGTGGAGCTTGCACTCCGTGCAGTAGCATTGTATTTGTGTTACCGTTCATTCCTATGCACTTGTCTTCTAAAAAAATCAATGCCTCAAAGAGGTTATTTCGGGCATCAAGAAGTACATCTGGCTGTTCGAATTTGATGGGTTGCATGTTTCACTGGATTGCACTCGCAAGCTCGTTAAAGCTGCTTCAGAAACTGACATTTACCAGAGTCGGTCATTCTCGAATAAACCCAGCTTTTGGCATGCTTCTCTGATTGTTTCGTAAACTTCAACAACAACAGTTCTCAAAGCACGGACCTGGTTTTTGTTTGAAAAATACTTTCCTCGAAGCATTCCAAGTATAATACTTTGGAATTTCTGGATACGTCAACGTCCTTGCAAAGGGATTTTGTTGACAAAGTTAAAAAGCACCCTTAAC
Organism: Nephrotoma appendiculata; assembly: GCA_947310385.1. Classification (NCBI taxonomy): domain Eukaryota; kingdom Metazoa; phylum Arthropoda; class Insecta; order Diptera; family Tipulidae; genus Nephrotoma; species Nephrotoma appendiculata. The sequence goes on from OX371223.1 coordinate 278,254,738, forward strand.
GTTGTGTTCGGTGATGTGGCGGCAACTCGTTGTGCGGTATTGCCAGAGATCGCTGCCCATTTTCCAAGTTTACACTTACCTGGACAACAGTCGGGTGGTGTCATGGATGTGGAAGTTAAAATACACCAAACCGCCCCATTGCTGGCCTTGCTCACATATTTGCAAATGTATTTAATGGATTGGACCAAATTACAGTAATCAAAAACAAAGTTGATACGAGCTTGGAACATCTCCGAAAGCAGCGGCGAAAATGGCACCACCCACTTGTTGTGTACTTCAATTGCTTGGTTTCAATGCATTATTAATGTGGCCGTAAACTCTTCATGGTCTGGTCCTCGTCTCTTATACTGAGGAATTGTTAAATCTCCTACGGTTTTTCTCGGCTGCCAAAATATATTCGTGTTAAATTTATAAGCAATCGCTATAGTGGATCAAAAGTTTGCATATATATGTATATTGTAAATTCCTGCTTAGAGGTGAGCATGGGGAAGGGGTTACGTTTTTTGATCACTAAATTCCCTAAGTTTTTTTTCGGTTATTGAAACGTATTCGTGGGAGGGAGATAATTGTTCGATAGCAGATGGTGCGGTACTGATCGATTTAATAGAGAAGCAAAATAGTTCTGCCACACTTGAAGGGGGTTGTTGGTGTCTATTGTCTACTACTACCTCTCGAGATTCGTTGCAAATAAGTAGCAATGTCTATCTCTAAGACTCGAAGTAATATTTACGTGGTTATGTGTACGCGACCAAACTCGTACCTAGTCGACTTAAATAGTTCCAAAACCTCTCAAATATTGTCAAATTAATATAAAATCGACAGATTGTAATGAAATCGTTCAAAATCATGGTCTGAAATTTTTGCTAAATTGACCATCACGATTTGTATTGCGATCTATTAAAACCACCGATCTATGGTATGTTTAATAATATAAAATAGTAAGGGCAAAACTTAAAAAGTACAATCCATAATTTTTTTTAAATTAAAAAATATATTTTCTAAGTTTCATTTGTGATATCATCTTTCGCCTTGAAGAATTATAGTTACTAATTGATTAAGTTTGCGTTAAATCAACTTTATTAATTTGCTGTAATAAAATTAATTGATTGAGCCCAAAGAAACTTATGTTGAATTTTTTCCACACAAAATTTTGGTTTTAGATCAAAAAAATAACTGGCACTACGCCTGCCTTAAGCGCAAAACCTGGCATGAGTGTAAATTTTCGTATGAAAATAATTCGACAATGTTATAGATTACAAACTCCGTAAACTACTTTATTATTGAAGAGCCAGAGCAGGGATCACATGAACCTTCTGTGGGGCGAGTCGAACATAGAGAAAATCGTAAACAACGTCGGTCATATCTGCATGGGCCACTGCACTTGATAAAGAGTTGGTTTAATAACTCTTGGAAATTAAGAAGTTCGGAAACAAACCTTAGTACACCTAATTCTGTTTTTACGCGAACTTTTTTTGCGCGAATTTGATTTAACGCGATTCTACAAAACATTTTGTTTCCCTTTTTACGCGATTTTATTTGATTTAACGCGATTAAATTTTTAGCAAAATCAAACATCTTTGTACATGATTTAAACCTCGTTCACTGCCATATGTCAGTCATTCTAACAATAGAATTACAGACAGATGGAGATGAACGTGTAAAATCTGCGTGTAGAATCTACGACACAACTGCAGGGAATTTCCCTAATTATCCCATATTAGTTTTTGATAAAAGTATAGTGTGGGTTTCCAGTGTGATATCAATATGTAAAGTGGCAAATTTGGTATTATTTGCGTGTGAGATTATAACAAGCAATTTATAATTTTTTCAAATTTCAATAAACGGTATATGAATTATAATTTTAACTGCATTCATTTATTACGGGCAAACGAATTATTTTTATAGGAGAGCTCATGGTACAATTAACAATGTCAGCTGAAAAACAAACGAAAAGAAAAGCTATTTCTTTGGAAGTTAAAATCAAGAGACTTGCCATCGGAAACGGTGCTACTTTCTGTAGGGAAATATTTCAGTTTAACGAAATCTACTGTAAAAACCATAAAACAAAATGAAGAAGGTATTAGAAAATCCGTGATTGCTGGAACAAGTATAAGTGCTCATACATCATCATACACAAGAGACATAGTAAAAGAGAAAATGGAGAAGGCTCTTGTAATATGGATGGAGGATTGCTCACAAAAACGAATACCAGTTGATGGAAATATCATCAAGCAGATGGCATTACGAATATACAAAGAGGTGAAAGAAGATTAACCACAACCCTCAGGCCAGAAAGTTAAAAAATTTGATTTTCTGCAAATACAGGTTGGATGACGGGTGTTTTTTTTTACAAAGGCACGCGCTTCATAATGTAAAAAATAAGGGTGAAATCGCATCTGCAGATAAGGAGGCAGCTAAAACATTTCCTTCAAAATTAGCCAAAATAGTTAAAGATGGTGGCTATAGTAAGGATTAGGTATGGAATGCTGATGAAACGGGCCTTTCAATCCCAGAAAATTGCAAGTGGATTTGAGGCCAGGGATCGTGTGACCTTTTTATTTTACTCTAACGCTTCAAGTGATCGGATGCTGAAACCCTTACTTGTAAATAGAGCTCTTAAACCACGGTCAATGAAAGGCGTAGATTTTAGAACATTACCAGTCCACTGGACGGCTAATAGAAAAAGGGTGGCAACTGAAAATATTAGGAGATGCTTCATTAAAAATTTTGTCCCAGAAGTTCGGCGTTATTTGAGTGATAAAAGAATCCAGTGTCGCTGACGAAGAAGTTCCTACCTTCACCGTAGACCTAATTAAAGAAGGACTTCAAATAGCTGCTAAATTGAGCGATCATTTTGGTAAGCATGATCCTATTGGGGAAAGAGTTGAGAAGTTTCAACGTGACCTAAAATTATTAATGAGTAATTATCGAGAATTACATAACAGTCTTATCACAACTGGGAAACAACGATTGATAATGGATTTTTTTACGAAAACTACTGAAACACCACCACTACGCAGCAATGGAAATGCAGTGGAAAATATTTCTAGAGAAGAAAGTGATTTTCAAGTGTCACATAAACGAATGCGCATTCCATCAGTTCCATCAGCCAGTGATGAAAGCACTTAAAAATATATTTTATGATATAGTATTTTGCAATCTTTTTTTATTAAAATGAATTTGTTTCGTTATGTTTTGTTAAAATATGATTTTTTTTAATAAAATTAATTAATATTTTTAATTACATGTGTTTTTATTTGTTTTTCTAAATAAATATTATTCTCATAAAGATATCTAATAAGCATTTAAATAAAATAGTGTGTAAAGCATGTAAAAATGGGATTTTGTGTACTCTAATCTATCTCTAATTTAGTTGATTTTACAAATGTAGAACCAATCCTTTACTTTTATATGGAAGCCATTTCTTTTTTTGCGCGAATTTTTTTTTGCGCGAATTTTCTGGGAACGTATCTATCGCGTAAAAACAGAATTAGGTGTACTTACCGCTTAACATTTTGCGATCTGCTCACCATAAAATGTTCAATTCAATTCACATTTGTTGTCAATTGTCTGGTTTTTCATTAAATTTTACTTGGTTTGCTAGTTTACATTTTTTGGGCTGAACTAATGCCTATTTCTATAAATTTAAGAAAATTTGAAAAACCATAACATTTTCTGGAAAAGCAAAATGGTATCCAGATTGATAAATACTTCTCCTTAACTCTATGGGATAATATTATAGAAAATACGAGTCATTCTGAACAATTCAGTGAGGAATAGCTGGAAGGACCCGTAGTAGGAAATACCAGAGGCGTATGCAAAACAAAATAATCTTATGGGACCGCGTTATCCTGCTACACGATTTTCCTAAATATCTTTAGCTTGAAAGATCGTGTATTGCAACCAATTAAAAATTGGTTGCTGCCGCTAACATGGCGAAGGAAATTTTTGCATTTTTGAACGAGCGTCCATTTATAAATTTGAGTCAAATGAACAAAAACAAATTTTTAACTTTGCAGAAGCAACTTTCCATGTTAACTACAGGAAGAGTTCAAAAAATAACTGAATCACTAAAATACATTAATTTTTAAAATTATGACCTTTGTTGCTTTGCTCAAAAAGAAATATCACCCATCTGACAACAACCTATATATCATAAAGCAGAAAACAAATCTTTAAAAAGAGATTTTGTTTTTTGTGTAACCCAACAATAGTGACAATTTGTTAATGTTCAATTCAATCCTTTTGTTCCATATACGCCAGACACATAAAAATATAGCCCGCATCAATTCGATAAATATTTATCGTAAAATCATAACTTTTCCAAACAATAAAATATTAAATCGAACTCAATAAATTTAATATTTTCCTTATTGCAATGCCAAATAATAATAAATATTAAATTGTCAAAATCGCATATAATAAAATAATTCTTTTTTTTTACATTGACAACACAAAAGGGTTAAACTTTAATTACAATGTTATATACTTGCACATAAAACATTTTTTAATTTCTTGTCCATTTCACAAATGATCTCATTTATTATAATAATAAAATAAATATTTTGTGGGCCATTCAAAATCAAATATACATAAACAGCACAAAGCTAAGTAAAAAGCCTTCAGGGTAAAAGCAAAACTAAACTTTAATAACACGAAAAGTACAAAAAAAAAAGTTTATAATTTTTTTTTTTAAATATACACGAGATAGAACAAAACAACTTTATGGTTACAATGACTCGAACCAAAACAATAAAAAAACATATCAATCCAGATCAACACCTACAATTACTACAAGAAACGATATATTTTGTTGTTGTTGTTGTTTTTATGGCCACAAAATGTCTTTGTGATATCAAAAAATAATTTCTTTTCGTAAAATTTCAATGTCCAAAAATAAATAAATTTTTATCTCGTTAAATATTTAATTTAATATATTTTTATCTTTATACCATATTTTGCAGATAAATAAATCATAATGTTGTTTTTTAAACAAATCCAAGGCTTTTTCTTGTTATTTTGTGTGTTCATTTGAATTTGAAAAGGGTTTGATTAAAAATGTTCACTAATGTCTAATGTAATTAATTTATCATAAATAATCGTTCGTTTGGTCTTGTTGCTTTTTTATACTCTTGAGTTTGAAATATGTTGAATAATTGTTGCGAAAAAAAAAAAAAAATATTAAATTCAAGATTAAATTTTTACGGTGAATTATTTCTATTGGAAATTGTAAATTTTAGATTGGTTTGATCGATATTCGATCGCAATTAAATATTTAAATTTAAAGAATTTTTAACTGATTTTGATCACTAAATAGCATTCTAAGAGTTTTGGTCAAAGCGTATATAAACATTTGCTTGTTCATCAATATACAAAGCTGACAGTTGTTATTCTCTGGAGAACAAGTTGACAATTTTTTGTTTTTGATATAAACTGCTAATTTTTGGAATGTTATCAACACTGTTGTTGTCAATATACAAACGAAAATATTAATTTGTAATATAGAGGTTAGAATTTGTGTGGTCGAAGTAGTAGCTTTTTCATTTCCGCCCTACCAGCATTTTATGTTCTCTTTCTAAGTCGTTTGAATTGGTATCAATCCCATAATGATATTTTTCTATTTTTAACTTAAGAAAACTGCTCGGAACTACTAGATAGCTTTACTAAATGTTTGTGGTGATATTCGTCGCAGTATGAGTAAAAACTGGGGAGGGGGAGGGGGGGGGGGGGTAGTGTAATTGTTGTGGCCAACACCCGAATTGCTTCTACGTCAAATGTGCATAAATTTCGACTACATCAAACTTAATTTCTAAAGCGAACAATTGAACTTACGAAAGCTGCCACATTAGGCACACACATGTCTCGCATATTTTACTTAGCTCTCCCAATTTATCGAAAAAGCTTTAGTACTTAATTTTATTACGAATAGTCAAAATCCGTCTAATCTATAGAGATGCCGAATTTTGGTGAAATACTTTTTTTTATTAAAACTCGTCATTTCCGGTAAAATTTAAAAAATGATGTTAACTATTTTTGTTTGAAATTTTATTTAAAATATTTTTGTTTTAATCGTATTTCGTAAATGCTATATTCTTCTTTTCAAAATATTTGCAAAAACCGGAAATTCTTCTAAGGAAGGTGCAACTTTCGGTAGCCGATTTTGGTCAAAAATTAAGTTTCTTCCCGATCAGTCAATCTATTTGGGATGTAAAGAAGCTACATACACTTAGTCTGCACGGAACCATGGAGTTTTTTTTTTATAAAAACCACTGTCTTGACTGCGCCGATATATCGAATGCTAAATAGGCAAAAACCTCGTGGTTAAACGTTTTTCATGATAACTATGCTTAAAATTTAAATCTCAGTTTGGAGGCTAAAGTTGGAGAACACTAAGGCTCCCGGGAAACAAATACGTTAAACTATTTCAAAAGCAGGTCTATTTGGGATGAAATATCTTAATTAAGTTTTCTCATAAATTGGCAGATCCCAATTATTTTCAGCTGAAATCGGTCCACCGGAAGCGGAAAGCTCCATAATAGCTTATGCATTCTTTGGATGTATTTTAAAAATTATATCAGTTACAAGAAAATCGATTAAGAATTAAAAGATTCTAAATTAATTTTCCAACAGTATTGGCGGCTCAGGACTGTTTTGTTAGTTTAAGCGGCAATGACGATTTTTAAAAAAACTCGTTTTCAACAAAAATTCCAGCCTAGACGGATTGGGAGGTCTCACTGAGTTTTGGATCGCTCCGCCGGAATTCATAGTTTCCATAAGAGCCTTTTGTTTTTTGCACATATAACGAATGGTATACGTCATTAATTTTGCAAAGTATAATTTCAAATCAATTTCAATCAAGATCCTACTGATTTTTGGTTTTTTTGCAAATATTTCGAAAAGTATATAGAATTGACGAAGAAAAACGATTAAAACCAAAGGGTTCAAAAAATTTCAAACTAAATTAGTTCAGATCATTTTTAAATTTTATAGGAAAGTGCGAGTTTTGATAAAAATAAATTTATTTGACCAAAATTCGGGTGGACACGATACTGAAACATCTTCCATTAATTATGTGATCCTTTAAGTGAGAAAAGTTTAATATTTACAGATTAAATTTTCAACAAGGAGTTACCTTGTTGGGTTTTTGGAATTTAAGGCTATATATGAGATCCTCAGAAAACAAATTTCTTTTTGTTGTCGATATTTAAATGGTGTCGATAAATAAATTTGAACAAGGTAAGTGGCTATTTTAAGTTTCAGCTTCATTATTACATGGAAAATCAGATATTTTAAGAGCTGGGTTTTTAAAATGCTTGATTAGGTAAAATTCATATGAATATAAATATAAACTGTTGAATCAAAACAATTTTAAATTATATGGGATGTACTCGCCCTAGAATCAAAATCAAATAGTGATCGCAGCGATTGATAATACTCCGAGCATTTGAACAAGACAATTACAAGCTACTTGAATTCAACAGAACCACAAGCAATATTGTCGTATATGGGCCAATAAAAATCCTCAAAATATCCACTCAGTGTGGTTGCATGCAGAACGTGTGACTGTGTGGTGTGCAGTATCTGCCAAAGTGCCAACGGTAGTTTCATCCCTTTTTTTTGAACGATGTTACAGTGTATGAAGTAATGGAAGCCAGCTGTGAAGTATTGTGTGAAAAAATAATCTCACGAACCATCCAAAACCTTTAGCCCCTAAGGTCGCCTGACCTAACTGTTCGAGACTTTTTTAGGGAGATATTGTATGCAAGAGGTCTATAAAATAAAGCCACGTAATAAAAACGAGTTAAAAATCCATAAGGGTCGTTATTAAAACAACACTAGGGCAACGTTAACAGCGATAATGCAAAGGTTTGAATTAACGAAGGTGGAGGAGATCTAAAATAAATATTTTTAAAAACTAATTCATATGTTAAAAATTTAATAAAATTGTTGATTTAAAAAAATAAAATAGAAAAAAAAAATAATTAAAAATTACAAATTTATTCAGAATAAACGCACATTGCAACTAGAAATTTTAATAATACCTTCAATATATAAAATAAACATGAAATAAAAAAAAGCAATAAAATTAAAATATGCAATGAAATCGTAAAGGCAATGAAATAACTTGACTTTGCTACGAGTAAGCCATGTCGATTAGCCGTAATACCACTGTGAAAATAATTTGCATATTGTGAATGGAACTTAAATTGTTCAGGTCCGTGTATAGTATCAGGTTTCCATGAAAAAAATGATATTCGGCAGGACGTTTCTAATTTCATCAGAGAACAGCATTGGCTTGGTCTCTATTGATCATATTGACTAATATATTTAAGGTTAATAGTAGCACTATCAATATGATTCTGGATTGATCGGAATACATTCTAATTATCTGCCTCTGATGAATTTAAATAGGCCAAATCTCTTGGTGACCCTCCACAAACGACTTCAAAACCTGCATTAACGGCAAACAAGGTCATGTTGAGTGTTTATGGTGGGATTGGAAGGGGGTTGAAAATATTGATCTGCTGCAACGTGGCAAAACCATCAATTCGGTTTCGTACTGTGCACAGCTTGTGTTCCTGACTTGTGTCCGACTATCATTTGTTTCTGCTTCTGTTAAACTCTCTTGATGGTAAAAAATTAGCCGACCGAAGTGCCGCTAAAAATCAATTGCCCAAGTTTTTCCACGATAAACCACAGAAGTTCTACCCCAATGGAATTATGAAGATATCCGAAAAATGGCAAAAGGTCATAGATAATAATGGTGTACTTGATTAAAATTTATTTTTAATAAAACAAATTTTTGTCCAAAAATGTACAAGAAAACCGCAGGGCCCTATATAAAGGTTAGTCAGAAAGAAACGATCAAAATTTAGAAAATGTTTTGACGAAGTCGAATTTCATATCGAGATTTCATAACCCTTGAAGTTTAATTTATTTATTTTTCTTGAAATATTTTCAGATTTCAAAGTAAGAAATGTATGACCTGCGCACCGCACCTTACATGTTGTTTGGAGAGAAAGATTAGCTTAGATTAGATTACATTTGTTTTTCGGAATTGAAAGAATTATATACATTAATTGTGTGATTTTAGCAAATCAACAATAAATGAAAGGGCTTTAGAAACCAGTGTAGACATTTGGAATTTATCAAACTTTCTCTACATTACAAAAGAATTTGTAAGCTCATAATGGTGTGTGCGGTTCTGCTCGAATTGAAGAAGTAATTATACAAAGAAATAGTTACTGATCCTTCGCGATCAGAAAACTCTGATTTAATTCGAATGAGTCGCATATCAATTATAGTGTTGGTACTCAATGTAGTGAATTATCAGCTGATAACCCAAGTTTTAAATATGTGCCCAAATTGCAAATTTTAACTAGCTTTGAACTTATTAAAGTGTGGTAGAAATTTGTGAGACCCAAAAATGTTTCCAGCTGCGCATCGGCAGGAGTTTTTTATTGATTGTTGAAATCGAATTTTTTGGCCAGTTGCAAAATATTTCACCCAATTGGTCATGGATCCGTGGCACGGTTATGTTTTTTCGACGAGGAATTTTAAGTATGGGAAAAAAATTTCGTTGGAATTATGGACAATTTACATCTTTCAATTATTTTCCAGTAAAAAAATGAAATGTTAAGTATATTATACGATATTCGTTTACAAGAGGAGCACGAAAATAAATTCCAGTAAAATAAAATTGGATATTTTCTTTATAATTTGACGAAATGTTGGCATAAAACTGGGAATATTGCCATAAAATATAGTATTTTTATAACAGTAAAATAAGAAAATTCAAGAAAGCTTCAAATGAATATCAAGTAACCAACAACATCATTCATACAAAAAAAAAAAAAAAAAAATATTTATTATTTTATTTAATTTAAATGCAAGCTGTTTAACCTGCCAAAATTTATGGGACATACAAAAGAAGATATAGCATCGCTATTTTTGTTTACATATTGCTGACTCTTTTAAACTAGTAACTTTTTTTTTACATGCGTGCAGCTCTATTTTTCAGTAAAAAATTTGTTGGGAAAACAAATTGGAACATGTAATGCACGATTTACATGTTCCAATTTTTTTTCCCAGTAAAAAATGAAAGGTTAAGTATATTACGATTTTCGTTTGCGAGAGGAGCACGAAACAAATTCCAATTAAAATAAAATTGGATTTTTTTCTTTTTAATTTGAGCAAATGTTGGCATAAAACTGGGAATGTTGCCATAAAATATAGTTTCTTCGAGTATTTTTATAGCAGTAAAATAAAAAAAATTCAAGAAAGTTTTAAATAAACATCAAGCAGCCATAAACATCATTCAAACAAAACGAGCAAACATGAGCGGTAATTAAATATTTTATTTTTACTTGCAATTCGATGTTGTTCGTTATCTAATTTAAACGCAAGCTGTTCGAACTGTCAAAATTGATGGGACATACAAAAAAATTATAGCATTGCCTTATTTGTTTATATTGCTGACTCTTTTTAACTAGTAACTTTTTTTTACATGCGTGCAGCTCTATTTATCAGTAAAAAATTTGTTGGGAAAAAAAATTGGAACATGTAAATCGTGCATAAATCGTCCATAAATCGTCTATTAGCGGTGTTTGTTACTGAATTTATCATAGCAAAAGGAACATTTTCATCGTAGTTGGCATATTATGTATCAATAGTAACTATGTATTAAAAAAAAAAAAAAAATCATAACATTTTTGTTCAAATTGTGATTTTTTGGCCTACTGATGTAATCAGTTTACTTTAAATAATTTTGAAACAAAGTTAAATGGAAAATAAACATTAGCAAAAAACTTATTTCATCGGCAGTGCTCTTGAAATCGGTGGAAGTTTTTCCAATCGGAATACAATTTGCTTTGAAATTCTCTTTATTATTCGAATTTTTCGCCGGCTAATCATTTTTTTAAATTTTTCTTTTTTAAAATTAAAAAACATAAATTTTCCACCTACTAGAGAAAAATTCCACCTCCGTAAATCGATTTGAAATTAAATTAGCAAACTTGAAAACAAATTTGAAAAAATTATTAAAGTAGGCGGCGAAAAATTCTTAAAATATAGAGGATTTCTAAGCAAATTGTATTCCGATTGTGGAAATTTCAACCGATTTACAAAATACTATTATAGCTTTCCCTGGGAATAAATAGAGAGTTGGGAAAAATATCTCCATAGTATTTTTGTTTAAATTTTGTTTTTCTGACCTACTGAGGAAATGAATTTAGTGTAAATATTTTCGAAACAAAGTTAATTGGGAAAATATTTTTCCCTATACAAATTTTGGGGAGTAAAATATTTCCAATTAACTTTGTTTTGAAAATTTTTGCACTAAACTTATTCTATCAGTAGGCCAGAAAAATATAATTTGGACTAAAATGTTATGAAAATTGTGGTATACCCCTGTATATTTATATTATTGTTTATTTTGTTTGTATATTTTTGTTATGTAAACTTGATTATATTATTATTATATACTACGATAGTATTATGTATGTACAAAAGATATATTTCTTTTCGATATAAAGCTAGCATCAGTTAGCGATCATTAGTAAAATAGAGATCAACTCGTGTGTTATATTACAAATAATTAATAAAGAATTAATATAAAATAGCCTTATTGTTTAAGTTATTACATGGCGACCGTGAAAAAAAAAAATCTTATGTATCCAATAATGAGGTAATTTTATCTAAGTATATGAACTTTTAAAATTCATAAATTCGATAAAAGAATCGAACGAAGTGAATATTGTACATTTTGTATACTGGAATATTTCAAAAGAAAATACACGTTTCTTACACCACGACAAAAATCCTATGATGGAAATCTTTATGTGAAAATTAAATGAGGATTATACATTTACATAAGGCCAATCACATTTGCATAGGACATATATTATTGGATACAGACATTTTTGGTACAGCAACATAATTGCTAATTTATTACCGTACTTCAAGATCAACGAACACATTTTCATCAGTAAGCATCTAACTGAGCCGAATGACGTCACTGAAGGACACTTTGAAAACAGATTTTGTTGGTTCACTACAATTGTTTACCGTATATACGTAAAGTCGTGAGTCGCACTCGTATTCGTAATTGCAGTTTTAAAAACAATAAATGAATAAAAAACACTTACGTGCATCATAAATTTAATTTTTATATTTTTAAATCAGAAACACTATAGTTAACTTCATTTTAATATAAAAATGTGTGAGGTATGTGTTACATATTTTAAGAAATTATAATAAATTGAACTTAGTCTAAAATTCATATCGCTTTCGTATTCGTAATTCATCACAGAAGGTTACTAAATTAGCCAGTTAAATAAAAAGGAGCTAAGTCTTTTTAATAATTAATATTTATAGTTGGATTTCCCTTGGTTTTGTTCACCTTTGACAAACGATTTGGCATTGATTGCACCAACGTATTCGTTATTTTCGTATCAATATTATTCCACTCCGTCCTCAATCGATATATTAAATCGTTTTTATTAGATATCGAACATTTTCGAATTCTATTATGCAATTCTTGCCACAGATTCTCAATGGGATCGATATCGGGCGATTGCCGTGGGGTTTCCATGACTTTCGGGCAATTATATAATAACCATTGCAGTGTATCGTAAGCTTATGTTTTGGATCATTGTCCTGGTAAAACATAAAATCGTCTCGTATGCCCAATTTAATCACTCATCATTTCAGGTGAATCTACCTTTAAAATTTCGATGTGCTTTGTTTTATTCATTATTCCCTCTTTTATGTGAAGTTTTCCCACTCCAGATGCCAAGAAACAATCCCATACCATTACAGATCCTCCACCATATTTTTACTGTAGGTCGTAAATTCTCTATATTCATTTCGGTATTTGGTTTTCTCCATACAATTTGTCGCCCGTCAGACACAAACATGGTAAAATTTGATTTCGTCTGTAAACAAAACCTGTTTCCAAAACTCGAAAATCGTGTTTACATGACACTTTGCAAAATTTAATCTTATTTTCCAATTCTTCTTACTGATCCATGTTTTTTTTCTGGCTACTCTACCGTTATCTGGGTGTACATTTTTATTAAAAGAAATGTTGATTTGCGCTGTTAACTAACTTAAACGAGGATCTCTTTTAATTTCGCGAACACAATATACCGTTCCTCTGCAACAGTAAACGTTTTGCGGTTTGTGTTTCGCGGTAATTTTTCTACTTGATTTTCAATATGGTGTCGTTTTACGATGTATTGTATTGTAGAAATATGTACTTCTTTGCACTATTTGGCTGATTTTTTAAATGTTTTCCCTGCTTCCCGATGTAAAATTACTAATTTCGTAATTCAATTGACGTTTCACCTTGCTTACGGCCCATTTGACTAAAATTTAGATTAAATTAAGATAACTTCCAGTCAATTCGAAACTAAATGCTACACTGATGTTGAATGCAAAGCGAAACCGCAGAAACTAAAAAAGGAGAATGATAAATAACGGCAAAATTCAAACACAAATGGAATTTTACGAATATGAATGCGACGCTTATTTTCCCTCATGTACAGATTTTAATTTTTTTCTCTGAATTGCACCGTTATCGAAACCTGTTATTCATTCTATAATGAAGATTAAGAGTGAACTTAAAAATTATGCATATGATTAAATTATAATATCATTTGTATATTTTTTTAATCGAGGTTATTTTGGAAAATATTTGATTTAAGAATACGAGTGCGACCCACTGTATATGAAATACACTAAACGATTATATATACGATAATTTCTTTAGCACCTTTATTATTGGTCCTTTGTCTGTAATTTTTCGGTTGCCACAAATCCCAAGAAATGTGATCGCCTGTTTTAAAATATATACAAGAGTAGGAGTATATAAATATATGATTTTAATTTTTCAGTTAACTTGAAATAATGCAGAAAACGAACAAAATCGAAAGTAAAAAATAATCGATATAAGTAAATGTTATCGACGATATAGTTTTGTCAATTTTTTATTTTGTTATCGCCTGTTATTCGCTGGTTAAAAAGAACGTATATTTTCGATCTCCCGCAAAATAATGTTAAAAAGCATTAGGGTGATATTTATTGTAGAGGAAAGGCACGCACCAGTTCAATTTTGCATTTGAAACAGTGAAGTGTAAAAACTTATATAGCAAAAAATATATTAAAAAGTATAACATGACCCAAATAGAAGTGAATTGAAAACTATAACCTAATAAATGTGGTAAGGTTTTAACAATTATTACAATTAGTCTAATTAAGTAGATTTGATACTATTTAGTTATTTATATTCGCCATTGAACCGGTTATGTATTTCAGATAAAACTAAATTGGTGTTTGCGACTTACAAATTATGGAGTTGATTACACCCATAACTACCAAAGGGAAATTTAGGAACCATCCATTGGAAGTAGTCATATTCGCAGTCCATAATTTATATTTAATGAATACTAAAATTTTTGGAAATATTTTTTTTATTTTTTATTTCATAAATTTATACTTATTAAACATTTAATTTTAAAACGTTTATTAATTTTGAGATAATTTTATTTTATGTGAATTTAGAAAACGTGATACATTTAATTTTAATAAAAATATACATATATTAAATTATAAGATTAAAAAAAAAAATGTTTTAAAACACATCCTAAACTCTTTTAATTGCGCCTCCCGCTTTCATATTGCAAAAATAAAACCGTACTTGACTTGTCAATTCGCATCAACATTTAGTTATCAGTAAATGCCGGTTAATGACACTACATAAGTTAATAAAATGACTTTATTTTAACTGTTAATATCATAGTCAAACGATCGTCGAATGTACGGGAGAATTAGATAAAGTTCAGTTTGTTTGTCGGTGAAGAACCAGATTTGTTCGCCGTAAAATTGCAGTCGGAAATGGTAAAAAAAGCTTTCAAAATTAATATTTTTTTAAGTAGTTTGACTGCAAAAATACCTTCAACTTTAATATACGGATTTTACAGACAAATATGACGTTATAGAAACTTGTAAATGATGGATATTCAATAATCACTTTCGGATAAAATAACTGATGATGTGTAGACTACTATCTCACCAGTTTTTTTTTACAGACAAATGTGACGGCTCAAAGTCTTTCAAAACGTGGTTATTCTGCAGTCAAATGACCAATATTGACTATAAAGTAACCACACGGTTCTCGGTTCAATTTTGGTTACTTTTCGGTTCACAAAAACCATTTTGTTTTTCGGGATATATTCATAAATTATTGAAATGGCAACAAAGAAGACAATATTATGTTTTAAATTAATTGAACTGAGCACCTCAATGCAAATGAGCTTTCATGCTCAATATGTGGTGTACGATTCACCAAATTGTCCGTGCTTTTGTACAAAATAAATTAATAAACTATTAATTAATTAATAATAATAAACAAATGATTAGAACCATACGTTAATGCTATCCCTATCCACCAATGCCCCACTATACTTTGTTTTTGTGATGAGTGGAGATTAGCTTGGTTTTGAATGAATTGATTTTAATATTTTTGGTCGCTGGAATAGTGGTATTATAGTCCAAAATGTAATGTAGAATTTGTTAAAGGTATACATTTTTAAATGAGCATCGATTTAACAGTGCGATGAAATTATCGGATTTGGTAATCACCTGAAGTAGTTGACACTACCATTTATGCATCTTTCCAGGACGAAACCATTCATGATATTTAAGATTTTAATTTTTTTTTTAAACTTTTGATTGGTTTAACAAATCAACAATAAATTAAAGGGCTCTACAAACGAGTGAAAATATTTGGAATTTATCAAACTTACTCTACAAAAGAATTTGTAAGCATCTTCATTTGTAATTCTTCGCGGTCATAAAACGATACGTTAGTACTCATTAGGCGCTCATAGTAGTGAATTATTAGCCGATAATCCAGATTTTAATTATCAGGCCAAAATGCAGAGTTTAACTAGCTTTGCACTCATTAATGTGTGGTAGAAATTTGTGAGAAATCAAAACTTTTCCAACTGCGCATCGGTAGGAGAGTTTTATGGATTGTTGAAATCTAATTTTAGGTCGGTTACAAATTGTTTCACCATATATAGAATTGGTCCATGGCACAGTTATGTTTTTCTTCTGAGAATTTTGATGAGAAATAACATATTAGAGGTCAGTTTTGGAATTAGCGGTGTTTGTTTTTGAATTTATCATAGCAAAAGGAAAATTTTCATCGTAGTTGGCATATGTATCTAAAGTAATTATTTAATTCGAGGTTAGTTTATATAAATTACAAAAAATAATGAAGATTTGCATAAATCGTATTCGATTTACACAGTTAATTTTTCATTTGCCACGACCAATTTTCATTTGCTATGATTAATTTAGAAACAAACAAAATTTACCTCAAATATTTTATTTCTCAATAAAATACAACTTAGGGAATTGGGGAAAAAATTTCATAGCATTTTTGCAGAAATTGAGATTTTCTGGCCGAGTGATAGAATCAGTTTGCTTTAAATAATTTTGATACAAAGTTAGATGGGAAATACCAAATTAATTCCATCAGTAGGCCAGAAAAATAAAATTTAGACAAATATGATATGAAAATATTTTTCTTCGATTCCCTATTTCCAGGAGAGGCCGGAAAAGTTCCACTGGCCTACCGAAGGAACAAGTTTCTTGTAAATATTTTCGATCTTAAGCTGTATTTCTTCACGATCCATATCAATAGAGGTCATGAACTGCAACAAAAGTTAAATGAGAAATTTGTGTCCCCGCACAAAACTTATTCCATCGGCAGGTCGGAAAAATAAAATCGAAACAAAAATGGTATGAAGATATAGTTTTTCTCAATTCCCTTGGAAAGCCTGTACAATTTAAGGTTATTTGCATTAGTTATATCTTTGTGGTTGTTCTTGGCCCATTATGTGATAACAGATTTGATCTAGTTCAGTTTATGTTTCGTGAAATAACACATAGATGTTTATTCGAGGTCAAACTAAAATTTCTGAAACAAAATTTGAATCTAGTTTTACATACAAAATTTGAACTGATTCGGATCTATTGGCAATGAAACCCATTGAGCCGGATCATTTCAAATTTCATATAGATAACTTGATTTAATCTTGTTTTAGATCACAGATTTGAATTTTAATAACTGCTATTGCGCTGGTTTACGATACATGAACTGAACCAGATCAGATAAAGTATATCATTAAATACGGTTTATATTAACGTACTAGACCGAACGTAAATTACAAAATTTTAAGGTATTTCAATTTATAAAAATATTACCGATATCTAAAAATGTACTAAATCCTTTCTTATGGTACCTTTATATAACAACTAACACCTTTCAATTTTAGAATTTTATTTCATTACAATTTAAATAATCATTTTCCGTAACCAAATACCGAAGACTAAATTACTTCCGAGGCAAACAAATTTTGCTGAGTTTTGCGAGCTGAGCACAAATTTACTAATAAAATTTTAATAGAATATAAATTATAGACAAAAGATGTCAACATTAGGCGACGAACCTGATATTATATTTCTCAGTGACATTTAATCAAAGGATGCGAGATCTATTATTATTTTCTGATGTTTGCTACGAAGCGCAAATAGCAGCGGGGAACCAATCAGGTTCATTGCCTGTTATTAACGTCTTTTATGTATTTTGCTTTGCCAATTAAAATTTTCTGGAAATATGAATATAACAGTAAAATACATGTTTTAGCCCAAGTAATATATTATAAAATCGCGCATATAATAAAAAAAAATTGAATAAATTACTTCCTGGCGCCTCCACTTAATAAATTTGTCATCTACTCAACACATAAAAATTTACCAAAAAATAAAACAAACAAAAATCCAACACCAGCTTAACATAACCATAAAATTATTCTAAAATATTTTTATCTTAAAATAAATTAAATATGTAAGACGAAAACGATCGAGGTAAGATTTGATTTGGCCGAAATTAGTAATTAGTGTTGTAATAAAAAGAATATTAAATATTTAATAACGGTTTTGTGTCAAATACGATATATAAATAAATAAGTTTTAGTTTTTTAATCCAACTACATCAAATTTTTTGTTGTTTTAATCGAAACAGAAAATACATCTTAAAGATTTGATGATAATTAATCATCTTAATGTTTTTTTTTCTTTAAATATTTTTTGATAGATAATGAATCATATTTCTTGGTTTTATTTATTTATTTAGTGTTATGGATGGATTGCACGATGAAAATGATGAATTTAAAATTTAGAATAAAAAAAAAGGTTTTGGAATTGTTTTTAGGAATCTTAATATATTTTCTTACTTGTGTATAAAGAAGCCCGCATCAAATTGAAATTTTGATAAGTTAAATATGTTTTAAAATTTGATGGAGAAGTTTGATTGGATACTAAATATTTGTAAAAATGTAGGTAGAGACAGCGGCATGACCGCATATAAAATATTATCTGAATCTTAATTATTATAAAGGAATGTGCGTGCGATTATCCACGGGACCAAACATTTTTTAATTATAACTTTTTTTTTTTAAAGGGGTTAGGGTCTGCTCAAATGGAAAGGTGTAATTTTGGTCCAATTATATTTTATTTCTCTGTAAAAATAATTTGTTCCGGTGGAGCTAAAAATATTTTTAGAAAAAATCTTCTTAATCATTTTCTGTTAATTATCTGTAATTAATTACCTTTTTTCTCGAGAACGTGTAGAAATTTGATTTAAAATGTATTTTCATATTTTTATGCTTTCTTTGAATTAACAATTTTAAATACGAGAGTTTTAACCTATAATAGTAAATGCCCTACTCCTTAGTACTTGTCACGTCCGCAAGCATCAACATTTTCTGACCAAGAAATCAACCTAATTTTTATGAAATTTATTAATTTAGTAAAATGTAGAAACGATGAAAGATAAAATATGTTCCACCTTAATAATCTCAATCGTGTTGTTTTACCGTAAATAAAAGTCTCTATATTTTTAGTATTGGTATCAGTGTTCCTCAGTGGCAAAAATTTTTTACCCATGAATTACCACATTTTAGAGAGTTGTTAGTTTTTTTTTATATTGAGCACAGCGGCCTTTCAACGGGTTTCCTTTTTTCAGCAGTTATGGTTCATTGAAAGTTGGAGACACCTATAAGCTCATTAGTCTAAATACGATATGAGTAGGATCTTTGCACTTGGTCTTTTATTGCCTGAATCAGTTATTCAAAGCAACACAACTTAAGTCACAAAAGTTTTCGCTTTCTGTATTCTCGGATTATTCTTTAAATATGAACCGCACGGACCCGATGCGTTATATTCTGGAAGAAATGCAAATTTTAGTAAAATTGTTTTTTTTTTTAAATAGAGACAATAGTAATTCAAAATTATTTTCTCATTATTGCATCCTACGTTTTTTATAGAGTCAACTGAGAGTTTATTTCCTTAATATAGAGTGAAGCGATCGGTCACAATTTTTCCGTTCCTTTCTTCCTAGGTCTCATACAGTTATAAAATTACCAGAACTAAGAATTATTCTACCTCGAATATTCAATGACCCAAGTTACAAAAAGGGATCTCTTTGTAATTATATAGGTTAACCTTTTTGGAATTTTTTTTCATGGGCCCAAGTGACAAGAAGTTTATTCTAGAATTAGTTTTTTTTGTCACCTCGACACGTTTTATAATCAACAAAGTTCTTAGAGATTTCATCTGAGATGGAGAGGGCATTTGCAAATACACGGAAGAATTCTCTGCTGAAAAATTTAATTAAGCAACAAATTTTTTAAGACTGAATTTTTCTTTTTGCAAATTTTGCCTTGGCGCATGACGAAGAAATTCATGGGACTGTATTCATTGGGTTAACTTCTAAACCACACAATTACCCAGTAATAAGGAAACAAAGTTTATCAAATAAATGTGGTTTTATAGTTCATCACGATAATCTGAGTAAGTGTTGCTTGGGAATTTGAATGTCGCTTAAAATTTTTATCATTCTCTTTCTTAATTTGCTTTGTTAGGCTGACTGTTATATTTGCAAAATGATCAAAATTATCTTTCTTAAGCTTTGAAAAATTTACAAAGCTTTTAAGCCGACTGCATGGGTGCGAGCGAAAATGTATAATTTTTGATCTGCCCGGTAAACCAATTGAAATGCTTTAAAATAATCCTCCTTCAATTTGTTTTATCTCTAGACTACTTGGTCCGCAGACGACTGTTTTGGCTTGTGTTTGATCAACGTCTTTGTATGTTGTTCGAGATACTTTTCGTAAACGCTCTCGAACTGTAACTGTGATTTCAGCGTAAATTTCATCTTCTTCTGCTTACTGCGGAGTTGCTATTAGTGGTGGATCTACTGGTGCTAGTGAGAAAGTGGTTCCAATTTACTGAGAAACTTTATCAGGTGTATGCTTTTTTGGTGTCATTTTCGTTTGACAACTGTATATTTTTCCCAAATTGTTACAATAATGTAGTAATTGTTACAATACAATGTTCGTCTAACCAACTCCGGCGCTGTATCGAATGGCTCGAGTTTCGAGAGCATCTCTAATATTTGTCGTTGATTTACATCAAAAAGATAAAATGATTTAGCTAGCCAGTACCTCACGCTTTTAGAATTGTTTGCATCTACAACAAATTTTCCTCCAACAGCCGATACGATAATAGCTTTGTCTCTTTAGCCGAAAACATAGCCAGGAGCGCACGGAATCACTGGTATCTGATACTGCACAATCAGTTTGGTAAGCTCGTAGTTCAAGTGGGACTAATGGGACTATTTAAAAGACTTTCGATGGTAATAAAAACAAATAATGACGAAAATTTCTTTCGCATGAAGAAAACATCACCTTACGTTAATTTAGAGACATTCCATTGATCATATTAGTTCCTAACTTCGGAATGTCCGTGCAGGTAAAATCTCACAGTCGTACACAGTCATTGGCAGGTAAAGTTTTTCCCAATATTGTTTTGATTTTAAATAATTTCCACCAAACACTTTAGTATGCAATAAAAAATTAATTTAGATTTAAATTATATGTAATTTCTGTCCACAATTCACTATTGCCGGGGAAATTCAAGAATAGGGTCACTGGTATTGGTATCAGTCCTCTAGGTCTAAATGTTCGTATTCGTCGCCTAAAAAAATCCTAAATTTTAATCCTCTAAATAAATTTGCCCTTCTATTTAACCAACAAACATCGAAGTGCATAAGACGTTCAGAAAACATCATTTCCACATGCATTTTGAAGTCGTCATAAAGAGAAATATAACAGTTTTGATGGTAACATAGACATAACATTATGAGTCAACGGCTCAGCCGCCGGCAAACTACAATATTTTTGTTGGAGCAAACTACAATATTTTTGTTGAGTTTATTTGGTTAACTTGATTGAATTTAGGTTTTTAGATCTAAAAGTTCACCCGGACAAGCGGTGCAGTACTAAATATACCGGCAATAAGACTGAGCAGTGCTAGTTTCTATTCCAATCAGATTGCAAACTCATCACTTGATTAAGTCATGTAAATTTTCATCATCTTTTTTAAGTTGAACTGCTGAAGACAACTAAAAGACATAAGGCTGGGGTGCGGAATTTAGTGATAACATATCATGGATACTAGGTTAAAGGGTAAAGTTGTAAAGACCAACGAGTACTTCTGTGCAACAGTAGGGCAAGAATTGCTTAAACTATTGCCGTAGTTTAATTTACTGTGCAAATGTTTGAGAATGATGCAAATGACCATTTATGCATATCAACTGACTGCGTATACAAAAATTGCGCGAATTTTTTTTTCTATCTAAGCCCTGATTGGCAGTTTCCCTTGACGTAGCTTAGGCTTTTGATAAAGTCTGGCATGTCGATCTATTGCTGAAACACTGTAAAGTTTTCTCATTACAGTTCTGTCATCTTCTTGAATCACTCATTAGAGACCGGCACTTTCGTATTACCCAGGAACAAGCATACTCACAAGGAAGTGTCTTAATAACCAGTACTATAACTTCTAAAATATTAAAAATATTAAGGACAAAGCCGTAACTACTATGGCTGTCAATCTGAAAATCTGATATGGACGAACATATATAAATAACATATGACACGTTAAAAATACCCAGTCGCAACTTTTTTACTGGTTACCACCAGGAATCAAACCCGGGACCCCCCGAGTCACAGAGCAAGCACTCTACTTACTAAGCTAACGAGGGCGACGAAACATTCACAAGTGATATTCCACTAACTGATAATACAACAATGGATTATTGGACTGAGTTGAATGTGTATGATTTTATAAGAATGAATCAGATAGAAATATGAAAGGGAATCGATGCGTGAAAGATGAATAAAAGATCAAATAAAAAAAAATAAAAATGTAAAATTTGAATGAAAATGGTAAAAATTGTAGATGTTGAAACCGGGCCAAATGAATACAACAATGGATACATTTGCTGATGGCAGTCTTAGGAATCTACGTATAAACTTCAAAGTGCGATATGAGTTAATTAAATCCAAAACCAAAAGTATTTTAAAATAATCGTGGATTTATCACAAGCTATTTAACTGACATGTTTCCATATTAGGATGACGGAATCGATGACCGAGGTTTTCGAAAATTACAACATCAGAATTGAAAATTATCAATTTGTGTCAAGTCTTTAATGGCCTATAACCATTATTATTAAAACATGTGCCATTTGCAGGATCATTGCTCAGTCCACTAAGCAAATTCTTTTGTCATCAAATATCTTTTCAAACCAAGGAAAGATAAGAGCAGAAGATGTTTTCCTATTAATTCCATGATATAATTGAATCGTCTGATTTCCGGTATATTAAGCTACTTTCCAAATTATGAAACGACTTATTGCTGATTAATTAGTCACTATTACAAAGTCACTGCTCGTGTTTGTAATTTTAACAGACCCCCAATGAGATTAGTTGAAATGCATACCTTACCGGAACTAATGAACTTGTACTCGATGTAGGAAAGAGAACGTGAACCAAGTTGACAACACAGATGAGGATGATAATTATAACAACAATGTACACGATTCCAATCACATGATTCGGGTAGTTCAGAAATAAATACAATTTGGAAGGGATGATTGGTTTTTTAGAAGTTTCTGCAATTTTCTGTTTGTTGATTTAGATTTTGTTGATTTCTGCGGTGTTATTTTATTTATTAATTCGTAATCTTCTTCAGCGCAACAATAAATACAAATAATTATGAAACGTCAAAAATTTGGTATACTTTTATCGTACCTGCAGTTTTATTTCACTGCGTTTTAAATGTGTAGAGTAAACCAGAGACATCTATATTTTAATACGAAAATATACCAACTTCATTAGATAAACTGCGTATCGCAAAATAAAATTTAGAAGCCAAATTTTCATTTCCGTATGAAAAATTTTATTTCACGTCAGACCATTTTAAAGAAACCAATTTGTCTTTTGAGAAGACAAAAATAGACAGAGGAAAATTTTATTTTGCAATAAAAAAACATCAAGACGATGATGGAAAAATGATTCATCAATGATAGTGTAAAAGTGCCTTCCAAGTCCAACGTCTTTTATAAACCGTAATTATGGAGGTTTAATTTAACGAGTTAAGTATTCAGTCAAACACCTTATCCTCCACGGTGACTACCCAAGACAAAATAAAAAGAGCTATATAGCGCAGGGATTTTGATCTTGGTTTAAATGAACCCAAATGTAGAAGTGGAAAACAAATTCTTGGTTGTCAGTTACAGAAAGCCATTTGGAGAAATGCAATTTAAAAATAGTTTGGATGAAATAGTCATTTCAAATTTTAAATATAAGAAAAAGAAGAATTAATTCTATTTCTCCATCAAAATTGATAAAATGTTTAGCTGAACCAATAAAAATAAGTAGTGAAAAGAAAAAGGGTTTTATGTCCATCCTTGATGTAATAAAGATCCCATTTTTCACCAAGTTACGGATGTGATGTCAGGATTCCATCCTGATTTAACAGGGGAATTAATACCTGATAAAAAAAAAATAATAGTTAAATTTGGGATTTTTACGAATGAATCAATTGGGCTAAATAAAACCTCGCTGAATTGTTTATTTTAGCTCAACTATCACGTCATACTTTAAGCCGTTTTAAATCGAAAACGTACGTCCTCCGCCTTTTTATTTTCACCACCGGTTGAAATCAGATGTGGAAAAATCTTTTTTAAAACCGCCGCCCGCCCCTTTCCCTATAGTAATTCGAAATAAGTGAATCCCTTTTCAAGTAATTTTTATATGGCGATTAATTTTTTGTTCTAGACAAAAAGCTAGAAATTTAATAAAAATTGGTATTTTATTTGGTAAGCTTTTATCATACAATTGTTTTAATCCTAAAATTGTTCCCTGAAATCTTAGAAAAATGAGATATTCCGTTATGCATTATTGACACAGATTTATTCGCTGATGCGAACAAAGAAATCAACGCTATTCGTATATATGAAAAAATATTACTTTTCCCTACAGTCTACAAAAAAAAAATTGTCAAATAAACAAAAAATTCGGCGCCATTCGTGATTTATTTTGTAGAGATTGACTTATTTGAAAGTCTTTATTTCGAGTAGGCTTATTTTAGATTTGGTCAACTTTGAATGATTTACCTGTTTGGGCAGAATCCTCACATTAACGTCAAAATAGCTAACCATAGAGCAATCTGAATTTCCATCTAAACGGAAGTTGTTTAAAAGTATTAATCCTCTCAAGGTTTTTTGGTAACACAACAAACCGAAAACGCTCGTCGTTCCAGAGAGCTCCGGTTGCAGAACTTGTGGCAGATATAAAAGGGTACATTTTAATGGAATTGGCAACATTCTCATATCAATGCAAAGCCTGATAGGTCTTCTATCGATTACATCTTCATCCAGAACAAGAAAATGCACAGGTAACTGCTCAAGGGACACTTACTTATGGAGGATAGAACCAAATTGAAGTGTAACAACAATTTTGGGCTAAATTTGAGCCAGTTCTCCGTTCGTCGAGTGCAGCAAAGATTTTGAGAATTTGGCGGCTACCGATACAAAAGCAAGGATCTGGACACCCTCGTGTTACAACACAGCGTGATGACCACTTTCTTGTGACGTCTTCGTTGTGAAATCGTCGTTTTAATGCGGTTCAACAGCGACAGTGGCTCTTAAAAAATCGTGACGTCAAAATCAGTCGGTGGACAGTTAGAAGACGACTTCGAGAAGGTGATCTGACTGTGTACACAGACCATTAAACGGGACGAATTGTACATCGTCTACACAATCTTGCATCGAAGAACGTGTCTTGTATGGTGCTGGATCGTGGATGTTCTGTGAATACTGGCCGTCGATCGAAAGAATTGACTTCTCAGCGGTACATTGAAGAAGTATAGAAGTATTCGAGTATACCAGTACCAGAGACAACCTAAAAGAGATATTTCATTCTATGTACACGTAAAAATTAAAACTGCCAACTCATTTTCTGTAAATAACCGTGTACAATCAAAAATATTTTGTTTTAACATCGAAGATGTTTTTGGCGTGACATTATATAGAAAAATGCAACGAAATTTTGTCCGAAGAATATGCAACGAAATAAAAAAAAAAAAATTACGTAAATACGAGAGAACCAAAACAACAAATAAAAATAAAAAACAAAAAAATAAAGTAAATATTAGAAAACCAATATACGCTGGTGCGCCGAAAATCAATTTTTGGGCACATACTTTTTTAATTTTTATTTTTAGGTCTATACAGCTAGTCCCATCGAAACAAGCGTATCAAACGAAACAGGGTGCGATAGGGGAGCACATTTCCAACAAAAACAGTTAAGTAAAGTTTTTTTCGAATTGTTGATGGTGCAAAAGTTATTCCACTTTTTGTGTTTTTTTCGTAAAATTGCATGCGCGCCTTCAAAAAATTAATTTAAAAGAACCCAAGGATTCTTTTGTTTAACGTTCTTTTTTAATATGGTCTAGAAGAGTGTGCCTTTCCTATAAAATCATTTTTATAAGCTGCATTATCTTCTGTCAAATGAAAATTTTGGATTTGTAAACTTTTTTGTTTCTCAAAATTTTTTGTTCATGAGTGACGCCAGCGGGAAAAGAATCTACTACAGAAAGTTGATTTCCATAAGATTTCCCGGATTTTTCGGTTTTCTTCCAGATTTCCCCGAATTTCTCCCAAATCTTCCGAATTATTCCGGATTTTCCTGATTTACGCCAGATTTCCCGAATTTCCCCCAAATTTCCCAGGATTTCCTCCGGTTTTCTCGGGTTTGTTCCAGATTTCCTCCGGATTCCCACAGATTTTCAGGGTTTCTCTCGGATTTCCCGGTTTAGTAGGTTTTCTTTCGGATTTTCTAGATTTCGGGGGAAATCCGGTAGAAATCCAGTAGAATTCCGGGGGAAATCCAAATCCAAAGGAATCAAGGGGAAAATCCGAAAAATCTGGGAAATTCGAGGGAAATCCGATCAATAATATTTAAAATTAATAAAAAAAATATTTTCTTAATTTTGTTTTATTTCTGACAAAGCATCTATTTTAGAACTCGAAATTTTGTTAGTTACGTTTTTCAAAAAACAAGACTTACTTTGTGAAAAATAAATTGATAATATACATTCTATTGTGAATAACCCAGTGTGTGATACTATTTTAAAATCTGCATTAGTGTCGCATATTTTTCTGATAGTGGGTCAACTTTCTGTAGTACATTCTTTTCCCGCTGGCGTCACTTAAACATCAACAAAAATTTTGAGAAACAAAAAAGTTTAAAAAAAAACAAACTTTCCTAACAAAAATGATTTTATAGGCAAGGCACACTCTTCTAGATCGTATTAAAAAAGAAAGTTAAACAAAAGAACTCTTGGGTTAATTAAATTAATTTTTTGGTGAGCGCGCACCCAAGATCTCTTGATTTTCTGTGCCAGTACCTTTAAGAGGTGGATATGCCTGTTGTGGAATGGCCGCCGGAAGCCCGGACCTCAACCGTATCGAACATTTATGGGACGAGCTGGAAATAATAGTTCGAACAAGATATATTATTCCAACGAGTCTTTAGGAGCTGCTGCAACAGGCGATCGCAGAGGAATGAGAGGCGATACTTCAAGATTTGGTGAACATTTTGGTGAAATCAATGAAACATCGAATGGAAGCTACCATTCGGACTAGGGGATTGAATACTTCTTTAAATTCATAAAAAACGTGTACTTTGAATGTTGACCCCGAAAATCTCATTGTTGGCATGGTATAAGTACAAAAAACGTACCATTGAATAGTTGTTCAAAGAAGAAGAAAATTAAAGAAGCATTGGATTTTTTGTTGTTGTTATTTTTGAACTTTTGTTGAAAATTGATCAATGTGCGATTTTATGCACCCAAGTGTATATTATAGAGAGGCATTCTTTGATAAGTATAGTGGTTGAATATGGTTCTGCTCAAGATTAGTAGTTATTACCAGATTTGACCCACCATAAATGCGCACCAACGATTGTTCAACAAAAGAATGCCAACTTGTTGCTCATATTTGCTTTTATTCACACTAAATTTATTTTTCCATCAAAATCATTACCATTTAGCAATGATTCGAAACTATGACAAATACATAGTACATTTTCATAAAACGATGATGATGTGGCAGTGACGTGTAAGGTGAGGTACGTTCAATACATGAACTTCGAAGGAACCTCACCTTATAAGGAGCCTTAAAAATATCTATACCAATTATTATTACAATTAAGCTAAGAAAATTTTTACGTCGCGTACTATACACAAGTAAAATAATAATTTGATGAAAATTAATCAAAAATATAAATTTTTACATTTTTGTTTATTATAAATATTTTCGAATGGATACAGCAATTATATTGTCTGTTAAATCTCTCTAATCTAATCAAAAACACATCTAGAGCAATAACGTACCCAAGACACATTCAATTAAAATAATCAAAAGAAATACATTGTTATTAAGAAAACCACAAAAGATTTATATGATTATTGTTCAAATAATGTTTTTTATTTTAAAAGAAATTCGGTTTATTGCACAATCTAATTTTTAGTACAAATGAATAAACATAAATATGATTTTATATGTTTTGTATGTTAGGGACAGACAGGCAGACATGACGTTTTAATAACATATTTTAATGTATTTTACTATGCGGCGCATTTACTAGGTACACACATTCTCGGTACCACCTACTCATGTCTTAAATAATTTGTATGTGTTCAGTGCACGCCTGAGATGGGTTTAAGTCGCGCGCATTAAAATAACCTTAAAATGATACATATTTCGTTTCATATTGTAACCTTTCATTTCAATGTTAATCTTGTATTATTTGTTAACAAAAATTTATATTGTTTTCTTCGCATTCAATCAAGGTCAATATACTATATAGTATATGGAAGTAACTACGAGTTATAATGTATATAATACACAAGAGCCAGAGATGAATTGATTTTAATAAGATATTGTAATTAAAATTAAGAATAAAAAAAAAAAATTGTGTAAGAAATAATTGTAAAATGTATGATTTTCAGTTTTTTTATATCTTAACAATATATTTATATAAAGTAACAACAATACAAAATCTTATTTATACTGATCTGGTAGTAGAACGAACAATTTATTAAACGTACACGTATAATTGATAATATGGTAATTCTTTCACTTCTATTATTTATACAAAATGATTTTGATATGGAAAATTTGTTGTTAAAAATAGTTTTTGGTGTGGTATTATGTCGATTGGCAATTCCTTATGAAATACTTATGTATTTTAACACGCTGACATTGTTCTCAGGGTTTTTGATAATTGGTGTTAAATTGGATATTGATGCAAAAATAAAACGTTTTTTTTCTTGCCAACTTTCTAAGATTTGTAGGCGCAGATAAATGTGCACCACATGAATTAAGTGGTATTTTAAGATGTATACATTTTTGAGACCGTGCGGCAATATGAAATTTAATTAATTTGTGCATGGAGCTAAAAAGCTCTATTTGAAATTACTATACACATGAAAAAATTTGGTGTTAATAGAAATATTAAATTTCGTAAATTAAAATTTGTTTCGAATTAAGCACCGACCAGGTACCTATGAAACACTTTGCCAAGTACAATCCCCAGATACTGAATAACACACTTCATTTAAATATCCTTGATTAGAAGGAAATTATGAGGCCACCTAATAAACACATTTTACTAAACACTGGTTTTTTATTTCGCCAAAAGTTAAATTATTGAATATTTTAACTAAAAAGTTTGTCCCACAAGTTTAAAAAATCACTTTATCGATTTCGGCTTGTTAGGCCATCATCAGGAGCATCTACTCTCGAGCGATTTTCAAAGTTTTTGGACAAACATTCAATAATTTAACTTTTTGCGAAATAAAAAACAAGTGTTTAGTAAAATGTGTTTATTAAGTGATCGTGTGTTTTGCCAAATGACTATTTTGCAAATAGTGTAAAAGGAAGAAATTATGGAGGATTGTTAGTTATGTATTTTGTTGATGCATGTGAAGATACTGCTAAAGTTTTACTAGTAAAAAAAATTTACAAAAACTTCACATATTTACTATTTGGCAGTGTGAAGTTTTTACTAAATCTATGCTAAACATTTATATGTGTTGGTGCATATCAAAATGATGCCTGTATTAAGCAAAATTAACGGAACTCTTAATTTATTAGTTTTATTTTAAATATTTGGCAATTATCTTTAAAATAACCCGAGAGAAATTATAATACATTTACCATTTCATTAATAAATATACACTAATAAGCATACGAAGGTTGCCTTTTATATTTCGGGATTGGACAACCCTAGTGTTGCAATCTGGCAACTGACAGCACTATCGTAAAGTTTGACATTTTTGAGATTATACATACTCAGAACGTTTTGACATTCGAGCGCTATTTGTGTTGTTTACAGTACTCATTAACTCAACATCTCCAGAATCAGTTGTTGTTCCGGAAACCATTGATGCTGTGCGCGAACTGATATTGCAAGATCGTCATGTGACCTATCGTGAGATTGAGACAACCTTAGGCATTAGTGGGACCAGCATTCATTCAATATTGCATAAACATTTGAATGTCAAAAAAATTTGTTCGCGTTGCATCCCACACAATTTGTCAATCGCTCAAAAAAAGGCTCGTGTCGATTGGTCGAAAAAAAGCTCAAAAAATACGATCGCGGTGCTTCAAAACAAGTTTATGACGTAGTGACAGGTGATGAATCGTGGATTTACGCGTATGAGCCCGAAAGTAAACAGCAGCCGACTGTGTGGGTGTTTCAAGATGAGCCGAATCCAACAAAAGTTGTTCGCGCACGAAGCACTTGCAAAAAATGGGCATGTCGCAACTGTACCACTAGAACAACGCAGAACAGTCAATTCTGAGAGGTACACAACCATTTATTTGCCAGTTGTCTTCCAATAAATCAGGAAAACCAACTGCCGAAACGGATCACTCTTCACCACGACAATGCGAGCTCTCACACATCGGCTCAAACAACTGCATTTTTGAGCACTCAAAACATCGATTTGATGAGTCATCCGCCGTATAGTCCTGACTTGTCACTAAATGGCTTCTTTTTATTCCCGTACGTAAAAAACAAACTGAGAGGTCAACGTTTTTCGACCCCTGAAGAAGCGGTGGCTGCGTTCAGAATGCATGTTTTGGAGATACCTCAATCAGTGGAAAAAGTGCTTCGACAATTGGTTTAAACGCATGCAAAAGTGTATAGATCTTCATGGGGAATATTTTGAAAAACAATAAAGCGATTTTCGCTTGTTAATATTTGATTTTGTTCTCTAATCCCGAAATATAAAAGGCAGCCCTCGTATTGCGTTTAATAAAAGTTTTAAAAAAATTAACTATAAAATCGGTATCCGAGGCAGATTAGTAAGAAATACTACGCGCTGAACTACATAAGGAAGAATTATTGAAATTAAATGAGATAACCGGATAAATTATAATCCACACTAAGGTAAAATGGGTGGTATAATAGAAAAATTAAAAAAATAATACCAAGCTCGAAAGGCAGGGAACTCCTATTTTTAGAAATGGTAACAAATATAATGAAAGTTCTTAGGGCCACAACAGATATCTATAGAGATCTAAACACAACCTGAGGAATATGAATTATTAGTTGGGGCTCACGTTAGTAAGATAAATAGTGATGAAATCCTTATCTATAGGGATGAGATCAATTTATAGAATTTTGTATTATAACCAAAAATATATTAAGAATTGTTAGATCAACTGAGATATGCCTAGAAATCTATTTATAAACTAAGGTATATAGACTGTTACTTGAATATCAAGGTGAATTAGAGAAAAAATAATTAGGAGCTCACCATCCAGGAGTGACCAGTATTTATAGAATTTTCTATTATGACCAAATATAGTAAAAAATCAGTGCATTAAACCTGCACCGACCAAACTAGCCCGCTTCAATTAAACCCATACCATAACTTGTTACACATTTATTACAATTTATTACAACAAATACTAATTTCATTACAGTTACTGTTATCGAGGAACGAGTCATCCGGTTCCGCTTACAATTAAACCTGCACCGCCAAAATTGAAACTGTTAATATAACTATAATATCGACATCATATAATTGGTTCTTGAACCGAAATGTATTACAAATTATTTAAATTGAATTAGTTATTTCAAAACCACCCCTATAACTTGCGAAATGGTAAATTTCACCCCAAACAAAATTTATAACAAAAAATTCAATTTAAGCAACTTAAATTATTTATTACACAAGACTGCCACCAGATTAGTGCACTAGAAGTCTTTTCGAGGGTAAGTTAACCTCCAGGTGTGTAAAAAAAATATTTTTTTTTGTTACATCAGACGGAATTGGCATCAGAAGATGTAGGTTTCAAATTGCAATATAAATGTTGGTTTTGCCACATTTAATTTACAAAATGTGATGTGGGATATTTTTCAGACTATTTATTTTGGGCAATTTGGAATTTGAGACAGCCTACTAGTAAGTTTTTGATCTAGTCAAAAACATCATTTTGGTAATAATATATTCGGGAATACGATGGTATCCGTATTCTGGTGTGTAATAAAGTACTTTTGTGCCAGGTTAAACGGAATTGGCTCCAAATGGTAAAGGCTTCAAGTGTGTAATTTTAAAGGTCGCTTTTACCACCTTTAATATTTTATTAATGTTGATTTTGATTGATATTTGCCTACACTAAAAATAGTACCCTCATTTTATACCCTGAGTTGGTATCAATGGAACAACAATGAACTACACCGCTTTTAAATGTCAAAAAAAAATATTTGTTTCATCTTTGCTGTCATGTCATGTCGATGGTGGACAATTGTTTGTTCTAAAAATTCCTCATCAGATGAATCTGAGGAGAATGGTGATGTGAATGTGAAGTAAACGTCATTTAAAATGTCCTCTATAACGTAATATTCGAATTAAAGTTATTATCCCGATTATTAAACATGTATGTTTTGACAGGTATAGAAAAACTGGCGTGTGCCAGCAAAAATGGTTTACTCGACCAAAAAACCTATGGTAGAGAAAATTACCCTTGGTGTAGGAAAATATTACCCTTGTGGTATTTTTTATTTTCAATCGAACATTTTGACTGCAGTCGGAGTACTGTTTTTACGCTCAGTGTAACATTTTTCCTTCAATCGAAATCAACATTAATCAGACCGTCGCCAATATTAGGTCAAATATTATTCCATGGACCTTATGAAGGGCAGAACAATCTTATCCAGGTCTAAAATAAATTATTTTTGCGTCAGATTACACGGAGTTACTTCCAATGAGAAACATTTCACTAAATATCCGGTAGCGGCCTGCTGTAATAAATTACTAAAGTGGTATAAAATCGACCTTTAAATTACACATTTGACACCTTTACCATTTGGATCAAACTCAATCTTCCCTTACTCAAAAATTATTTATTATATACCTGAATATAGTTGAGCTACCCTTAACAAGGTCAATTAAGAAAGATTTCACCCAATACCTGGAGTATGTCTTATGTAATCTGTATAAATAAAAATTAATTGCCGCGTGTATGAACGATCATCACATGAGAACGGTTCGACCGATTTGGCTGATTTTATATTTGTTGTGTTCGTAATTGTCTGGACAAGGTTTATATGAAAGAAAATTTTGGAAAAATCCAACTGCCACGTGAAATAGATCACAGTGCGTTTGATTGACTGCGGCGACCTATGTTAGCTTTAGACATTGTATTGTAATGGAAACTGTAAAACGAGACGGAATTGTTTTCACTAAAGATATCTCTAGAGATCTAAACACAACCTCAAGTATATGAGGTGTTAGTTGAGGACCATTTCAGTTAGAAAATATGTATTTTCAGATGCTCCCCATCTAGGGGAGGGGCCAGTTAATAAAATTTATTGGGTGCATGCATTAAAAACCGGAATTTTTTATGAAAGTTGAGCCTTTATTGTGGAAAAATGTTACAAGATTTTTTATTCAAAGTATTGCTCATCGCTACCCACTACTTTTTCCTATCTTTCTGGCAATTTATGGATTCCATCGAATTCCAATCGAGCCAATTTTCGTTACATTGAATTGAAGTGAAGCGTATTCCTGATAGGGCATTCTGCATGGATCGAAATAGGTGGTAGTCGGATGGACCAAGGTCTGGTCTATAAGGCGGGTGAGGCAGAATTCTAATCCGTTATTCTCCAGGTAATTTTTGACCGGCGGCGCAATCTGTGGCCGAGAGTTATTGTGGTGGAAAGTGATTGACTCGTGTCTGGTCGCATACGTTGGCCGCTCTGCCTGGATTTTCTGCTTCAATCTGATCAATTGTTGACGATAGAGATGGGCATTGACGGTTTGGCCACTTTGCAACAGCTCATAGTAGATCACACTTAGCTGGTCCCACCAAATGCACAGCATGTACTTGGTCTCGTGAATATTTGGCTTTGGTGTCGATGGGCCGGCCTCTCCTTTCTTGACATACGCTTTTTGCGCTTGGGATTATAGTAATTGATCCATTTTTCATCGCCAGTGACAATACGATGCAAAAACAACTTCTTTTTGTGGCGCTCAAGCATCATTTCGGACATGCAAAATCTTCTTTCCACGTCTTTTGGCTTCAACTCGTATGGCACCCGATTTTCTATCTTTTGGATGAATCCCAAGGCTTTCAAACGTCTGAAAATTGTTGCTAGATCAACTTTCAATGATTCTGCAAGTTTTTCTTGCGTTTAACATAAATCTTGATCGAGTAATGCCTCCAATTCTTCAACCTCAAACTTTTTCGGCTGACCAGGACGCTCTTTGCCTTGATGTCAAAATCACTACTTTTGAAGCAACTAAACCACCCAAAGCACTGTTTTTTTGCAAGTGCATGCTCACCATACAAATCCACGAGCAAACGATAAGTTTCAGCTGCAGTTTTATTTGCGAAAAGTTACTCAACAAAACTTCACGCAAATGCTTTTTTTTTCTCGCAAATTTGATAAATTTTCTTTCGTTGAAATCGGTTGGATGTGCACAATAGGGCTTTAAATGACATATATGTCCATGATGTACTATAACGCATAAACAAGTAATGACATCTAGTATCCAATTCCGGTTTTTAATGCATACACCCAATAATAATTTCTTCATATATGTGTTGGCTTGATGTTTTAGACACAAGGCTAAAAAACTCCCTCAGAAACTGACTGCGTTCACAAGACTAAGACTAAGGGAAAAACTTTGCAGTATCGGAGGGTCTCAATGTTAGAAATACGCCGCTTCTACGAGGCATTCTATTCATCCTCAATCAAGACAGACCAAGACAACTTCTTTTTACGATACACATCTATTGTGAACCTCCAAAAAGAGCCAGTGGCATTATTTTATACCAACCAATAAAGATAAAACAGAAGTATGCTCTAATGCTTGACAGAAGAGTGGGGGGGGGGGCAGGAGATCAGAAAAATATAGTGATAAGCTACAAGCTGTAAAGAATTTCATAAACCTCTTACACGTAGAGTCGCATTATACTTGAAATTCTATTCACCGGTACTATTTAAAATATAGAAGAGCTCTAAAAAGAATTATGAGCTTCGTATAATAATTTAATAGATGAAGATTTAAAAGTTCGATATAACTACCTTCGGAACATTTTCAATTATAATTTTAATATAAGTTTTAAAAGTCCTGCCACCGCTTGTTCAAAATGCATCAGACTTAGACACGAAATCTAATGTAAAGTATAGGAGCAGAAAAGGTGCAGTTCATGGCAAAGTTATCCGTACACAAAGCCAAAAAATTAACAATACTGATCTGACTGGGATAAAGAAAATTAAACTGTTTTGTGATGGTTACCCAGGCCAAAACAAAAATATTACTGTATTGGGAATGTTGTGTTATTGGCTTCAAACTGACCAGTCAAAAGAAGTAAATAAGATCAGTATAACATTTTCAATTGTCGGTCATTCTTTGTTACCGCCCGACCGGGTATTTGGGAGAATAGAAAAAATCATAGAAAAAATCGACTGCATAATCCAGCCAGAGGAATTTGAACAGATTTTCTCAAAATACGGAACAGTGAAGAAGCTGCCATGTGTGCAGATTTTCGATTGAAAGAATGTCCTAATTCCAATTTTAAAGTAGCCTGGTAGTCTACACTTTAAGTTTAACCCAGTTAAAAGATTGATATTGATGAGAAAATCGGGAACAAAATCGTAAGCGTGAAAGAAGAGGTTAATAAGGAAAATGAAAACGGTTAATAACGCTTTCGAACGTTTTCGTTGGTTACGCGCTACCAATTTGTTTGTACTATGACTTTCGCATACTATGAACGTTAACGAAAATATGATGTTTAAATCCGCATTTCGAACATAATTTTCTTGCAGTATGGTTAGAGTTTCTGCAATTACATTGCTTATACTTTGTTGTGAGAGCCCTATGTGAAAATATTACTCTGACAAGACTGAAATAATTTTGGTACTAAAATTATTGTGATATTCGAAAGCAGTAGTACCGAAACTAACGAAATACGATAGCAAATATTTGAACGATAGACGAAAATGATTGAAAACGTTGGAAAGCAATAGTAGGCGCTCAGTTTTCTAACATTAATTTAAAGCTTCCTCAAAAAGCTTAAAAAGCATTGATCACAATGATGTTATACTTCCACATGAATAAGAGGAGGAAATCATAGAAGAATTTTTATCGAAGAAGATGTAGAGTTAAGAATTTAAAATTATGATACGTCTTTTAGTCCTCGTTTCTTAATTACATTTTTTTTTATTGTTAACTATGCGACTATGCGACGGTTACGCTTTTTACGTCCTTACTTTACGCCTCCCGGCCAACTCGAGGACGTACGGCTATATGATTGATTTAAGACCATCTGCACATTGCAAGCTCCATGCTAGCCTATACTGGCATGTAAGATGGGTCGGCCAATGGGTTTTGCACACCGACAGGGGAATTTTTCTGTTATTTTTCAGTCACCGAAACTCTCCATATCCGAAGGGTTAACTTGCAAAACTTTATATATCCAAAGTTATTCTGTAAAACTCGTTTTATCCAAATTAAATTACAATTTTCTGATAATAAATAATAATCAGCGATATTCCGTAAATATTAAGATTTATAAGTTTTAGCATTTTCTGAAATTTCAGATGTCATGGATATAATAAGTTTTGCAAATCACGGCCTCATATATACAGTTACTCCTGGCAGGGCCAAGGTTCAAAACACCTGTCCCTATATTGCTATTTTCGTTACAATCCAAACGGATACCACTTATCCAATAGGAGGGAGCATAGTGGGACTAAATAATGTACGAATATGAGATACGAGAGAAACTAGATTCCAAATACAGGGTCTCAGAATATGATCATCTCATCATGCGGGTCGATACTACTTACCCCACCATGCCGTGATGCTTTTAACATTAGAGTTGTCTTACCCATTTTTATAATTTTTTGGGTTTTTTGATAAAATGCTTCGATTGTTCACGACAGTTCTTTATATCTTGTCGATTCTGATTACATCGATATTTGGGGATTCGTGTTAAATACCCGATGGAGTGGTTTTAAGCCAATAAACAGTCAAATTTTGAGCCAATTACACAAATGATATTAGTCGTCATATAAAGTTGTATAATTTACTTTTGTCTGCATTTTACGTATAAAAAATTTACATAGCGTATCAAATTCTTCCATACAGAAGCGTCATATTATTGTACTGCGTTATTCAATGCGTTGTTTATCATCGCGTCACTTTGTAGCCTGCAGCCAGTCATCTTATTGGAAAACGAAATAAAAATATTTTTATATTATGAAGGATTTGGAAAAGTAAGGTAAACTAGAAACGTTATGTTGTGTAATATACACAAATCGTGAGTGCGATCATCATTTTTTTTTACAATATTACACAAAAAATTGTATGTAAGTGGGGCATGTACTATGTCTATATAATAAATACGTAACCATTTAATTGGCCGGTAAGGGATAAAGAAATTTTTTTATTTTATTATTTGCATTTTATGTATATCTTAAGTGAAAGGATTTTCTTACATTGAAAATGTGCAGCCGTCACGTCACCGCGCTATACACATTTCAAAGCCGCATGAAATACAATTTAGGTCAATAAAAACTATTTATGTGTCCATATAATCCTGATCTCATATTTTCTTAAAGGTTTTTGTTTTTGATAATAAAATATTTTTAATTTCAATTATCACCTTCGTACACATTTATTTTTGTGTGCCTGTGTGTCTTATAATTTATAAATAATCTTCTGTAATTTTAAGTTACCGCCGACAGTTTTTTTTTTCGTTGTGTTCTGTTGGTCTTTAACTTATTTAGTGATGACAAATTTTTTTCTTTCTCATTATTTACCTTCTTAATCTGGCTACTTATTATTTTTGTACAGTTATAATTTAATTAATTTTTTTGTAATTTAAGTTATTTTACTCTTTGAAATACAAAACCAAATTGAATTTTTTTTTTGGTAAAATGTAATAAAATATTTTATAAATTTATATAATTTGGATTAAATTATATATGGCATGTGAAACTGAATAAATATATAATCATTTAACCGACAGGATGAATAATAAAGTTTTATGTACCAAAAAATGTCATATGATCGGAATTCCCCTTATATAGTTAACTAGAAATATAAAATCTGCCAATCATATATAATTTAACCCAAATTAAAATTTAAAAAGAAGTTGCTTTATAATTAAAACATCAATTAGAAATGAAATCTTATATATCCAAACCAAAAAAAACGGTCAATCATTTAGCACGCAATTTATATATTTGGAAACTTCATCAAACAAAAATTTATCTAGTTATATCCATACTGTGTTTTAAATATACATGTATACAAAATATGTAAAGAGTCAATTGTCTAAGATACATATAAGATTGTATATATTTGACAATGTAAGACTTTCTTTTAACAGATACAAAATTTTTAACATTTTTTGTGTTTTTTTTTTTAAATAAATTGGTTAAAAACGCGAATATGACAAAAATTGGTCATTAATTTAATTTGTTTTCTTTGTTTAATTTTTTTTTTGCCCAATAAATTATGTTCAACAATTTTTAACTCATTAACAAGAATTTTTTTTTATACTCGTATTTCGGAATCAGCATGATATTGTCTTGTGTTTTTAGTTTTTGTTTTAATACACTCTATATCTACATGAATTGTGATGTAATTTTCATTTAAAGATATATATTTAAGAGCTCATTGAGTGACTTCAATAAACCCAAACCGAAAATTTTACTTCATTTCATTTGCTTTGTTTTAATGAATTTGGTTATTAAAAAAATTTTTTTTTTTTGTATGTGTGTTATAATAATAATACGACGAGGGGGGAAAATTAAAAAAATTGCGATCTCTGTACATGGGAAGTCTCCAAGTGCGCATCATGCATAAGACGTATGGATTGCGGAGAAATCACAATAAATTAAAGATGATGGGAAATTTTGAAATTAATATTTTTTAAGAATGTTTTTGTTTTAAGTCGCGCGGTACCTTGAAGCGATATTTGAAAGCTATTAATACATTTTTTATCTAATAGCTAAAAATATTCAAAAATGTTATAAAATCTGAAAATTTATAGAAAATGGTGATTTGAAACTTTCTTGACGTCTGTTCATAATGTATTAAACAAATTATTTTAGTTTTACTAATAGAAACAATAAATTATTATACCTTTTACTAGTGAATTATCAAAATGGAAAAATATAGAGTAAATTGGATTTAGATTGCGTTTTGATATTCGCAAAATATTTCAATATTTGTGTAAAACAGAAAAAAAAAATTGAAGGGTAATTTTTTGGACTCTTCTTTATTTCCCTTTATGTACATAAAGGGAACGTTCTTATAATAAAGAACGTTCTTATTAATAGTCCAACCACAAAAAATTTAACCATGACAAAACATCAATATGCAATTATGTGAAATGCCAAATTTGCGTGAATATATGGAAATTTCGTAATATTCTCTGATAATGGCTACCTAGTGTTAAACAAATCACAAAAACATTATTTTACTATTTACAAAAGGCCCGTTACATATTCCGCAAGGCATGACCACGAACTGATATAAAGGCCTTTCTGGTACTGTGAACGCCCTCTTATCGCGAGATTGCTGAGCCAGCCAAAAGGCGTCTTTCAAATCAATTGCCGAAATAAATTTCGTTTGTTCCAACCGACCCAACAATCCCTCGATAAGCGGCAGTGGATACACATCCTTTACAGTAACCTTATTCAGCTCGTGGACATCCAAGCACAACCGTACTTTACCATTCGAATTTTGCACCAGCGTCACCGGAGACGACCATGAACTTTGACTTAACTCAATAACTCCAATAGTGCTAACATCCGATCCAGTTCCTGATACCCTGCTTTATTGGCTCAACTCCGGTACTGTTCTATCAGGGAAGTTTTCCAAAGGCCTAATTTGGATGACGATGGAAAGTTTTCAATGATTGTCTCTAATCTACGAGTTTGTTCGGGGGGTTAGGCTATGATGATTCGGATCTTGGCGAGAAGCGGTTTGATTTTGTATAGAATTTATAGAAAGCGTAATAATAAATAAATTCCAGAAACACTATACCGAGGTATAGTGTCTGTTCTAGGCTGGGTACAATATATAACTTCATCTGGTGTTTCTGGTTATTAAATACAACGTCTGCGAGAATAAATCCGAACACTCTCTGCTTTTCACCGCTAGCTGTATTAACTTGTGAGGGTGCATTATAACATTTTACGCTTGAATTGTTTATATATTTCTGAACCTAATCCAAGCATGCTAATTGTAGCTCCGCTGTTCAGTAATCCGGTGTGCTGCACGCCATTTATGGTAACTAATGCGTATGGTCTAGCATCCAGATTGGTTGTGGAAATAATAGTTGACAAGATACATGCTCTTTGAGCCCTTTTATGATTCCAATAATTCTTCATCCGTTTCCGTTGTTTTAGATTGTACCGTCGTTTATGAATATTAATTTCACCATGATTATTACTATCTATAGTGGCCCTTATATAGTCATTGGTCAGATTCAGTGGTAGTACGAAGCACAAGAGTTTTATTCTTAGATCGAAGGTGGATTCTCCCCACGGGGTATGTCTCGTTGAAGTAACGTTAAGTTGGTTCGTTGTTGTGTCGAGTTTTGTATTGGAGTTAGTCGACTGGCAATTTGCCTGGGAATAGTTTGAGTTATTGGGGCAGGGTTTCCAGTTCTCCACTGTCCCATCGATAGGTTTTCCAAGCATCTGGGACACTTATACGAGGTTCAAGGTTTAACTTGGAAAATGGACTAAGTGCTTGTTTAAGTTCAGCTATATTTGATTCTTCGACAACTGAAGATTCGATCGCGTTGAGCTCGTCTGGGTTGGAATCAAATGTATGCAACTCACTAATCGCTGGGTGAGGATGAGATGAATAATTCTGGTAGCTTTTCAATCGTGACCAGGTGTTTTCCCAAGCGGGACAACTTTTAATGAGGTCATTCACGTCCGTGATATATCGATCAGTTAAACTTCTATCAACCGATTTTCGGGGTACGGATGAAGGCATTGTTTTGTTAAGCTCCAAACGTGTTGATATAATTGAGCGAAGCTTTCTCTTGGCAATTGCCTGCGACATTCGGTTATTTGTCCGATTTCAATGTTGTTACGACGGTCCTCGAATTTTTCCAAAAAGGTAGCTGTTATTTGCGTTGGAGTTTAATGTTGATTGCGTTGGAGTTTAATTTTTGATTGCGATATTTTACTTCTGTGGTGGTTGCGTTTGCAACATCACTGGTTTTATGTTTTTCTTTTTGTATTTGATTTGTGATTGCGTTTGCAACACAAATCTATAACTGATGTATGAGACTGATATTTGGTTTTTTTATCAGTTTTTCTAGTTTTATACGTTTCACAATAAATATGTACAAACAATTTATTGTTTGAAATTAATAATATAAATTTTATTTAAAAATAATTTACATTTTTATTTTTCTTCACTTATTCTTCACAAGTTTAATTTTATAATGAATAAAAACAAACGTACATTTTTCTTTTATAAATTTTTCCTAGGTTGCTGTTAACCCTTTTTTTCTTTTATATTTAATAATGTACAGTACGCACAATAACAAACTTATTAAACTCTTTTTAATAACTAACAAATTTCTAGTATATAAAATATAATTCAAACATGCCGCGCCTCTTGAAAGCTCATACTTTCAACAACAGATTAAAATTCTTAAATGAAAGGTAACTTAACATAATATGATAACTATTCAATCAATAGGAAGTTTAACTATTTTAGAAATGGCACGTTTGAAAATTCCTCCTTTCGTCTTAACTTCAACCACTCGCACTTTATTATCTTTTCCTTGTATTGTTGAAATTACTCTACCCAATGGCCATTTGATTGATGGAAGGTGTTCATCAACCAGCATTATGATATCATCAATAACTTGTTTCCAACTCGAACTTTCTTGTTTCCATTTTACTCTGGTTTGTAGAGTGTGCAAATAGTCCACTGAATATCGTTTCCAAAATGATTCGACTAATTTTGTAATTAATTGCCACTTTATTATATGATTATCTGGTATAAGTGACAGTTGAGGTTCGTAAATTGTCTTGTGAGGCCCTCCTGTTAAAAAATGATTTGGAGTTAATGGTTTTGGGTCATTAGGATCATCAGACAAGCATGTTAATGGTCGAGAATTAAGTATTCCCTCTATTTGAATCATAAGAGTTGTAAATTCTTCTAAAGTTAATATCTTATCTTTAGTAATCCGTTTGAAATGAAATTTAAATGATTTTATGGATGCTTCCCATAATCCTCCAAAAATGGGCGACCGTGGTGGGATAAAATGCCAATTTATTCGTTCATTTGTGCAATAAGACATAATTTTTTCTTGTTCGGTTTGTGAAATGAACTTTTGAAATAACTCTTTTAATTCTCGATTTGCACCAACGAAAGTGCTTGCATTGTCTGACCAGATATTGGCTATAACTCCACGACGTGAGATAAAACGTATTAGACATGCAATAAAGCATTGCGATGTTAAGTCAATGACTATGTCTAAATGTATGGACTTGGTTGAGAAACATACAAAGGATGCAACGTATACTTTGTAAGGTGATGACTTTCGCTGGAATTTGTTTCGTATATAAAATGGACCACAATAATCCACTCCAGTGTTAAGAAATGGTTTGGTTTGTGTCACTCGTTGAGCTGGTAGATCACCCATAATTTGTTTAATGATTGCAGGTTTGGTACGCGCACAAACGATACAATTTCTTACAAGCTTTTTGCAGTGCTTTTGCCAGCTATTGGCCAAAACCTTTGACGAATTATTGATAATAGAAGCTGTGGCCTGCATGACATTGTGTTTTATGTTCAGATTCAAAAATCAATTTCACAAATTCATGATTTTCCGGTAATAATATTTGATGCTTTGAATCATAATTAATGTTGGCGTTTTTTAGACGACCTCCAACTCGTAATATATTGTTTTTTTCTAAAAATGGATTAAGTGATTTTAACTGATTATTGATTGGTAACTCTTTAAAAAAAAAAAAAAAAAAAAAAAAAAAAAAAAAAAAAAAAAAAATATTTTTACGGAAAAAAACCGATAACTATGGCTTTGAGATATATAAGACAATGTACAATGTAACACATAACACATTAAAAACGCCCAGTCGTAACTTTTTGTCACCACCAGGAATCGAACCCGGGACCCCCGAATTACACAGCAAGCGCTCTACTTACTATGCTATCGAGGGCGACAATTTTTTCCAATGACAATAATGTTATCTCTGAACTGAATGAACAATTTTGGATAATCTTAACTAAATGTGTTAGAGCTGTTTCAAGTTCCATAACTGTTAATTGTCCATGATAAAAAACAAAAAGCTGTGATGCGAATTAATTTTGTATATGAACTAAACTGTTTAAAAATTGTGAATTGTGTAGAATTGGTATTTTTGTTATTAGACGTTATTAAACTAATAATAGGTTTTTCTGATTTTAACTCAAGATCTACTAGAGATTCATTAATGATTAAATTATTTGACTCAATAATTATTTCCCTTGAATGCAGGATGTGTGGACCTTTCCACCATAATTCCAATTCGCAGAGTTGTTGTGGCATTATTCCTCGGGAAACGATGTCTGCAGGATTATACTGTGATACAACATGTCGCCAAGTAAAATTAATTGTAGATTGTTGTATTTCGTTAACCCTATTGGCTACAAATGTTTTTAATTTATAAGGCGGTGTTGCAATCCAATGTAGAGTTATCGTTGAATCGGTCCATAGTACAATTTCTTGAAAGTTTAAACCCATAGATTCAATTGTTGTTGTTACTAGTTTTGATAATAAAAGTGCAGCGCATAACTCCAAATGTGGTAATGTTATGATTTTTAGTGGAGCTACTCGAGATTTACTGCACAATAAATTTACAGTTACATTGCCATTTATATATATTGTTCTGATGTATAAATATGCACCATAGGCCATTTCCGATGCATCTGCAAATCCATGCAATTCAATTCGTTGTATGATTGACCCTTTCGTAAATATGCATCTAGGCAATTTTATGTGTGTTATAATTTCTAACTGTTTCGAAATAGAATCCAATCTTTCGAAATATTTTGAGGAACTTTGTCACCCCA
Organism: Nephrotoma appendiculata; assembly: GCA_947310385.1. Lineage (NCBI taxonomy): Eukaryota > Metazoa > Arthropoda > Insecta > Diptera > Tipulidae > Nephrotoma > Nephrotoma appendiculata. The sequence goes on from OX371223.1 coordinate 278,298,862, forward strand.
ACCTAAATTTTCTCTCCATAAACGTTGCATTAAAAGCTTTGCAGTTACGTTTACAGGTGCTAGTAAACCTAATGGATCAAACAATTTAGAAATTTCTCGTAATATGTTTCTTTTTGTTAATGTTATTTCATTTTCTATTGTAGGCTTATTAAATATAAAATAGTCTTCATTTGGTTGCCAAAATAAACCAAGTGCTTTAATATATTTGTCTTTACTAAATTCGTTAATTTTAATAATTTCACGATCGTTTTCTGGAACTTCATTCAACAAATTGATATCGTTAGTACACCATTTGTGTAAATGAAAACAACCATTTTTCGTTAAATTGCAAAGTTGTGATTGGAGTTGCAATGCATTGGATAATGTGTCTGCACCTGTTACTATATCATCGACGTAAGTATCAGTGAGCAATGCTTGTGAAGCAAGTGAAAATTTGAAACTTTCATCTAAAGCTAATTGTTTAAGCGATTGCGTTGCCAAAAATGGAGCTGACGCAGTACCATATGTAACTGTAGTGAGTTCGAATGTTTTTAAAAGTTTTTGTGGATTGTCACGCCATATAATACGTTGAAATCTGGTTTGACTAGGATCAACATTGATTTGCCTGTACATTTTCGTTATGTCAGATGTCAAAGCATACTGATATTTACGAAATCGCAAAATTATGTTGAATAGTTCTGACTGAACAGTTGGACCAACCATCATTATATCATTTAATGAATTTCCGTTCGAACTCTTTGCCGAAGCATCAAACACTACTCGTAATTTAGTGGATGACCTTTCTGGACGCAAAATTGCATGATGCGGAATGTAGTAACTTTCGTTGTCATCTTGCTCAAAATCATTGACCTGTTTCATATGACTCAATGAAAGGTATTCTTTCATGAAGGATATGTATTCTGTTTTCATTTCCGGGTTGTTTTCAAATTTGCGTTCGAGGTTTAAAAATCGTTTAACTGCCATTGTTTTTGATTCTCCTAATGAGACTGATTTGCGTAGTGGTAAATAAATATTATATCGACCTTCAGCATTTCTGTAATGCGTAGTCTGAAAATGTTGTTCACACCCATTTTCTTCTACAGATAAAAATCGTTTTGTTGGTATATTTTCAATTTCCCAAAATCTTGTTATGAGTGGTGAAATTGTGTCTTCTTGTTGAATAAATGATGTGTGTAATGTAGTTTGTGGTTTAATTAAAGTAGTTGCTTTTCCAAATATTAACCAACCAAATATACTTTCTTGTAGAATGGGCAATTGATGTTCCAATTTAATTTTGTTGGATAATAAGATGTTTGTAAAGAATTCTGCGCCGATTAAAATGTCAATTTGTCGTGATTCATTTAATTGTGGATGTGCTAATTTTAAGTTGGAGGGAATATACCATCGATTAATATGAAAACTGGTTTGAGGTAAATTGTTTGATATTTTATTAATTACAAAAAGATTTAAATTTGATGTGTAATTTTTGTATAATGATTTTATTTCGGTAGAAATTAATTCATTTACCTTTGTTGATACTGTGTCAATTCCAGTAATTTCAATGCTGTTCACCTCATTCGTTTTAAATCCCATCTTTTTTGCCATGTGACTAGGTATGAAATTTGACTGGCTACCTGAATCCAGTAATGCTCAACACTCCTTATACTTTCCGTTTGGATGTTTTAGCAGTATTATTGCTGTTGGTAATATTACTGTTTCCATGCCATGAAATCCTTTTTGAATTGAATAGCTTTGGCAGTCTTCAATATGTTCAATTATTGGCATAGTAGTTATCGTTTGTTTACTACTGAATTGATCCGTTTGGGTTTTGCTATCTTCAATATTTCTTATACGTTGATCTAGATGCAAAAAAGTATGGTGTTTTTTGTTGCATAATTTGCATCCTGCAGACCGACAATCAGAAACAATATGAGACGGGTTTAAACAATTTATGCAAGCTCGAATATCTTTGATTTTTTAAATCTTTCAATTGGAATTAAATTTAAAAATGACTGGCAACGAAAATATTGATGTGAAACACCATTGCAAATTTTACAATTGGAAGACTGTGACTTGTTCACGTTTAATTTCTGAGTGATGAATGAATGCTTTGATTTGTTAACTGATGCTTTGTTGTTTTGTTGAAAATTACCACTCGATATTGATTTATTATTGGTATTATAATTAGAATTTGAAATTGATTCCAAGATTCGACATCTCATTTCAATAAATTCACGAAATTGTGCCCATGTAGTTTTTTCTGACGTTAAAAAGTGTTGGTTTGAAAAAATTTAGATCAAACAACAATTTACAATAAATTATACAAAAATAATTGAACAAAAGAGAAAATAGTTTCCAAATTTAAATTTAATCACTGTACAAAGTTTATGTCAAAATATAAAGAAGCAATGCTACACTATGGCAATTATCGCGAAATCTGGATATGTGCTCGAATGGTGACTATACGGTCACTTAATTTTGCGATAATTTCCATAGTGTAGCATTGTTTCCGCCGAATTTTGGCGAACTTTATATTTTGACATAAATTATACTTATGGATCTCCCACTGGAGCGTAGGAAGCTATTCTATTAAACTGAATTTAGTACAAAATCCAAGAATAAACCACCCATTTCGTAAGTTGGCTTAATGATTTATTAATTAGTTTTATTAGTTTCTCAAATGATTTGACTAATTGAATTCCATTTTCGATGACACGTATGAGACATGTCATATACATTTCTTCTTTCATGAATATAATTATTTTCTTCCTTCTGCGAAACAAGTATTTCAATTTTTTGGTATTCCTTATCCGAGCAACTATATAGTACTTTTTAATTTGGTGTTGATAAATAGTCGAGAGAACTGGAATAATTTCCATTTCAATTCATGTACTCCCTTTGTAACAACACATTTTCTGTAATACGTTCTCAACATTTTGTTTGTGGAACTGGTAAGTAAATTTATAATTGTTTTATTCGGATAATTTTAACTTACCTTACCAACATATTTTTATTTTTATATTCGGTACAATTCAGTCATTTGGATTACCTGCAAGAAAGATGTTTGTATTATTTTTAAAATAACTTAATTTATAACTATAATTTATGTATTTAAAATAAATTAAGTATATTATAGTTTTTATTTATAATAAATAAAATGTTTTAACTACAAATGCCCGGGTGTTCCGGTTTGTTTTTGTTTATGTTAGACGCCCTAGGTGGTGCTGGGGTCACTTTTTTAAATTTTTATTCATGAGCCGATTTGTCTTAAATTTACACAAATATATAAATAAGAAGAAATTCTTTGGCAAAATTTGGACTTGATAAGTGGTCAGGGTTGAAGATATTTACGAAAATGTAGTTTTCAATAATTTTATAATTCAACAATATTAAATTTAAATGTAATAATATACTTTGGTATAATCTCAAAAACCTCCGATAGGTGGCATTGGTTGTCATTAATGTATAATACATGATATACATATTCAATATTTTGAAGGTTACAATCATCATAATATCTAAAACTATGATCGTAGTGATCTCAAATATACAAAATATATTAAAAATTATAGAATGGTATTTATTGAAAAGAACAAAATGGTTGTACATTTACAAACATTTGACATTTCGGTATAAGATATTTCATTGTGCTTTACGATTGTTTTGGAAATAAGTTTGACGAAACTTCCAAATTAACTTTCACTAGGTAATCTGGTACGAAATGGCAGAACAATATCATATATGCACAAATTGCAGTGAAATAATACAACAAAAAATGCCTGGACGACAATGTCCAAACATTGATCGCAGTGATCGATAAACCCGCAATAGGCAACAATTAAAAACGAACTTAACACCACAACAACAAGAATTGGCAAAAAAAGATACACGATTGCGCAATGCAACCACCCATGCATTAGAACGTGATGCACACAGAATAGAACGACTTGCACATATGAGAATTACAACCCAAGCATGCAAGCAAGAAGAGCACTAACAATGTCATCATTCATGCGTGTCTGTTGTTCATCAGACAAAGTAGTTTTACTTACATTGAACCCATCACCAGAGCCACTGAAAACGACGCCGAGTCCAAATTATTTTGAAAAAAATTAGGCAATTTAATCGTCGTTTTGAATTGACTTCCTTCATCACCAATATCAACTAATACGGATAGACAAGCGGAACGTAAACACCAACATTTATACAAATTTAATTTATTGGAGAAGAAGAAGCGCAGATTGTATTGCAGATTGTCATTGTTATATTTGATTCAGCAATGTTAACCGTAATTAAATTGGCCAAATGTGCATCCTACCTTCATCATACACTGAAAGTCCTCGGCATATGCAGGAATATATTCAAGATGCAATGGCCTACTGATGTGCATACGGAAGATCTAATTTATTCATTACAATTATATGTAACTCGCAGTGGTACGAAACCAAAAAGTATTTATTGCCAGGCCAAACAGCTAATGGTCGACATGACATAACGGCATGTGTTTTTAAACTTATTTGGAGAAACGCGATTCTGGAGGTGTTCAACTAAATGGCAAAACTGTGGATTGCCCCATGTCAATATTTTAAATTGGTTCATTAACAAAATTGGACAAGAAGAAATACCAGAAGTATTGATTATTTAAAATGAAGTCCAGCAAGTGATTTATTTAAAATAGATTTAAAATGAGAACAATCATACATTATTAATGATTGGAATGAGTACATGCAAACACATGAACCACAATTATTGGCAGACCAAAAATTAATTTTTGATTCGATAATTCTTGCTGTTACTGCGCAAAAGCAGGCGTATTATTAATTTTGGATGCTCCAGGTGGCACTGGCAAAACATTTTTGAGATTGATTTTTACCATCGCTTCATCAGATATTACTGCTATTTTATTGGATGGTGGAAGAACTGCTCATCCTGAACGTATATTGCCGTTAAATAAACAGACAAATGAAAATGCAGTATGCAATATTAAATCGCGTTGAGGTATGGCCAATATCCTATAAAGATGCCAAATTATAATCTGACGAAGCTTTTAATCGTACGGAAAGAAACGACAGACTCTTTGGTGGTACTCGCATTTTGTTATCTGGAAGTTTTCAACAAACACTTCCGGTTTTTCCACGTTCCACCTATATGCAGATGAAATAAATGCCTGTTTCAAAGCTTCATCACTGTAGAGCAGTGTTTACAAATTGAAGTAAACAACAAATATGCTTGTCCAACTTCAAAATGATCCGTCTGCTGGCCTATTTTCAAAACAATTGATTGATATGGGAAAGGGTAAAATTATTGTAAATCAAATGAACTAGACAATCAAGTTATCAAATAATTTTTGTATGTTTGTGCCATCTAGGGACTCATTAATTCAAAATGTGTTTCCAAACATTCCACTACATTCAAAACATGTTGGAATCTCCGAAAGAAGATGAAGGAGAGAATTTTCCAACAGAATTTTTAAATTCACTTAATTTACCAGGTCGTCCCCCCATAATTTATTTTGAATGTTCTGCCACGAACCCTAAATGCACCAAAATTATGTAACGGAAATGCTGTATAAGATAGCGGAAAAAAAGAGTTTACGCTACTCACCGTAAGTAACAGCACTTTGACAAAAGAGAATTTTCTGTTATATAATTACCAGCGGACATTTTTTATTCATTTTGTATCTCTTTTTTCACTAAATAAACATCCTAGCGGAATAACATAATAAAAATGATCCTTAAAATAACCAATTGATTGATCTCCGATGTGAAGGAACCCGGTAAATGAAATGTTGAGATTTACCAATATTCCATCTTTCCGCCATTTCACGAATTACGATGAAATTTGGATAGTTGTATTGATCAAGGATTTTAAAGTAAGTTTACGACAATATTTTAGGATCTGTTAATGCTGGAATGAACTTGACCATTTCTTAACCAATCCTTATGACAAATTGGTTTCTAGACTTATTTTTGATTTAAATATAAATTTTAGATGAAAAATGGTATCTGTACATTCTACACGATTTAAATGGATTTTAAACTGGAGAGAACTCGGCTATCTCTTAAATAATAATTGTAAAATTTGTAAAAATTGAAAATTCGGAAATTGATAAGAATTATTTTCAGTTTTCGGCCATTATCTCAGAATTTTTTTTACTAGTAACCAATACTTTTGGTTGTTTTTATAATAGCTTGGGTCATACTCAGACTACATTGAAAGTTTGGGAAAATTTATGGATTAGAATTTTCACTATAAAGTTTGAAGTTAAATCAATTAATTATGTAGGTGCTCCGGATACATCTATCGGGCGCAAGTAAAAAACCACGGCTATTTTTAAATTTAGGCTTTCATTTACCGAGTTCCTTTACTCCGGAGATCAAACAATTTGTCATTTTAATGGTCACTTTTAGTATTTTAGTTCGCAGAGAGATAAATTAATAAAAAATATCCGCTGGTAATTACATAGCAAAATTTATTCTCTTTAGTGATAGTGCTGCCACTTGCGGCGAGTAGCGTAACCTTCTGTTTTCCACTGTCAAATTTCCGCTATCTTATATAGCATGTAACAGAACGAGGTTTGTTGTCTAGATAGTATTGGGTAACATTTTTGAATCGACAATTATCATTGGCAAGTTTAAAGGAGAGCATATTTGATTGTCAAGAATCTCAATGTTTCCAACAGATTCTTCAATTGCATTTAAATGCTTACAATTCCCAATTCGTCTGGCATATGCAATAACAATCAACAATTGTAAAAGGCCAGTCGATGCAAGTTTGCGGCTTGGATTTGGAAAATTCATGCTTCTCTCATGGTCAATTATATGTAGCCTGTTCCAGAGTTGGTAAGCCCAACGATTTGTTTGTATACGTCAAAAAAGAAGGACAAAAAAATATTGTCAACACGTTTCGTTGTATGTGAAACAAAATTGAATTTATTAAATCAAAAATAAAATTAAAATTACATCATGAATTTCATTTCATTCTTATTAAAAAAAAATCCTACCGCAGTTAAAATACATATCAAAACCAATCTTGGAATATTATAATTATTTTAGGCAGAAAAATGTTAGTCGGGTCAGTTAGTACATACATAAAATAATCTCAGATCATTCGTCGTGTATGTATTTTTAAGAAATTGCTTGTTTGCTAGCTGATCGAACATCTCCCCAAAGTATAGAATTCACTTAATATTTCGAAGTAGAAGAAGTGAACATATTTTAGACTGTTTTTCGAAGCATAAGACCGCCACTTAATAGTAATAAACACGTTCATGTTTATAGATATCAACTTTCAAAGAAAGGTGAAGTGTCATAACTCGTTCCTCGCATCGGTTTTCAAATGGTTTATTTATTTATTAATTCAATATGAACCAGCGCAACACCAAGGTTGCTTGACATGATCCAATAATATAATATAGAAAATAGTTAAAATATAATATCTTATAATAAAATATTAGATAATAATAATAAGATTAATAATAGTAATAAACGGATTAATAATAATAATAATACAAGAACAAAAAAATAAAAATAAAAATATAAAATAAATATCTGTTATGAGTATAGTTAACGAGATGCAAAGAACTCTAGACCCAACTTCTTAAAACGTGTAGTGGACCCAACTTTACGGATATTAAAAGGAACACTGTTCCATAACAAAACACCTCTGACTAAAAGGCTGTCTCTCATTATATTAGTATGATGTACCTCAACCATTAATATATCAGTTTTTTTAGAACAGGAAAATTTAAATTTACTTTTAAGATAATTAGGCGCATCATTATCCGTAAGAACATTATATATGAACCGCGTCACACGAAAATCGAGATGGTTTTTCAAAGACCTGCTAAAAATACTATTACTGACCAGAGAAACATGATCAAAGCGACCAAGATCATAGATATACTGCACACACCCATTTGAGATGCCTTTTACTTTATTTATCAATTGATAATTTAAATTAGAAAAAATAACATCACAATAAAGTAATGGACTTAAAACAAGGGAGCGATCTAATAAGATTCTGGTATCCCGCGGTACACCTAATCTGGGCATACTTAGACCAAGATTCTTAGCACAATGTGTGTACGAAACAATATATGAATCCACTTTAATAGGTAAGAAATCATCATAATCAAATTTTTCCCAAAAATAATAGCTTGGGATTTGGACAAATTAAGAGGAAGAGAATTTTCAAGAGCCCATTTATTAATTAGTTCCAAATCATTATTAATTCGCATTATCCCAGAATCAATTGAAGCCTTATTTGATCTATTTAATTTTAAATATATCTGAACATCATTAGCAAAAATGTGATGACTACATTGTAGATTCAACCTAGACAAGTCATTAATATACAATGAAAATAACAATGGACCCAGAATTGAACCCTGTGGACCACCTGCAGTCAGAGGAAGCACTGTGGAGTTACCATTCTCCGTAGACACAAATTGAAAACGATCATTTATATTGCATGTTATAAAATTTGCTACCTCACACGAAAATCCAAATTGGTGGCGAAGTTTCCTTTTCATAATTTCAAAGTTGATTGAATTAAATGCTTTTGAAAAGTCTAATAAGACTAATCCCATTGGCTTCTCTGAATCTATACAACTCCTAGCAAAATCAGTAACATCACTCAAAAGAGTGACTGTCTAAATTCCGATTGATAACTCGATACTAATTGATTATGCTGTATATATGAGCGTTGATCTGTTCAGATAATACCCTATCAAAAATCTTAGACACTGTCGACAAAAGCGAAATTGGGCGCATATCAGACGCTACTTGAGGATTCCTGATTTTTGGAATTGCTATCACCTTACTCAACTTCCATTGCTTAGGAAATATACCATTAGATATACGGGAATTAAATATATGAGTCAGGATCGGAAGTTTAGCAGGAAAAGAAAGTTTCAAAAATTTTAAGGGACCCATTGCTCCCGATTTAAATTACATAAGAGCTTTCAATATTGCATCTTCATCCACTTCTGAAAAAGGAAAAATATTATTAGACAGAGCATGATTGCCAAAAGTTCCATACATATCAAATAAATCATTATTTACAGAAGGTATACAATTGATACCGAAGATACAAATGAACAATTCAACACATGCGGATCAAATAAATTATAACAATTATTACCATTGATACAAAGTCCCTCGTCATTAATATTCCTCCAAAGTTCTTTAGTATTAAGACCCCTATCGAATCTAGATTTCATATAATGCTTCCTCGCATCCTTTACTAATCCTTTAATTCTCCTATCATAAAATTTTAACTTGTTTTTATTTTCAATAGAGTGTAAATTTTTCCAAGTTTTATAAACCAAATTACGAAGCTGCAGCGAATCCTTAATTTCCTTTGTGACCCATGGTAAGGTACAATACCTTATCTTTTTCACCACCATAGGGATGTGCCTATTCATAACATGTTTAAGTTCATTGTTCATGAATGCAACCTTATCATCAATATTGTTAAAATTGAGCAATACATTCATATCAATATTATCAATATTATTATTCAGCTCAAGAGGCTTCAATTGAGAATAATTTCGAAAGGTAAAAAATTCCTGATTCACAGCGAACCTGATATTGAAATTAGTAGCAATCATTTCATGATCAGCAACTCCTGGAAATTGCCAAAAATCCTTAGCCAGCACGGGTAAATTGGGAAAAATAAGATCCAAAAACGAACCACCACCATCACTTAATCGCGTAGGTTTAGTTTGAGGCGTGCTAAAGTTAAACTGCGAAAATAGTCCTTTAACAGTATAATACATTCCTGAGGTTTCAAAAGATCAATATTAAGGTCACCCATAAATATGACTGATTTATAATATAAGCAATCAATTAATGAGTTAATCCGGTTTAATTTCTTTTAGCTCCATCGACGAAGAAATAACTCTTAATTTGACAGATGAGAACAATTTAACTAACATCTGATGATTTCTTAAAAATACCTTCTCGAGAATATCCTCCTTATTTAGTCGTCTAGCCGTAAAGAATAATAATGAAGTCAATCTATTTAGATGTTTATTTACAAATAATGAAGAAGCAGGTAACATGGTATCCAAAATATCCAACTTAAGGTTGCCATCCTTAATACTTTTTAGGTAGAGATTACAAAATTCGAATTTTATGCCCGTTTAGAAAAACATACTACCCCAGGTGATACTCCTTCCCTCTTAATCCGAAAGCGTCTGCAAATATCATCCGATGACAAATTGGACATTCCAATATGACCAGCAATTTTAAGAATAAAATCACAATTGTCAATGTTCACGTTATTAGGCAGCCTCGAACAATTACAAAATTATTATTCTTTCTCCATTCATTATCCATTTTTGCATTTTAGTTTCCAGAAAAGAAATTCTCTCAGATAATTCATGTAAAAGAGAAGTTTTTTCACTAACAACTTCCTCAATTCTTTTATCAATATGCTTAGCAATATCATCACCATACCTTCGACCAGATATTATCAATAACCTCATCAATTATAACGCTTGGATCTTGATTTGGTAGCATAACATTATTCCGATTCAATTCATGAAGGGCAATGGATATTGCTTTTTCGTTTCACTGCTTATATTACTGTTGGCAACACAAATTTTTGCATATCCATTGTTCATTGGATTTCAAACATTCAAACTCCACAAGTGAAGCCGAGATACAATCACCGTGACACCAAGCATTACAGACGTCACAGCTTATCCAACCAAATGTTAATTCTTTCTTTTCACCGCATGATTTGCATTTGGACCCCATGATGAAAGTGAGGTTATGAACACCAACCAGCACGTTTAAGAGCAAAACGTAAGAAATGTTACAATTTAGTGCGGAATATAATGTTAAACTACTAGTAACAACCAAAGATCACTTCATATATTATTGTTACAATTATTAAATTTTTTAAAACTATTAAACTCAAATAAATCACAGACTAAAAATTTTACACAACCGTACATACAAATGTCAAACTCGAGATAATGGTTGTTAAGAATATAAATATTTCAATAATTTGTTGGGTAACACAGATTTTCAAATCATTGTTTTGTAAATCATTTCTTCTCTATTAAACACGAAGCTCTTAAAATTTTATAAAGAAAAGTTTACAATAAAAAAAAATGAGCACATTGTCACATGTCACTTTACTTAAAAAATAAAAAATAATTCCACAAAGCACAAAAAATATATCAACAGGTGTCAATAATACGACGAAGAGTTGTTTATTAGTATTATTTTCATGAAAAATCATTGTCAAAAATTTACAAATATACATTTTCAAGTTTATCAAGATTACAATTAAGAGAATAAAATTTATTGCCCCATTTCTTTGACACTTATTATGTGAATTCAGAAAATCATCCAATTTATTTATTTATTTATTTTTTTTTTGTGAACACACACACAGCATTTGGAAAGTTCATTGTATTGTGTTCGGTTTAATCTGAATTTCCATAATATCGATCATAATAACAAACAATACGGAAAAACAATGATTATACAAAATTTTGTACCTTTCACTTAATTTTATATTTATAAATCTGGGGGACCTGACAAAAATCGAGCACCTACTTCGAAACCAAACTTTTCCTCACGTCTATATAAAAAAAAATAATACGAGACATTAAACATATTTTTTACGTTTGGTATATACATACATACATAGGTACTCGTACTTAATTTAACCGTGCATAATTAAATAGAAAAGCAAACTTCTTTCAAAACCTTGAACTAATTCAAATTTTTATTCATCACGGCTATAAAATTCCTACATGCAATCATAAAATAAAAAAAAAGAAAATTTTATGCAACATACTGTGTGTCTTTTCTCTATACACCAGTGCACGTCTACATAAAACATAACAATTAATTGTTAAAGTAAAAACCTATTGGACTGGTTTTCGCGTTATAGGTCTGTGTCTAAGATATACAAAATGCACAATTTTTAATATATTTTCGTATCAACAATTCTGGTTCATGAGACATGAATGCGATTTTGTATTTTCATTTGATATAAATTAAAATTTTTAAAACATAAGCAAAAAAACGATTAAAGAAAACCTTTTTTATGTAATATCGTTCGTAATAATAAATGACGTGCCGGTAAAATTTCTATGTTGTATCAATTGCAGGTTAATAGTAGTATTTTTATTTTATTTCGCGATTGATCGCGATTTTATACTATTTTGTTGTTGTTGTTGTTGCGAGCGAGGTCTGGCTACATGCATAATATAAATACGAATGAAAATTTATAGTTTATTGTTGTTGTACGTAAAAAAGTTTGTAGCAATAATAAAATGGAAAAACGCGATCGGTGGTACAAGTATACAGATTTTTTTTTATATTTTCTATTCAAAATTACTTTAGGGCACAAAAGTCATGCTAGATTTTTATTATTTTTTTTAGAGAATTAGAGAATAAAATACGAGGAAAATGTAATTAAGAAAATCTCAACTGAACAGTTTTTCGTGGAAACTATTAATTTTAAACTTCTACTAAATACGGCTAAAACAGAAAACCTTTAGTCAAAAGCTCTTAACAATTATATTGTGTAACTTTGTTTGAAATTGGTAACGAATTGGGCATAAATTTGTATGATTGCCATATACTTTTTCCAATAAACTTATTAGATATTTCTATTGGACAGATTTATAAAATAAATCCTTAATAATAATAATAAATTGATAGAGTTGCTAAATCGGTTCTTATATATAGTTTTATGTATAGCTTATCGCAGACTATGTCAATATTGCTAATGTTTCATAAATTTTTAGTCAATTATTGTAAACCAACAACCACTCTAGTGATACGAGCTTATTGCAGTTCAGTCCAAACTTTGATGATATTGGCCATAATCTCGTTTCCAACAAACTCAGAATTCTGGTTTATAAAAATGTTGAACCTTTATCTTAGAGTTAAACATTACTCATTATTTATATCCTGCAGAAAAACTTATTCCAAATTCGTGACGGGATTGGAAGCTACATTATCTCAGGCACTTAACCAGACTATACATGATGAAATTTTATAAAGAAGTTACTAATGCTTGAATGCATTTTTAATTTCAGTCTGTATAAAACCAAGTTATTAAAATCCTGGTGAAAAATGACTCTGGTCCAAAATCATTTTTCTCGAGGTTTTGAAGGTGTCTGCTCCCAAAAATGAAAACTGAAAGTTTGTCCGTCCGTCTATATATCAAAAGCGGCTTATGTAGTTTTTTCACCAATGTTCTTTAATTTCTTAATTCAGAGAATTGAAATGCTTTTGGGGTCTCTACTCCAAGAGAATCGGATACCCGCCTTAGGAAATCACCTAATATGCACACTTTATCACGATATTTCTTTACATTTTTCCCATACGCTCGTGTAGTATAATGTTTGAAAGGTCTTGGATCAGACAACAATTTCGATGCAAGTTTAGTTCATAAATCCACCGTTTTGGGTTGATCGCATTTTTGTTTATTATAAAATAAATAAATGTGTGTCGTGTATTGTTGAAAAGGTCTTGAAGAAAGTACTCAAAACAATCGGTAGCTTAATAGATAATTATTAAATTATCGAATAATATAAATGGGGATGTATATCACTGAAAAGGTCTTTAAGAATGTCGTAAACTGTTCTGAAGCACCATAGTATTGAAGACTACCGTTGAAACGCTGGAAGCAGTTATATTTTTTTTCATTGCCATATATTATGTGAAAGGTCTTGGAGGCAGTTATACTTTTATTATTAGTGCTTTAGTTGCTACATGCACCATTTTTGCACTGGTAGCTAGCTATTAATTTATTATACAATATGTAAGTGTGGCGTGTCAATGAATATATCTTATAGAATATTACAAATTTAGCTGAAGCATATTGGTACTCGAAATTACCATTGTGGCGATGCGCGTGAAATATTTACTAAATCAATCCTAAGTGTAAAAATTTTTTAGGAAAGGTTTAGGAAAAATTTCACACTCCTACACACAGCCGTGAAATATTTCCTAACAAAATCCTATGTATACTAGTGTTAGTGAGAATAGTCTTAAAAGCGAACATTTAGGCGAGAAGATATTTTAGGGAAACTCTTATTTTAAAAAATATGGTAATTAGCTGATACAAAAGAAATAAAAAATTTAAATTAATTTGAACATAAAAATCATCTACAACTAAATTTTGCTGCAAATTTTGCCAAGTACTCATCAATTCCACTATGTTTCTCGGTTAGCCATATAAAATATCAATTTAATTTTTTGACCATCCACCATCAACTTTACTTTTTACCAATATAATAATTTTATTGAATCATCAACCACCATCTAATTACAAATGAGGAAATAAAATATGGTGATGGTGAAAGAGAAGAACTGAACTAAAAGTTCACTCAGATATGATATACGATATTAATTTAGATAGAATTTACACTCCTTTTCCAAATATGAACTAACAACAGATTGAACATTGTAGAAAGATATATCAAATACCAATGTCCATGTTAATTTTCAGAATTTTGTCATAGTTCTGGCATGGGCAAATATGGCCCCGAAACGTCTGAGTTATAATTTACAGTATTTTCGCCATTCAAACGATTACTAATCGAGATTTTTCCCGGTTCTCATCGATCCCGTTATGTATTCCAGACAGGTATATCAAATGCCAATCTTCATGTTAATTTTCAGAATTTTGTCATAGTTCTGGCATGGGCAAATATGGCCCCGAAACGTCTGAGTTATAATTTACAGTATTTTCGCCATTCAAACGATTACTAATCGAAATTTTGCCCGGTTTTCATCGATCCCGTTATGTATTCCAGACAAATATATCAAATGCCAATCTTCATGTTAATTTTCAGAATTTTGTCATAGTTCTGGCATGGGCAAATATGGCCCCGAAACGTCTGAGTTATAATTTACAGTATTTTCGCCATTCAAACGATTACTAATCGAGATTTTTCCCGGTTCTCATCGATCCCGTTTTGTATTCCAGACAGGTATATCAAATGCCAATCTTCATGTTAATTTTCAGAATTTTGTCATAGTTCTGGCATGGGCAAATATGGCCCCGAAACGTGTGAGTTATAATTTACAGTATTTTCGCCATTCAACGATTACTATTCGAGATTTTACCCGGTTCTCCCGTTATGTATTCCAGACAGATATATCAAATGCCAATGTCCATGATAATTTTCAGAATTTTGTCATAGTTCTGGCATGGGCAAATATGGCCCCGAAACGTGTGCGTTATAATTTACAGTATTTTCGCCATTCAAACGATTACTAATCGAGATTTTGTCCAGTTCTCATCGATCCCGTTATGTTTTCCAGAAAGATATATCAAATGCCAATGTCCATGTTAATTTTCAGAATTTTGTCATAGTTCTGGCATGGGCAAATATGGCCCCGAAACGTGTGAGTTATAATTTACAGTATTTTCGCCATTCAAACGATTACTAATCGAGATTTTGCCCAGTTCTCATCGATTCCGTTATGTATTCCAGACAGATATATCAAGTGCCAATGTCCATGTTAATTTTCAGAATTTTGTCATAGTTCTGGCATGGGCAAATATGGCCCCGAAACGTGTGAGTTATAATTTACAGTATTTTCGCCATTCAAACGATTACTAATCGAGATTTTTCCCGGTTCTCATCGATCCCGTTATGTATTCCAGACAGGTATATCAAATGCCAATCTTCATGTTAATTTTCAGAATTTTGTCATAGTTCTGGCATGGGCAAATATGGCCCCGAAACGTGTGAGTTATAATTTACAGTATTTTCGCCATTCAAACGATTACTAATCGAAATTTTGCCCGGTTCTCATCGATCCCGTTATGTATTCCAGACAGGTATATCAAATGCCAATGTCCATGATAATTTTCAGAATTTTGTCATAGTTCTGGCATGGGCAAATATGGCCCCGAAACGTGTGCGTTATAATTTACAGTATTTTCGCCATTCAAACGATTACTAATCGAGATTTTGTCCAGTTCTCATCGATCCCGTTATGTTTTCCAGAAAGATATATCAAATGCCAATGTCCATGTTAATTTTCAGAATTTTGTCATGTGTATAAAAAATTTTCTTTTGTACCGAGAAAGCAAACTCATGCAGATGTCAACTCTTCGGTTTTTGCTTTTTTCGGTCGGTTTATGAGGAATCCTTTTTCGTTCCGTTTGCATTTTTCCCATTGCATGCGATTGAACTGATATTGCAGTTTGACTCAGATTTTCATCCAGAAAAACTAGAAGTTCTTCGTCAGGCAAACGAATCATATCAAAAATTTATTTTTGTATGTGTTTTGAACCAACTTACACGTTTGTGCATTCTAACTTATTTTCGTCTAAAAAAATACTATACCTATACGCACAATTGTGTTGATTGTACGTCAAATCAAGGGAATTTTTTTCTTCAAAAAACGCCATTACATATTATGTTTCTTACTCACACATTTGTGTGGTTTGGAATTAAATTGAGCTAAACATTTATTTTTTTTGTTATAAAAAGGATTATATATCCCCACAAATGAGGGGAGTGAACTTTCTACATTTGTTTGGTATAGAGATATTGGGAGTAGATGGCCTCTTTTTTTCTAATAATTAACAAGTCGTAAACATCGTGAATGCCATTAAAAATAATATTTTGTCTATAAAAAGCCAAAATTTTAAATATTAATACAGACAAATTTCAAACTTCTTAATGATATTTTAAATAAAAATCGATAGTGCGTCAAGACTTGATAGATCAATTTTAGGAATCAACGTCCAATTTATTCAAAATCGCTAAAACTGTAATGGAGTTAAGTTTAAATCAAGTTTATATAATTACGTCTGATAATGATGCCAACACGTTAAAAGCAGGTGCACTGCTAGGCGAAGATCAAAGCATTCAAAATCAAAATAAGGAGAATTTAATTATATGGGACGGAACCGACGAAACCGAATTTTACAAGTTACACATACTATACATCATTGATGACGAATTTTTATTTGATCTCGAGTATGTACTAGAAATTGTCAAGTGCCAGCACAGTTTTCTAAAAGTAATTCGTTGTGGTGCACACACGCTGCAATTGGCTGTTTGTGATATTTCGAGAGATAGCTCGTTTAAAGGCACAATCGAGAAAGCAAGACAAGTTGTAAAGAAACTCCGAACGAATACAGTGTTAGATTTATTGAAGCTGGAAAATTATAAAAAAAGACAGGAAAGGTTCTGAGCCGAACTCTATAAGCATTTTTGTTCCTTATAAAGAACTAAGTGGATATAATATTAAGAGGAATAAAATTATCTTGATACACTTTAGAAGTATTTAATTATTTTTGTATATTTATTAGTTGATATTATTCAATCTTAAAAGTAACGGCTTATGGTAAGAATACATAGATTCGTATTGATAAAAATCAATATCATATATTCAAATTTGACGAAAATTGCATCAATTGCTGTTCATCCATCAGTGGTTGATCCGAAATTTGAAATTAAATGTAATTTGAAATTATGAAACAAAAACTTCCAAATCATCATTTATTAAAAAATTATGATTGACCCGCACCACTATACCGCATCAACTCCCACACACATACACACATCCACACAAACCCTCATCCATCAAATCCTAAATTCCCACACCAACCACAAAATACCTCATCCCAACCCCTCCACCTCCCATACCAACACTCCTACAACCCCTATAACCACACCACCCACACAAACCTACATCCACACGAGATATATTTTTATTCCACTGTGAAAGCAAAATAGAATAGAACATAAAACAAATTCTATCAATTTTAAGGAGGAGGAGAATGAGGAGAACCACAAAATGGAGGCCACAAAAAATTATGAAATATTTAGTAGACCGCGAGTAACAAAGGTTAAGAACCACTGCTAATGTTATAAACCCCGTAAAAGCGAAGGTTCATGTAGAAATTTTGTCTGATTGGTTGAAGGTCGGCCATATTTTTTTTTATTGTATACCAAAAAATAAAAATTGAATATTGCTCAATTTCGTATAAGATTAAAAATTTTGACGTCACTGAGAACAAAAGAATTCGTATTCTAAAATATAAAAAACAAAAATAAAAACAATTTTTAGGTAGCTATCTTGCTTTATAAAATGTCAAAAAATATTCATGCATGTCAGACAAAATTTTTACATGAATCACCGCCTTAATAATCAATTTTTGCAAATCAAATTGATAAGTTTTAGACGGGGTGCTGAAGTTCATAATCTTTCGCAAAATTACAATTAATGAAATTTTAAGATTTATTTTTATAAAAACTTGGCCATCTAAAGACCTCATATACATTAAAAAATGTATCTCTCATTTGTTAGTGAACCAGTTGTTTCAAAGTAAAATCTTAGCATCCTTAGTTTAGATGTCATGAGATTTTTGGTATTTTTTATTTCTCAACTCATCACAACTTATCCTCTATTTGCTGTTTGCTATGCATAGATGCAGGCATTTAAATTATTATTACCATGCATTGTTGTTTGATCTATCAGATTTTTTTTCGATTTATCGTTCCACCTTAGGTAAGATCGATAAGGTATACCAACTGTATTTTTATTTTCAGTTTTTTTAAAGTCGTCAGTTTTCATAATCTTAATCCATTTTACATAGCCCCACAATCATAATTCATAATAATTTTAACCTATTAAAGAAATACAATTTTGTTAAAATACAATTTATGAAACTACGTGTTACTTTCACTATATTAAGACAAAGTCAACGTTTGGCTCTCATAAAAAGTTGCACTAGTTGCACTCTGGAAAATAGTTTAAAACAACAATTTTTAAAAAAATCTTTAAAAATTAATCAGCAATCATTCAAATAAATCAAATTGATCTTTTTTAAATGTATGGAACGTCAAGGGTCGCAATGAATACGCGTTGCCAATTATTGTGTTAGAAATGATAATTGAATATATTTTTTTTTACAAATGTGAATATTTATTTATATATTGTGCACGATGACAGGAGGACTAATTGCTGGAAAACATTAAAGAAAAACAGACAAGAAATAAAATCAATATAATGATAAATAAAATTCACCTTACATCGCGCGCCAGCATACCCAAAGGGTTAACACACGAAGAAAATTGTCTTCGCTACGGTCATGAAATGCAACTTTTTTTTATAATTAATTCTTTTCTTTGTTATCTCTATATAATATACTCGTACATATATTCATATCTCAAGAAAAGAGATAATCAATTAAAATTATAAAATAAATATAATAAATTATTTTATTATGATTGATTGAAAAATATAAATAATAACAAGTGTATAAATATATTTAATTTATTATTATTATTTTTTTTGTATAAATGCAAAAATAATCTTTCATTTGCGACTTGTGCGCAAAGTGTAATTTGTATTATGATTAATTATTATTTATTATCATCGCAAGCGTGAGGGCATTTTATGATTTGTAATTTGATGACGGTAAATCAATATTTTGTATTTATAATTCGCGCGTACTCCAATTATTTATAAACGTGTGAAAAAAAAATTATTTTGTTTACAACGATGATAAATGACGTTTTCATATAAGATGAGTTGGGAACTTCTTTGAGTTTGTAAAAAGTGTGTGCTAAATTAGGTCGGGCTATAATATAATATTGTTTATTTTAGAGTACCTCAATAATAATAATAATAATAATATTAAAATAAATATAATTAAATAATTGTGTATTATATATAGAGGGTTTCTCTTTCATACAAAACATTAATTTACTTAAAATTTTATTATAAACTTATAAGAATAAAATCGTGACTTAGCACACCGTGACAGCCTTTGGCATCCCTCTAAGCTTATTTATATATATATACTATATGTATATTGTGGTACGACTTTTCTCTCTCGCGATACATGTTCGGTGTAGGCCCCCTACATGTTTAACACAAAAATAAAATATTTCTTTCGTGCATGTCCGCGGTCGCATATCACATAAAAGAAATTTGTTTATTTTGTTAGGTTTATGATATGCGCAGACAAAGAAAACTCATCTTCTGCGTTTACATTATCTACTCGTTAATGGTAAATTTTCTATTTCTATAAAAAAAATTAAAATTTATATATCCATAAAATAAATATTATATTTTTTTAGCTTAGCTACTGATTATTCAATAACCATAACAATAATAATAATTATAGTAATCAAAGATGTTATCTCTCTTAGTAATCTCTATAATAATAAGACAACATGTGTATGTGTATGAGCGATCATCATTATCAACATATGATTACATATATGTGCACGATGTATGTTTTCTTCTATCCGCGATTATTGATTATCACGCCATAAAAATATAAGAAAATAATAGAAATTGAAGACTCTTATAAAATTGTAAAAAAATGTTTTTATATGACTATCTCATAGGTGCGCGCATACAATGTTGACAATTACATGAATTGACATATAACAAAGTATTTGATTGAATTTATTGATTATAATATTACTACTCTTACTATTTTATGTAAAAATGTAATTATTTGATTTTTATCAGAACAAATTAACAATTATACGCCTGGGAAAATTTAGATGAATGGAGGTAAAAGTTGTTGGTTTAAGGGGGATATAACATGGCGGAAAATATTTTATATTGTGACAACCGGGGGCCCTATTTAAATGCATGACGTATCCTGTCTTAGGTAAATACGTATAAGTATATTTGATATGCATGTGAAGTTAGACCTAACTATAGTATAGAACTAACTTTAGGACTATGTAATGTAGCTCAAACTTCACACGCTTGTATACGCGTTTGAAGTTAGAACTAAATTAATCCTAACTCAACAAAAACAGGCGAAAATTTGTATGTAGTGGTTAAAACATAAAATAAGAATGCCATTTAGGCGAAATATTGAATTTGTTAGCAATTGTAATTTCAATTTATAATAAATAATCAGAAGTACATTATTAGGATGGGATATAAGAATTTAGGATTTTCTTAAGAAATTGAATATCGCGAGACATGGTTAGGTCTAGACTATCTTTATATTCCAAATTATTCGAAAAACTTATTAATCTAGTACTTTCAAAAGTATCCGAAAATTTCGAACAATTTAATGTTTTCCCATAAATAACGGGAAATCAAATTCAAAATATTTTTCTCATTTTTTTAAAATTCAAGGTCCGAAATATTTTTATTAGTCTAGTGCGTAGTTTAAAGTGATAAAGACAGTGATACAGTGTTAGTGTGTGATACATAGTTTGTTTTTACTTATCGTGACATAAGGTTTGGTTCATATGCATAGTCGTATAAAACGGGGAAGCACCAAAATTTAAAAATCTTAAATTTTTGATGCGGGTGAAGTATGTCTGTTCAAAAAATACCCAAATCTGTTGTATGCAACAAACGCTGCGTAAATTTTTGTGTGATTCACGTTAGAAATCCACGGTTTTCTTAGTTCGTCGAGTAGTATTTGATTGTACAATTTTATGCGTCTAACGGTAATACTTGGGCATAATGTATTTTGGGAGATGATGTGGGATTTCTGACGTAATTAACACACGAGAAATCCTATAGATCCGTTTAATGATTAAAGCATATGTTTTGCTTTAGTTTAATTGTGCAAAACTGTGCATGTCAAAAACAATTTAGTACTCTTCCAGAATTTGTCAGGAGTTTTCCTAGACCGGCTATATCTGCTTATTTACATGCGATATGTACAATGCCTATTGAAGTAATGTTTAGACAAAATTTATATAACCTGATAAGACCAGAATTGGATGGAGTTCAGTTCACTCCATATCAGCTTGAATTAATAATATCGAAACTCTTAATTCAACCCTAATTTCAAAAGATCAAATTCTGAAAATTTTTGTATGGTTGATTTAGATCAATTATTATGATTGTGTTATTCGCTATCATAAGGGTCTTGTAAGTGTGATTCTGGGTTAAGTAACTTGTTTAAGTGATTTCATTAATAAAAGGTTAGATTTCCAGAAATCGACCATACAAAAATTTTCAGAATTTGTTTTTTTGAAATAAGGGTTTAATTTAATCTTTAATCTTTACTTTAACCTACAATATTTTAAACTTATTGATCAGATTTTTTTAATTAAAACTTTCTTTAATTTAACAATTTTACTATGATATTTTTGAAAACTTACTGTTACTTATAGTGTAATGCAACAGTCTATCTAGACTATCTGAATAATTCCAATCACACAAATTGGAATAAAAGTTTTTCTTACTACTTTTAATCCCGAATTTATTACAGTTACGGTGCAGGTTAAATTATAAGCTAAACCGACCATTCGTTCCTCGAAAACGGAAACTGTTTTAAAATTGGGATTTGTTGTAATAATATGTAATACATTATAGTATAGGTTTCATTGAGGCGGGTTAAATGGTCGGTACAGGTTTACAACACTGGCTTTGACCACTTTTCAATTAAATAAAACTTTATAATTTCAATTAGAATTTTTTTTTTACAATTTTATTACAAGTCAATATATTCAATCATAATTCATTGATGCTTAAAAAGGCACCTCTATAGAGCTGTCATATGTAGTGATAATTAAATCGACTTGTATTTACTACCTTAAAAATCCCAAAATATTGTATCATGCAGTACAATCTCGTATCAGAAATAGGTATCTACGATTTTATTACAACACACCCCTAAAAATCAGTAACAATGCATTGAATTACAAGTCTGTACAAGCAATGGTTAACAACTCAAAGATTATAATTAATTTTGAAGGATATAGCCTGTTGTAATAAATTCGGCAGTAAATTGGTGTAGTAGTAGTTTCCAGCGTACATATTTCTCTTAGAAAAAACTAACAAATATTTTTATTTCTAATCGTGCTTTAGATTTTATGATTTCTGTGCAAAATTTGTTGCATGGATCAAATTTGTTTTTTTTGGACATATTTCTCTTTAACAATTTTTCTGAATATTATTCATTACTTTTCAGTCAATTAATTTATTAAATAAACCAATTAATTATTTCAACAAAACATCTGTGCATCAAATTCAACAATACATCAATTAAAAGATAATACTCTTAAAGTTACTGTGAGTCATACAACTCTAAAACAACAATATCTAATTAACAAAAATATTACAAAGCTTAATTTCGATGGCTTATTGAAAGCTTTAAATATTGTATATACCTTAATGAAGGATCTTAGACGATTTTCTGCTGAGTCAAAAAAAATTTGTTCAATTTTGAAAATAACGAATTTCACTCAGAACTACAGGAAGATGCATTATATATGGAATCGTAAAATTAAGAATATCCAACGAAACCCCAAATTAATCAACAATTTGAGTTTCTGAATAAGTCAAGTTCATGAAATGAATTCTGCATTGAAAACGGTGGCTTACCCTTAAGCGAATCCCATAGACCAGCTTCGACAATGAATTACAATACAGTTTCTTCACCCTCTAATGTCGAAATAATAACATTTTTGACAAACATATTAAGTCTTGAGATATTCAATTTCTTATTATCTCTTCTTCGTTAATTGTAAAATATTAATTCTTTCAATTTATAATAAATAATAATAAATTATATTTATATTATTAATATTATTATTTATTATAAATTGAAATTGAAATTATATTAGTTCACAAATTCAATATTTCTCCTAAATGACATACTTGGTTTACTTTTTTTACCAATACTTATAAATTTTCGTTTTTTTTTTTGGTTTAGGATTTTGTTAGGTCTAACTGCAAACGCATATATTTGATTTGATTGACAAATTGGGTCCTAGGTTTTTTTAGTAGCTCGGACGTAAATGTAGTGGTTTTCTTCTGGATTCCACTTAAAACTCTAAAAACTTGGATGTCTTTTATATAACTAAACTTTAACCTAAATGTTGAACTTAAATATTGTGCTTAATACTTGGGGTTTGCTTTAAAATTACAATTTTATTTTAAAACACGATAAATGGAACCCTGAAAGATATATTACACGAAATTCCGCAAAATACTGAAATATGTTGAAATCAACTAGTTTCAACATTTGTGCATTAATCATTTCGTTTTGAAATATGTTTACTACCTGTTACATAATATAGTTATCGATTGAAATGTTTTTTTGATGCAGTAGTTTGTTACATCGATTACAAGCGCGCCTCTACCAACATAACTAGGGATGTGCGATGCGTCTCGTTTTGCGGTTATTCTGTTATAAATGTGACAAAGGATTAACATACTATCTGAAATGATTTAAGCGCTCCGAACATAAAAAAAATCGGGTGAAAAGAGGATCGATAATGTTTTGAAAAGAATGGGGAAATTAGAAGAGACTCTGGCAACACTGGTTCATGCCTTGTTCCACTAACATCTACTTCACTTCAAGTTTGGTTGTCAAAGCGTTCACACCTATTGAAAAATTGTGCGATTACATCGAAAAAAATTAAAATAAATATAAAATTTTAAATACCAAATAAAAGGAAAAAATAAATTATAATAAACTTAGATTTCTTTGGTCATAAGTGAATTTAAGTTATAATTTATAATTGTTTTTAAAAATTGGACTGTATTTGGTGCTACATGTAGCGTGTGCTCCAACAACATCACCAAAGGGAGATTTCCTGGAATAAAATGTGGGGCTCATGTGGAATATTTTTTCACATTAAGTGTGCTCGCATATCTGATGAGCTTCTTCAGGGCATTAACAATCGGTCGGCAAACTGGTTATGTGAGGATTGCCGAGCAACGTCGAATCAATCTGTAATGATCGATGACGGTGATTCCCCGGATACAACGAACAGTGTGCTTAGTTTTTCTGATATCATGATTCAGCTTAAACTTATGGAAAGAAAGCATTGGATGAAGTGAAAGCAATTGGATGAAGTGAAAGCAATTGTATCTTCACTAATGTCGGAACAATCTGCTTAAACATTAATTAATCCAAATTCGCACTACTAATGTAAAATTCGTTCTCTGTATGCAAAATTCACGAAATAAATATATAAAGAAGTTATGAAAAATGCTTGGTTCATTAATATTATAAATTGCCCTTCATTAATTTGTAAGAGTAATTATTTCAATTCGAAATTGTATGGAATAGTTTCCAATACTTAGAAAAACCTTCTGTGGATTGGTATTTTTTTTAAATTACAAATTTAATGTATTTAACATAATGTTAATGATTGAAGTTCACGTAAGTTTCTAGTTTTATTTTTGCAAGGTACATAAATCGAGAACCAATTCATTATAAATATGTATCAACTCATCAATTTACGTTTGACCTTAATTAAATTCCAGCATACCGCACGTGTATCAAAAAAAAACAATTCTCATGCAATTAAAATATAAAACAAGAGCAGTTCCATTGTTGCCATATCACTTTTACTAAACAACTGCAATTTTGATAAAAATATGCTGAAAACAAATTGATTATCGGAAATGTCTAACGAACAAACAGCAAAAATCCATACGTTTACAAAAAACTGTTTTATTAGTAGTACGTAGCGTATTAATATATGTACCTAAACCATGCATCACCACGATACACGATTTAGGTACATGTATCAATCAGTATTAAATTCGATTCTCAGTATTAAATTATGTAAAACAATTTTTTATTTTGATTTCAGCGATAGGACCTAGCTATCATTTCTTTGCATTTCTGCGTAATATTGGAAATTTAATTTGAAAATGGCTTTAAAACTATGTCATAATATAAAAACCAGTAACTCATAATAATAATTAAATAGAGTTTAAATTTATAAGTAATTGTAAAAAAAACTAAACATTTTGTCATTAAATTTTATAGAAAAAAAAAAATGTTTTTGTGGCAACATTGTGGAATTGGCCAATAAATTGTATTAAACCTACTTGAATAGTACATTGCAATGTATTTTTCATTTTCATGCAAGCTTAATAGTTATCTTAAACTGTAAGCAACATTCTTTCTTATTATTGTTTAACAATTTGTATTTTAACATATTTAAATAGATATGCTGTTACGATCCGCGTTGCATATCGTCACAAGGTGTGCTTTCATACCCCTGACTTATTTTGGTTGTGTAGAATTGGGTTAACGGATGAAGAAATGTTTGGAGACAAACGAAAAATCAGTTACCTAATTGTTTATAAAAGCCATGGTAAACGATTGAAAGGGAACAAAAAGTAAAAAGAAACGTGGTCGTTCAGTCGTGTGTTGAGAAATAAAAATTGAAGATTAAAAAGAGGCAAAAATGGCCGAAATTAATTTAGAAACCGTGCCATCGATAATTTAGAATAAACAAAAAAACAACAAAAAAAAATTTAAATTAATTTATTAAAATGTTAAGTTTAGAATAATAATTAGTAATAATTAGTGAATAATCTTATAATAATAATAATAATAATACAAAGACATTGTATAATACTGGTATGGTGTAAAAAGACAGTGCGTAAAGACAATTTTATGTAAAGAAATCAGTGCCTAATAAAACTTATAGTGTTGAAACCTAAATTCTAGGTAGTACCTCAACTATAATAATCTAATAGTGATTAAGAGTACAGTGTAACAAAATATAGTTACGAGAAAACTAAAATTATTAATTGTGTATGTCGTGATTTGTGGTAACCGGTAATAAGTGTTTGAGACGGATGATGCAAATTTAGTTCATACTCACAAATAATATAAATTAACTAAATACCACAGAATAAACCAGTTACATGCATATATGGTCGCATCAGTTGCATTTGGGCATACATATAATAATACATATTTGTGAAATAATTTGTGCAAAAATAATAACAACAGTAATTATGGAAAATTATATCTCAAGTTGAAATGAGTTAGTTGTCGGTACCGTTAGCACACACCGCTTAAAATTGGAAGGACATGGAATCATCGATGAAAATTCATCAATCAACACCTTCAGCCTTCAACATTACCATCACGCAACATTTTCAACAATCAGGTGAACAAACGTTATTTTTTTTCCCCCTTGTAAAAGCTTTGTTATATATATATAGTACTTATGTAGGTTAATTTTTTGCGACATTAGAATAGTTGTAGTGTAGAATATATTTAGTGTTAAGTTTAGAGTAGCAAGGTGTAGGGTAGCTAGTTTTTATGGTATTTATATACATATATATACATATATTGATTATAATTTTTTTTTGTTTATGGTTTATTTACGTATTTTTTATTAAATTTATGAATTCCGAATTTGAATTTTTGCTTCTTTTTATTCATAAACAAACAATGTCGAACTAGTAGCCGAAATTATTGGAGGATGATCTAGAGAGTAGGTATAAATGGCGAGGTGAGTTGGTCATGGTCCTTTATAATTGATCCCTTTTCCTAATCTTCGTCCTGCGTTCTAAAACTCCTGTTAACAGAGCGAAAATAAACCAGCGAGATGAGACATCGAGATTGCTCCGTCGTTGACTTCTAGTCGCTCTCGTTACAATGCGTTACAAAATCACAATTTCAATTAATTTCGTGCACCTAAAATAATTGATATGTAAATAAATGCATTAACAATGTAACATGTTCAAAACAACGATATAGAACGATCTACATATTTTATAAAACGAACGAATGCGGTTTCCTATATTACTACGAGACCGGTATGGATATACAGAGAGAACTAAAAATAACAAAACAACTACAGTAAACATACATATTGCGCAAACAAAATTTAAATTATTTTCTAAATACATAATCGAATTTAATAATTTTTTTTTGCAAAACAGAAAAGGATTACATTAAAATATCAAACATTAACTGGTATTTTAAATAATTATACACTTAAAATATATAATTTTAGTACGCAGAATGGCTTTGGAACAATGGCAGCTGTTCTTAAAGCCAACGTAACATTACGTCCGTCTGTACACTAAAGAGATGTTGCGACTTTGCGAGTTGAGTTTCGAAAGTAAGAATTTTAGTTTCTCTTTATAATGTGAGTGGCTTGTTAGAACGACGGATAAGTCGATTTATAAATATTTTGTTTGCTAAAAGTGATAAAACTGAATTTTTAATTTGTTGGCCCTATCTGGTAAGTAAAATATTTAATAATAAATTTATTAAAAACGTGTTATTATATTTAATAAATTAATTGAATTGTGCTTTGTGTGGATTAATGTGACGATTCGAATCTAAGGACGTTAAAATTAATTTCTGAATATAATGCTTATATGGCGGCGATGTTATTTAAGTTTAACTACACAAAATTTAATTTGATACGTCATATATTTTTATTTTTCAAGTTAATCTTGTTGGTTTAATAATGACAATTTCTGCCGTTGAGGTTAATTGCATCTAAAACTTAATTCCTGTTCAATAATCATTTTAAATTATTTCGTATGGATTTCTATATAATTTGAAAATGGCGGACTGATATGGAGGCGGTTTTTATTTTATATTTGTTTTCGAACTATCGCAATCCATCGTATTGGATACAATAATAATATCTTGGAATAGTTTATAATTAAAATGAGAAAGACATTGTTAATGTTAAGGTATTAATGGTACTATTTGTTATTTATTTATAAATTATTATGGCGGACATTTTTAACCCTTTGTGCTCGATTTATTTTGAAAGTTGTTGGGTGTCAACTTGTATTATTTTTAGCTAAATGAATTAAAATAATTTACAGTGGTAGAATAAAATACAAACGTATAATATAAATATATTTATTTTATTTATTACTATTATTTTATAATAGTAATAAATAAAATAAATACACAGTTTTAATTTTTGTAATCTTTTACAGTATGGTACTTTCGTAAATTTATATTGTCACCTCCAGTGTGGCATACGAGTACAAAGGGTTAATAGTTTAATGGTTTTATTTAGTTTACTCTATTATTGTATTATACACCGGGTTTGAAATAGAGGCTACAAATTATGGCCCATTTTCTATTGTAAAATTCTATAAACTATAACTTGGCCTTCCTGATATATTATTACAATAGCATGTAAAAACATATGAAAATAACAAATTAATTCACTTATGAGCTGAGTTATACTCATTTGGTAGATGCTTAACATTAACATTCTATCACATTATAATTTTTATAGATAAAGTGAATCGTGAGAAAGCAGTATGAACTCGTCATCAATGCATCCCTTTAGTGATAGCTTAAACAATTATAATTTTCCATATGAACCTCCATCCGTACAAGTAGCAATAGTTGAAGCTGGTGGAACAACAGTTTTTGATGAAATCGATTCGAGCCATAATGAGTTGAAAGAACTTTGGAATTTGAAACATTTGTTCAATTTTTAACCATCGAAGAGATAAGGATATCGACTTTAAGATGTATTAACCTTCATCCGTCCCTCAAAATTAATAACACTAAAGTTCCTCGAGGCCAAAATGGACCCATATGTATTTGCTTAAAAAACCATCAGAAAATATTTTTCAAATTTTATTTCAAATTTTATTAATAAAAGAAAAGAATAAATACAATATAGATTAATTAATTTTTTTTAATTATAGTTGCTAAATTTAGTTTTTTGGTACACTGTTGACATACATATATGGTTGGTATGAGCCTTACATATAAATTTAAGTACAAATAAAACATTTACATGTATGTTGGTTGTCCGATTTAAGGCAGCGGTAACAGCGTCCCTGTTTTCGGTCACCTACCGTACTAGCTGACGTTCCTGGTGATGTTTGTTCCGCTTGTGAGGCTGCAATATCCGTGATTAAATTGCGGCTTCCTATGGAGATAAACTCTTCTCTCAATTTCACCTTTTATCAATGCGTCACCAAGTATTTCAATATAGGCGTCTTCTATGGTGTTTTTGTATATTCCATTTAGGGCAAACGGTGGTGAAGAACACGAATGCATTGATAACAGATATATCCAAAATGTTGGCGAACACAACTATCGGCCATCTATTCGTTTTTCTAATAGAGGTATAGCAAGCAATCTTTTTATCGATAGTGTCGACTCCGCCTTTTGTCTCTTTGTAGTCCAAAATTATAATTGGTTTTTTCCCGGCGTCATTAGCGACTTCATTACGGTTATGGAATGTGCTTTGCAAAACAACGCACTTGTTCTTCTTCGGAATATAAGACACCATAGCTGTCTCTTTGGTAAATGCAAATACTGATGAAAATACAGGTTTGCCCTTTACATCTAGAAGTACAGGCGGAATCGATGTTTTGTTTTTTCTTATCGTTCCAATCATCGTCATATGTCGTTTCAGCAACATTTGTCTAAGTTCGTACGACGTGAGAAAATTATCAATCGTTACAATTCTGCCCTTTAATTGAGTTGTACACAAATCAAGTAATAC
The DNA here is from genome assembly GCA_947310385.1 of Nephrotoma appendiculata. NCBI lineage: Eukaryota > Metazoa > Arthropoda > Insecta > Diptera > Tipulidae > Nephrotoma > Nephrotoma appendiculata. The sequence continues at coordinate 278,329,055 of OX371223.1, forward strand.
GCGTAATCCTTGATTTCTTTTCGGAGCCGCGTTAGCTGCCTTTCCTGTATAAACTTGTATATTCCAAGCGTACGTGTTTTTGTTATCGCAAAGTATCCAAAATTTGATACCGTACTTTGCAGGTTTGTTTGGCATGTATTGACGAAATGGGCACCTTCCACGAAACCCGACTAATTGTTCATCGACGGTCACATTCTCACCTGGGTTGTATAAGTTCGGCAATATTTCCACCCATTTATCCCACAACTCTCGAATCGGGGCCATTTTATCCATGATTCTGCGAGTAGCTCGTGTGCTGCGATCATCAAATCTTATTACTCTTGAAATGACGTTGAATCGTTTCAACGACATAGTGGCCCGAAAAACATGACGACCTTAGTGCTCATGCCACAAATTTTCAGCGCTTCATTATTTGATTTATACGCGCCAGCTGATATCAACAGGCCAATATACGCTTCAAGTTCAATGTAATCCAATGCATTTCAGTCGGCTCCATATACCCGTATTCCTTCCAAGTTCGTATTATCAATAACACATTTTTCAATGCCTTTTGTGATTAGTAGTTGAAAGGCTGACAGTTCATTCGAAATACGTGTAATTGCATATCTAGTAATTCCCGGAGTAAGGACTATTATATTCGAGGATGAAGTTCGGCCACTCTGAGGAAACGAACTAGATTTTCATTGAATATGCTTATCTTTTGATAAGTATGACGACTGCGGCTCTTCAAGACAAACATCGTCCAAACTATCGTCTGAATCTTGATCAAATTCCACATGATCGGACAATTCAGAACACGTATCATCGTCAGAGAATTCAGCACTGGAAGCCATTTTGTACTCGTGTGTTCGTATCACCTTACAAAGTATATCGTTTTCCAAATCGCAGGTTATACAAATTTATATTATAAATACCACTTACCTTTCTTTATAAAGGGTTATCCAATTCAAGCTTGATAAAGTAAACTTAAAAAAAACACACAAAATATTCGGAATGTATTGTAATTTTTATTTCATTTTACAGATTGATCCTTGCCATTTTTAGTTAAACAAGATATCATTCAAATGTCCTCCACGGGACTTCTTACAGGCCTTGATTCTTTTGAGGTAATTTTCAATGACTTTTCGGCACATTTCGGGCGGTATCTCGGCCATTACCTTACGAATATTAGTTTTCAATTCGTCAAGAGTTTGAGGATTGTTTGCGTAAACACGATCTTTCGCGTAGCCCCACAAAAAGAAATCCAAAGGCGTTAAATCACAGGATCTTGGAGGCCAATTGACATCAGCCAATCGCGAAATCAAACGTCCAGGAAATTTCTCTTGCAAAAGATCTCGATTTGCGCGTGTTACGTGACTGGTTGCTCCATCCTGCTGGAACCACATATCGTCAAGATCATAATCTTCGATTTTCGTAAAAAAATAATCGGTTAACATGCGGCCATAGCGCTCAGAATTGACGGTAACGGTTCGTCCATGGTTGTTCTCAAAAAAATACGGCCCAATCACACCACCAGACCACAATGCGCACCAAACAGTGACTTTTTCCGGGTGTAATGGCTTCTCTACAATCAATTGTGGATTTTCTGAGCCCCAAATTCTACAGTTTTGCTTATTAACGTATCCACCAAGCGAAAAATGAGCTTCATCACTGAAGAAAATTTTGTTCGAAAAATCAGCATCAGCAGATTTAATAATTTTAACGCGTTGGTCGATTGTTAAATGCTCCATATTCTTAAATGGCAGAATGTCAACTAAATAAATGACAGCGTACTTGACGTTTATCTTTGACAGATGTCGAGATACAGATTTCTACTTTATCAACCTTGAATTGGATAACCCTGTATAATATATGTATGTTTCGTTTTCGAAATTACTTGCTTAGTTTATCAAGCTAAAACTATACACAATCAAAAAAAAAAACTGGACGACTAATTTATTCCAAACAAATAACTTCGCAAAGGAGAAAATTACAAAATCGCAGAGTACAGTTTTCGACACGGACATACTATACATAAAATCGTCGAAAACTCAAGGAATAAAACAAAATATAAATAACACAAATATTATTCTGTGATTTCCCTAAATATATGAAATATGTTTGTAAAGAATATAATATAATTATATTAATACAAGTAACAACTAAAAATTTTAAATTACCATGGGTCATTTTGGACCCCGAGGATACTTAGTGTTCTTTTTTTTATACCAGTGTAACGGTACATCGCAGATTATTAAATTTTTGTATAATGCGTATTTATATCAAAACAAACAAAGTCACTAAGTCACAAGTTAGAGACTTTTATATTTATCCGAATATTTAAAAATATAAGTTCATTTGGGTCAAAATGGACCCGAGGGACGGAAGAAGGTTAAGCCACAAATTATAAAATTGATGTTCGTTAAATATAATTTTAAAATAGGAGATATGGCGCGATTTGGCCAAAATTTAGAAAATTGGCATACTAGTATTGGTATACCCTATTATGATTACTCAGCTCGTCCAATAATTAAAAATAGTGGGCCATCACACTTAGATAATGTTGTGTGTACGACCCAACCAAAACTATCAATGCCGGAAAACTCGCTTACTCCGGTTATAACAAATCGAACCAACAGTAATTTATCGGATTCGAGATGCTCAGTAACTTTAGCAGACATTTTAAGAACGAAAACAAATGGTCAGGCAATACAAGAATATTATTCCAAACATACAAAATTAGAGGGTGTACATCGAGCTTGCTTAATAAAAACCATTGCAGAGCATTTCGGTAATAATAACCTTCATATGGCTTTGGAAACCAGCTATCGTGTCGAGCAAGAAATTTGTAAATTTGCAAACCGAAAATCCGATTTTTTTCAATTTTATAAAATTTTTTGCTTTATATTAACAACACAAAGTATTTTTTTGTTAACGAAATTTAGTTTCAACCGTAGGATAATACTCCTTATGTTTTACTTAAAGTTTAGTTTTATGAATTCTGCAATTTATTTAATTCTTTAAATTAATTTAATAAATATTTTATTTTATTACCTATATTTTTTATCTTTAATTAATTGTTCACTACATGAGCGTGTTGGGCAAATTGAATTTGTTGAAATATTTTCCTATCTTATAATATTTAGAACACAATATTAAATTTATATGTAGGTTTACAAGTATTATAATCGATTATATCGAGATGTAAAAAATGTAATATACTCACTTATTATATACGAGTAACACATACAGTACATTAAATAAATAATAATTATATTGTATTAATTTGATTTATTAAATTTATATATAAATAAATAATATATATATATATATATATATATATATATATATATATATATATATATATATATATATATATATATATATATATATATATATATATATATATATAATTCATATTATTTATTAATTATTTCCTTGATATTAATATTTCATAGATTTTTCTTATTGATCAAGTTTTTAATGATAAAAATCATTTATTAATATAATAAATCTAAAGCGATATTTTAAATCACATTTTCATGAATTTAAGGATTTCTTTCATTGATTTTTATGTAACGATTACATTATTGTCAAGCATACATAATTTATTATTATAACTTATTTCATTAACTTTAAGATTGATTTCATCATCGGCAGCAAATTATTAATTTAAAGTATGAACTATTTACACCAATTCAATGAAGCGTACATCGAAGTTGATATGTCGTTTTTTAGTACAATGAACATAATTTTGAAAGTCTTACTTATTATTAATGTACTGAATTTCTCAATAATAATGAAATGGTTCATCGGTACAATTTTTATGCAAAAATTATAATATTAATGTTAATTTTCGTAATATATAAGAATTTTTTTTCAGTGTATTAAGTCCAAAGTTCACGTTCTTGAAGATCAGTTGTTAAGGGTGTTCACAAAACTGCATCTCTTAGAAGCCGAATGTGACTATCCTAAGCAAGAAGGAAATACCAACCAAATTATAATTAGTGGAAGACCTTTGAAGCACGGTGATGTTAAAGGTTTAGTCATTAACGCCATCAAAAAAGTTCAAGTTCAAATTCAAGCCGATGATATAGTTTCATTTGACCCAATTCACAGGAACATAAATAATGCCAGAAATAACAACACAACAAAGCCGTTCTTACTGGATTTCTTTATTGTCAAATTAAATCCAGTTGACCTAAAAAATAATATTTTGGCACAAACACGTAAAATTAAATACTTTCCACCAATGATTTGGATGTACTTCTGCCGCAAAATCACCCAGATCAACGAATATACATAATACACCACTTAACACCGTTCCAAACTCATTTATACCGGGAAGCAAAAAAAATTAAATCAAAACATAATTTTAAATTTTTGTGGTGTAAGAATGATTGTTACTAATACATTTGCCACTAAGTCAATCAGTGGCAATATTATTGATCATGTTGTATGTAGTTTCACAAACATTAAAGCTGTTCATAATTCAACAATTTTTTCAGATATTAGTGATCATAATTTTATTTTTTCATCTATTTTCTTCAAACCTAAATTTTTCTGGCAAAAATTAGAACAAACAGTTATTGATTTTGATAAAGTTGATTTTTATTTTGATGATTTTCTTACTAAAACAGATTTTGATACTGCTGACCCAGAAACTACTATTAAGCAAATTACTGAGAAATACAATCATTTAATCGTAAAATTTACAGTAGTTAAAACGGTTGTGAAGTTTGTCCCAAAAAAAATCCCGTGTACATAAACAAATCCAATTAGAAATTTGTAATGCAGAACAGTATTAGTATTTACACTGTTAAAATAAAATATTCGCGAAATAACTATATTATAATAGCAAGAGACGGAAATAGGTGCCACATTTTTTCATATTCGATTTATGTATTTTGCAAAAATGAAAGAAAGAGTGAGAAATAATCGAGAAAAATTAAAACACATTAAGCCTTCGCAAATCTAATCGATTTTATTGGTTTGAGTAGTTTTAATTTAGATAAATTCTGAATATCCTAGAGTTTGTCGGAAAATTTCACTATGTCCAAATGTTAGCTTTTGGTTGACACAATCAAATAAATTCAGAGCCATTTCTATTTCTAGAGGATAGGTGTCATTTTTTGCTCTCGCAAATCTAATCGATGTTATAGCTTTGAGTAGTTTTAATTTAGAGAAATTCTGAATATCCTAGAGTTTGTTGGAAAATTGTACTCTAGGATATTCAGAATTTATCTAAATTTAAACTACTCAAACTAAATAAATCGATTAGATTTGCGAGAGTGAAAAATGACACCAATCCTCTAGATATGGAAATGGCTCTGGATTTATTTGATTGTGTCGACCTGAAGCTAACATTTGGACATAGTGCAATTTTCCGACAAACTCTAGGATATTCAGAATTTATCTAAATTTAAACTACTCAAACTAATAAAATCGATTAGATTTTCGAGAGCAAAAAATGACACCAATCCCCTAGATATAGAAATGGCTCTGGATTTATTTGATTGTGTCAACCTAAAGCTAATATTTGGATATAGCGAAATTTTCCGACAAACTCTAGGATATTCAGAATTTATCGAAACAAATTTTGTTCAATCCAATAAACTCGTCTTTATTTTATTCAACTAAAAATGATAGCTTATTCTCGGTATCGTTTGGAAATTGCACCTAATTAATTTATTTTTGTCAACAAGGCTCTTATTTTTACATAGGTAATTTTTCCGACAAAGTTTACGATAACCATAGTTTATTTTAACAAGAATTACGCAAGCTAATAAAATCGACTAAATTTAGCAGAACTAAAAAGAATATTTGGAAACTAGGTTCATTTCATTGTGTTATCTTATAGTCATTTTCCGACAAACTCCACGATTTTTGTAATATATTTAAACTAAAACTACTTATACCTAACGAAACGATTCCATTTACCAGAACAAAATTCAGAAATATCCTGTTTTTTGGAAATGTCCTCACTTGATTTTTTTCTCTGTCTAGATATCCTCTTATCGTGTAAATTCCACATGGTGGCTTTCTACACAATTTTTTTTTTTACCAGAAATTTGGAGAGTACTGCGGTTTTTATACCCGGCATTAAGATATATTGAAATAAATTATCTTCTGCAAACTACTTACAAATGAAGAAAAGTGGAAATGATTTTCCGGGGTATTATGAAGAATGTCAAATAATTTTTTTGAGTTTATTTTCTAGTTTTCACTCAAAATTCTTATAAGAATTTTTTAACAGTATATATACTAATACAGGTTTATTTTTGTTATTTGGGACATGCTTCACTGCCATTAGTTAAAAGTGTTATTGCAAAATTGAAGAATGATTCTTGTCCCTGGATGACATTTAACTTGTGGAAGGTCATTGGGAAACGTAACCGAATTTTGAAAAAGTACAAATTAGACTCTAACGTAGAAAATCAAAATCAACTTCACACAATAAGAAAATATCATCTGAGAAGTATTTTGCGAAGAAACGATATTATGAAAATATGTTTAGCAATGTGAGTCTGAAAAAATTATGGGAACATATCAATCAGTTTTTGAACAGAAACAACACCAAATCTAATATTGAAAATATCGAAGTTAATGGCGATAAATATAATGATAAATCTGATATAGTCAACTTGTTTAACGATTATTTTGTTAATATAGAAGATTCACTTGGGAAGGCGATTGGAAGTGATAGAAATATTCATCAACTACTCCTATGGAAGTATACAACATAATTTCCATGTTAAATAATAGTAAAGGTGGTGGGCCAGATAATATACGTAATTTGGTTGTAAAGCGTAATGCTTCCCATTTCTCTGACGTTCTGGCTAAATTAATTAATACAATTTTTGAAACTGGTGAATTTCCCAATCATTTAAAATTTTCTAAAGTGGTGCCAGTTTTTAAAAGTGGTAATAAAACTGTAATTTCTAATTATAGACCCATTTCTACCTTGTATTTGATAAAATCATAGAACAAATCTTAAACACGTGCTTTAGGGAGTTCTTAAAAAAATCGGAATTTTTCTATGCTCATATCAGTATGGATTTAGGGAAGGAGCGGGTACTGAAATGGCGCTTGTAGAGATGACAAATCTAATTTATAATGCCTTGAATATGTTGGAGCTCTATTTCTTGATTTCAAGCAAGCATTTTACACGATTGATCATAAATTACTTCTTACAAAATTATATTGCTATGGATTTCGTGGAATGTGTTATAAATTATCCAGTAGGTATTTAGCTAATCGACTACAGTACGTAATGATTGATGGGATCAGGAGTCACGCGATGTTAATTGTGGGGTTTCTCAAAGTAGTGTGCTAGGGCCGTTATTTTTGGACAAATTAATATGTTTGCCGATGATACTGCAGTTATCTACGAAACAAAGGATCCTTCTGTTATAATTAATAACATGGAACATGACATGAATATTTTACTTGAATATTTCAAGTCTAACATGATTTCATTGAATCACTAAATTTATGATTTTTCATTAACCACATAAACCAACATTTAGTGTAACATCTTTCAAAATAAATAATGTCGTAGTGGATCGAGTTGAACATTTCAAATATCTTGCGGTAATATTTGATTCTCATATGGCATGGGATGAACATGTTGCCACAAAGACTCTCATATTATGTGCCCAAATGTGTTCTGAGATTAATGTATTTTGCGTTTAATCACCCTAGAATTCTGTACGGGATTGTTGTTAAGCTTAAGAAAGTTCAGATCTTACAGAACAAACGTTTGGAGGCAATTTTGAGACTACCAGCACGTTTGCCTACGTTAACTTTGTTTGAAACTGAAGCCAACGGTATTTTACCAATAGGTGCGTTATACGATTACCAAGTAACATTATATATGTATAAGACATTGAATGTATCTTCAGTTCTCTCTAACTTAGAATTTTATCATTACAATCATAATTATCATACCAGATTTGCCAATAATATATCGTACGGTTTTATAACTAACGAATTTGGGCGAAAATCAATTAGATTTTCTGGCCCTTCGTTATATAAAAACCTACCAGAAAGTATAAAAGAATCAGTGAATCTCCATTATTTCAAGAAAAGTTTGAAGTTGTATTATCAATCTCTTATAAATAATTATATAGGTTGAATTTTAAATTTTGTTTATTGTTATTAAATTATTGTTTCATTAATATTACTGAATATATAATTGTGTAATATAATTATTTTTAAAATTTGAAATATAGTACATATATGTACATCTTGATGCTCATATATAAAGTTGATTTCCCTTAAAAGGACACGAAATTCATTGGGAATCAACTTTGTAAATTATAATTATTATTGTAAACTTTTGTAATTTTGTAAATAAATAAATAAATTTTCATATCAATAAAAAAAAAAAAAACATCACTGACCCATCCATCACTAACATCACCATCACATACAGAGACAAACAATCAAGACCGGCTCCTCTTAGGTTCAAATTGGTGCATTGTAACCGGCTGCAGGAAATTCCAATTGTAAATACATCACTATGAGCATCTTCTAGTACTCATAAGTAGTGAAGAGGTGCTGTAAAGTAGACAGTTTTGGCAATTTTGATTTAGCATAGTTTTTAACTTGAAAGTTGGTCTCGTTCTTTAAAAATTTAACTGCCGCATTACCTCCCTCAAATTGGAAAATGATTAAAAAGTGAGAAGTAAATTATTTAGGATCGGTTTTCTTTATATGCAGAGCTGACTGACAACTATTTACGTTATCGATTAATAACTGGTTAGTATCTTACCCGTGGTTATGTTGAAGACATCGCAGTAATGAAGGGGAGTTTAGATTTTTTATGGTGCTGCATAATTGGTCAATGACCAAAAAGGCTTTCTCCTAATAAGCACTTAAAAATGTCGTTAACAATTTCCTGGATGTCTTGTAAAACGATGAAATTTTTAAGTTATACAATGAATTGTGTTGTGTCTTTCAAAATTTAATCGTTTTCTCGTAAATGGTTTATAAAATATTGGCAATAAAGAAAAATTTTCCTATAAAAATAAATTTTTATGAAAAATTTACATTTTCTGCTAACATTTTGAAAAAATTATGTGTAACAAATTTATTCAAATTTAGTTTAGAATCTCTTTGTTCTTAATGGTTCTTGTCATAAATGACATGCATCGAAAATCGAGATACTTCACAGGAAAGGTGCTTATGAGCCAATTAATCGATTTCATCCATAAATTACTACTACCTCCAAATTTATGTAAAAAGTATGAAATTTCAAATAGGTCAGTTAGCTCCTGTGGGCTGTAAAATCGAAATTAGTTTTTAGCGTTCTGGGATGGTAAATCTGAAAAACATCGACGTAGACAATTTTCTTAATTACGCATTGCAATTCTACAACGTGGGTAATGTGAAAGTGTCCTTCAACTGGATGGCAATTATAAATTGAATGAGGCGGCAAAATAACTGGAGCCACTCTGCATAATGTATCATCAAAAGCCACAGTACGGAATAACGACATATCTAATAATTGATGAACAATTCTGATAACTACTGATACAGATGTTTGAGATTGTAAATTTGATTTGGGGTATCACTTAATCAATATCTCAGGTGAAATTTGCAAAGCATCATAAACTACACTTTGTGACCGGTAAAACTGTGTAACAAGGTATTTGATTCAAACCAAAAAAGGTTGTTTTTTATTCAGATGGATCATTCGGATAGCTCAGAAATATATTTGAACACATTAATTAAGAAAATTTCAGGTATTCCAGATTGTTCTTGACGTCCCCTGCTTTGTTGACCGGGTCGATTATGTAATTAATTACATCAATATGGTTTGTTGACTTTATGGATTGTTAACTTGCCTCTACCAAGTGTGAAGTGTTCTCACCTTATATTTTACACTTTATGAAAATTTTTAATTCATATACGTTCATAGTTCGCTATCTTAGCTAAAGTTTTTGTATTTGACAATAATAAAAAGACGTATGTAAAATATCCAATATGTGTCTACCAGAGTTATGATTCGACGAAGATGCGTAGTTCTATTTGATCCTGATAACAACTGTTTCGTCACATCTAGAAACAACGTATTTTGTAACAATACCACTGAAATAGTACTGCGGACAATATAATTTTTTTAATAAACCAAAAAACCCTTCGTTGCTATGAAAAAACCGAAATATAGTAATAATATCAGTAACAGGTTGCGGTATATCAAAATTGATTCTTAGTGTCATGACATTGATGGCATAAAATGAAGATAGAATAACTGACATTTCAGATGAAAACATCAAAACCAATTACTGCACGAATAATTTTTTTCTACGCTCGATGAAATATAGCATCGTCTATATACATTGACGATACATAATGCTACAGCAGGTTTACTGTGCATTGTTAGTTTGATAAGTGATTGTCGATAACTGGTTTCATCTGAGAGAACAATCATTTTATAAATTTTGTGTACTTACAATACTTGTGCGATTGACCATCGATATCCTCTATTTTGGACTGAAACACTATTTGAAGAACCTTTCGTTTCAAGCAATTCCGCCATTCTGCTAATAATATTCCAATAAAATCAAATACTCTACACAAATTTAAAATACACAAAATTGGACTTAAAACCATTAAGCATAGACTGAACTTTCCTGATTCGAGTAGAATACTGCTTTGCACGAAGCGCAAGGCTTACCACCAGCAAATGTGATTTGTGTAGGCATACACACGGAAGGATATCATATGCATTCTTTGTTTTGAACAGCATTAACTGCTTGCGAACACAAAACCAGAATGTTATCATGATACCCCAACGTTGTGTAACGATTTGTAAGAACCACCCAGGGGGTATATGGTAATTTTTTTTTCTGGCTTATCGACCATATAATTCTTATTATAAATATAACAAAAAGAAAAAACAAAAAAAAAGATAGGTGAAGAGCTTTCGAGATCACCCTGAGTCGGATCAGTCTTATTTGATACGTTATAATTGCAAATTTTAAAATCAGTTATAAGTAAAAAAAATATTTAAAATGGATGAAGTTAAAATCCATAAAAATTATAGTTTAAAATATGTGTGTTAGTAAATTGACGTGTAACTAAACTAAGTTAAATAACATTTTATTGTTAATGTGAAATTCTGTGAAATTTAACTGAACTTTTTATTTACGCATGTTCGGTTAAAGATGTACAAAATTTGTAAATTAAAAATTGGATCATGCATGCAAATTCAATAACATTTGGTGGCCTACATACTTTGATTTTTTACTTTAATTTAGCAATTATATTTTAATCTTCTCATGAAATTCATATTCGTAAATACAAAAACTCTCTTATTAAAATTCTCGAAACAGAAAGTAGCGATGCCTCACTAAAGCCTACAAAACTGAACTTAGGTTGTTCCTCAAACAATTTAAAACCATTACTGATCTTATACAAAATTCATATCAAATAATCGGAGGAATTATGTACTTTAATGGTGAGATTTTATCATTGGAACCAACGAATATTTTGATTGAAAGCTGCACTTTATCCAAGATAATGATGCGGCCAAGTTATATAATTATTTGCGTCGCCTGAAGCAAATCAAGAATGCTCACGCGGACAAATATTATTTCGATCGTAATACCTAAAACAATAACTAATCCCCCGATTGACAATTTTCCGGTAGGCGCTGCTAATTATCATTGATCAATGCTATTCCGCAGGTGCACCAACAACACAACTTGTACATGGTCTAGAAATTCAAAGGCAGGTCGCGTAATTCCTCAAAATTACGTCAGCAAAGCAAAACCTCTCACTGATAAATCAGTCGATTTGATTTCTATGATCGGTGGTGCACGTAACATCCGCACAATATCAACAGTATTCCGAATATTACAATCCAACGACAATATATAATAATTTGCCGACTATATGCTCCACCTGTGAAAGACAGCCCAAATGGCTTCAAAATATATAAACAAAAATATGACATTTAGTTTAATGCGTTTGTCTGTTGAATGATTTCATTTTTAGAATAGAATCAAATAAGGAAGTACTAATTTTCCTGAAGAGAATTGTCTTAATTCGACTTCACTTCCTGTATTGAAGCTATATTTTGATACTGGTTACCACTATCAGGGATGCTACCTATCACCACAATATGTGTTCTGCTATGGCTGTGGACAAGATGCTTCGATTAAAAACACGACTGGGTGAAGCTCACAGAGTTCATGGTCCGACGAAAAACATTTAATACACAAAACCAAATAAATCCTAATATGTCAGCGGAGGTCCAAATAATACTAGCTTACAAAATATTTATTTTCCGAAAGTAATATACACCGTTCATATCGTGAAAATAAATTATACAAAGATGAAGAGATCTGATAGCATTAAAAATGCAGGGGTACAGGGCAAAATTTGAAAAGGGGTAACACAGAAAACAATTTATCCGTTCTTGTAGATTATCGTCCTTTTTTCTATTAGTAGAAAGAGTCCAGGAAACACATTAAGATGTATGTTGGTGAGTGGCACTTCGTTAAAATATTAGGCTATGGTTCGATGGAGTTCATAAAAAATTTTTGTATTCCATTAAAAAAAAATCCAAGGCTAAGTCAAACGGTTTAAGGCTGTAAACGGTATGTCAAATAATATAATAGGAGTTGTAGAAGTTCCAATTAAATTTAATAGATTTACTTGGACATTACGACTTTATTAAGTGTTAACTCTCTAACTTCTATATTAGGCAGGACGAAATTAGTGGAACATCATATTTATGTTGGAAATATAACACCAATTAAAGAACGACATTATGCTATTTCGTCTACAATACATGGATTATTATATAAAGAGTTAGGTCTTTCGACTTTTCGAAAGATTAAGCAACATAACTGTGATATCGACTTTAAGGAGTCCACGCTTCTCGGGACACCTTTTACTGTACCTGATCACTCAATTTACCATTTTACGATCATGCCATATTGGTTATGTAGCTTACCCGAACCGATGTGTCATTTAATGGATAAAGTGGTACCAGTTGAATGGTAAGATCTTCGTTTATTTGGACCATCTGCTAATCACGTCGTCCAGTAAATTTGAACAATTAGAGCTGCTCAGTGTAGTGTGTCAACATTTAAAAGATGTGGGCCTCACAATAAATAAGAACCAAGTCTTCATTAAATGAGTAAAATATCTGGGATTTGTTGTTAGGAGATGTTGGCTTAAAACAGTTCCCGAAAAAGTTTGTGATGCTTGTAACACAGAAATCAGTAGCGTACTTTACCGAAAGGATGAAAAAGAAAATCAGCGCTCGATGGGCCATTGTTGGGCAAATTGATAATAACTTTAATAGAATCTATCTATATCTAGGAGTTCCTTGTATTTACTATTTTTATAATAATAAACGTGTTTGTAATTTGACGATGGTAAATATACCACAATGTAAAAAACTGTCAAAGCAGGGCAATCTTAATTGCTCGAGAAATTCATCATTTCATTAAAATTGATTACTTATTGTCTGAAATTTTATTCAGCAGTGTCTAATTCAGAATTTCACCCAAAATCCATATTTTCGAGTTTAATTTTTTCAAAGCAAACCGAAAATAAGGACAATATATTGGGAACTATACAAATTTCACCCAGCCCTAGATTAACCAATACTATTCTATAAGAAAAATTTCCATAACAATTTTGTCAAATTCTAATGGTAACTTATACTAAAACTAGTATTTTAAACACCGCAGCAAAATTTGAGTTTCTTCAGTTTCTTATACTACAATTAACGCATGTACGACGTGCAGTGTGCCAATGCACGGTAAGCGGATACTATGTGGGGCCAAATAGATATGCTGTTTTATTAGTCATGATACAAGTTCGGTAAGATTTCATTAAAACTTTAAAATTCAGATGGCAAAAAATATACCACATAAGTAGTAAAAAATATTTACAATCATATATAGGCAGACAACATAAACCATATCTTATTTATGTCTGGGAAAATTTGTAAAATTTTCAAGTAATTTATCCGTGTGTTCAAAACCGATATAAAAGATAACATATGGAAACGATATATGCATGATAGAAAAATGTACATTCTGTATGCGATAAATAAATAAAATTTTATATGAACTAAGAATTTATTTACGTATATGAACACGTTGTTTGCTGTTTATATTGCACAAATTCAAAGTGAAACTAAGTACTTTGTAAATAATTTGCTTAACCTCTCTCTTAATCCGTTGCACTCGTATCATATATTTTAAGTGTATATACGGAAGCTTTTTATAATAAATATATGATTGCTTCTTGGCTGCGCTTTAATTTTTTAAAAGTACATATAATATCGTCATCAATCATAATTTATGTTCAATATAAAATAAATAGTAATAGTTAGTCTATTTATAATCATAATAATGTTACACGACTTCCGATCTCTTTTGTATACGCTTTATATCTTCTTTTTCTTCTAAACAAATTACTATAATTGTATATGAACTGTTTTCCCAAAACATCTTGTAAAAAGCGCAGCACTAATACAAAAAAAAAAAAAAATCGAAAATCTAATAAATTAAAATGAAGAAAAATTGTATATTTGTTTTGATTTAGATTACAGACACGTTTTAACATTAAGTACACAACAACGGCAACAACAAATAACATCCAATTATATCGTGTCTGCAAACATAAATTTTATAAATTGTAAGGTTTTTTTTTGTATTTGTAATTTAATTTTTTTGTGTTTAGTTTTTAAATTCCAAAACGGTTTTGAACTCACGACCTTATATGATTTTATTCATTTTTTTTTATTTATTTAATTTAATAATAGAATTTAATTTAATTTAATAAATAAAAAATGATTTTAATTTATTTTCATTCATCGCTCTTATAAATCAAAAGACTTGAATTGAAATATGTATGTGTAATTAAGTGCATAAGAGACGAACCTGCTCAATTGCGTATGATCGAATTGTATAGTGTCATAGTATAACAGTTATAGTTTTATTGTGAAAGCTTTTGATATGAAGCTTTTGTTGTGTATGTAAAGAAAAAATAAATTGTGATGTCGGCAGCGTGGAAAATTACGAATTAATTTTTTCCGAACGCACATAACAATGAAGATTATAATGAGAAATTTTTATCCTGTTATGGTTTTCATCTCGCAACACATTCGCCTTGAAGTAACTAAATCACTTGATATTTCAATTGGTATTATGATTATCGCTTTTATGTTGGTGAAACATTGATTGTGGCACCGTAGTGGATTCGGATATTTTCCATAAACTTTTTGTTTGTTGCCATCGAAAGGATGTTGTACGCCAAACTTTAGTGTTTTTGAGGTAAGCTTTGTAAAAAATTTTGATTGTGAAATCGAAAAAATTTAATTGTGTTAAAATAAATTTTTCCTAGATATTATTGGATGGCTCAGTTTATGATTAAAACAACCCCCTTATGGAGACCAGATAAAAAATCTCACTCAAGGGAAAACCAACATTAATATAGATTCGCCTGCAAAATGGCGAACAATTTTGACATTTAGTGCATAACACGGTGAGGCGCATAATACCAAATAGCGAAATCGGTGCATTGAAGTCGTCGGCGAACCAATGGAAAAACTACAATAGGGGTATTATTGTTGGACAAAATGTTAAAACAATAATTTTCACAAAAATTGAATGAGAGTATCAACGTGAATGAAAATATTTAATAATAGAAACAAAACGAAGATGTTCACTATGGCTGGGATGGTAGGAACCCGCCATCACAAAACAAGTGCATGGTAAAAACGGATCACGAAACGGTACGTATAATAATGGAGTGTTTAATATATTTTCAAGTAGAGATTGACCTTTCATTGAAGTAATTATAAAATAATCTCGATTGGAGATTGACATTTAGTTAAAGTAAAATGTTTTTTTTTCACTTAACTAATGCAGATAATATTTCAATACTAGTTTTGTGATATCGTCTTTTGTGACATTCTGATCTGTCTATTTAGAAAAATTTGAAATCACAAACAGTAATTGTTTCAAACATGTTTCTCGTACAAGTTATTTGAATACATTTTTCAGCGAATGTGAGGAGCTTTTACTTTTAATTTACAATAAATCAACAATTTTCGCCAAATTCACAAGGTATGAGTGGAATCTGGAAGAACCTTGATTCTATTTCGAGTTTTGAATTTGAATTGAAGAAAATTTATTTATTTCTTAGTGGTTAGTTCTCAAATTTTAAAACGATACTAAACTCACGATCTTATATGAGTATATTTAAATTATGAATAATAAACTTTAATTTAATGTAATAAAAAATAAAATGAATTTATTCAAATCAAAAGACTTGAATTAAAATATGTATGTGTGTAATTAAGCGCAAAAGTGACGAACCCGAATTGCGTGTGATTGTATTGTAATCCATAATGTAATTTCATAATATTTTATGATTGTGTTATATTTAATATATTTTTAATAGTTATTTTAGATATTACGTGAATGATGTGGTTTACAGTTTACACTAAATAATTCTTTTGAGTGCTACAAACTCTGAAATTTTGGGTGATTCATGCAACAAATGTATATGTTGATAGCTTTGCAAATTACGAAATAATTTTTAAATTTTTTCCGAAACTTTTGCCATATTATGTTGGTATGTTTAAGTTCAGTTCCGATGGATTTGAATTGACGAAAGCGACTTTTGATGAGAAGTTTGTAACGAAATGACTTCGGTCCATGTACTGGAAGTGTTGTTAAAAATATGGAACGAAAAAAAAAGAATTTCATAATAACGCGTCCGGTATCAATTGCAACAGACTGTATGTGGAACATGGTTTGTGGATGCAGTTTCCCTATTGAGACCTCTGTCTCTGAAGAGATGGACTATATTTTTGAATGTTACGGTTGATAACCATAAATCGATCAACGAAGATGGGGAGGAAAGATAATGAAATAGACAAAACAGAAAAGTATAGATTGTTGTTGAGTAAACTTCTCTAAAAGTGCAAACAACCCCATAAAGTAATAAAATGGGTTTAATATTATATATTCTATAGAATTAAGAATTACTAAGTGAACAAATAAAATTAATGTTCGGTTTTTTTATTGTATCTAATTACGTTAAAAATAATTATAATAGACTAATACACTAGTGTTAATTAATTGTTTAAGTGATATATACTTTAATTATAGAATTATTATTAAGTGCAATCATAATAATAAAGAAAAGTTTCGTGTTCTAAGAAGAATGGTGGAATTATACAATTTGAAAAAAAAACGTGGTTGTGAAAAAAAAACTGTATCTTGGCTTGTGAAAATATTTAAGCCACATAAATCTAATACACGAATTACAAGTGTTCGGTAATTAACATATACACATAATCACGATAATTCTAATATATATACCTTATTAACTTAAATAATTAAATAAATGAAACCCTAACGTAACTGAATATAAATACGAATCTAATAATAAAACTATTGATAAAATTAACTAACGTTTAAACTAAAAGTGCTGTAGTATAATATTCTTTCGATAAAACTATAAATAATAAAATCAAAGTAAACATAATTATCCTCCATTTTGGCACTACCTATAATACCACCTGTACAATAACAACAAGAAACTTTATAATATTGGATTTAGTGAGTAAAATTGGTAAAATAGACTTGAATTTTTACAACAAGCTCATACAGGTAGTACCAGAATGAGAACGAATTTAATCGCATAAAATATATAATAATAATTAATATAAAATTTTATCATATAATAATATAACACATATAAAATTAATTAATATAATCAACATAATATTCTATATATATAAATAAAAATCATCTCGTTATACAATAATGGTTATACGTATTCCAAAATTCATAAAACGTATCGAAATAAAAATTTACACCGGATTAATTGTGGATTACCAATGGCGCCCGACGGTTTTTTTAAAATACGTAAGCTAGTTTAGCGTAACTATATTTATTAGTATAAGTAAAAGTAGTTTGAAGCATTTTCTTATTGTAATTTTTCTTAAAAATTTCTATGGTGATTAAATAATTAATTAACTCTGTTTTGTCCAAATTTTAAGAGTACAAAATTTATTAAGAAAATGGCTCAAATTATTTTATTCTATTTTTAATTAGATTTATTATTTTCTTTTTTTTTCTTTTTAATTAAGTTTTTTTTTAATTACTAAATTTCATTTCCTTGGTGATGGTAATTTTAGTTTATAAATATATAAATTTTTATAGTTTTCATCTAAACTTAGTAATTTTTCATTTTCCCTTTCTTCGGTCATATTTGGTTGTTTTGTTTCTTTTCTCTTCACTGTTTCGGTTTTTTCTTTCTCAGTATTGAATTATGGTTGTGTTTTTTTTTTTGTGATTATTTTGTGAACATGAAGTGAAGAAGTAATTTTGTCGAATGGAGCCGAGGTGAGTTCGAGTTGAAACAAGGTGAGTTGTCTGTTGGTCTTCCTCTTCCTACCCTACCTCTTCCCTATTTTCCTTCCTTACGCGGTCCAAACTAGGATTGTTTAGTTATTCAGATTAACCCACCCCTAACCCTGAGTCTAGTCGGCGAAGAATGACCGCCTGGATAACTAAATAATTAAATTCTGTTAATATGACCTTTGGTCATGTTACAAGTTGTTAATTAGTAGAACGTAAATCCGTGGCCGCTGCGATCGATGATTTTGTTGTATTTTCTTAAGTAGTATTAGATTTAAGATATATACTTGATACTAAGAGACTTCATCTAAGAGTTAAGAAAGGATTTAAGCTGTCTAAACTGAATAGATTTCTGTTCCAAATTTTTACACATTGCTAAAATACGAGATTGTTGTTATTGTAAAGCAGAGCTGAATATTCCGAAAATTTATTTATTGTGTTGTGGTTACTTTTCGAATTTAAGATGATACTGAACTCACAATCTTATATGAGTTTATCTAATTTAAATTAAAATATATTTATTTTCATTCTTTGCCAATATAAATCAAAAGACTTGAATTGAAATACTATGTAATTATGAAGTGTGTAAGCGACGAACCCGCAAAATTGCTCAATCGAATTTTAAGTTATACTGTAATTTCGTAATAATTTGCGGATGAATTTATGTTAATAATTATTAATATGGGTTTAAAAGGATGTGTTATTTGTTTCCTTTTCCAAACTTTTTTCAACAGCAATTTTATCAAAATATTGACAAGAAAATTATTTAAATTTTTTGAAAACAAATAAAAATTGTTTAGGGACATATATAGTATATCAATTTTCTGCTGTTTTATTTACAGATGTCAAGAAGTTGGAAAATTTGATCTGGTTTGCTTTTTTGAAAGAAATTATGGAAATCATAAAACATAATATGATTTTAGTCCAAAAAAATCAAATTTCTATAAAATATTATTTTATTAGATATTTTTAGTGAATTACCTGGAAATTTGATTAACACTCGTGATGAATGGTTAGTGAAGGTCTCCAATTTAGATCTTCCTCTTCAAGTGAAAATTATTTTATGTGTGGGAAGCATATTTCAATTCATTCAATTCCAAACCAGTTCCTTATATCAAAATTATATCCGATGCTGAAAGTGAAATTGTTTATTAAAACAATAATGATCGTTTTAGCAATCGAAACCTTTCTAAAATATTTTGACTATCTTTGAATATGACTCAAATTAGAATAAATTATCTACGGTTGAACTAGCTCAAATGTATTGATGTAATATTTTAGAACATGAGCTAGATGATTTTGTTTACTACGTCATATAGAAAACCATCAAATCAGCTTATAAAACATAGAATATTTAATTAACAGAATCATCAAGTAAAGATGTTAGTTAGCTTTCCATTAAATAATATATTTGAATAGTTTCAATTTTTTTCAATTCAATTATTTATAACCTACAGAATTAATATGTAGCGGGTAGTTTCTTGCACTATAAGAAACTCCGCACAATTACTTTGAATGAACAGTTCTCCGTTCATTTAATTCTTAGTAAACGGACAATTCTCCATGTCAATCAAGTTTGTTACCAATCATTGAAACGTACAATATTGTAATTGCATCATAGATGCTACCATCATAGTTTGTGATAACCAAGACACAAAATATTTAAATTAAACGATGGTACGGTAGTTGTTTAAATCTTATTCTAGCTGCACCTCATCATTAAATGATTGTGATAACCGAAGACACAATTATTTAATACCAGTTGACATGATGGCGGGGCAGTTAAAACAAATTAAATTTAACTTTACAATGTTGTTCATGCCAATAATTCAAACAAATTGATAAACGGCAATAACCAGATTTAGTCGATGCATTCAATATTTTATTACCTTGTTTAACAAAAGCGAAAGCTCTCGATCAAACCAATATTTATTGCATCCAGATTGTCTTAAAAATTTTGTATAAATGTTATACAAAATTTTTGAATTTCTTATTCAGTTTTGGAATTTTGAAGAAGCAGCAGCCGCTGTTCACCACCACCAAATTACTTACAAATAATTTACAAAGTTCTCCGCTCCGCCTTGCATTTTCACTTCCGCAACGTCATCGTTCATAAATCGCAACAAATACATTTGTAAAGGTTTGTGCGTCTTACGTTAGATTTTAACTAAAGGCTACTCGATTTATTTTGAAAAGGGAAATATTGGGCGCGGGTTGATAGGTGAATTGGATATTTGAGCTTTTATTAAAAATTAATTATTAAAAATATTGTTAAAAATACAGGGTTATCCAATTCGATGTTGATAAAGTAGAAATCTGTATACCGACATCTGTCAAAGATAAACGTCAAGTACGCTGTCATTTATTTAGTTGACATTCTGCCATTTAAGAATATGGAGCATTTAACAATCGACCAACGCGTTAAAATTATTAAATCTTATTATAAAAATAGTGATTCTGTCGTATCCACATTTCGCGCTTTACGAGCAGATTGTGGTCGTCATAATCGTCCTACAAAGCAAACCATATTGAATACAGTGAATAAATTTGAACAAACTGGATCTGTTACTGATATTGTAAGGTCTGTGCATCATCAAAACATTCGCAATGCTGAAAATATCGCTTCTGTAGCTGAAAGTGTGGAAGAAGATCCAAATTTGTCAATTCCTCGTCGAGCTCAACATTTAGGCCTATCTTATGGCTCATTATGGCGCATTTTGCATCTGGATTTGCATCTTCATCCGTATAAAGTCCATTTGACACAAGAGCTAAAGCCTGCTGACCATGGACAACGAAGAACATACGCAAATTGGGTGTTGGAAAAACAGGCCGTCGATGCTGATTTTTCGAACAAAATTTTCTTCAGTGATGAAGCTCATTTTTCGCTTGGTGGATACGTTAATAAGCAAAACTGTAGAATTTGGGGCTCAGAAAATCCACAATTGATTGTAGAGAAGCCATTACACCCGGAAAAAGTCACTGTTTGGTGCGCATTGTGGTCTTGTGGTGTGATTGGGCCGTATTTTTTTGAGAACAACCATAGACGAACCGTTACCGTCAATTCTGAGCGCTATGGCCGCATGTAAACCGATTATTTTTTTACGAAAATCGAAGATTATGATCTTGACGATATGTGGTTCCAGCAGGATGGAGCAACCAGTTACGTAACACGAGCAAATCGAGATCTTTCGCAAGAGAAATTTCCTGGACGTTTGATTTCACGATTGGTTGATGTCAATTGGCCTCCAAGATCCTGTGATTTAACGCCTTTGGATTTCTTTTTGTGGGGCTACGCGAAAGATCGTGTTTACGCAAACAATCCTCAAACTCTTGACGAATTAAAAACTAATATTCGTAAGGTAATGGCCGAGATCTCGCTCGAAATGTGCCGAAAAGTCATTGAAAATTACCTCAAAAGAATCAAGGCCTGTAAGAAGTCCCGTGGAGGACATTTGAATGATATCTTGTTTAACTAAAAATGGCAAGGATCAATCTGTTAAATGAAATAAAAATTACAATACATTCCGAATATTTTGTGTGTTTTTTTTAAGTTTACTTTATCAACCTCGAATTGGATAACCCTGTATATCTTATTTGTTAAAACAATTTTAGTTCATCAAAAAGTGCTTTTATTCATTAACTTACAAGCCTATAGTTTAGTAGAAAGCTTAAAGGTTCTTGTTCGAAAAGGAAAACGATAGAACAAAAGGCAAACTTCATGCATACTACCGGAGCCATCTATGATTTTAAAGAGCCGTAATATTAAAATAAGAACTGTAAATAGAGGGGACGCTTTTGTCGAGTCACTATAAGAAACCGTGGTAATTGGAAAATTTTTGAACATACATTTATGAATAAAAGTTCAAAATATTCAAAAAGCACAAATTTGAAAACCAGCCATGATAGTATAATTAATTAATAAATTTAAACTGAAGCGGAGCATAAATTTATTAATTTTCTATAAAAAAGCAAGCATTTACTTTAGTTGTGTAGGTTAGTATAAAGTTAGTTAGTAAAGGGTGATGCAGCAGATTCCTTTTACATCCAATTTAAAATTAAGTTTTATAAAAATTTAACTTCTTTAGTAAGTTCTGATCCCATGCACATCAGAATTTTCGAGATGAACGCTTTAATAACGATCACAATGACATCGTTGATTTTCTTAATTAAATATTATTACAAAAAACAACAAAACGTAGGGAACTTCTATTTTATGCGATTGCTAAACCGAGCTTTCTGTAATTTCAAAATCCATTTACCGATGTCTCTATAATAAATTTACTTGAAATTACAGAAAAGAGTTAAATAATTAAACAAATATTTATGAAAATAATTAATAAAACTCCAACAATTATAATTTTGATTTATAATACGGTTGACGCAAATAAAAGTTTTCGTCGTAAAATATTCATCATCATAGCTCCTGCGCGCTGTACATAAAAAAATAAAAAAATCTCATAAGTTTTCCAAATTTTTTTTATTTCAATCCAATTCGCTCTGTTGCCGTATTCTCAGTTCTAGAAGATTTCCTTTATCTATTGAACCAGGCAGTACACATAATAAATTGTTAAATTTCCTAACAAACATTTGGGTTTTAAAATATTAAATTTTTGTCGCTATTGTTTTATAAATGCATACTTAGCGACATCTTTTGATTGGTTTAGTAATTGCGAAAGGCTTTATAAAATAACAATGTTTTTATTTTATGTACTCGTAGCTCTGTTTTGTTTATATTACAGGAAAAACAATATAGCAAGCAGTTTTCATAGTTGTTCGTCAATCATGTTGAAATTGAATCCAAAGCCCAATAACCCCCATACTACATTGTTATCTTACGGCTCTTATATTTAGGAAGCTCTGATACTACTAGTTTTTTAACACAGCGTTAATCTTTTGAAGTTATTTAAAGCGATATAATTTTTTAACATTAAAAATGAAAGTACTTTCCGCAGAGTGTGCTTAGACACTTTTTTTTATTACCAAATTTAATTTTATAATTTTTTTTATTATTTTACTGTTTTGGTAAATTTGGTTTAGCCATTAATTAAAAAAACAATTTATCGCGAAGCTTTTAATTTTTTAAAAGATTAACTTCTTTTCTTC
The DNA here is from genome assembly GCA_947310385.1 of Nephrotoma appendiculata. Taxonomy (NCBI): domain Eukaryota; kingdom Metazoa; phylum Arthropoda; class Insecta; order Diptera; family Tipulidae; genus Nephrotoma; species Nephrotoma appendiculata. The sequence goes on from OX371223.1 coordinate 278,352,547, forward strand.
TAAAGTAACTATAATTAGAATAGAACTAGCTGAGCTGTGACTGAATAATCAGTCACGTGAATAGATTTTGTGGAATTTTTGGGAAATGATTAAGAAGATTTTTTAAGATGTAAATTTGATGCACTTTTATCAAAAATAAAGTAAATTCATATACGCGGTTAATTTTTAAATCTTAAATAGATAATAGAGTGTCATGACAAAACTGTATTTTTACACTCACAACTATTAAGACCAAAATGTATGTAAACTCATTTTATGTTCTCTGTTTTGTTTAATTGAGATTAAATTACAAATTTTCTACTCATTTTGTCATCACAGTGTTACGACAAAAACATCGGCAATATTTTAATAAATTTTGTCATTGTCACGGTGTAATGCGCATGATCATAGATCCAATATAAAAATATTTTATCATGGCATCCTGGCGTCGTGACAAAATTTTGCTGAAAACACCTGAGGTACCCGTTTCAAGTATTTCCGGGTGGAATTTTTTCCAATTTTTCTAGCAAAGGCACACCGCTATATTTATGTCGACCTACCCTGAAAAATTTAAACGGATCGGATCATGTTTATGGGTCATTTTAGGGTTGAGTTTGAAAAAATTAAGCGTATTAATATAATAAATAGATAGATAAGGTAGAGTCGATTTAACATAGGGGACGTAAACATCTTAATTTCAACTTAAATTGATTATTTAAAAAATACGAGAACGTGCTTTTTGATATTGGGGGAATTTGGTGATATTGAGAGCTTTAACTCCAATTATAACTGCGGTTGTAGTGGCTCACTGTGTTGTAGATTGTTTCATCGAGTATGAAATGTTGACTTGACAAGATCCCTGTAAAATTAATTTTCTCGTATTTTTTTTAAGAGCGCACTCTTTAAGTTATTTTTTGATAAGTGCGGGTAAAAATCTCTTTAAAAAGAATAATTTTTAATAAAGTGAAACACTGGAATCGTAAGTATCTCAGAGAGTCTATTCTTCCACCTATATAAGAAAGGAACTTTCTTGCATTTTGGAAGCGGCGATGTTTTTTAAAATACTTCTTATAATAAATCCAAGCTTACATGAAATTGAAGTATATTTGATTTATAATTTAACAGATTTTTTATAAATTATTCTATGAAAAATATCAAAACAAGTTTACTAACGATGTTGTCTTTATTATTAGATAATATGTTATTTTGGATATTTTAATTTTTGTTAAATTTAGAAAAAGATGCTTAAAATTAAGTTTTCCGATTGCAATACTTAGGTAATTTTATTAATGAAATTAATATTTAGAAATTTTTTTTTTGAACAGATAACTAGCTTTTAGAAAAATTAAACCATACATTCTTAGGTTACTGACTTCCAAAATAAACCTGAATCCCTGAATTAATCTTCCTGAATAATTTTAAATAAAAGCTTTTAAAAATTAAATAAAATCAAGGTTTATATATGAAGGTGTGAATAAGTTTACTTAAATATATATAGTCGTTTGCAAAATAATTGACGCGGTGGACATAATTTTCCGACAATAATTCTTATTATTTTGAGTTTGATTGCAAAAAATATTCTGTTTTTCGTTGAAACCAAATACCAAGTCTAAGTCAATTTTTTTAACTTAAACGCCTCAACGTTAGAAAATTGCGGCAGTCCTTTATAATAACTTTAATGTTATATCGTCAGTTGCCGACTCTCTGTTGTTTAAACCGATCGAATATTATGAAACTTTTATTTGAAAAGCTTTCTATGCAATGTACTTTGTAAGAATATTTTTCTTTGAACCTGCTTTGAATTTTAATCTTGGCTAATGCCACGGCTTTAATTGTCTCAGGTTTTCGATATAATTATTCTACGGCATTTTGAGGATATATTGATCGAACTAAAATTTGAAATCTTCCATTTATTATTCAGTGGAATTCAAATTTTCAAATAGGGGAAAAAAAAATTCAGTTGCTTTTAAGAAGCTTTTAATTTTAAGTAGATGTAGGTTTTATTTGAGTACAAAAACAGTATATTTTATATTTAATGCAGGATAAAAATTTGGCGTTCTATTAATGTAAAAATTGCAGACGGAGCAGATAGATAGATTTAATGTTATTTCCTCATTTCTCTTGCAGCTATTTTTCAAGTTAATTTTTTTTATATTAGAAAATTTATATAAAATAAATTGGTAAGTTTGTGGAGGCATAATAGGCACCTGTATCTCGTAAAGCTTTCATTTTCAGTTGAATGAAAATTGAACTTTATGATTATATAAAAAATATCTTAGCTTTTGAAAATGTCTTTTAAAACATGCAAATTTAAGCATTATATTGAAAAAAGGCAGAATTGTTTTTGAATCTAACAAGTAATTTTTTATCTTTGTGACAATAAATTTAAAGGCACATAATTGTCGTTACTTATTTTCAATAAGTGTATTTAAATGATTTGAAATTAGAGCTTTTAATTTTTGGTAGATACGCGTTTTTGTTTGATTTAAGATCAGATGCAATTTAAAATTTCCTCTTTGATACAATTTTAGAGCACAACTAGTGAAAAATGCCTTCATAAGAAGAGAGCTATCATAATTATTGCCTTCCGTCTCTTGTCCAATCACAGCTAATTAAAACCGACGTTTCTAATTTTTGAAAAGTTTACGAAAGCTTTAATTGAAAGCTTTACTGCATTAATTTCGACATTTAAATATTTGTACATTAAGCGAAATCTTTTAAATTTTTGTAGCTTTTCGTCCATCTCAAAATGGGATATTCATTCATCTTCAATTTATTTAGTGCCTCCAAGTTGCTGCTGAAAAACTTTTAAAAATGAAGTAGTTCATGGAATCTAATTAGTTGGGACTTTATTATAATTCGCTCAATCATCACAAGATCTAAACTTATTTTCTAGGAGACCTATTTTATAGACTTATTTTCTAACAAAAACTAAAGAAGCTTTTAATTTCAAGCAGATCGTGATTTTGGTAAGCCGAAAGTTTATGATATATTTCAAGAACAATTATTTAAATATAGCTTTTACAATTTATTTCACAGATTGTGTTTGTGAACCGATACCATAACTTATTATCGTTTAATTATATTTAAGTATTTTATAGTATTGTTTACTAAAAAAATAAAAAATAAAATTCGCATGATTTGTGTGTAAAAAATAATAGCTCACAGCTCAGACTTGCCGACAACATGATATACAATTTTATTATACGTTTTGAATGAAATACATATTTTAATTTCTAGTTCCATGTGAAATAAAAAAATATGGCACCCCATGTGGTGAAATTTCAATTAAAATTTAAGAGTTTTTGTGATTTTTATTGCCAATATTTTTATATTTGTTTGATTTATTAAGTGTATACAAAAATTTGATTTAAATTAAAAACAAAAATACATATAATAAAAATAGTTTATTACATAATGGACCGTGCGCGCAAATGATTTAATTACGCGATTTTTTATTTTATTTTTATAAAGACACTTCTATTGCAAGCGAGTGCGCGCCATAAAATGTAAATGTGATTTGTAATTTATTCATTTTGAAATCGTGCGCGTTTACCATATACTCCCACCTTGTCACGTTAAGCGTAAACTGGTTGGTTCATTCAAAATTGTTAAATTTCAATTAAATGAAATAAAAATGTAATTGTTTATATGTTATATTGACGTTAATATGGGTTAATTAAAAACAGCAGGATATCGTTTATAATGTGAAATTATCAGATGAATTTTGGTGGATCACGTACTTTTGGTTTGGCCTACATACCATATATGAAGAAATAATCAGGTGTACAAGGATTTAATGCATTAAAATATATAGATTCAGGGCGTGAGCTACTTTTTCTGCTACTTATGAGCCTTTGTTTGCATCACGTTTATATTCAAGACACAAATATTATAAATATTTTTAATATAGAAATCTCCAATAAAAAAATCGCGTGCTCTATGGTTATTATATCGCTTATACAAATAAATAAAGGCACATGACCTTAGCTGCTTGTTATATTTGTAGGGTGCAATTTTAGATAAAATAATTGATAAAAAATGTATATTACGTTCAAGGAATTTGTAAATTTATTACATTTTCAAGGTTTTTTCGTGCTGATCAATTAATAATCTATTTGAATATAACCACGCATAGTGAAAAATCAAATTTGCGTCAATTTGTATACGATGTCAAAACCATTCAATACAAAAACAAAATCGAAAAATTATACTTACATAAGGAAATCGTATAAAATTAATTTTGATAAATAATTTATTACACGTTACATCTCATACCTGAAATTATAAAAAGAAAATTTTTTTTTTAATTAAACTGCTTCATAAATTTTTAAGAATGTAGTCTTGTTTTTAAAATTATTATTATTCGTATGTACATTTATAGAAAATTTATAAATTATGTGTCATTGCGGAACGATGTCACCTATAGTGCTAATCGAATTTATTATTATTAACGTTTAAAAATAAAAATAGTCTTACATTACATGTAATTTTGAATATTAAATAAATAATTTTTCAAATTTTATTTCAAACGTGTTAATATAACTTTTGTGGGATGTTTCTTAATTATACGCAAATACTAATCGACGCGGGTTTAATTTTGGGTACGGATTTCAAGAAAAATTCCTAATTCGGAGCTGAAAATTTGAATTCAAAATTCGATTCCAATTTACAAGGGCAGACTATTATCAATTTTTTATGTGCGGTGTGAAAAACATCTGAAATTTAAAATTCGTATAAATTCGCTTCGAGACAAAAATTCGTTCGAAATATTTTTAGCCTTCAACAAATTTATATTGGGGTTGGGAATAGCGAGTATTTGTGTTTACCGGTACTCTAATCTTATATAAAATATATCCAAACAATTCTCATCCAGATTGTAATTATTTTAATTGTATTGATACTGATGTTGAAAATTCGCTTTTAAGTGCGGTCTTTACTAAATTAATTTTATTATTGAACCTAACCTAAAATTTCAACTTCAATGTGTCTATTTGCATACCAAAACAATTCTGGCTCCCTATCGGCAATTTCCTGAGTTAGTTTTCATAATTTTTTTGTTTTAGATATTATGGGTCTGTTTTCATTTAAATCTGTTTTTAATTAAATTTTTTCTGTAATATAAAATTAAAAAATTAGAAAACAAACAAATCCTTTATACTTCCGAAAAAAAATTGGGTCTTCAGTCATACCCCGCTATACAAATATCATTTTACGGAATTTAACTAATAATTTACATCCTATATTTGCGCTGTACGAAAGAACAAAATTCGTTTTACGGAATAAATTTTTTTAAAATTCGGGGAAAACTGATTAAGTCAAAACTGCATTTTGCATTGCAACATTGACGATTGGAACAATCAAGCAAAAACCTTCAATAAAATTGTCGCGAAAATAGTGGTAATGGAAAAGCTATGGATTGAGAATAATAACCAACGCAACATGCTAGTGATGAATTTATCATTCAGGAAAAAGCTAAGAGCCTGTTTGAATATTTAAAAGCCATATTGATGATTAAGATATTGATGAAAACCTTAAGGAAATTTCTTTTTCTGCTAGTAGAGGCTAATTCGATCGGTTTAGAAAACGGTAAAGCCTACATAACGTGAAACTCAGAGGTTAAGCTGCCAGCGCTGATACAGAGGCTGCTAATAAGTATCCCGACATTCAAAAAATAATTATTCAACGGAGTGGTTACCTTGCAGAACAGATATGTAGACAAGACTGGTTTATATTGAAAGAGAATGTCAGAAAGAACTTTTATAACCAATGATTCAGAAACCGCATCTGGACATAAAGTACATAAGAAGCGTTTAACCCTACTGGTTGAAGATAATGCCTCAGGCGACTACAAGTTGTAACCACTGCTAATATATTTGTCGGAAAATCCAAGGACATTTTGGAATGTGATAAATAACGATTACCCGTAAGATTGGTTCAAAAATAACTTCTGTCCAGGTGTGAAGAAATATTTACAAAAGAAAGATCTTTCAAATAAAATATACTTTTGCTATAAACACAAAGAGATGCGTTAGCCTATAGGCCATATATGGATCAAGGTCTTAATTTTACTTTTAAATCCTAGTACGTACATATATACCGGGTGAGTTTTTTAAGCTGAACCTTTCAAATATCTCGGAAAGTAAGCCCTCTACGATAAAAATGACCATGATCAAAATTAAATCATTCTGAAGGGGAAATACATTAGTGCTAGAATTAGGACCCCCCACTTCTGTTTGTAAGGGGGGTGGGGGACAACTTGGAAACTAAGATAGAAACCCCTATTTTTTATTGCAGATTCAGCCGTAGAATCCGAATCTGCAATAAAAAATAGAGGTTCCTATCTTAGTTTCCAAGTTGCCCCAACCCCCCTTACAAATAGAGGTGGGGGGTCCTAATTTTAGCACTAATGTATTTCCCCTTCAGAATGATTTAATTTTGATAATGGTCATTTTTATCGTAGAGGGCTTACTTTCCGAGATATTTGAAAGTTTCAGCTTAAAAAACTCACCCGGTATATGACTTTTCGGCTGCTGCTAAATGGCACCGACGGGCAATCATCTAACAAAGAATTTGGTCCAAAATAGAATATTAAATATGCTCTAGGCAACATCGGAAAATCGTGAAATTGAAAAAATTTGCCCATTCGTCAAAATATTGTATCAATTTCTGGTCAACTTAATTTCTAAGAAGTGCAAGAGGTTTATGTGATCGAACTTGTAGAAACAGGCCGACTAACAAGGATTAAGAAATGAAGAGCTAGTAGAATTAAATGAAGATTTACATCTGACATCGATCACCACTGAACGAGAAACGGAAGTCACTTCTCGAGTCTAAAATCGCAAGACAAATGACAGCAGCCCATAAAAGCGACATTGCAATTTTGCAGCGCAATGATAAAAATGAGAAGCATTGTCTTAAATCTGTTCGTGTTATAAATGAGAGCATTGAATGCTACAAGCAGCATTATAAACGTAATATTCATTTTTCATTGCATCTACATTTAAATCAAAAGCTAGTGAAAGCATTCATGTAAGTTCCAGTTCCAAGCTCTAGCACATGCTCTAGCCCAACCTATAGCCAAGTATCTATAGTTCATTTGTTTTGTTATTAGTATTTATTACTTAACAAAATTTGAATTAAACCAAAAATCGAAATATGAATTTAAAAAATTATGAATTTTCTTCGTTATTTATATTTATTGTCTTGATTGTTTAAAATTTGTACAAATTTATAATAAAAATATTCGAATCGGAATTTAGGTTTACGGCAGTTTTTGTCACAATCAAGATTTAGATATGAGAATGCTGCCTACACGTTGGTTTGTACATCAGTTGCCTGAACATTTTCTGACCTCAACATGAAGATCTGTGCACTCGTCAACAAAAGTGAGGGATTGTGTTTATGAATGCGTAAAAAAATTTGGTTTGTGTCAGTCAACGCAACGCCTACGCCTACGCAAATCAAAGACGAGCTGTGTACGGGGACTCATATACGCGGACGCTATGTATACAGGAACTCATTTATCACCGTGAAATTTTGGGAAACGTGGTCATACCAGCTTTGGTGACGATGAACGTTCGGAACTTTCAAAAACCGCAACCACTGCTGATAACATCGCTCAAATTCACCAAACCGTCGAACTAAAGCTAACATATATCCAAAGGACGTGGTTGTCATATATTGAATCAAGATATAGGCATGAGAAAGCTGCAAGCAAAGTAAGATTATTTTTTTTAAAGTGTCATTTCACCAATTTTTTCGAAACAAAAATTTCTGTTCCGATCTTAATTTTTTTTTCGTAGTGTACTATATCTGTGGCAGTTTAATATAACCACTTAAGCCGAGATAAATGGTCATGTTGAACTATATTCTAATCGATAGTTCCCGTTTTGCTTTCTCTTCAATTTTTCATCAAAATCCGATTATTTTTGACTGAGATATAAGCTAAAAACAAAACCACTTATGTTTCTTATAGGTGTTTGGTATTTATTGAAAACCAGTTAATTGATAATTTTTGATGTACAAAATTTACAAAAAAATGAATGAAAATAAAATTTACTTTGATAGTACACTCTGGTACTACAGCAAATTTTATAAGCCGCAACACTTTATTAAATAATATTTTACATTCTATCGCGCCAGTAGCATTCAAATCGGGTTCATTCAAAGCACAATACACCGTTTTGGAATCAACATCTTTAATGAAGTTAAAATTCTTTGGAATAGTAAAACTTCACAAAACTTTAGTTATTTCACATTTTGGTTTTCTGCGTTCCGAAGAGCGATGTCCAAATCGAAAACAATCAAAGCAACGCATACTATTTCTACTAATATTTTTCCTTGTGGTCGATTAAGGATATTCTATATACTCCGTCCTAAGGTCGGTTTTACCTTCTTTAATGTTAGTTGTGAAAATGCCTTTAACATTTGGCTTGATGTGGAAAAACATATTAACCGAGCTTGTGTTTTCAAAAAATTCAAATTCTCCTTCTGTTTTAGCAACTCGTTCAAACCGATGTATAAGTTGACTTGGAATGAAAATACTCCAGAGCTTAACCTTCGATTTCCCAATAACAAACAGTACGCAATATAAATTCGCTGCCGTCTAATCCAGAAGATTCTCTCACATACCTTTAAGTTGTACGTTCGTTTTTCATTCGTTTATAATTCGTGTTCTCGAGTTTTATGAAAAATGTTCCATTTGATTTAAATTTTATTTGATTTTTGCCGATAATGCTTGAGGGGTCATAACATTATTTCTTATTTAATTTTGTTCTTGAATTTTTAATTTCGTTTCATCGAATGGTAGGGATCTTTTACTGTTGGCATTGCCATCTGCTGTTTGTGCATTGATACTAGGGGTTTTTTATGTGATTGTGAATTGGCATTTTTATGTCTCGCGTAAACGTCGAATAATTTTGAGAGCCAACGTGTACCTTGTGCGTGTGTGCGACTGCTGGATGTGTAGAGGAATGTTTTTTTGTGTGTTTCTCGTTTTGGTGTGTGCGATTGATGTGTTGTAGGAATGGGTAGGGTAGTGACGCGGAAAAAAAAACAAAACGATAAGTACAACGGAAAAGTATTCGTCTAGATTATGTGGTGCGAGAATTTTTTTTATTAGTCAGTTAAGTTGGAAGGTGAAAAAATAAAGTCGAGTTAGGAATTTTGAATAAGTTTGTTTAAAAGTGGAAACAATAAGAGAAGTTTGATTTTGAATGTGACAAAATTAAAAGTTTTTTTTTGTAAAGTAGATATTAAATTATAAAAAAAATTCTGTAACAAACTTTGTGATAAAAGAGGAAAAATAAATAAACTATTTTTTTTGAAACTTTACGTGTTTTTGACATTATTTTCGATAAGATTCCTGTCAGACCGCTATCATTGGTATCTTGAAATTTTTCCTGTTACTTTTATTTTTCTGTTCAATAACAGTTTCAAAATAGTCGGATGTGACACGACAAATGAAAGTTTATTGGATGGTCTAATTAAGAATATACATTTTTTGCGAATCTCGGTGACACAATAAAAATAAAATAAAAGTTCAGTGTTCTCAAGGGTCTTAGCTGCGGGCGCCACGACTATCTACCGGTGCCATTTTGCAACGGGTATCACAAATTTGTTTGAGGGTGTCCAGATGAGGCTACTTCATTTTTATACGGTTTTGGTGAGACGACACCCAACCAGTTTATTTGCGGGTGGCCAGTTGAGACCACTTCATTTTTTTACGGTTTTTTTGACAAGCCAACGCCCAAAAAATTATTTACGGGTAGCCAGTAGAGGCCGGTGGTCAACCGGCCATTTGTAATTTTTTTTTGTATATGTAAAGGCGCGAAGACGTTCATCGGTGGGTTTTTTATCAAAGGCGGGAAGGCGCCCAATGGAATTGCGGTTACGGGTGTCCAACCCAGGCCTGTCGTATTATTATTTCTACTAAAGGTGGGAAGATGCCTAATATTAACGGTTGCCAGTTGAGGCCAGTCGTACCATATTCACCTAATGTGGGAAGACGCACAACTTTTTTCAGTGGACCTTACTTTATTTTTTTTTTCATTCAAAAAAATTTTTGTTTCTGGTTAAAGTAAATTCAAGATTATTTTTATTTTTCAATTTTTATTAAATATACTGTGTAATCAAGTGCCGAATAACGGTTGGTTAGCGCGCTTGATGCACGTTGGTTTTGCTCAAAATTTATCCCATTTTTTTTGGTTATTCAATTTATTTTTCGCCCTCAAAACTTTTTAACATTCGATTCTTTAGTCTGATTTTTTTTATTTTCCCGTTGAGTAAACATTTTTTTGATTATATTTGAATAATAAAATAAAACCGTACGGCGTATAATTTTGTGGAAAAAATTAGAGTAGGGAAATATCAATCGAAATCAACATTAGTTTAGGAGAAAATCATACTACAAAGTGACGTATTCGGTAGCGATTCGGTATCGCAACCGTATTTAGTTGCCAATAGTCTCCACACGATCTCCAATTGTTATTTTTTTATTTATTGTCGAGTTATTATCGGCCGATATGAACGGACGTTGAAAACGTGGTGCATATAGAGCACAGGATTTCTAAACCAATCAATCGTCTTTTGTCGAATGTCCGTTACATTACATTCCCAGAATTTTGGTCCCTCGCATCAGTAACTTCATATACATAATAATAGATCCAATCCGTCTGGAAATTTTTGCTGTTATAAATTCTGGCGTAAATTTACTAATAACATTTTTTAGAAAAATCGATCAACAGGAGATCTAGCGAATATAGTTTACGAAGCAGTTAGTATGTTGAGCCATGATTTATTCTATGTTGCCTAAATACTAATTAAATAGGTTAAAATCCTGTCGAAGAATGAACAACGTTCATTAGCGCGGTGGCTATTTCTTTCAAGTATACATTCCAATATTTACAGTCGTCTATTACGTAGGAACGGATTGCGTTTGATTGAAGTGCTAATTAAGTGATATCTAGGTCGACTTCAACGGCTGATAGAATTTTTTTCTTACTTTGTAATGTCAAAGGTGGTTTCATTATCTAACAACCCGCTTAAAGCCATGCTCGTTAATTGATACCTATTAGTACACATTAGTGAATTCATTTCTGCTTGATAGTTTATATTTTTACTTTGACAAAGCTTTTAATACGATTAGGTTTTCGTTTTATTATTTACGTGAATTTTTATTTTCTATAAAAAAAATAATAAATTTTTATTTTTTTCAAATGATTTTTCTCTAATTTGCTATCGTGAAAATATAGGATATTATTTCTTTTAGATAGTTTTATTTCGAGATAGTTTCATTTATACATATCAGGGTTGCAATATTAAACTATATTAATTTTTCGGGATTTGTTGCCGGGCAAAATTCAAAGAGATTATTATGTATACAATTTGAATTAGAATTGGGTTCAGGTAATGTTGCGTGAGATGAAGCTAATACAAAAAGTATCGTGAGGTAACGACAAATCGTTGGCAATGTCGCATAGAGGAAAAGTTGACCCTTGTGACGTATAACGTTTATTTGTACGAGAATTGAATCATAACATCAACTTAAGAAAAATTCAGTTATAGCCTGTCCAGGTGTTGTAGGGCTTTTTATAATTGTATAAGAAATTTAAAAATTAAGAAATTACGACATTTATAATAAAATTTTTAATTATTAACAAATTTTTTAAATTAAGAAAATAAGAAATTTAGAGATTAAGAAATTTAGAAATTTCTTCAAAATTACAAAATTTCAAAATTTAAAAATTTAGAAGTTTGGAAATTTAGAAATTTAAAAACTTAGAAATTTGGGAATTTAGAAATTTTGAAATTTAGAAATTAAGAAATTTAGAAATTTACAAATGTAAAAATTTAGAATTTTTGAAATTTAGAAAACTAGAAATTTAGAACCTAGAAATTAAGAAATTTAGAAATTAAGAAATTTTGAAATTTAGAAATTAAGTAATCTAGAAATTAAAAAGTTGGAAATTTAGGCATTTAGAAATATAGAAATTTCGAAATTTATAAATTTATAAATTTAGAAATTTTTAAATTTTTAAATTAATTAATCTAGAAATTTAGAAATTTGCAAATTTAGGCATTTAGAAATTTAGAAATTAAGAAATTTAGAAGTTTGGACATTTAAAAGTTTTGTAATATAACAGGAATAGTGGAGTATATACTTTTAGATAGTTTGAAATTTAGAGTTTTGAAGATTCTGAGAGTTTTGAATTATTATTTTAAATAAAATAAAATAAAAGGTTCTTGTTTTCATTAAGATTGTATTCAGTTCATTATTAAACATTTACATTTCTTGAGAAGCATAGCAACTGCGGGTAATTGTTCAATAAATGAAAATAATTACTACTGGTTTATCAACAGGATACCTAATTTGCCCTCGCACTTGTGACAGTAAAAAAGGTTTCAAAAGCTGGTGAGGTCATGTGAACATAGATAACTATTCTGTAATGATTACAGTAAATTTGATAATTAAATTTATTTTTGAGTCAAAGAAAGTTTCATGGAAAACAAAATGTGTGGAAGAAAATTAAAAAAAAGGGTGTTTTTTTAAGCCTGATAGAACTTGAAATTGCAAATAATAAAAAATAATTAAATTTTTATGAAAAATATGCTCTGGCCGATCTCAGTATACTCTGGCAAATCATCATGAATAGACTCACGCTTGAACAACGCTACGATATTATTAAAATTTTCTTTGAAAATCAGTTGTCGATTTGCGCAACTTATAGACGACTTCATGATTTTTATGGCGCGCACCATGATCAATGATTTTTATTTTTTTTTGAAAATATGGATAACATTGATCCTGATCAGATGTGGTTTCAACAGGATAGAGCTACGTTCTATACGGCGACAGCAACCATCAACTTATTAAATTCAAAATTTGGCGATAAGTTGATTTCGAGTAATGGACCTGTCAATTGGCCTCCAAGGGCGTTCGATTTTTCACTTCTCGATTATTTCCTGTGGAGCTACGTGAAGTCACTGGTTTATGCTGATAAACCAGCAACAATTGACGCCTTGGATTGCTCTCTTTGCAGATTTCACTCCTTTCAGATTAATAGTTAATGAAATTATTTACATGAATCGCTACTAATGCCCAATAAACCAGCATCGCAACACACCAAGCGTTTTGAAAATGCCTTGGTGAGCAACAAAAGGAGGATTTTGTGCCTTTTCGATAAGATGTTCCGTGAGTTCAGATATGACCTATTTCCTTTCTAAATTATCGGTATGAACATGGTTTATACGCTTCACCTTAATGTAGAGTTTATCATTAATGGTTTTAAATTTGGTCGTCCATTCGGGGACGACCGTGAAATCCATACGGTCTCATCTCATGCTGTCGAAATGTGAATTGTGCGGATTTGCTGGAGGTCTCTCCAGGTGAAGTGAGGCCTGATCTGTTGAAGAGATGTCACTACACTCTAATGCTGCTTTGTTGTGGCTAGTCATCGGTCTTTCGGGGTCAATGGGTCATTCGGGGGGTTTCTTCAGCAGACTATAGGTACTTGTCAATCGGGGAGATTCGGTCATCTCTGGGTGCGCGCACCTGGTTATTATTAAATTGATTATGGTTCATCAAATTGGTGGTGTCTCTTAGTTTAACTTTAGCTTTTCTTAGTTTACTTTATTTTTATTTTATTCTGTTCCACGGTGTAGGCCAGGATTGTTCAAGCCTCAACTTCTCCATGCCCAAAACCTACTCTAACCTAGATCTACTCGGCCAAATCACTGTGATAGAGGCCTCTGTGTATTTAGTTAAATCTGTGAAATGGTGTTGAACCATTCCATAATAAGTTGTCCGTTCGTTTGTTATTCGTTTATTATTCGTGTTCTCGATTTTTATGAAAAAACTCCGTTTGATTTATATTTTATTTGGTTTTAGTCGATAATGAGTCAGTGGTAAGTGACCATTTTCATTAGTGGATGCTAGAACTGATTAAACTTTTGCAGTGCCTCATAAATTAAATCTCTCTAGTCAAACATCATAGCAGTTCAGTGTCTAATCAAAACATCTCAAATATGCGGGATATTCCGCAAAAATTTATTAATTTCTGAACCATTTGCGTAAAAACCAAAACAGAAAACATCTTCCGAACATACGACCATAAATAACCAATGCACCATATACGCTTAATAAATCACATTGGCAAAAAGTAAATAAATATTATTACGAAATTATTTATGTTTTTTATGATTTTATTTAGTCGATTCGCGTAAATGGTAATTAAATAGTTTCATCAAAATTAATTACCATTAATATTTTTTTACCATAACAGATTTAAACGATATAGATAGTCTGTCTAAATGTACATTCGAATTCAAATTTAAAATTTATTGATTTGTTTATAATTAAAATGGTGAACAATTTAATTTCGATACGGAGTCATCGTCGTAAACACGTAAATTAATACTTTCAATTTTTAAGATAATAAATTTTTTTTAAGACTATAAAACGCATTAATTTTAATAAAATCAAAATCATAAATTAATTTATAATTGAATATAATTACAGATTTTTTTTTTATAATTTTTAATGGATATATATATTTCACGGGTTTTTAGAAATTTTTATTACCCTATTTGAATATTATATATAGAGAATATACTAGAGATGCGTTACATAAAGTTTATGGGTTCTAATAAAAACAGTTTATGGTTTATCTTACAAATATTTATTAAATTAATGGTTTGTGAATTATGTGTAGTAATAGTAAAACATGTTGGAAGTACTTTTTAAATAATGTACGAGTATATAGGTATATGCGGTGGGGGACGATAAATCTTAAAATACTGCTGTAGCGCGAAATGAACGAATACTGCTAAAATATTATATAGCCTAAACAAAAACAAACTTATAAGTTAATAATTTTTTATAAAATTAAAGCTTAAAGCTAAATATAAAACAAATAATTCAAAAACATTTTCATTTTCAACAATTTCTCATTGTAAAAAGTGCTTAATACAAAAACAATTTTTATTTTATTGTAACAAGAAGTTCACTGCGCCACATCCGCTTTTTGATACGTTTCTCGCCAAAAGCTGAACAAATCGAAAAGGAGTGCATACCGTTTTTATTTTACTCAAAAAGTCATAAAGACACAAAATAAAATAAAACGGATTCCATTATCGAAAAGAAGACAAAATTTTCTTCAATTAGAAGCACAATTATTTAATTGAGAAGTGTTATTTCATCAAGATACAAGCGTTTTTACTTTATTTGGAAAAAAGTAATCACTAGATTTTTCAACGCAGCTAGAAAACTTCGATAACTCTTAGATAACATCGACTACTCGTTTACAACTACTTCTTCATTTTTACGCCGTTGCCAGCCAATTCAGGGACGTACAGCTATATAGGTCCGCTTTTTATCACCATATGCACATTGTATAGCACCATGCCAGCCTATATACTGGCATGGAAGATGGGTTGGCCCATGAGTTTTGCAATCTGATGGGAGGTGATTAAATGTGTACCAGTTCATGACAGATCGTAATCTGTAGATGCAAATTCGGTACCTCCCGATCGAACCGCCAAATTAATGGACGTTGTCTATATTAATAAAAATCAATTGGCGCATGTATGACTTATAATCACAAGTGAACGGTTTGACCAATTTGGCTGATTTTTTTTGTTGTGTTTGTAATTGTCAGGACAAGGTATGTATGAATGAAAATTTTGGGAAAATTCAATGGAAAAGTCGGAACATTCGGAATATCGAAAAATAATGTTTTTGTACGTTTTTTTCGCAAGTATCCGATCCAGATGGTTTTTTAGAAGAGAAAAATTGAAAAATCTTAGTCGAAAACTCGGAAACTTCCGGAAAAACTTAAAGAAAATTGATTTTCTTTTATACCGCTTCAGTTGAGAACGGCTTAACCGATTTGGCTCAATCTTTTTTGTTGTATTCGCAATTACTATAGTAATCTTCCTAAGAAAATGTTGGGAAAATCTACTGGAAAAGTCGGAAAACTTGGAAAATCGAAAAATGATGTTTTTGTACGGTTTTTTCACACTTATCCGATCCAGATGGTCTTCTTGAAGAGAAAAATTGGAAAATATGAGTGGAAAACCCGAAGAAAGTCCATATTAATAAAAATGAATTGCCGCATGTATGACTGATCATCACTTGAGAACGACTCGCCCGATTTGGCTGATTTTTTTGTTGCGTTCGTAATTATCAGGACAAGGTTTGTATGAAATAAAATTTTGGAAAAATTATGCCGCGGATATATCGGTTGACTTCGGAACAATGAGCACGGTTTGTCAACATTGCAATTTGTAGGTTTCGACACAAACCGGCAGGATTATGTTGTGCGAGTGGAAAGGTGAAATTTTCACAATTGACACCGCTACTAGTGCCATTGGCATCATTGCTTTCTGGCCAAGAACCTCGGCCAAAACGTTTTTTCATAGTATATACAAATGTAAAACGGTTCCTTCCAAATGACATCATTTGGGACGAAAATTAACGAAGCACGAGATTTTGCTTGAATGTAGATGGAAATGTCAACAGTTCAGGCCGATATACCATTTTGCCAGCGACATATGTTATAAGCCCGAGGCACATGCATGAATACGCGTAAGATGCAATGACCTACGTACGCCAATACAGTCGACTAAACTTGTTCATCACTTTCACTTGCAACCCAAAATGGATCGAAATCACGCATCTGTTACTACCCGGTCAATCATCTACCGATCGCCACTACATTACAGCACAAGTATTCAAGCAGAAATTTAAGGCTCTCATGGACTTCATTGTCAAGTATCGGGTCTTCGGAGACATGCGATATTGGAGGTACTCTATGGGGGGTCGAAATTGAAATGCTGAGTACTTCAATTCTAACAAGTTCCATATACGTTTGTGAGTACGTCACGAAAGGAAGTGACATGGCTGTATATGCTACTTCAGCTTCTGATACCAATGATGAAGTTTTGCATTATTAAATGGAAAAATATGTCAGCAGCAATGAGACGGTTATGAGTGTCTTTCCATTTTCAATATACGATCGTCATTCAACTGGGGTCCATTTAGCTGTGCACTTGGTGAATGGAGAACCAGCTAGTTTCACGGCAGTCCACATGACCAACGACCACCCGCGACAACGCTAACAAGCTTCTTCGCGACATGCGTAAGTGATCCATTTGTAAGAACTTTACTCGGAGATGCCGAGATATTTCACTTGGAACGCATCATCAAAAAAAAAATCCAACTTCGGAATCATGGACAACCTGTTCCTGGATACGTGAATGTATATTTAACCGATGCATTAGGGTGCAGTTACACAGTTTATCCGAGTTTTGTGACGAATTTTTTTACCTGACATGTTCTAATCCGGCGGATGCGTCCTGTGAATCAAGGGACCCTTTTTTGCGTTTCTGTACCATTCGTCTGATTACGATGAAACGTTGATGCCGTTTCTCAGTTGGTAAATTTAGGGCTGAGAATCTGGGTCTAGGGGCATCGGTAAAATATTATTCTAAAATTACAATTTTTGATGCTTTTGGTTCCGATGCTTCCGATACTGAATTCAGTACCGTATAAATTTCTGTCATATGAGATTACAACAACAGTGACAATGAATGTAATTTTAGTTTCTCCCGTGCAACGGAGGGTAATTCAACTACTTGTTACTATAAAACACATTTGCAAGTAGGAAGGATATACTGTGTGTTTCACACCAATTTTTTGACCAAACTTTCGAAATCGACTGACTAAATTAAACAGCCGGTTATTTGTACTTAATTTTAAATTGCGTATTAAAATCTTCATTCGCACCAACATCGATAATAAACGTTTCGACAATTGATAAACTACAAATTAAATTTTCGAATTAGAATAAAACTAACTTCAAATTGTTTAATCAATAATGTAGTCGATAAAATTATTATCAAACATAGTGCCAACTTGTACCTGGCGTTGAATATTTTGTCTAAGGTTTCTAACTGACTAAATTGATGCTTAGTTCATACCAGTTGTTCAAAGATGATAAAGCTCTGCTTGCTGTAATCTTTTTAAATTTGCTCAAACCAAGACCGAAAGCCCTTCGTTGAACTGACTGAAATGCAATTTCATCCATAAATTAATTTAACAGTTATGTCAAATTTCTAAACTTTGGTGGTGGTGAGGTCATAAATGTGAACCAAGTTCATTAGGGATGAGACTGAAATTATATATTCCGTTATTATCACCCCTCAGAGCTGTAAGTAGTTTTTAATTGTTGTGGAATTAAATGCGTTAGTTTGAGGATGTTGTCCAAGTTGGGCACTACCGAATTTATTGAAACATTGAGTTCCATTATATCGAATGAGAAATTAATTTGGCGAGCGGACCAATTGATGAGTACCGTTTTAGTAAATGTGTTCCTATTCTAGGAAAATTTAGTTTGCGAAATTTAAGTTCGAATCAACTGAAATTCAGGTATTTTAATATTTAAAAACCAAATTAATGGAAAGGCCGGTACTAACTATTTATTCACAAATAAATAAAAGTGAAACTCATATGATACAGGAACGTGGATAATAGTAAGTATCAGCCAGTTTTTATTTCCTAAAGCGTACCACATCCGTCGAATCAAGATATAATTCATCAGACCTTGAAACATTAGCGATATTTTGTATGTTAAAACGGTTTAAAGTGCGTATATTTACGAATTACAATTTAAAATAATTTAAAATAAAAATGGACTATTGAGTTGCAAGACTATTATACTACAGTGCCAAACACAAAGCTGGTTGGTGGATTGTCAAGTTTTGAATTTTATTTTATGATTGAAGAAACTCTGTTTGAAATTATTGAAACTATAATCGCTATTATGCAGTGAATTGCAAAAATGAGTGCAAATAATACGAGTTACGGTTATAAAGTCCTAAGTGTTTACAATTGAAAGTAATACGAAAGCCACGCTAATGGGACATGTAGAAACAACTTTAGAGATATTATTTCGGAACTAATAATTCCCGGAATTAAAATAAAAAGTCAAAGAACACACAGAAAACTTTCGGAAGTGGATTAATTAAAATACGCCTTCTGGTAGAGTCAAGGGTATCTATTTCCGATATCCAAAATAATAAACTTTTCGATACAATTCACTAGATGTCACTATGCCTAGATTTAGGCATATTATGATTTATTTAAATTCCACGGTAAAAAATGTTGGGCTCCACTCGTTCTTGATTAAGCAACCTTCAGGTCATTTAATCTAAGGCTAGCATAACCCAAAACAAAAATAGGACCAACAACTTTAGCTAGATTAAGACTAAATGGCCTGAATTTCGGTCAAGAACCAGTAGACCCCAACATTTTTTAATGGGGCATTTGATTAGGTCATAATGAGCGTAACATTATTTGTTTGTCAATAAAGATCAAGTTTTACGTTGTTATTTCACCAAGACCAAGACGAATTTGCATTTAATGCAATAAATCAACAAATTTCACTCCAGCTATATTTTTGTTCGATAACAACCAAAATGGTGTACTTGTTGATAAAATAAAAGAATATTTAGAATCATATGCTAATTTGGAGGATTGAACTCGAGCACAGTTAGCGGTAATTTCGAAAAGTAATCAAACATATAACAAAAAAAACATTTTGGCAAAAAATAAAAAGATCCTAGTGTCTATAGTGTATAGAATTAGTAGAAAACCGTGGATATATTTTCACCACAGTAGATGATTTAAAAAAAAATCTTACACAGCAATCACTACGCCTCGTCGATGTTCTAAAATTTAATTGAATTTGAAATGGCAAATCTTTAAAATCAACACATTCAAATCTTGATTCTATCTCAGAAAATAAAAAAAAAACATCAGGCAACACTAATCAATAAAAAACCTTATATGCTCTTGTGTGAAGTTCAGCCCAGAATTCGTTTAAATTGTCTCTTTTTTATTTTGGGAATTTTAGCCATATCTATCTTAGTTATATCTATAAGGACTTCGTATTTGAACTAAAACTAGATTTAAATTTGGCATGTTAAAATTATAAATTTGTCGGATTTGTAGGACCTATGCCTTACTTTCTAAGATTGATCCTTGAGCCACACAGTTCTCCAGTTCAAATTGCGAATTCTAATACTGTGAAAGTTATAATTCAATTTTTAGAATTCAAATAAGTGGGATTAGATCGCCATCGATCTGACAACAATTGCCTGTTTCAAGAGAACCAAAAAAAAAAACGATATAATTTAGTTTTCCCGGCGCTAGAATGACTTAACTCATTATAATTGGTTCATTTATGGATTTATGGAAAAAGGCAATTTTATAGTCGGCTTTTTTCAAAAAATATTTTTGTTGCCAGGAAAATGCAGGTATAAGGTATTGCATACAATTTTATATATTAAAAGTTTTTAAATTAAGAACTAAAAGGAATATTTTATTTCAAATAATCTAAACATAATTATTCTGTAATTATTTCAAAACAGAACTGAAAATAACTGGGTTTCTTGTTTGGGTTTTTCACGGGAGGTTCTTCAGTAATGATAATACAGAATTAACCTTCTGGAGATGGGTCTATTTTTAGGTAATCTGCACTTTTGGATGTTTGTTCAGGGGCCACGTTTTTGTATCTCGTTAGGGATGTCTTAAAATGAATCATTAAAATTTAATTGAAGCCATATGTGGGGTCATCAGCATCATACAAAGTTGCTTTTATATCTGTCACATGAACATCTCTGCTTGGGCGGATTGTGGTGTCGCGTTGAGATTCTGAGACAGTGAAATCTGTGGAAGATCAGAATTCTGTGAAAGATCAGTTCAGAATTGAATTGAATTACTTCATTTGGCTCAGGATTGTATACGCAGCTTTTTTGGATGTTTTGACATAATCGCTTGGAAATTCAAGTAATGGCCATTACAATAATGACATCAACATTGGTTTTCAAATTAATTTACGCATTCGTGCGATTCAATCATTTGGCTTTACTATTTGAACGCTACTTTCGGCTCCATTAGGTTGAGATTTTTATCTTTAAAAAATTGTTTGAATGCCTTAATTACGAAAATGTTAAGCACTATACAATTATTAAATGAAGGAAACCTGAAAGCGCCCAAAAATATTTATTATTCTGCAGTAAGCAGTTTTCTGCAAGAAAGATTATTATAATGTCAGCTGACTGAAAAATCGATTTCATAAAAATCCATTTTAAAAATTCAATAATAACTTTTTTCTCTTATCAGAGAACTTAATTTTTTACCACCATTTAGATGTCAACATTTGAATATATATTTTCGAAAACATAATTAAAATATTATGTTAAAATACTACAGTTAAAAAATTTATTTTTAAATTGTCAAAGTCACTTGCAAACTCAGAAATAACAGCAAATCAAAACCCACCAGTTTCATCTGGCACTGGTAATTCAAATCGAAACAGTAGTTTTCAATTTTTAGGGCAAAAATTTATTTAATGGACTGTTCGGCTTAGTCTAGAATTTGCAGCATTTTTTTATTCATTGAATCTTCTAATTGTTTTAGTAATCATTTACTTTCGATATCGAGCTTCTAAAACTGTGTACTAAAATTCGTTTCTGCAGTTTTGTTAGTATGCTGGCCAAGATAAATTTCTAGTATGAATTATAGTATGTTCCAAATTACGTTTATAAGCCAATGCAATAGTTAACTACGTAAAACATTTGTCAGGCCCTGGCTATTTCCTCAGCTGGGAATTTGATTAACCGATGCTTTTATTGGGGCAACCATAATCGATTTAATTTCCATTGATTTTATTCACTTCCTTCTGAATTTATTCACTTCCTAGCACTGTATTAAATAAATTAGAATTTTCAGTTCTATAGCTGGTATCAAATTTATGGTTTTTTCAAATTTTTTAAAATTGTATTAAACAGTGCTAAGGTTTCTACAAGAATTATCCATTTTTTCTTATTATTCCATTTTGCAAGTTTAATGCTACACATAGGAGTGGGTGTACAATGAAATCCCGGTTTTCAAAATCCCGGTTTTCAAAATCCCGGTTTTCAAAATCCCGGTTTTCACAATCCCGGTTGTGTTTTCTTCCAGTTCTAAAGTCTTGATTTTGAAAAAAAAAAATTATTGATTCGGGCCGGCCAGACTAATAATATTTTAACATAAAAATAAGATATTTTGCCCAAAAATTTACTAGAAAAAACCAAGGCTGAAAAGTCAGAGACGGCAAACATGTCGCACTGCGTGTCATACGTAGGAGCGGATTATAAAGAATCTATTAATGACACCTAATAAAAAGAAAAATAATTGCACCATTTTGTTATGCAAGATTTTGTTATTGCAAGATTTTGTACTTGCAACATTTTCAACCCCATTTCCATCGCACGTGACGAATTTCATCATTAATCGGTTAAGAAATTGCCTGGGGTGGCATGTTGTACCATCACTTCGATTCGAATCGACTTTGAGAGTCGAATCGAATAAAGTGATACACGGTATGTTGTATCATTTTCGACTATTATTGTTTTAATAATCTTGCAATACTTTTTCGAGAGTGAAATGTCAGCTACATTTGTTATTATTTTGGTTTTAAATGAAGAAACTTTATCAATATCGCGATTTAAAAATGATACAACATACCGCCATTCGACTTTTATCGAATTTCGAATCGATTCGAACATACAACATGCCGCCCCTGGTTTTATCCCTATCCGCCGTATTCCAAAACTTTATCAAAAACGAATTTTTTGAATCCCATTTAGGACCCCATGCCGAATTTCAACTAAATCGGTTAAAAAAGGGCCTAGTTCCATAGCGATGGCTATATTTCATAACTTTATCAAAAAATCATTTAAGAAATCCATTTCCATCGCACGTGTAGAATTTCAACAAAATCGGTTTAGAAATGGCCTAGTTCCATCTCTATTGACCGCTTTATCGAAAAATCATTTTAAAATCCCATTTCTATTGAACGTATCGAATTTCAACAAAATCTGTTAAAAAATGGCCAAATTATATTAGTCATTTTCATTATCGCAAACTCATTTTTGAATTTTGTCAAAAAATCATTTAAGAGTTCCATTTTCCCACATGTTAAATTTTAAAAATTCAAACCGGGATTTCCATAAAATCGGAATTTTGTAAACCGGGATTTTGAAAACCGGGATTTTGAAAACCAGGATTTTGAAAGCCGGGATTTTGTTACACACCCATATGAGTATGTAATTTCCATTTTAAAATTTAGGTTTGAATTTTTTAATGTGGGGTAGAAATGAATCCAATTAGTTTCATTAACAAAAGAGTTCAGCAAAATTTGCTTATTGCTAACAGTGACACTATACTGGTAATTCCCCGGGAATAGGGAAGTGGAGAAAGAATTGTAATGCAACAATTAATTTCTGTTCAAATATTTTTTTTCCGGCCTACTGAGGAGAAAAGTTTGATGTAAATATTTATAAATTGCGAATAATTTTTCCATACCTAAATTGGCAGTCAAAATTATTCACGAATTAATTTTGTTTTCAAAAAAATTAACACTAAGTTTTTGCCTCAGTATGCCAGAATTTTTTTTTTAAATAAACATTTCATATTAGGGTAGATACTCGATTGGTTAGCAAGCAAGAAATTTGCTAGCCGAAATCCCGACTACTCAATCAATTTTACTACAGAAATCTAAATTTCAAATTACATTTTCAATAAGGTTTTTGTTTTATTTTGCGATTGCGCAGTAGAATAAGAAAAAATTTGCTGTTTAATTTTTTAAGCCACAAATTTTACTGTAATATCGTAAAAATAAACAAAAATTTTATGAAAAATGTATTTTGAAATTTAAATTTCCTTGGTATAATTGATTGAGTAGTTGGGATTTCGGCTAGCAAATTGCTTGCTTGCTAGCCAACCGAGTATCTACCCCATTAATTCTTTCCCCAATTCTTTTTACGGGGAATCATCAGAATAGTGCCACAGAAACAGTAATTTTTGGCATTGTCTGCATTCTCTATATGCGGTCAACGTCATTTTTTAATTGTCTACATACATTCTCTATACACGTGTAGAATATTAATTATCTACGCGGTGTAGACAATATAGCACAACGCTGTGTATTTGCCATCATTAATTGATTTGTGAGAGATAATTACTCTTTCCGCTATCTTATTAGATCACGGATCGAATAAGGTGCCAAAATTTCATATTTTTAGGTTCTGAGGTTTGAGCTGTGTATTGATCAGTACAGATCACATACAATTCTACTTATATATAGAGAGTATGTGCTCGAGGGGCTTCTTGTTTTCCAAGTAAGGCATGAGTGTGGCCATCTCAAAATAAAATATCTTTAATCGTAGAAGTTTATACCTTTAACGTGCCAAGTTACGTTAATGTGTCAAATGTAATTTTAATTCAAATACGACTTCTTTAGATATAACGGTTTTATCGCTAAAGTTCGGAAAATTAAAACGGGGTGATTTCATTTTTTGTATTTATCGTGATTTCTAATAAATTCCGGGCTGGGCTAACTTAGCACAATAGCAAATTTTGCTAAATGTAGAAATTTAAAATTGATGTGATTGAAAAACATATAAAAATGTCAGAAATTATAAATACTAAACATCTTAAGCCAGGTTAGATAATACAAGGCCTGCTTGATTTCATCTTCTTCATTTAATATTCATTACGTCAAAGCACCTAATTCACATACATAAAATGAAAACTATTAACGATCGCGTTAATCAAACTCGAATATACTTGTCACTTACATCAATTAATGTACCGATATAGACCACATAAAACTCTGTCGCTTATTTGAACAAATATGGAATAGCTATTTTTAGCACGATAACTATTTGTAAATCATTAGGCAAAAAAATATCGCGTCGTACAAAAACATAATGAACAACCAACCAAAAAATACCCTGAGGGCTAGAAAACTTTCACTCGCGCTATTCTTATGTCATTCATTAATTTAAACTTTATATTATATTTTTTTTTCTTCTATAAAAATTATTACTATTATTATTTTGTTATAACAATATTTTTTTGCAATAATTATTTTATATTTTTATTAACATTACTGTTACCAGTTTATGTGCAACATATATCAAGCAAATCAAATATGTGTCAAATATCAATAATATTTTGTGTATACATATGAATATTGTGCAAATCTATATTTCGCGTATATGGCACGCCGCGGCGGTTTAAAAGCACAATATTTCTTTATTTATTTTGCGAAAGGGTGAGGTTATGTTTTGATTGCGAACAATAAAATGGTTAATTTAAGTTAAAAGACACGCGGTGGGCGCGAATAAGTATTTCGTGTGTAGTTTATGCTAAACAATTTCAATTAAAATTTTTATTACAGAATATAAATTTATTTTATATAAAGATTTATACACAATGGAATCATCTCTTCGAGCACCCGCATGACACATACATAACATATGTAGCACACATTCGAAGGTTATATATGACAATGATCAATTTGTGCAATATCGGCTACGATTTTATATGTTGATCGACGTTATAATATCCGTTGTGTCCATCAATATACGCAGATTGATTTGCCATGAAAATGGATTTCTTTTGTAATTAGTCAAAGTATATATATAAATAGGCAAGCATACCTTGTTTATTTTATTAGATTGCGCATCTTATATTTTATGAGTGCTGTTTACGACACAACATACATCCATAAAAATTGACATCACATGGGAAAATAACGTTTATTACACATTTTATTAATTATACATAAAATAAAAAAAATACTTTATTTTTAGGACATATTTATTGTACCACCGCGCACAAAACTATAAAAAAAATGCTGCAGATAATCATATTACAACTATTAAAATTCTTTGTAATAATAATAAAGAAATAAAATTGAAAGTGAAGTATTTTTGTATAAGAAAACTATTTTCGACTTGCTGTAATACATCATCAACGTCAATCAATTAAATAAAATAAAAAAATAAAAATAAATTTTTCACTTTTATCTAGTTCATGTTTTATATGTACAATCATTTTAGATCCATGATGATTGGTGAAATTTTGGTGCATAAATCATGTGCACGCGGTACTAGACATATTTATGTCTATAAATACAAAACTAATTACCTATCAATATCAATTGTAATCATGAAAATTTCTATTTCGCAAAAAAAGATACATAAATTTCATAATAAAGTAATTAAATCTGCTACATATATAACAATATTATATGCGCTATACAGTCGGAATTAAAAAATTGAAATAAAAATCCCATTACTCAAAAACCGTATTTAAAAAAAAATTATTTCATGTCGTGCCATCATAATTTTTATATACATGTAGGTACCTATATGAGGCAAAATTTTCATGTTTTTCTTAACATACTCCTCATCTCGAAAATAAATAAAATAAAAATCGTTTTCTTCCTTCTTGTATATATGCTTTATATAAAGCAAGACTATTTCAACACACTGCACACTAAACTAAAATCTACTTCAGTTTTTATTACAGCTTTTTTTTAATTTTTCTAAATCACTCCGCGATTGCGAAAATCTGAATTTTTTTTTTTTGTTCAAACTCGATTTTTATTATTATTACAACTATTTGATAAACGATCATGGTTTCTTAAAGTGGAAGATTTTTTTATTTATTTTTTTATATTTTCTTCATATGTATACATAATAGAATTTTTCGTTTCTATTTGTTGTAAGCAGCGAGCACAGAGTTTTATTTCTTTAAATGACAGCAAATCACGAATCTAATTTTTCATATATGTATAAGACAAAAAATAATCTTATATATGCAAAGTAAATATGTGCACACAATAAGTATATTATCTTGAAAATTTGATGATGAAATTTTGCGCAATTGTAAAAAATTGCAATATTTTGAATGAGTTATGGTGGTGCGCGATGTTGATATAATTTTTTGTATAGTGTACAGCATTTTTGAATGACTTAATTTGTGAATGATCGTAAAAATTTAACATATCTACCTACGAGCATAATACCTTAGCATATTATTAAAGGTAGAAGTTATATTGATATTTGTTTCATGAAAATGAATGTGGGTCTTTAGCACTTCTGTTTAAATTTAATTATCGTATATGTTGAAAAATATTAAACTTTTGGTGTGTGTACAGAGCTTCGTTTTTTGTTCCGAAGTTGCAGATTTAGAACTAACCTTATTTCTTATTTAGATGACTATATTTTTGAGGGGGTTGGAACACGGGGTTCTGGTATAATGTTTATTTAAACTATTCACGGGAATGAGTTTAGAAAAGCAGTTTATTAAAACTGACTTTGAATGGGTCGAGCTCCCGCATCTAGGCGTCCCTATACAATTTTTCCTCAAATGTCGATTGTTTTAAAACTTTTTGTTTAAATTAATCACAGACATTTCTTCTCGCGTGTCTCCATTTACTTGAATTAACCGGGATCGGTACTGAATCCCCAAAAAAAATAAAATAAAAATATTTCAGCTAGACAAAACCTCGACATGATTTTTCCCCAAATACAAAGCTTATTTTAGTAAAATACAAAATCCCAAACACAAAATTCAATTTTAGTAAAATGTAAATCAAAAAGATTTAATGTATACCAAAAATTGTTAAAAAAATGTTTTTGGTTATTAGGTATTACTGAGCTTGAACAAATTAGATTCTTCATTATCTAGATAATACACATACCTGTTATTGAATAACTTACTCCCTCCACTACTGCTTGCGGCGTCACACACATTTTAATAAGAATTATTCTGCAAATAGGAGATTTCTTCTTGGGATTTTGTAAATTGGAGTGTTGTAAATTGGGATTTTGGAAGTTGGGATTTTGATTTTGGAAGTTGATTTTGGGATAGCATACATAGCCTGATTGGGAACGGGTCGGTTCAAAATTCGAATTTCGAAAATTCTAAAATTTATTATTTTATAAATTAATTCCATTTACAAAATGCCATCATTTCATTAGTTTAATAATATTTGCAGCATTTCACAAAAATCCTTAGTAGTTTATTTCAATTAATTAAATTTAATTTAATTGTTCTTAAAAAACCAAAATCCAAAAAAAAAAAATTCAAATGGTTTAATTTCCAAAATCCCAATTAACAAAAATATAAAATTCCATTTTACACAATACCATAACATAAAATTAAAAATTCAAAATTTGAATTTTGAAAATTCCAAAATTTATTAATTTAGAAAAAAAAAAATGTATATACAAAATTCCATGATTTCATTAGTTTAATAATGGGTTGGTATCGAAAGGCCAAAATTTTATAAGCGAAAAAAAAATCCCACAATGCGATCCCGAAATTTATAATCCAAACAACAAAAATATCAAAACCCATAACACTAAAAATATATTTACCAAAAACAAAAATTGCTTTAACACAAAATCTCAAAAAAATATCGAATTAAAAATCCCAAAATTAGCCGAAAATAAAACCAAGTGAGTCGAAATCAGCGCGCGCAGATACGGACTCATTTGTTTCTGTTTTCGGAAGATTTGAAAAAATGAAATCATTAGATAATTTTTCTTAAGGTATTTTTTTAAAATATAAAATATATATTACTATTATGTAGACTTATATTTCATTTGGGTCCCATTTGAAACGCGATATTTTAAAACGCGAATTATCAAAACGCGATATTTCAAAACGCGATACGGTACAAAATGCGATATGGTACAAAACGCGATATATTAAAAATTTAAAATTTGAAAATCGATAGGAGCAGGAGTTTAGGATCGGGTTATATCAGGCGAGTGAAGGGGAAATTTTATTTCAGTTTATAGGAATTTAAAAATCGATAGGAGCGAGAGTATATAGGATCGGGTTATATCAGGCAAGTCGCTACGCTCCCTTCGCTTCGCTCGTTAGTTAAAACAAAAACTTCAGTTTATAGGAATTTAAAAATCCATAGGTTCGGGAGTATAGAACCGGGTTGTATTTTGTTCGGTTCGCTGCGCTCTCGTCGCTGCGCAATGCACATTCTGTACCATATCGCGTTTTGAATTATCGCGTTTCGAGCGGATCCCATTTCATTTTCATATTTTCATTTAATAGACTTAAACAAATATAAAATTAAATGCAAATTTTGATTTTTGTTGAGATTAATTTTTTCGCCCGAAAAATAAAAAAATTACAAAAGGTGATGTGGGATTTTATTCGACATTTTTATTTCTGGCAGTTTGGTTTTTGTGAAACTGCCTACTAGTACATTTTTGATCTATTCAAAAACATCATTTTGGTAATAAAATGTTCGGGAATACGATGGTATCCCTTTAATAATATTTGCAGCATTTTGCAAAAATTCTAATTGGTTTATTTCAATTAATTTAATTTAATTTAGTTGTTCTGAAAAATTATTGCTCAAACATGATTCCAATTGTTTACCAGATTGATTAACGCATACTGTTCTGATTTTCTAGAAAACAGGGTTGGTTTTTTTTTTTGGAATACCGATACCCCCCTTGAAACATGCTAACATATACTAAAAACTTGTATATGGTACAGTCATTAATAAATAAACACTGTTCGGTTTTAGCAAATTACAAGATACTGTTGAACAAATCTTAATCGAAGATTTCCTAATTATAAATCAAATAAAAATTCCAAAAAAAGTTCATTTTATGACCATGGAAATATGAAAGGCTTTCATATTTCCAGTCATAAAATGAAATTTTTTGGAATTTTGTATATTGGAATTTTGAAATTTAGCATTTTGTATTGGAATTTTTTTTTTGAAATTTTATTTTTAGAAATTATTTTTATTGGAATTTTGATCACTGGAATTTTGTTTATTGGAATTTTGATCTTGCAATTTCATTTTTGGAATTTTGGATTTGGCAAATCGTATACCCAACCCCTAGAGAACAGGATTGTGTTTTATTTTGGAATATCGAACCAACCTACAAACATGCCGGATTGGGAACGTTTTGCCATATCCAAAATTTCAAAAACGAAATTCGAAAACTAAAATTCCAAAAAAAAAAATCCACAAACCAAAATTCCAATAAAAAAAATATTCCAAAAAAAATTTCAAAAAAGCAAATTTCCTATACTAAATGCCAAATTTCAAAATTCCAATTTACAAAATTCTATTATATAATTTATCATTAGGAAATCTTCGATTAAGGTTTGTTCAACTAAATTTGCTAAAACCGTTACATTACTGTGCCATACACAAGTTAGTCAGTGTGTATTGGTGTGTTTGTAGGGGAATGGCTTTGCTATTGAATTCGACGCTAATTTTCGTTTTCCTATAGCAAACGTTGAAACGAAAGAGAAAAGAATAGTAAAAATTTCATACTTTTTCGTTTTTCTTCTTTTGTCTACTATAGGAAAACGATAGCCTTCAAAATTGAATGTCGAATTTAATAGTTAGGTGCCCAGGCTTTCTAGAATCACAACAGGCGTAACCAATCTGGTTAACAATGGGAGTCATGTTTGAGAAATAATTTATAAGAACAATTAAATTTAATTAATTGAAATACATCAATTAATAATTTTGGCGAAATAATGGAATTTTGTATATGAATTTTTTTTTCTAAAATAAATAAATTTTAGAATTTTCTCAATTGGAAATTTCAATCTTGATTTTTTTGTTGTGGAATTTTGTAAAATGGAATTTTATATTTTTGTTAAATGAGATTTTGGAAATTCAGGTCAGTTGGATTTTTTTTTTGGATAACTGGCGCGTTCCCAAACGCAAAGGTTCCATATATTTCCATGGGCATAAAATGGATTTTTTTTGGAATTTTGTATATTGGAATAATGAAATTTGGCATTTTGTATAGAAATTTTGCTTTTTTGGAATTTTATTTTTTGGAATTTGTTTTTATTGGAATTTTGGTTGTAAGAATCTTGTTTTTTGGAATTTAAATTTTTGAAATTTCGTTTCTGGAATTTGTTTTTGGGTTGGTTACGATTTGCCAAATTATTTTAATTAAATCGTATTAATTTCTAGACATTTGAATTCTAGAATTTTGTTTATTGGAATTTTGATTTTGCAAATTTAATTTTTGGAATTTTGGATTTGGCAAATCGTACCCAACCCCTAGAAAACAGGATTGTGTTTTTTTTTTGAATATCGAACCTTCTTATAAACATGCCGGATTGGGTACGATTTGCCATATCCAAAATTTCAAAAACGAAATTCCAAAACTAATTTCAAAAAACGAAATTCCAAAAATAAAATTCAAAAACCACAACATTCCTATACAAAATGCCAAATTTCAAAATTCCAATTATACAAAATTCCAAAGAAATTCCATTGGCCATGGAAATATGAAAGGCTCGGAATTTGATATTTCTATGGCCATAAAATGGAATTTTTACCGAATTTTTATTTAATTTATAATTAGGAAATATTCATTAAAGTTTATTCAACAGTAACTTGTAATTTGTTAAAACTGTTGCAGTACTTATTTATTAATGACTGTACCATACACAAGGAACTGTAGGGGAACGGTTCGATGCTCCAAAAAACCTAACCCTATTTTCTAGAATCACAACAAGCGTTAATCAATCTGGTAGACAGTGGGAATCATGTTTGAGTAATAATTTTTAAGAATTAATTAAATTAAAATTAATTAATTGAAATATTAAAGCAAGTATTATCAAACTAATAAAAATGGAATTTTATATATGGAACTTTTTTTTCAAAAATAAATTAATTTTGTAATTTTTTTAATTGGAATTTTGATTTTTATGTTATAATATTTTGTAAAATAGAATTTTATATTTTCGTTAATTGGGATTTTAGAAATTTAGGCCAGTTGGAATATTTTTTTTTTTTTGATAACCAACCCGTTCCTATTAATAAACTAATGAGCTTGTTTAAAATCCAGGAAAACTGCTAATACTACTTTCTTGTCATCTATTTCACATTTACAATTATCCAACATTAAGTTTAATGCAGTTTCACATGAATGGTGTACTCGAAATCCAGACAGTTGGTCGACTAGTATGTTATTGTTTTTATAATGTGGTTTTTAACTACTCGTTCTATTTCTTTATAAAGAAATTTATTTTGTCAGTTACATGAGTATGATTTCAAATTTAAAACAGGACATTCAGTTTAAAACAAAAATAAAATCAAAACACAAAAAAAAAACAAAAAAGTTAATTTTGACATCCAATATCCAACAACTGTTCGTTATAAGGGTCATTTCACTACACTGCTGATAGATTACTCCACGCTATTTTTTATATAAAAACATAAAGCACCAGAAGTGCAGAAGTTTGGGCCAACCGATGGTAGATCTTCCAGCAGTAAGAACCATACCAATAAGATCAAACACTCACACAGGAGTGGATTTTCTGGACCTTATCAGCTCCAATACTCACCTGGACGAGGTAACAGAAGCTACAAAAGATATTGAGCTCCCTTCGACTGTTTTGCAATAAAAGCTGTTGTTCATCAACTACCGAAGTAGGCAAGCATGACGTTCATCGCTACACAACATCGTATGTCATTCTAGGAATATTAGTGATCGCAGCAGACATCGTACATGTTAAGCACAGAAGAACAACTCAAGTTGCTACACCAGGTTCCCTTCCAGAACGGTAGCCAATCCTCCGGATAGGAACGACTAGCCTCCGGGAAGTCAGAAAACTATAAACATAAAATGCGGATATAGAATCTACTTGAATTTAATCTAAAGTGTAAAATTTTCATAATAAAGACAATTGGACAAAGCGGCTTTCTGGTCTAGATAGTAGAAGAATTGTAGCATACCTATATGTTAAATAAAATATTTATGTAAATTACTTGGAACTAACACTGATTTTTTAAAAATTGGCGATCGAATCATGCAATGCGTGACAGAAAAGATGAACTTATACAAATTTAACACAGGTTTACAATTTTGTACGACATTCAGTGTGTCGTAGTTTTAGATTCAGATTTTTAGATTTTATTGTGTTGTATTTTGATTCCTGTTTGAGATTTTTGGTGGGACAAACTTCACAACCGTATATTAATTTGCTTAATATCAAAGTGCGATAAGAAGCGCAATAATTTCAGATGAAGAGAAAATTTTGATTTTTGTACGTACCTATCTATGTACATTAAATTTAAATAACATTTATACACTCGTATAATCACCAATTTTCTATCATCTTTATTATACCACATCTCACAGTTGGAGATGGAAAATCTAATAAAAAAATAAAATTTAACATTTTAAACCATAAAAATAAAATAATTATGCGAATATTGTGTTTCGGTCGGACAGATGGTAATCTCAATTTCCATTTAGCATCCATTTAGCATCCAATTTTTATTTTTTTTATCTCACGGGGTAAATTATTAAAATGAAAATTTGATTTGAAATAAATTGGTCGTATACAGAAGAAAATTATTTATTAAAATTACTATTATTAGATTTGACATAATGTGTTGTCTTGGTTGGATGTGGATGGAAGTTTAAAGCGCGTGCGATTTGTATTTAGCGATCAAAATTTTATTTTTATGAATTTACAAACCAAAGTGCACAGTTTCACACAGCATGATACCGCACCATATAGGTGACGTGTAAATTAGATTAACATGTCATTAGGGGCAATTTTATAACGAATAAAAATAAATATTTATTTATTAATATCGATATTGATTTTTTATGATTTTTATTAACGGTGGTGTGACAGAAGCAATATATGCAAATTTTATACAATGTGTATATGTTAAATAAAATACGAGCCAAATTAAGTAGAAAAGAATTTCTTAATATATTATGTTAATATCTATATATGTATTCAGGTTAGAATGCAACTTCTGCCATGCAAATTATGGGAAAATAAATAAACACGATTAACAGGTTGATGACCGCGTATATGTACCATAAATCTTGAATGCAAATAAATACCAAACCATATATTTACACAAATCATAAAAACCTACTGAACCATTTTTGTATCACCTGTCCATTGTTTTATAAATCATGATTACCTACCTTAGAAAACCAATAATTTTCCATATATATATATATAAAAAAAACTTATTTCAGTTTAACACCGAAATCAATTAAAATTCCACGTTATTGAGAAATTCATTTTATTTTCTCTACGTACGATACAAAACTATTTCATTTCAATTAAGTTTATGGAATTATTATTTTTATTCTTATTTAACAATTGTTTCACCAATTATATTATGTACAGCATACAAACAAATAAAAAAATTTAAATTTATGTGATTATTTGTCGTTTGATTATATATTTATTTTACAACAACGTGGTACACACAAAACTATTTTTTTTTTCATCCTATAAAAATATTATAAAGATCAAACAAGAAAAATGTGCGGCAAAACATCTTAGAGACGACGAAGAAAATTACTTAGAAAATGCTTTGTATTTTCATTTTATTTTAAAAATATAATACGCGATCGCTTTGATAAAATTATTAAGGCTGCACGAGATGATGACGCCGCGATGATCTTCACAATCATCATCATCATCATCATCATCATCATAATCATTTTAATTACAAATTATAAAGAAAAATATTCTAATATTAAATTTTCATGTTTTATAATTAAATTAAAATTTTTAAATTGAAAGTTTTTTTTTTGTTTTTTAATTAAAAACGTACAGCTAGGTAAATAATATATAGAAATATCTTATACAGAAGACTCAAGATTGTGTGATATGACAATTACGGCGTACTGCATAGAGTAGATACTTGATGACAAAATATAAAAAATTTCTTTTGAAAAATTTCCGTTTGCGCGCCGCGCCGATGAAAGAGTGTGATACCGTTTAATAATTATCAGGTCAAATTCATGTACGTAATGTTATTAACGTGTACTGTACAAAAGTTGCAATTTAATT
Source organism: Nephrotoma appendiculata (assembly GCA_947310385.1). Classification (NCBI taxonomy): domain Eukaryota; kingdom Metazoa; phylum Arthropoda; class Insecta; order Diptera; family Tipulidae; genus Nephrotoma; species Nephrotoma appendiculata. The sequence continues at coordinate 278,387,279 of OX371223.1, forward strand.
GATTTTGTATGTGGTGTAATGTGATTTAAGTGAGTAAAAAGAAAAAAAAATCGAGTGCCGGTGTATAATTAAAAGTAATAATTACACTTGATAGTTATATTTTTATTTTCCTAAGTTTATGGAAATTATTTCCGTGTTATATATGGGAAGTTAAATAACGTACAATGTGAAATAAAATAAATATTTTCGTTATTGTGCTAAATTTGTTTGCTTACTTCTACGCAGTCTATGTTCTGCCCAGTTACCATGATGTTAATATCCAATTGCGGCAAATAAATTGCGGACAGCTCCTGTATTGATTTGAGATTAGTGCGCTTACACTGCTGGTCTAATATAATAATATATTTTTTAATGAATGAGAAGCGATATCTTGACTGGTTTTATAACTTCTGTTATTATTATGAAAATTTTACAGGTTAGATTAAGTTCAAGTAGCAACTTGAGTTGTTCTTCTATTTTAAACATATATGTTGGCTGCTGCGATCATCAATATTCCTATAACGACAAAAAAAGTTTGGTAGTGATGAAGATGCATGACATGTTTACTTCGGTAGTTGATGCTCTCAGGTTCTTTTGTTGATTTTTAATTGATACTTTAATGGTGATATGATGTTAAATATCACCCTTTGAGCAAACCGAACGGTTTTTATTGCAAACAGACGAAAATCGCTAAACATCATTTGCAGATTTTGTTATCTCGTCCAGGTGAGTATCGGAGCCCAGTATGATCCACTCCATGTTGAATGTCGAAACTAACTCTGGCGTTAGACAGTCTCCTTCCTCCTGGCAACAATCAGTTTTTGCCTATTCCCGGATTAAAGGTACGAAATTTTGATTCGATATGTTTTCCATGGTGCTTGTCAAATGTTATATACGGTATCATAGATTTTATGTGGTGAAGTTGGATACATGAGATTTTGAATTGGCCGAACACGATCCATCCTAATTTTTTTGCGCTTTTAGTTTTTCCGGATATTCTTTTATATAATATCAATCAATACGACCTTTGTACAAAAATTCGCTCCCAACAACATGTCTATGGGGACCGGTGTCTTATAATTTGGTTCTGCATGATCTAGCTTGTTTAGAAGTTCCCAGCCTTTGGTTTGTATCCGTTGTTCTGGCAGTAGTTACGTGGTATTTCGAAATAATGAAGTGTAATGCAAATTTGAATCTTCTGACGGGTTGAATTTTGAGGCTCACTATTTTATTTATCTCCCCAAATCAGTTTCAATTTTTCCACGGTAATGAAAGTTGCTTGAGATCCTGTATGGTGTATCCCATTACAGATCGCTCGGCCGCAATGGTATAGGTTTCCGATATAATTGCGCGTTAGTTGTTGTATCTATTGTTTAATGTACTCCAGATGTTTAGATGGAAATTTCAGACATTTGATTTGAATATAGAAAATTTTCGTTGTATCAAAAACCATAATTGAAATGCAATAAATTTTATGTGCATTTCACTTGGTGACATGTTTGGCTAATATTCTTAATTTTAGTAGAAGAAAGATTTTCGTCCATGAAAATGCATATGATTTTAGAAATAAAATTAAAAACATCAATAATAGCATCAAATTTTTCAAACGCATATTTTCCTTAAGCACACATTCCCTTCTATTGCGTTACAACGTTCTATTTTCTGTTAATTTAAAATCTGAATTATACCCACCGATCATGACCGCAGCATTAACTGATTCCATTACCATGGGTAATTACAAAGTGCATAACCTAAAACACAAATAAAATAAATAAGTTCGTATTTAGGATGTCGGTCAAGTATGGCGGTCGTCGTTTCTAAACGGAGCTTGGTCTTAATCAATTTTTTTTTTCAAATTTGAATTGCAGGAAAACATTCCATTTCTGCTTGAATTTCGGCTTCTATTATAAAACTATATAGATAATTTTGTATAAGAATTTATTTTAAATTTGGGTTAGAGGATGTCATTATGATCCTAATATGAAATACCAATTGACGGTACTCCTGGATGTGATTTGATCCGTTGGAACGGAAACTCTTTCCGTAATCGCAGCACCTGTTTCTGGATTAGTCTGCATCACGTTACAATGAAATCCATCTTCTCCTTGCCAAATCAGAATTGGACGAGCGTATAACTCGATCGAAATCCGTTCCGGGCATGACAATAGCAACCTCATTGTTCGTTGGAGCGTTAAAACGTCTTTCACGTTCACCAGACGGTGTTCTGTCTACCTGAGACTCGGTTTCCTCATTGCTCATAAAGTATTTGTGGTATTTGTACAAACTTGGAGTTATTGACATGGACAGAAAGAAGTCATTCCAATTTATGGTAGATATATCTTTATACATACTTTAACTTTCAGCATAATCACGTGCATGAGCTGTATTTTCGCGACTAAGTAGTACCGGGACGTTATCTAGAAAAGTTTCAAACTTTATAATGCAAACAAATGTTATTCATTTGCCCAATTGAAACATTTTAGTGTATGCTATAAACTGATCGTAAAGTCTTTACCGTATTTGAATGCGGTTTAATTTAAAAAAGCTCTGAAGTTTTCTCTTGGTCGACTTTATCGTAAGCTATCAATTCACAGCCAGCGTTCACGCTGCATGTTTCAGCAACTCAAGCATAAGGCGATCTGCTTTGGTCAGCAACTCTAGAAGGATACGTTCTGGTTCAATTCATGTCCCTTTCCACAAACTATGGAGGCAGCAATCCTTTTAATAAAGGACTAGGTTGAGTAAATTATTTAACATCATCGATAACGTATTTGTCTTTAATTTATCAAAGGACAACCATAAAATATCCTGCAGAATATTTTTTTAGATTTTTAAATGGTTAATTAAAATTTGATTTCTGGTTTTTGTTTTATTTTAATTTTTTGTTGGTTTTGATTTCACTTTTGTTTTAAACTGAATGTCCTGTTTTAAATTTGAAAAAATATTCATGTACGTGAAAGAATAAATTTCTTTATTGAGGACCGTTGAAGTTGAGAATGTGACATCTAGCGCATTAAAAATAAGCTGGTTGAAGGTGGATTTACATATGTGACGTGTAACGTGTTACAAATTGAAATAAACGTGGCGTTTTCTTAACAACAATTTACATTTGCGACGGATGCCGCCACGCACACTAATTAAATATTTTTTGTGGTGTCTTTTTTTACATGAAATTTTAGCACGGCATACTTTATGAAAATTAAAATTAACATACAAAAATAAACCCAATAAGTTTAATTTTTTTGCCGTCAGAGCTGGGATGTTCTAACATCATTATTTTGCGATATTTTATCGAAGTCTACGTCTCTTTTTGCTAGAATTAATTTGACTTCTGTTTCGTTTATCAATTATTTCTTCTCTTGGAAGATTTACTTCTATTTACCTACTAGAATATATTTGAACAATATCTATTTCAATTATTTTCATTCTACAATCGAAAAAAAACTATTTGGTGATAGAAACATAGTAGAAACATCACAATATTGCAATCTAGCAGGCTGGTAAACGATAAAAAATTGAAACAGAGATAAATTTTATTCTACAGAAACGAGAAATAAATTTCGATAAATTATCGAAACATGGTGATGTTAGAACATTCCAGCCCAGATTTACAAACAGTTCTCTATAATATATAAATAAGTTGGCAATGAACTTTTTGCATCTGATCATCAGCTTCATGTTAACATGGTAAATTCGGGCAGGTTGGGTTGAAAAAAAAATCCAGAAACGAAATTTCAAAACCAAAATTCCAAAAAACAAGATTCTAAAAGCCAAAATTCCAATAAAAACAATTCCAAAACACAAAATTCCAGAAAAGCAAAATTTCTATACAAAATGCCAAATTTCAATATTCCTATATATAAAATTCCAGGAAACAATCCGTTTTATGCCCATGGAAATATGAAAGGCGCGCGCCTTTCGGAACGGGTCAGTTATCAAAAAATAATAATTCAACTGACCTAAATTTCCAAAATTCCAAACAATAAAAATAGAAAATTCCATTTTACAAAATAGTATAAAATAAAAATCTAAATCGAAATGAGGAAATTTCAAAATAAATCACGCTTTCTTTCATATCGCCATAAAATGAAATTTTTTGGAATTTTGAAATTTGGCATTTTGTTATTTTTAGGAATTTTTTTGGAATTTTTATTTTGGAATTTCGTTTTTGGAGTTTTGGATTTGGCAAATCGTTTAGTAAACAAACGCGTCTCTCGAGAAACATAAATCTTTGCTGTAGTTTTTTAGCCAGAGCGGGGTATTGAGAAATTAAAAGGAATCTTTATCTATTACGTGTATTGTCGCTTTACTATAATGAGTTTATACATTTTGAATTGTCAATTAGGTTGTTTCTGTCAATAAGAGACGTGAACTTTCATACGTAAAATCTCGACGATAACTTCCAATTTTACTTCAATTCCAACAACCCGTTTACTGTTTAATGATCTGAAATATATCAATTGATATTTAATTTGACAAGACGTTATTAACAACAATTCAGCTTGCCACTTGCTGCGTTTTCAATTTTTGAAATAAAAAAAAAAATCCTTTTTGAAATTTCCCAGCAAGTTGAAACGAGCTCCCGAAAATTAAATCACTTCTCCGGATACATCTATCGGGCGCTCATAAAAAATACGTCACTTTGCTGCATTTTTTTATCCGGAGCAGGCTATTAAAAGACGACAATTAAATTATCAATTAGTACTTTCACTATTACACTATTGTGGCTTTACAATTGAATTTAAAGGCAACTGTATCTAGCTTCACCCGATTATTTAAAAAAATTAAATCACTTCTCCGGATACATCTATCGGGCGCTCATAAAAAATACGTCACTTTGCTGCATTTTTTTATCCGGAGCAGGCTATTAAAAGACGACAATTAAATTATCAATTCGTACTTTCACTATTACACTATTGTGGCTTTACAATTGAATTTAAAGGCAACTGTATCTAGCTTCACCCGATTATTTAATGTTTCGAGTGGTCAACTAAAGTTCAGTATAGGAACCATGCGCAGATTTTAGCGGAAAAAATCTAGATATAATTTTTTTTTCGCTCAAATAAAAATAAATGATTGCAGTCAAACTGCTATACAAATTTTGTAATTTTTATTACAAAAAATAATTCGCCTTGATTTATATAATTTTACTAAATATTTATTTATTAATTTTATAATATATTATGGATATATTTATTTATGTATTTTAACATTTTTAGAAATTAAAATAAATAATAAATTAGTCAATAATCGGACGCAGATTTATTTATAGTGTTCAAACCATTTTAAAATACAAATACAATTTGTTTATTAAGCTCAAAATTGGATCATTATTCATAAATGTACAACAAACGGCGACAAATTAACACAAATTGTAAAGTCATTAATTGTCATGTCAGTTGTTTGTAAATATAATAAAATGAATCAAAGTTGCTCATACGTCTGCTATGATTAAAAAAATATTAAAAGCTGAACGTACGTCTTTCTAGCATTTCTAAGAAATTATATCGAATAATTTTTTCCACTAAAATGTGCGCTTGGTTCCATACAGGTTAAACGAAAAAAAATTTCCAAAATTTAGGATCAAATTTCTTTCTAAAAATTCTTCATTACCCTCCATATTTGAAATATTCTCTTTAAAAACAAAAACTTGTACTTTAAAGAAAGAATAATTATAAAATTAGGGTGGCCACATTTACTCTAGATTCAGTAAAATTCCTGGAAATTTTTAGTTAAACATGATTCCAATATACAACTAAATGAAATTTGACATAACGCATTGACATTTAGTTTGAAAAAATAACATTTATGTTAGTACGTCAACAACGATTAAAGAAAGAAAAATTTCTCGGTAGGTAGAAGAGAACTGATGATAATGGTTCCGTATAACTATGTGGAGTTAAGTAAAGTTGCATTTGAATTTTGTAAAAGAAAATTCACTGCTCCTGAAAGTTCCTGTTTAGTTGGTTTTCTTGCGATATATTTTCCTTATTGGATTTCGGTTAGTTGTATTTGTGAAATTTTGGTAAGAATTTCACCGATTTTTGGTTAATGATTGAATCTGGTGAGATTATTTGAGGTTTTATGACCCTCCGTTGTAATTATAATAGACAACCAAATCTTGGAAATATAGGATTGCATAACTCTTGAGAAACGTTGGCTTTAGTGTGAAGAAAAAAAGCTCTAATGACAATTGATTTCGTCCGAATATTTTTAAATCCATTTTTTTCAAAAATTCTGAAAAAAATCTGAATTTTAAAAATTTATTAATTTCATTTATTTCGAACTTCAAAAAATTGGTCCAAAATCAAATTTCACATATATTTAACAACCTTTTGAGATAGAAATTAGACACAAATCATATCTACCATATTTATTAATTATTCTCAACCAGTATAGTTAGTAATTTATATTTCTCATCGAGCTACAGATTAAAATCAAAGCGGTATCAGATGTAACCAGTTCCATACATCATCTGAATTGTAAATAGGTAGCAAGTGATAGCAAACAAGATGTTATTTTTGTAAAATATATTCACTATGTTTGTTTGTTACATCTAATGACGATTTCACTTAATCAAAAAAATATACATAAATTTCCAACTATTCATCATTAATCATATAAATACCCATCAAGTACGATTGCAAAAAGTAAATAAAAAAACTATTTTTTTTAAACATAAACAAAATAACTAAAAAGATATAAATTAATCTGATAATTTGATCATATCTCATCATGCAATTAAAAATCAAAATATAAGTTTTTTTTTTGTTTAGTTTTGTAAGCAACATCTCAAGATATAATTAATCAAATATACGTTAACAAACTAACTGGTTACAATTGATCATACAATTTTTTGATTGATATTTTACTTTTTATCTTTTAACAGGTTTGTCATATTGTATAAGAAGAAAAAAAAATTTAAACATTTCTCAGGTGTTTTCTTAAAAAAAAAAAAAAAATCTAAGTATTTATGTCAACATCATCATTAAAATTATAATATTAATTTTATTTTTATTTTGTATTGTGCGCGCAATTATTTATTTAATATTTTATTTACAATTCTAAGTATGAAAATTGATTTAAATTATGCACACTGATGTAATTGACAATTGTGATTGACAGTCGTGTATTATATATACAGCGCATTTTCCATTCAACAATGTTAAATTTTTCATTAAAATTATTATTCATTATGAGTTTAAATTTTTTATTTTTTTTTGTTGTTTAAAAATACAAAAATGAAAATTATTATTAGTCATTATTTGCGGGTCTCTGTATGTACGCGCGAGAAAGGATAAATAATAATTTATTACTTTCTAAAGTAACACACACAACAAATAAAATAATGAAATGAAAATGAAGAAAAATTACGTGTCCAGGTAATTTAAAGCTATAATTTTTATTATTTTAAACTAAATATGAAACAAAGTTTAATTAACTTTCTTTTAAGATTAACTTTTATAGTTCCTCATAAATAAAATAAATAAAAATATCAAATTCAATTAAAATCTGTGTATTATAAACAAAGCCAATACTTAATACAATTTGCTTTTATACTTCTAATAAATGTGCGTCTGTCATAAAGGTTAGAATTTTTCTTATTTTCCATTCATTTTCCATTTTGATTGTATGTACAATGTTGAGCGTAATAAAATACTAATATGTTTCTTTTTTATTATGCAGCAAAGTAGAGCTTCAATAAATTAAAACATTAATTCATTAATTTTATGAGATTTGAGTATCATTAAGGCCCTACGTGCAGTTCCAGTTCGTTTGTGACATCCATTTCAATGAGATATCCGTTTTATTGATTTAATGCAATAAAATAATCATATATTCTATGTACTGTACTTTCAAACGATGAGCTTTAAGTTAGGTACGAGAAATTGTATGATGGTGTGCAGTAGACAGAGCCTCGGTGTTTCAATTTTAGAATTATTTAGAAAATTTGTTTGTACAAATTTAGCTGAATTTTACGAATTATTCAAAATTTAAAATGTGTTATTATTTTATTAAGAGTATTAATGTATTGAAGATTATAATATCTAATTATTTCTATTGTAAATAAATATTTGGTTAAGCGATGGTTGTTTTAAAATTCAGGCAACATTTTCTTTTCGAAACAGCACAACAATGTAATTTGAAAATTTATTTTAATTAAATCAAAGCCAGTCTAAATAAATCAAGCCTGCCTACTAAATGACAATTTAAAATAGGGGAATAAAACATAAACAAAAAACTACAAACATAATATACTTCATCCCATTTGAAGCACGCACATCGTAATTCCGCACATTAGGCAAATGTAGTAGAATTTCGCTGTACAACAACAACAATTAAAAAATACGGGAACTTGATGACGTCATAACGTCGTCATTTAAAACCAATTATTAGAGAGAAAAAGAAAATTAAATTTTACAAGGAAAATACGAAATCAGAAAGAAACAACAAATTGTTTTGAAAAAAGCCGTATAATATACGAAACAAAATCCGAATCCCGATTGCACATCGTTTTTGTCCCGATTTCAGCAACGAGTAAAATTCGTATATATGAATCGTAATATTAGTCTCTATGGATTGATTAACATTCCTGTATTGTTTAGTTCGTTTATAAACTTCCATGGAACCATCCTTCAATTTTTAATTAGGAAGAAAGAAAAGAAAATAGGAAAGTTGTATAAAAAATAATTAAAAAAATACTTCTTACAAACGTTTGTCTATGTGGGGCAGGGTTTTTGAAAAAGTATGCTCGTTTTTCGATTCTGAGTACATATATTCGGTCTAATATTTCAATATGATTATGCAGAGACGACCGCCTCGTATCATTAACTATCAGATTCCAAAAAGCATTGTATTTTGCTGTTGGGGTCTGTTGTTACAATTTACTTTCATAATAAAGTTCATTAGGTCCCCCATTGTAACACAATCGTCGCTCGATTGAAAATAATCAATTGACTCTGCAACAGTTGACTCGTCGTTATCAAGTATGCTTTGTTTTATAACAATTTCTGGAGGTGATCCAAATTATCCGGTGAGACTAGGAGGACGACAACAAGTCTGGTAATGTAATCGATTAATAAACTTCTTGTGGGGTGTTTAGTTGCTTCGATGTACGCGACAGCTGCTGCCTTTGTTGAAAATATAGTACATGCCGTAACTAATGAGCTGTTTGTGGATCCAGATGGAGCACACCTAGGCTTATGCCTAATCACGGTCGTACTAAGCTTTCTTCTTATAGAAGCTGACATTGTGCTAAAAATCCTATTCCAGGTCATTAAGGCCTGGTCATTGAATATTACTGTACTTTGGCATAATTAGTAGCTATTTTTAATGTTTTAGCTACTAAACGCCGAACGACTTAACATGGTGTTTTAAACACACCTCTAAATTTGGCCCAATTGCCCAGGTTTTTAACATATAGGAAAATGTTGTGCCAATTTTTAAAAAGTTTTTGCCTTACATTTTTTAAACAATAATAAGCTACATTTGTAACAGTGAGTGTAACTAGAATTATTGAGGTCGCCTTATGAAGTCCCGCTTACATGTTTAGTTGTGGACCATTCTGCTGATATAAGTTTGCAAATCTGGTGATATAAGTTTGCAAATAAATCTAAATTGTTTAACTTGTAATATATATGGACCAGTATAATCATAATGCGAAACGTTTAAATGGTCTAATGACGTTTCAAGATTATCCAAAAGAATTTTCGTGGCTTCAATGGAAATAAAGATTTTGAACCGGATCACTTAATTAATGATTGGATGAAGGATGTTAGATACAATTATTACTACATCTTTAAATTTTATCACCTCTCTTATTTTCAGAATCCAGGAGAAATTTATAGCTGCTGAACAAACAGGCATCAGAAAGCAAAATTGTACAAGGAACTTTTATAATAATCTTCCATAGTTACATATACATCAGTAAACTGATATATAAATGTACGATTGAAAGAAAAAACTACCACAAGAGTAATATTTTGCTACACCCCGGGTAATTTTCTCTACTCCAGGTTTTTTGATCGAGTAACCCATATTTTGTTGTTGTCATACGACATTTTTTTCAATACTTGTCAAAACAAAATATTTTCAAGCAATGTTAATTCATTATTCATCGTAAAGATGAAACAAATGCATTGCTTGACATTAAAAAGCGGTGTCCTTGATTTCTGTTCTATTGATACAAAATGAGGGTATACAATGAGGGTACTATTTAAGAGTAGGAAAATATTAATCGAAATCAACATTATAAATAATAATATTTAAAAAATCCTTTAAACAAATTATAGTTTTTTTTAATCTCCAGTGCAAAATCGATTTTAAATATATTTGGATAGTTTTCGTGAATCCTATTTTGCACCAGTTAAAGTTTGAACTTCATCTCTGTTTTTATGTAGAAAAACGTTATAAAAGCTCATGGTTTAAATGGACATAAACTAACAAATAAAATTGATCGTTTTTCATTATTTTCAATGGGAAATATAAATTTCTCGAATAGGAAGGCTCTATTAATCTAGATGGCTCTGAATAAATACATTTAAAAGCTCCGTGTAGTAGAAGGAAAATTAAAAGTTACATTTTTTGCTAAATCTACAATTAGAGTTAAATTAATTCTTATTATGAAATAATTGACTTAAACATAATAAAGGCATTTTTAAAAAGTGAGTCTTAATAACTATCAGTTTGGTTTAATTACAAGAAACTTTTGTTCATATGTTCCAAAAGCCTCGTATTTTAAGTAAAATTTTTATGTTGTTTAGCTTTCACAGATTTTTTAATTAAAGTTTTGCCAATTTTTTTGAACAAATATCATAAATTTTGAGTTTTTTGATTCGTCTTAAGGTGGCCTTTAAATTTATAGTGGTTTTGGTTATGATGCTAGATACAAAAATTTACTTTTAAACGAGGTAATTTGATTTCTTTATTACACAAATATATTTTAGCATTGTACTCTTGACTACCATTGTTGGATGAAGCAGGAACACGCTGCTTCGATCAAATGTATACCCTCGTTGTATTAATAAATAATGTCAATATCGAGGTTAACAATTTATACCATGTTGATATGATGAGAAGTGTCATTGTAATGGCCAATGAGGCACGTACGCTATCGGTTCTCACAAATACGTGTGAGCAATTTGAAAGTTCGCTTTGTACAAAAACTTTCGCGTTGTACTGATGAGTGTGGTTGTTGTAGGCCGAATAGTGGACATCATCCTTTGAAACTGTTTAACAAATTCTGATTCTGTTTTCCTGTTTTTCGTAGGATAGAAATATTCTCCTGCAATACGTAAGGTTTGGCGTAGTACTAATTCTGCCAGAGATGCCTTCAAATCATCTTTGTATACGACTCGTAATCCCAACAAAATCAATGGTATACCAAGTTTGTCCAGTCATCGTTTTGATGACACTTAATGGCAGTTTTTAAAGTCCTGTGCCAACGTTCGCGTTGATTGCGGATGGTGCGGTGTAGTTCTTAAATGTTTTACGCCTAGAATTTTACTCAGTTCTCTGAACACTTGAGATTCAAACTGGCGTCCTAAATCCGATGTAATTTTTATTGGTACTCCGAAATGTTGAATCCATCCCATGTTGAATGTTGAAGTTGGCATGGGTCCAATAATATCTATGTTGATGTGTTCAAATCGCGTATTTCGATTGATATACTTCAAAAATGGTGATTTGCTATGCCGTAATATTTTTGATCGTTGCATTGTATACATTCCTTTACGAATGTTTGACAATTTTTGTTAACCACACAAATCGATCACAAACTAATTTCTGTGTGCATCGAACACCAGTGTGTTAGTTCATGTACTTTACGTATGATTGGCTGTCAGTACTCCGATCGAACAAACGGTCGAACTCGTTTATGTGAAATGTCACAATATATTTTTGTTTCCGAATTTGACATGGCTAACTGACTTAACGATAATGAAATGTTCGTCGCATTCCCGGTCAATATTGACTGCAAATCGGCAACACTATTTTCCGAGCCAGAAATGTCAGTGCTAAATTGCCCCATATAATCGAGTTGTCTGATTTGTCGCGGTATTGCCGGTTCTGTTTTTTGCTTAAAAGCGAAGATAAGTGGTTTGTGATCCGTATAAATACAAAACTGGCTGCTTTCTAACAAATGGCGGAAATATTTTACGGCTTGGTATATCGCAGTCAATTCTCTGTGTTAGTATGACGCATTTGCTGAAATTCAGGTAATTTCTTCGAATAAAATCCTAATGGTTGGGATTCACTACCATTTACTGACTGTTTTAGGACCGCGCCGACTGCTTTGTCTGGTGCATCTGTGAACAAGAACAAATTTCCGTTGCTTGCCGGATGAGCCAATAAGGTGGTATTTACCAGATCATCATAGTTGATTGGAGTTTGGTGGTTCTTCTTGTTGCCATTAATTCGTTTTTGTAAAACTGATTAATTGTTGACGGCCTCACGTATAAATCTCCGGTAAAAATTAATCATAGCGAGGAAATGTTTTAATTCCGCGGAAGTCGACGGTCGTTCATATTCTGTTATTGATTTGATTTTGTCGTACACGTTCAAATAAGATGGTAAGATGTTTCCGATATTTTTGGTTTTTTTCGACGCAATAGAAATGTCGTGATGTTCGGGAACACGAACGGTAATTATTTTAACACCTCGTTTATTAAGCGTAGCTGTGACTGCCCCGCGTGACGGAGTCCTAACGGACTAAAAAGGAACTCAAATAAATCAAATAGCATTGATATTGCGGATTTTTGTATATTCGCTGGTTCCACCAGTATTTGGTCGCCGAACGTTGAAAATATTGTACAACCATACAATATATTCAGGCGGTGGTAATCGCCACATGGACACCATTCTCCATTCTTCTTTTTCACAATATGTACTGGAGTACCCTACATTGACACGCATTGGACAATTTCCAATTTATCTGACGCGAGTCGACAAGTCCGTGCAAAAACTGGATGACCTGTCGTAATTATGTGATGAGTGATATTAAATTCTGATTGACTTCTGTAATCGTGTGTCACTGTAATGTCTTAATATTTTGGTAGAATATTCGCTATCGATCCATGACGTCGAAAGTGTTAATACCTAGCGACCTTTCTGCTGGAGGTGTACCTTTTGCTGATAATTTGTAAGCGATTTCCTTTCATGTCGATTATCATTCCGTGCGTGGTGTTTAATAAAATCCGCCCCGATGATAGGTTGATTTACATCGGCTACGATAAATGTCCATGGATATACTCGTCACAATACAAAATTTATTGACATTCTTCTTTCACCGTATACGTGGCAATTGGAGTTCCGTTTGCAGCAAAGGGTTTTGTTCGGTTTGATGGTTTTTGCTATTCATTTTTGTTTGGGGGCAAAACAGAAATGTCGGAATGTGTGGCGATTAAAAATTCTTGATTTGACTTTAAATGTATAAACGATTTATGAAATATTCTGAATTATAATTTTCAATCAAATTTTCCCTTCATCCGACTGAACATCTATAGTTTTCTGTACCGATGTTACACGGTTTCTTACATTTCCTTACTATTTTGCCGAATTTGAAATGCACACTGTTCATATTTCCATTCAGTTCGTGATGAACCATGTATTGGGATGGTTCTCGTGATGTTGATCGTTCCCGTGATTTAAATCTACCATAATGTTGGATTTTATTTAATTTAGCTTCTAGTGGTGCTTTTGTGGTATACAATGTGAAGGTTGATCCTACGGGTTTCTCGACTGAATTGATTTTGGAAAAATCACCTAGTTCTATTAATTTAAATGTTCTGAGCAGGTAAATGAGGCTGATGAACCCAAGTGTAGGATTACAATTAAATTCGACGGAGATAATATTTTATCATCAGCTGGTGAAGGCTGGGGAGTCATAACATCAGGAGTCATATGTGCGTCGTACAGATCATCTTGCGCACTTAGGTCACAAAATATTATAAAATTACACGTCAAAATTCGTATACCTTCTATTTTAATTTTTTCCGAAATGTGGCGTTGATGATCATCCAGTTGTCAATACCGAAAACATTCATATAAAGGACGAAAACTATCTATCCATTTGACGTTTAAAATTGTATTTTGTTGCTGAAACTTAACGTCAATTTTTCTTATAATTGTTTATCTAAATGGTGACAGTTTATCTGTAAAATTATAACATATTTAAAAAAACGGTGCGATATTAACATTTAAAGTTTTTTTAAAACAACAATAATATTAACTACAATAATTTTTAGTGTTCCAGATAACTAAGTACAAATAATATATGTAATTATGTATTTTTAAACTCTTTAAGAAGATTCAATGGATTTACCTAAAAACACAACGCGATACAGACCGGGATATTGTAGTGTGCCGTAGTGTAATACGGTCGTGAAACGGTCGCTGTCATTGAGAATAGAAACATTTCCCAAAAGATTTTTAATAACCAAGAAGGGTAAGCTTTCGTTATATGATTGAGCTTTATCTCATGTGGAATTGCCAGCATTGATGTGGCACGCGCAACAAACCCGATGAAATGATCGCGTGACGGAGAGGAAGGAATTTTATATACCCAGCCAGCATCAACAATTTCCTCCCCACAATGAATCGATTGTTTGCATCCTCCAAAATATTTTTAAAATATTTATAACTGACTTTTTTCATCATTATGGATGTCGGATATTAATATTTATTTATTATTTTATCTGCACATTATATCACAGACCTAAAAAATTTAATAACACAACTAAATAAAATTATATGTAGAAAAAAGTTAGGTTATGTTTACATAAAAATTAATAAAACAACATCAATTTTATTAATTGTCATATTTTTTAATCAGTACAAAATAATAATTGCCTAATTTCATAAAAATAATAGTTTGTTATTTTATTTAAGTTGTTTCACATAACCCACTGACACATTTCGAATACAACACAAACTTCAAATGGATTGTTCTTTTAAGTTTGCATTTTCTCCGTCAGAGGCGCTTATCCTACTTTAACAATCGTCAAATGAAACATAAGGAAAAAATTCCAACTGTGTAAATCGATTTGAAATTATGAGACAAATATTGGTAAACTTGAAAACAAATTTGAAAAAACGATTAAAGTAGCCGGTCCCCGATTGGGGAAATTTACACCGATTTTTAGAATACGTCCCCTGGTATTCGCTTAGAGCTTTGATTTACCATCTCGCGCCTACATAAAGTAGGCCGTTTTTATATTTGACAGCTACGAACTTTTAAATAGTGAACAACATCTTGTAACACGGCTTTCTCGAATAATTTAATGTTTATTATGAAACGTAACAAAACTTGAATAAATTTGGGGTAAGCCAAGTGTGCGGCAGATTGCAATGGAGAAATATTCTAAGGGAAAATAGTTCTATGAGTTCTATCTTCCAATTAAGGAACCGAAATCTGCTCTCATTAAATGCGATATTTCAGAATTACCTGATGGATCTTCTTTACGATCAATGATGCTTGAATCAGCCAAATATTACAATTAACAACATAACAAATACTGAGATATAGTTAAAAATTATGTATGCACTTCTATTTCCTATAAAGAGGTCAAATGAAATTTATAAAATGTCCTATTTATTTCCAAATTTCGAGACGGTGTGTTGTATCAATGCACTAATTTTGTGAAATTGTGAATGTTGAATTCTTTTTATTGACGAAGCTTTGAGTATAAAAGTTATCTAGAACATTATTAGAGAGTTCAGTTAGTTAATAAAAGTGGTTCGATAACTAACCACGCACCAATAATTAAATGTAATAATCAAATATATAATAATTTGTAAGCTAGTAAAAACAAAGTTAATAAAAAGGAACAAATTTCCTATTGAAAATTAAAGACATTAACAATCAATAATTCATTAAAAATATTGAATGTTAAAATGTTAAAATTCAATTGTGAAATTTAAAATATTAATAATTAAATCAAAATAAAACTTTTAATTAAAATTTAATTGATCAAACGTATAAAATAGTTAACGCGTATCGTGGCCATACTTAATGTGAACAGTTATCGTGCCTATTTGGCCAGTTATTGTGTGCATAAAAAAAAGTTAATGAATCAACAGCTTTAAACTCATTACAATATGGACTTTCACATAATCTAAAAATAATTATAAAATTTCATCATTTTGAGAATTTAAACGACGCCATTGCTCAAGTTATTGAAGAGGAAATTAGTCATAAGCCGATTCAAAATGCACAACTTAACAGTTATCAAGGTCAAAATAAAAATATTTGTTCATATTGCTATAAAATTGAACATAATTTAACTAATTGTTTTAAAAGGAACAATAGAAATTCCCGTTTACCCAATTATACTAATAATTCGAATTATGCATCTGCTCGTGCATATGACACTCAGCAATTCAGCACTGATCATTCGTTAAATTCAACTCCTAATCAAGGTATACAAACAAAGCTTTATCAAAGCAGTTCAAATTTTAGACCAAATATTTTGTAATTATTGCAAGTGTGAAGATCATAACATTGCTGACTGTTAGAAAAGAAAATTTAATGCATCAAAACCACAAGATCAACAAGCATCAGCAAACATTCAAATGATTAATCAATCATCGAATTCGGAAAATCACGTAAGATCCAAAGAATCGAACACAGATATTTGGGTTTAATATTTAAAATAAATTCGAGTTCAGTCGTTCAACGTTTTCATAATTAAATTGATGAATCTACAATAGAAAATTTTAATAATCCAAACCAATCTCCCAAACAATCAATATGTATTTTATCAATCAATAAAAATTCATGTGACTCTAAATATGTTCAATTAAATGTAGAATACTAATAATCTAAACACTGAAGAGCAAAAATCGATTAGAATTATTTATCGCGAATTTAACGACGTTTTATGGCTACGAATATAGTATATCACAAGATTCCCACTCTCAATAATTCGGTACCAATAAATAGGAAACAGTATAGATTACCACAGTCCACCAACAATGAAATAAATTCTCAAATACAGTTAGAAAACTCAATTATCGAACCTAGTGTCAGCCCATGGAACTCTCCGTTATTAGTGGTTCCGAAAAAATCTGACTCTAATGAAAAAAAAAAAAAAAAAAAATGGCGCTTAGTTGTCGCTTTTCGTAAGTGAGATTACACTTGATAATATTTTTCCTTTAAAGGATAAAGAAAAAACTGCGTTCAGTACCGACTTGGGACACTTTCACTTTACCAGGATGCCTTTTGGCTTAAAAAGAGCTCCTAGTTCATTCCAGAGATTAATGAATCACGTTTTAACAGGTCAGACTTATTTTAAATGTTTTGTATATTTAGACGATGTCGTGATCTACGGATACGATCTAAGTGATCATAATCAAAAACTTGTCGAAGTTCTTCAATGTCTACGTAAATATAATTTAAAACTACAACCAAACAAATGTACATTTTTGCATGGCGAAATCAAATATTTTCGACATTTAATTACATGCAATGGAATTAAACCAGATCCTAAATTAATCGATACTATTTTAAAATATTCCAAACCAATAAACAAAAAAAAAAACACCCGAATTCTTCGTTGGACTAGGTCGTTCATCAAAAATTACGCCGATATAGTTGAACCTTTAATATTTCTTAAAAGAGGTAAACCTAAAATTTTCGAGTGGAATGCATTTGCTGATGAATCGTTCTACAATTTAAAAACATTTCTTACCAGTTCACCGCAATATTACAGTTTCCCAACTTCGAGAAACCTTTTTATATAACCACAGATGCGTCAAATGTAGCAACAGGAGCTGTTTTATCGCAGATGTGCATCTCAGAAGACCTTCCAATCGCTTTTGCGAGTCGTGTTTTGAATAAATCTGAGCGTAACTTTCCAACGATAAAACGCGAACTTTTAGTAATCAAATGGGCAGTAGTTAATCGTTTTCGACCTTATGTATATGGACGTAAATTTATCATAATTACGGATCACAAAACTTTAACGTATTTATTTTCAACTCCCAATCCTAATTCTATTTTAATCAGACGGCGAATTGAATTGGATGAATTTGATTTTAAAATACAATACAAACCTGGTAAACAAATTAGTCAATATATCGTAACTCGTGCTCAACGTAAGGGAGACGACCAGAAAATCCAGGAAATCAAAAACTCGAATAATGATTTAAATGAAATTATATGCTGATAATCCTATGGCTGATTTCAAAATGAAAATCTAGATATTTCCTTAAATAATTTTGATCGAAATTTCCTATCAAACTCTTCAAACTCAAATAAAACCTCAGATCCTAATAATTCAGATCGTGAAATTGTAAAACTAGATAATGAAGAAGACATTTCTCAAATTATCAAAGAATTTCATATAGAATGCTTGGACACCAAGGAATAATCGGAACCTTTAACAGAATAAAATGTTATTATTTTCCAAAAATGCTAACACGAATCAAACAATTTATAAAGACATGCACTAAATGTCAACATAACAAACACGGTCGTATCCAAAAAATTCCTATGAAGCTAACATCAACATCAACATTCCAAATCAAGAAATTACTACAGTCGCCGAAGTTTTTGTGAAACATTTTATTTGTTTATTTGGATGTCCTGTTTCAATATTAACAGATCAAGTTCAAAACTTTATGAGTAACATGTTTAAACAGATCTGTCTCATTTTGAAAATAAAAAAGATAAATTGTACTTCATGTCGTCCTCAAAGTAATGGTGCTCTTGAGAGATCTCATAAAACTTTGGGAGAATATCTTCAGAATTATGCACAAGGCGATCCTTTAAGCTGGGATAAATCGATTCTATATGCGATGTTCGTATTTAATACCACCCCATATTCCTCAGCAAAATATATGCCATACGAATTATTGTTTGGATCTAAACCAATAATACCAATTAATAGATTGTTTTAAAGAGCTTTAATATAGCTTGGAATGTAGCTCAGAATCGACTAAACGAAAATAAAGAGAAATCAAAAACTCGATATGATCAAAGCCTTCATTACAAACGGTTTAGGGTAGGAAATGAGGTCCTTAAGAGAGTACATGACATATTATATACATAAATATTACAATTAACAACATAATAAATACTGAGATATATTTAAAAATTATGTATGCACTTCTATTTCCTATATAGAGGTCAAATGAAATTTATAAAATGTCCTATTTATTTCCAAATTTCGACACGGCGAACAGTATCTGTATTTTTGTTCTCCCTTCCACACAAACGCTCTAAGCGACTAAAGGAAAATCGTGTTAATTGCATTCTAAATAAAATATTAAATTTATTTTATTTGTTTAGAAAATTTTTTTGCAGGTAACGATTACGTCAATATAATTGATCACTATATACATATTTACCAGTATTTGCGCGACTAAAAATGAATTCATCTCATAATTGCATAAATATTAGGTATATACGTCTGACTTCTCCCATATGATCGTAAACTAAGGCAACATAAAATGTAATAAATAATGTTTTACTACATGCAATTAAAAATTATAGTGTTGTCATTAAAACTAACATACATATTTTGCCATATATAAATTGACCGCTAGATCCCATCATCATTGATTGAATGATGTATGGTACATATGTATAGTGCGCGGTATTTTCTTTAAGCGCGATCTGGTCCATTATGCAATCAAAAACTATTTCGTATAATAGATTTTCACTTTTAACAATATATGAAGGATAGATCTACACAACATACCGTTTGTGTACTCAATCACCCAAAATTCATACAATAAAAGAAATTTATTTTTTAAGAATAATTATTTTACATTAATTTAATTTGAAAATTAATAAGTTTCATTTTACGATACCAACAGATGGAAAACTAAACAACACAACGTAATAAGTACGTACGACTAAGCAATACCGTTTCTTGTAATACATTTTCTATATATTCGTTCTTCAAATTAAGTGAGATCAAATTGTGAAAATTATGAAACGTGATTTAATATTTTTTGTTAGATATTTTCAATGAGCTTTTAATAATAATAATAATAATAATTGTAATTGATTGGATTTTCTTTTGCAGACAGAAACGAGAAATTTTTATGTATAAATAAATTCTACACAACTTCAAATATTTGTGCGGTTTTGTAATTTATTAGAAACTATGTATTTTATAAATTTGTATATCCATCATAGTGCGAGGAAAATTCATTTTGCATCATCTTATTATCCGTGTGCTGCATTTTCTTATATTTATAAATTAATATTAATTTTGATTTAATTTGAAAGACGCGATACACATTAATTTGTTTTTTTTTTTTGTTATCTAGATATGTGAAAATATCGTACTTAGCCAGATATTATATGAATTATTATGATTTGCAAGGTAACAAGGTGAATTTGGTTTTGTTGAACTGTGTATTAAACTATAAAGCATATACAAACCGATAAAGCTTTGTTAGTTAACAGCAGGTATCATACAATTTATCATTATGCATAAATATGAATAATTATGGTTGTGTATACCTATATATGTTTATATGTGATGTCAAACTGGCTCGTATATACATATAATTTAAACGTGCGATTGGGAAAATTTTCAAACTGATAATATTGAAGAAAATTTAGTTTTCTCATGAAATATTGCGCAGGTTCGGGAATTATATCGATAAAGTGCTCGTATGATACGAAAGGGCATATTTGTAATATTGCAATGTATAACATAAAATTACAAATCATATGACAGATAAAAAAAAATTCCAACACACGATTATTCGTTGTAAAATTAAAAAGAAAATAATATATTATTTGAAGTAGAAAACCAACTACGAAAATAGAAATCTTATATTTATATGTATAGAATCCGTGACTCGTAAAAAGCTCACGCAATCTTACATATATTATTTTAAAAAATAAAATTTATTTGCTGTTGTTTATTTACTAAATCAAATATGTGATTTTAAATTTTTATTTATTTTTGTAAACATATACTTATTATTTTATTAGAGATTTAGTGAGAACCTATATCTTGTTACCGTTATGTAGTTTGTATAATATAATATATTATGATGTAAAGAAGAGGCCCACCATCATTATTTTTTTTTGTTTATATGTTTTGATCATGCTTTAACTCTTAAAACGATTTATCAATAAACTAAATGATGTTTTCGAATGTGCAACATAAATCATATTCGTGTTCTAAAAGTGTGGTAAAAAATTTCAATTATAAAGCACTTCCGCATATAACCATTTAGAGGTTTCCGTATTACTGCGATTGCGATCAACTTTCTTCCGTGCGGCTTATTGTTTTGTAAACGTAACACGAAAATTATAGAGAAAATATATTTAGTTCTAACCGATAAGGTAATATTCCAAATATATTTTGTTGGGAACGTATTAAAATACCAGATACAATAGATTTCTGCATCACACGGTTAAAAATAAAAGAATGACGTTCAACCTTTTCTAAGAATTAAAATTATACTTGCTGCAAAAACGATGTAATCATTTTGTTCAATTTTAAATAAGTAAAATTTTTATTTTTAGTGATAATTTTGAAACCGTGGCCTAGCTGCGGGACTGTCTGTGGGAAGCTCAATTTTTAAAGTCTATATTCTTCGACTTTCACTCCATTGGTCATCTAAATTTTGATATTCGTTTGCAGAAAAATTACGGAACATCATGCATAAACTTGAAATAGTTCCTTTTTATGATTTATAACAGTACTCGGGGCTATCAAATTAACAGCGACCACGAGTTAGTTGTTGAAATCGAATCTATTTAAGAGCTGGTAACAAAGCAAGATTAAAAATATTTTAAACCAAAACTTATCCTTGACTTCATATTTCTGGACATCTTCGTGAACGAAAAAAACAATTTTAATGCATCTAGTTGGCCTAAAATTTGATTGGTCGTTGCTTCCAATAACAACCGCCGTAGTTTGAGCTGGATGAAGTATTTTTTATTTGGAATCCAAAAGAATTTGAAGACTGGCAAAAAACTCTGGTAGTGGCTTCTACGAATTTTGATAATGCAAGTTAGCATTTATTGTTAACTAGGCGATCTGTTTAGGAGCTCAAGACCCCATTATATGTAAAAATTATTTTTGCCGAAATATACGAAAAGCGCATTTTTTTTTCTTGGCTCGCTCATGCATATAGACACTACAAATACATGTTGTACAATATATTTGTGTATTCTTTATAAACTGCTCTTTCGAATAAATAACAATTGTTAGTATACTCTAGAATAAATTGTAAGTTTAAAATTAGTTTGAAAATCGTTAAGGGCACTACATATTTTTCAGCCAAACTTCAGAAAGAAATTCTTAGTCTCTTCGTTGGTTTTCAACTTGTTTTTTTTTTTTTATTGTTAACTATGCGATCTGTTTTGAGGCTCACAGCTCACCCCTGCTTTTCCGCGGTTATGCTTTTTACGGCCTTACTTTACACCTCCCGACCAACCCGAAGACGGCTTTGCACACCAACAGGGGGTCATAGACGTGTTACATTTGACCACAGATCGTAATCTATTGATGCAATTTCATTTTGCATCCTGCTCCTATCGGGATTCTAACCCGGTACCTCCCGATCCAAATGCCAAAGCTTTAACCACTGTGCCATTTGGTTGGTCAATTTTCACTTGAGCAAATGAAAGAATCCCCTACGCACCCTGAATATTCCGTTCAGGGAATGAACAGTTTAAAAGTATTTAAATGTATTCTTGCAACTGAGTCTCGAAAAATTACCATTTTAACAATACACGTTGTTTTTATGGTCTGTCTGGCACAGTTGATTGCGGCATCGGTATCACCTGATCCATGGCAAGGAACGGAATATCATGTTCAGTCAGGAACGCACTAATTGTATGCCATTCATGAATTTCATCCCGACTAATTTAGCATATATCCAAATTCTTTCAATATGCGGCTACTGTTATGTATGTTTGCGGCATTTGCAGCCTAGATATGCTTTTTTCGTTCAGCAAGCACAACCATGGGCTTAGAACATTGTCATTTTCTCCAGTATTTACAATACATGGACGAAACTTTTGACGAAGGATCGGTCAAATCTTCGTCTGATGACACCAACTACAATGACATGTATTGGTATACCGTTGTAATATTTAAGTTTGAATCATTTGACGGTGAGGTGGCAAACTAGTTCGCGAGAGTTTATTAATTTTATCTAAAAGTGATTACTTGGTATAAATTTTATTTGAGTATATATATTTGGTATCATTATCTGCTATAATTCTCCATTTCGATACTGCTTAGAGGCTGTAAACTGGATGGTAGGCTCCCATAGTCATAAACCATTCACCATGTTCTTGAGAACGTCTTGTTTATGTAAAGTGGCGCAGGAATCTCTAAACTAATTTGTCTTCTTATGATACCTGGCGGGGCATACAAATTTCAATGCAAGACATTGAGGTATACTTATTACCTACCCAAAAACAATTTTGTGCAGAGTTGCAAACTGTAGAGAATAAAATTCAAACGAACTAAATCGGAGTACGCCATATTTTGGGTCACTATTGCATGCAATTTTTGTTTCTGTTTACGAGCCAAAAAAGGGCCCGAACGAAATATTTTAATTACCCATCACTGTCATGTACGTTTTTGTTATATTCACACCGTTATATCGATTTCTCGTTAGAAATTTGCATGTGTGGAGTTGTGTCGAATAGTTCTAGCGTATAATTCATCGCTCGAAATAACGTTTGATCTTAAGGCATAACTTGTGGCGTAATGCAATCATTAAATGGTTTCAGCACTAAATAGGAAAAGTATTTTCTGATTAAAGCATCACTCGGCCAACAATTATTAAGTGGTTTGCATAATCGTTTGCCGGTCAAATTTCATCATCTTTAGCATAGAACCAAAGAGAAAAATAATATTAAAGAAACGTCCCAGTAGGAACGAAAAATGTGATCCCAATTTGGCTATGGCTGGTTTTATATCAATCGATCACGTGCAAGTTGGTACTTGACGCGTAAACGCCCATCTCTGTGCTTAAAATATTTACAAAATGGCTGGCCACCGCAACGGGACAAAATACCTAAAGAAATAAGCCACTAGTTGTGGTGTTTCAAAAACAAAATTTATGAAGGTGGCTTAATTTTCTATGAAAATTAAGTAGATCAAAGTCAGCATTGCCCTTATCTATAGCACCTTTATCAGCACCAGTTAAAACCAGTATGATCATGTCACAAGAAGCATATACAAAACCCTGATTATTATCATTTTTTTTAATGCTCAAATAGCTTCAAATGATACAGTTAATTTTAAAAACTTTAAACAAATTTCATTAAACAAAAAAATGATAGGGAATAAAACACGGGGTTTCCCTAAATATAAAAATTTAAAAAATCCCGTTATTTTTTGCATATAAAAAGAACAGAAAACTTTTCGTCCTCAGTATAACTTATGCTATAGACACATTACTGGTTTCATAACTATGGTTTCGAGTTAACCGATGTATGAATGTGTCACCCCTAACCATGGTTTGCAACTCAGTTTAAACATAGTTTCGGAATGAGATATTTTTTCTCATCCCGATGCATTTTTATGCTCCCAACGCCGAATACATCAAAATTTATTAAATAATATATTAAATAATTTACCAAGCAAATCTAGTTTCCTTTGAGTTTTCTATTTGTCAATGAGATATTTGGTTGGCGGGAACAAATTTTTCTCTGTTCTGTCAATATAAAAGTCATTTCTGACAATTTAAAAGTCAATTAAATGACAATCTTGGCATTTTTGTCAATGCCTACTATATTACTGTTTAAAACCAAACGAGAAGACAAAAGAAATTGTAGTGTGTCTTGAGTTTTCATCCCGCAAACCATAGTTTCATAATCCTAGTTACGAAACCAGATATGTGTTTATGGTATTAAATTATCAAAGAGAAGTATTATTTAACCATTAAAACTAAATAGTAATAAAACATGGGACGAAGTGAGGAACTATTACACACTAACGTGTGCAAGTCATTTTACTTTATACCGCTGACTCGCTGAGCAGAATATCACTAAAGCACTTCATATTTCAAAGACATTAGTTCATGGAACTATTGAACGGTATAGAAATACTGCAAGCAATGACTCCAAAAAACAAAATGGACGACTTAGAGCAACATCTACAAAAGGTGACTTCCGTATCACCGTCACCAGCAAGCGAAATAGAAAAAAAAAACAGAACCCGAAATTTGTGCGGACATAAATAAGAACCGTATGCTTCCGTTCAGCGGATCGACCATTAAGATGCAGCTGTGAGAATACCTGCTTATATGGTTGAGTAGCTAAGAAAAAACCATTTCTTCGACCGCAAAATAAAAAGAAGCGTTTGCAGATGGCTAAAGCGCATACAGATTGGACAATTGAACAATTGAAAAATGTTCTTTGGACCGATGAGTCGCAATTTGAACTTTTTAATACTCAACGAAAAGTTTATGTGGGCCATTCTGTAAATTAAAAAATGCTAGAACAGTGCATAGATCCAATAATCAAGCACGGGGTGTTTCTGTGCTAGTCTGGGGAGCTTTGCTCACCATTTAAGAAGTCGATTGAAATTTTAAGAAAAAATGAATTTAGAAAGATTTTGAAAAATTATTCTTTGCCATCAAGGATAAAATTAATAGGAGAAGGGTTCATCTTACAGCAAGACAACACTTTTTGTTTGTGTAATCCATGCTTTAGATGAGAAGGAGAACCAGGTTAAATGTATTAACCATAGAAATGAATGGAGTCCATTTTCTGCACGTTGCTTTTTTATTAAAAAAATTATAATTTTTCAAATATATAACTTTATTTTTAAAAAACAACACTCACAAAAAACAGTATAAGAAAACTTTCATATTTTACAACAAATGATTTAATTTTAATTTTGGAAGACTGGTTTCGGTAATTCTTCCATCGTCAGATTCCTTTTCGATACTACTCGAGTAGAATTGAAAAGGAAACTAAGGACGGACGAATTTCCTAAACCGGTCTTCGAAGTAGTAACATGGTTTGGCCACCGCAGTCACCGGACCTCAATCCAATAGAGCTACTGTGGGACGAAGTGAACCGATAGGTTTGCAAAACACCGTCCCATCCGAACAAAATTTATAGGAGCAATTACAGATTGCAGAAGCAACATCGAAACTTGTTGAAAGAATGTCAAGGTTAGTGGTAGGCGTTTAGCCATATTAGGATAATTTTATGAAATTTGGATGTGTTCACGTATATTTTAATGAAACCAACTTCAGAGTCGAGTTTTTACTTGCACACTTAATATGTGTTATAAAAATTATCTATGTCAAGACAATGTAATCGAATATACCTATTTCTGTATACATATCCGGAGTACAAAGTATACTATTATGGTTCATAAAATCTGAAATTTCAGAATAGAAAATGGTATGACTTTAAATTGTAAATCAGTTAGTGTTTAGTTTTGATAATAAATAGATTTTAAAGTAAAATGTTTTGTGTTGTCTAGGCTTTGTTTTTCCTCCGCCTCTGCACAGGTGTTATTGGTCTGTTTCTTCTTGATGTGTGGTGGTGTGTGTGACTCAATGAATCTGGCATTATAACATCAATAACGTCAATAGCTCGGTTATACTTTGTTTCGTGTTATCATATGGTTGCTTCCCCTAGTTAATGCGTTAGATTATATTTTTTTTGTTGTTGTCTGGTTTAAAAACCTCAATACAAATTAGTAAGCCGATCGGTGTACTTTAAAATTTCTAGAAACAATTTAATAAAGAATCAGTGTGGTGATATATAAATAAAAAATCTATTAGTGTTGCATGTCAATTGATACCATTAATCAAATATTTAATCAGGTTAAAATAATGTAATTTTTTTGGCTAAAGTTTACTTTACGTATACATCGAGAAAGGTAAAGAGTATAAATTTTTAAAATTTTTAAATGCAGGATTGTTTATCCACTGTTTTTAGGAGGGAAAAGCTAAATTTTTCATGAAAATTACCCCATTTTTCGGGAAAATTTTCACTTTTACAAAAAAAAAAAATCGTATTATTTTATTCAAAATACGTGCAAATGTGTAATTTTTATAAAAACTTTGACATTACGATTGTATTTCAACAGTTTTTCATCAGTACAAGTAATTTTTACGGGAAAATTTTGCGATTTTTCCAGGAAAATTTTGAAGTTTTTCCATTTATTTTTACTTAGTTTAAAATTAAAAATAAAATTTCGACATCTGAAGAATTGTATAAATTTTGGAAAAGTGGGGGTTTGGGGGCGGCAGCCACCATCTTCTAAGAGTCTAAGGTATACAACGAATTAAACTTAAATTAAAAAAACTTTTATATTTACAAAAGTTGATTTTTTTAACTATCTAAAGAAGCGATACGCACAAAAAAGCGGTGGTAATAGATTTATTTAAAAAAATCCTAATAACTACTTTATTTTTATCCAATCGGATAGTTATTTTAGAATCTAACACCGCATCATCGGATAAATATTTAACTTTATCCGATGGGATAACTATTTTTGTAAATAAAATTTGTTACCTCTTTTGGTGTTAAAGAATTTTTAACCGTCTCTGAATATGTTGTATATTACATGGGAAACCCCCAAAAACTCAGGGAAACTCCTTTTGGATACAATTTAATCCTTTTTTGGTGTTTTTTTGTAAAAAAGAATTTCAAGGATTTACGATTTTAAATATTACATTTCAGTCTTCATTTGGACTTTGTGGATATCACTTCAAAATTGCAATTACACTTTTGTAAATTTAAAGTAAAAAGTTGTAGTACTGTGTATTCGTGAATTGTGAAAATATTCATGTGAGATTTTAATTCTTAAAAATTAATTAAAATGGTAAACAAATAAATAATGAACAAAATGATAAACACAATGTAATTAATTTTAATTTGGATCCTTTTAATTTATTTAGAATTTGATGACAATATAAGTGTGCAGCGTGTATTGAAACATCTTTGCGGTAGTTACAGGAACAAAATGGATCAACGTCACCAGATATTCCAGTGGCCAATGTTTGGATAAGTAAGTGTACTAGTAATTCACAATCATAAATTAAAACGTTTTAATAAAACAATAACATATATTTTGAGACTGAAACAACCATAACAGATGTAATTACGCAGCCACATCTTATTGTTCGAGCACATCTGATTCTTCGAGCGAGGCCCTCCAAAAATCAAATTTTATTAATCGTTAAATATTTATTAAATAAAATTAAAAAAAAAATTATAAAATAAAATTTATTTATTTCAAAAAAACCCAATTTGGGTCTGTAAAAATGCCCAAGAGGATATTTGCAAAATATAAGAGAGGTGTTACGAAGTTCATAAATTCGATGTGATTATATAACTTTGATCGGTGCTGTTATTAGAATAAAATCGGTGTTAAAATATATAAGCTCCGAAAAATATAAAAATATATTTTGTATTCGGTGTAAAAGTTTTTATCCAATAGTATTTTTATTATAACATCCGATTGGATTCAAATTATAAATATCCGATCGGTGGGACACTATGTAACACCGAATCGGTGTTATGGTAACCTTTTATTTTTTTGTGTGTAAGAGCGATAAAAACTCTTTGATCTGCAAGGTTGACGAAGCGATTATTATTAATAAAATAAATGCATTTTCTTAGAAAATTTGGCTTGTACTTTCTACAAATTTTAGATACACAATCCTAACGCCAAAACTATCTAAAAATTAACATTTTACCTTACTTGAAAAAATAAAAAAGTGAAAAATTTTGAAATTGAAACTCAGAAAATTTTCCGGAATAATTTAGCTTACCCCTCCTAAAAACTGTTGATAAACAATCCTGCATTTAAAAATTTTCAAAATTATTACTCCTTACCTGATTTTCTCGATGTACACGTAAAGTAAAATAACGCCATTTTTTATGTATTGTGATAGTCGCATCTCGAAAAAGTGGTTACTGTTTCGAAGACCACCCACCAGTAGGTCGCGTGATTTTCCACGCATACACATTTGCTAAAAATAGCCTATCGTGTTCCAGGCCAAAACTAATTTATACAATGTAAACGGAGCAGCGAGAGTTAACCTTGTACGAGTCGCGCATTCGAGAAATAACTAGACTTCTCTGAACTTTGAAGTGTGCCGGGACACGCGAAATGCCACTACAGGCCGCGGGAGGGGGATTGTTCATCTCGCATCTTGCTAAAATACATATGATTAATTGGGTTTCATTTTAGGTTATTACATTACACTGCTATTTATTATCTGGGAACGTTGTCAGATTAGCGGGAGTTCTTACACTTAAATATTTGTACTAGAATTAAGCAAGCAGCACTTCTTGCACCAGTTACGCTCCAGTTCCAAGAAATTGCAGCATCAACGGGAATTAACTGGAGTTTCTGTCGGCAATTGGAGAATGGCACATCGTTATTTTAGTGGAAGGCAATTTTAAGACACATTATCACGTGTTAGCCCCAACTCATCACAGTGCTTAGATTATGAAGCACCTAATTTTCATTTGTACTGAATGTCTTTAAGAAGTCATTTCAGCCAATAAGTTGTGGATGGTAACTAAATTGAAAAGGCCCGGTGAGTTCGAATATGTAGTGTATATGTCCTGAAAGTGTGGGTAATTGCAGTAAGGAAACTTTCGAGTTTCAAAATGAAACTTTGCATACCGATTAAACCCAATTTGTGTTAATTATGGATCACGGGAAAAAGTTAGTGCTAGTCCAGGAGCCGAAACAACGGCAAAAAAAAAATTTCAAATTTTGTCTGAAAGACGAAACAAATAAAACCCACTTTCTAGAAAAAACCAGAAATAATTTAAGCCTAATTTTAAAAGGCGGTCATAAATTGAGAGAAAACAAACTAGCCCCTAATGATACTATAATAAACCAACAAAATACAGAGGTATACCGTTCAGTAATATTTTTGTTGAGCAACAAATCAAAAATAGAAATAAAATATTAGAACTTCCACGAATAAGCAATTCAGATAGTATATTCCTAGAGGCTGAATTTGTGCTAATCCAGAATTGACCCAATTCCATTGAAAAACAAAAACCGATTAGTTGACGATTTTATGACAAAAAGTGTTGTAGAAACCAATGAACTTGGCACTTCTGATAGCATATCCCTTTTTCTACCAAAATAAAAATAAAAAATTTGGCTTAGTGTGCATAGTTATAGTGTTTTTTTTCGGACGAAAATAAGTTTGAAAGGAATGCACAAATGTGGAAGTTGCTTCAAAATACATACAAAAATAAATCTTTAATATGATTCTTTTGCATTACCCCCACAATTGTGAGGGCAGGCAGGAAAAGGGATATAATATGTCATAATAAAACTGCTCATATTTATCCAATGTAATAGAATTTGTTCGTCATATAATTTTTCAGCTCAAAATTTATTATGATAACAGTCACATGTTACCTAATTTATCGATAGCCTTTTGACACTATATACAAAGGTTAATTTAAAAGAACACCTGAAGAGCAAAATAATTAAATATTATTGAACATAAATCAATATTAATTCAATGACGGCGTCGTGCTTAAACAAAATATTAACTGCGGAATGCAAATTTCTAATTTAAATGAATACATAGTAGTAGTATGTAAATCATT
This sequence comes from Nephrotoma appendiculata, assembly GCA_947310385.1. Lineage (NCBI taxonomy): Eukaryota > Metazoa > Arthropoda > Insecta > Diptera > Tipulidae > Nephrotoma > Nephrotoma appendiculata. The sequence goes on from OX371223.1 coordinate 278,417,805, forward strand.
TATATAAAGACGTTAATGTGACTAAATGCTGTAAGCCAATAACAATATATATATATATATATATATATAGTGGCTTAAAGAACAACAATAAAAACTTTTGTATTATGAGTATTTAGGTAGGTATCACACACCGGTTTTACACATAAACATATAATATTTATGGTAAATAATTCAAATGTGTGTACTTAGTATTCTAACATTTTTGTGTGTTGTCACATAGCTTATAATATTATTAAACGAGTGAGAAAAATAAATTAGAAATAATAAATTATGCCACAATTCTCACACTTGCTACCTATAACGAACTAACTAACTAACTAATTTGACATCTAACATGAGTAGTGAAAGTTTTTTTTTATCTGTTTAGTACTTTATACAACACATACACACACACAAAATGTCACTTGTCAATTGCAATGTCAATATATATGCGTATATATGTGTCTAAAAACAGTTATGGTTTTGATTAGAATCTTGTGTACAATTTATAAATCAAATTAATTATACATAATATGTAGTGTAATAATAGTGATCACGTTTCTATTTCGAACATATAAAAAAGTACATGCGCATTGTCTTTTAACAATTAAGGCAAACAAAAAAGTGTAAAAAATTTCATGCGCATTTAACACCAAACCTAATTTTATTCTCTTTTGTGCAATTTAGCTAGCAGGTTTTATAAAATATTAGCAAATTACTTTCGTAGCGCACAGTAGGTACCGGCAATTATTATAAATTTAGATTTTACCTTAAATTATGGAGACATTTTCGGCGAGATGCGTAGCGACCAAATAATTTTGTCCATTAGCCAACCTGGAAAGATATACAAGAACAATATAAATAATTAGATGGCCAACGATATATAAATGGATGAATTAAAAATATTAAAATTAACGATAATTTAATGACTTAATGTGCTAATTATCATAAATATATTACATGCGTATATGAGTGAAGAAGTGAAACTTAAAAAATAACATCTTAAGATTTTTTTTGTAATTAGTTTTGTTTTTGTTAACACAGCAATCATTGGTGTACAATAATTATAAACAATATTTTTTGATATGGTTTGTGTCAAATTTAAAAATTAAATATATTTTTTTTGCCGGAAATGATAATTTTTTTTTTATTTAGTTTTTATAATTTTTTGGTTATATTGTTGAAGATTAATGGTAAAATTAACCTATTTTAAGAAATTTTTTGGTTGTTAAATATATTCTTAAAGAAAGTTTAGTTGAATATAATATTACAAGTCAAGTGTGTTAAATGAATTGAAATTGCATGCATTATACTCGTTTAATAATTAGTCGTACACCTAAAAAATCAAATTATTTAAGAGCGTAATGTTTTGGAAATTATTGGAATTTACTGGGAATTCGATCTGGATTTTATTTTCTAATCGCGTTTTGTATAGAACTTTTAATTTGATGCGGCCACGATAAAATTGATCTATAGACGAGTCACTATGCAACCAGGATTATTCGTTGGTTACCTAGATAAATTTGGTACACTGAAAAATCACCTGTAAAATTTTATATTTTATATATTTCATTTTCCAATTATCTTTTAAAATTAAAATTTTTAAATAAAAAAATTTTTTGATTCAAAATACATTGAAAATTTTGAAAAATTTACAAATTCTGTTGTTAACAAATGTGTAGCGAAACATAATAATTCGCTAAAGCATTGTGATTATACTTTCTAGGTAAGTTCAAAGTATTCTCAATGTTTTTTGTATTTTGGTTACTGCAGTCTGATAAATCGACCGAATCTAAAGAACTTAATGTTTTGTTAGTTCGATACCAAAAACATTCAATGTCTCGGTCATCTTACCTTGATGTTAAACTAATATCTTACTCACTTAGAAGAACATGTTGTATAAGATAACGGAAATTTGACAATGGAAAATAAGAGATTACGCTAATCACCGCAAGTGGAAGCACTATCACTAAAGAGAAAGAAACCAACGGAATAAAATATTAAAAGTGATCCTCAAAATGGCAAATTTATTGATCTCCGAAGTAAAGGAACTCGGTAAATGAAATCTTGAAATTTAACAATATTCCGTCTTTCCGGCATTTCTTAACGAATTACGATGAAATTTGGATAGTATAGTGATTGTTCTGGAAAATAGAGGCATGACAAAATTGGGAGATTTCTTAGCCGATTTTGAATAAACTTGGTTTGCGGTATATTATTGGAATTTTATATGTGAAAATTAATTTTGAAAAAAAATTTAAGAACATTCCTACTGATTTAACTTTCTTTTTTCGAGATTTTGCCGGATGTAGCATTCGCTATATTTCCGAAGTCAAACGCTTGTAGGAAAGGAGAAAAATCTAGTAAGTATTGAAGCCATGTGACAGGCAAACACCTTCAATATTCAAACTGGAATTAAACCCCACCTCGATGCAACCTTGATGAGATGGCGTATATAGATCCACCACCAAAACATCCGTCCGAGCATTTCAATGCTGGCAAAAAAATTGATGCTTGGCCAAGACATTGCAAACGATATGCCACATGTTTATATCGAAATGAGAAAACAAAAATCTCCCTCCAGCAGTACAGCGGTAGTGTGTGCTAAACCGCTTCAGCTAAATTTGAGACCTGCTTCAAAACATTTTCAGTAACACGCAGCACTTATATATTCTGTAATAAGAAATAGTTACCAGCGCTAAAGCCGTATGGATTTAGCAACTTAGACGCTTTTCAAAACGCGAGATATTGAAAAGAGCTATATGTAACTGATGCAATGCTTGACATTCTTCAAAACCTTTTCAATGATATGCGACACGTACATATATTCTGTATCAAGGGAATGAATGCCACCGGTATCAAAACGTTAAATTTGTGAAATAAATTTCTAACAAAAATTTTCACTGGGGATTGGTTTCTGATTTCGGAAAAGATTTCTGGTTTTCTTTTTATTTTGAGGGTCGTCCGATGAAGAGGTGATTCCATTTGTTTTCATGTCGCCGGCACACTCGATTTTTATAAAAATTGGTAAAGAAGGCACATTAAATGCCAGTAGTTGATTTCAATATGGATGGATTGCGATGAGCCCTAATTTCGATAAAACCCGTTTAGGAAATCTTTAGGTTGAAAATGTCGAATGCAAGGAAATAGGTTACAAATAGTTCTGATTTCTGAATAATTTATTTTATGTTTGGTAAAACATTTATGGGACTAGTTTTGGGTTCATGTTACACGCTGCGTAAAATACTATGTTATATTAAATGTTGCGTTAAATTGTTGCGTTGATTACGTGACATTTTAGCGTAACATGCTATACAGAAAAACCTCGATTTAATGGACTATTTGGGGACGCCGGTAAATCCGAATGTTTTTAAATTTAATCTACTCAATCGTATTTAATCTGGGACGGAACTTAAGCATTTCTTAGCTGATTATGTTGGGTTCGGGAATATTGGAGGGAAATGATGGGATTCCGAAATGATTTTTGGAAAAAGTTCCTGAATGCACCCTGTGACGGAACTCGATCAATTCTTAACCGATCAAGGAGTTCTTAAATATGGCCACTTGGGATGGAGCTCGATCAATTCTTTACCGATTATAATGGGATTGGGTATGCTGGATGAAAAAGGGATTCTTAAACGGTTTTGGGAAGAAATTCTGGAATATGGTCACCTGGGATTGAACTCGATCAATTCTTGACTGATTATGATGGGATTGGATAGGTTGGATGGAAGTGAGATTCTTAAATGTTTTTTGGAAGAAGTTCTTGAATATGGACACCTGGGACGGAACTCGATCAATTGTTAACCGATTATGATGAGATTTGGTATGTTAGATAGAAATGGGATTCCTAAAAAACCCTTACGAAAAAGGCCTTATATTTTACCAAACATATGCGATTCAGGTGGAGCTTGAACCCCGTTAGTTTTTTTTAGTCTTCCAAATGAGCCGGCTTGTTGCGCCATGCTGCACAATGTTTTAGAATACTGCATCGTGTTGTGCGATGTAGTTAGAGATCGTTTTTGATGTTGCGTCATTTGTACCATATTGCGTGATGTTGGGTCGTGTTAGGCACTTTTCTTTTCTATTAAATATCTGACATTATGTACCATCGTGTTGCGGAACGTTGCACCAAGTTGTTTTCGTTGCGTTACGGATAATATTTTTTGTTATAAGCATCAATATGGATTTGTAGCTTTCGCTATCTTATTAATGTTTTGACTTTGGTACCCTTTTCACATTCTGGTGAGGTTTTTTTTTAGTAGCAGAATGTGGTTGCGATGTATCCTGCTTTTGGAAAAATTCATTTAGAGGTTCCAGTTGCAACTGTATTCTAATAATTAATTTTTTCGGCTTGCACGATTTTTGGATGTTTTCGAGTACCAGAAAGGAATGGTGGTGGGACTTCATTAAGGAAAAATTTAGGTAGTCATCTGATGAGGACCTGGTTCTATTATTTTTTTTATTCGGCAACCGCGATTTGATTAAAATTTGTAAAGGGGGTTTTCTAATACCGCAGGAATCGATTTCAATGAGTTCTAGTTCTCGTGGCCCCCAACCCAGATACGGTAGTCGTCTGTGTTTATTCGAAGAAATTCTATGAAATTTTCCAGTTTCTAATTAAGTTAATTTGTCATACACAAACTTTGAATACAAATGCCTTCTTGTCCAGATTTTTTAAATAACCTTTATGTTTTGAGTAACTGAGGTGCCATACTATAAGAAAATTGCAATTACAGGTGTACTTGTAGCATAACTTTGTTTTTTTACTTGTTTCATTTTAAGCATAAGAATTTTTTTTTACCAAAATTTTATTATTTAAAGTATATCACAATACAAATCTCATAGAATTTTATTTTTCTTTCTAACATTATAGCGCATTTTAATGCATATTGATCGGATGTACTCCAATTTCCAATGTCGCCTAAATGTTGAATGTTACAACTTTATTACTATTATATTCTCACTATAAATTTTTTGTTGTTGGTTTAGGAAAGTAAGAACAAACTTTCATTTCAGAGTTGAGCGTTTAAGCGTACTTTACTATCGTAGTTTACTATCGTAAAAAATATATGTTCGTTTAAAACATAACTGAGAATATCAACAGTACCTTTTTAAAAATGGTAAACAAATTCAAACTTAATATATTTTGCTGACATCTTCATATTTTTACCTCCCCCGTATAACTACGATTGTTGTAAAATCACGTGTTATACCCAATGGGTCATGCAAAATAAAAATAATACCTTTTTCAACCACCTGGCGCCAGCACGTAATTTTCAAGGATATAATCAGATTTAAACGTAGAATTTTGCACTAAACCGTATGGTAAATTATATTAGAGTGACAAATTCGTAAAATTTTATTATGATTAAAAATTTAATATAACTCACATAAGAAATATAGAAAATGTACGTTATCTTTTATTAACCAAAAATTTATCTTTCTGCCAAGAAATCAATTCAATGAATCTTGTCAAATTAAGTGGCAAAATAACATGCAATACAAGGTTGTTGGATAGCGAAACTTTATAATAGTTTCATTCCGTTTTGATAAGAGGTTCCCATATTTTAGCCCAAACCGTTTTAATAAATCATTTAGTTAGCCTGCACAGAGCCTTTAATTAGTCACAGAACATAAGATATTGTTTTGAGTTATTGGATTTGTAAAATTAGGTTTTGCCACAAGATACCAATAGAACTTGATCTTCATTCTTAATTAGATTTTCAACCCGTTTGTCGAGTTGGGTTCTGTTAGCTTTAAAATATGAACAACCTCAGTGTTTTATCTAAAAAATGTGGAGGTTAAACATTTTTAACAGGCAATTTATTTAGCCTAAAGTTATTTTTCAAATATCCATTTATTATTATTTTATTGAATTGGGTTCTCTCACGTTTTCTAAAGCTACCAAAATTCATCGTTGCCCCGAGAATGCACGGAGCCTCAATGTTTAAAAAATATTTAATAAGCCTTAAATTAGCATTTAATTTTCCATATTGTATTGAAATATTTTTCTAGAGGGGTTCTGTTAACATTATATTAAAGAATAAATTAGCGGATTCATTTAAAATTTCTGACTTTATTCGTTATTTTGGCTACACTCTCCTAATATGCTCGCGGTGGTCATATGAGCGAGATTGAATGCCATAGTTAAATGTAGCATGTGTCCTGCACCTGGAATAAATTTCATCCTAATATCTCAATTATTGTGTGTTTTATTTCATTCTGGGCCGTAACATCGTGTCTGATTCGGTGGAAAAGCGACGTTAAACACGGCCTCCAAACTCTTGGTTATCGTGCCTCGCACCTTCTTGTTGCAGAGCGAGTTATTTCGAAGAGCATTGTTGAGACGACCAAATCCTGAGAAGGATGTAGCGCCAGCGAAAAACAATGAGAAGATCTAACATTAGGCAGCTATGTGACTGATAATTTTTATGAGATCCAGCTACCTGTGGTTCAAAATAGGAAATCCCAAAAGGCTAGAGGTCGGAGAAAATACGGTAAGTGATTAAGACCGCCAGTACTATATCACTTAGATCGCGGTAGACACATGAAACGTGTAAAAACGTGAAATATACTTAAACTATGGCCACATAATAGAATATCACCTAAATAACGTTAAGCCATTTTTGGATTATTTGAGGCATAGAAACCCGACCCCATGGGGTTGTGTCGTGTCAAAAATTTTAATAAATTAATTTAGTATCATTCAAATGTTTAACTCCGTCTACCTCCAAACTAATTTAGAACACAGTTTGTTGAACGCCACCTTAAACGCTGAATGCTATTGCAGTCCTCGTACTTTCCAAGAGCTCATGAGGTTCTCGCGAAATGACGAAAGTTTATCTCCGAAAAATATCTCAGTCACGTAACGGTTTTTATTATAATGTGTTTATTGATTAGCATTTTATAAATTTTTAAATTCTAGTAGTTTTGTACTTTAGAATCGCAGTGAATGGAGTTAAACCTAAACGTGATATAATTTGATCATTATTATAGAACAAGTAATGTTTATTTAATGTCTGGTAGAAAATAATTATTGTACAATGTGTGTGAAATAAGAAGGGGGGGGGGGGGGGGTCCCTTAGACCATGAGAGAGAGTCGAATGTTTACTTGTTGGAACTATGGAAATTTGTGAAAACCAGGTGAAATAGGATTACGAATTACAATTTTTGGGTTCTTCTAATGCTGTAAAAATAGAGGAAATTTGACAGCGAGAGATTAAGCTGCTCGCCGCAAGTGGCAGAACTATCTCTAAGGAGGTTTACCAACGGAATTTTTTTATTCATTATGTAACTCTTTTTCACTAAATAAAACATCTCAGCGAAATAAAATACTAAAAGTGATCCTTAAAATGGCAAATTGATTGAACTCCGAAGTAAGACAAAGGTAAATTACGATGAAATTTAGATAGTAATATTGGTTAGGGATTTTAAAGTAAGTTTTGGACAAAATTCTAGAATCTGCTCCTGCTGGACTAAACTGGCAATTTCATAACCAGTCCTTATGCAAAATGGTATCTGTACATTTTACACGATATTAATAAATTTTAAATTGGAGAGATCTCGGCTATTTCTTAATTAAGTTTTGTAAAATTTGTATATCGCATATACATAAACAGTTCGTAAAAAATTTATGGTTTAAAATTTTCACTAGAATTTTCTACGGCCATATAAGTTATTTTCAGTTTTTAGTGAATATCTCAAAAACTTTCACTAGAAACCAATACTTTCGGTTATTTTATAATAGCTATAGTGGAAGATTTTGAGATTTAGGCCAAAAACTGAAAATAACTTGTATGCCGCCGAAAATCAAAAAATTCTAGAGAAAATTATAATCCATAAATTTTTTTCGAAATGTCCCTCTGCGATACGCAAATTTTACAAAATTTATTTAAGAAATAGCCGAGATCCCTCCAGTTTAAAATTTATTAATATCGTGTAAAATGTACAGATACCATTTTGCATAAGGACTGGTTATGAAATTGCCAGTTTAGTCCAGCAGGAACAGTTTCTAGAATTTTGTCCAAAACTTTCTTTAAAATCCCTAACCAATGCACTATAATGTTCATATTATAATTCCAACCCTGGTCGGATTATACACGACAAGGATTCCATTCTACAGCCAAAATTTGTAAATTACTAAGCGCGATTTATAACTAATGTTCGGAATATCATTGAGTTTAATTCTTAAAAGTTTGCATATTAACTCGGTTTCTATTGAACAAGAAAGACCTTGAGGATTTCTGAGCTTAGTAAGCTTGGCTTCTTATAAGGCAAAGCATCCTTATCAATTTTTAATTCGATTTTTTATCGGAATTCTAATTACAATTTAAAAATGGGGAGATATCCCTTCATCTCAAAATGACTTAAGATCTCTACTGATGTGTTAGCCGTCTGCGTTTATGCGAAGAAAATCTATGAAAATTTCCAATTTCTAACTAAGTCAATTTGTCAATCAGAAATATTGAATATATACTAACTCAACTCCTTCTTTTGTATATTTTTCAAAGAACCGTTATATTTTGAGTAATTAAGGCCTTCTTCTATTAGGAAATTGCAATCTCAGGTGTGGTAGCCGTCTGCGTTTATCCAAGTAAAATAGATGACAATTTCTACATAAAGTTCTACGTAAATCAAAAACATTGAATACAAACCTCTTTTTATGTCTAGCTTTTCCAAAGGAACGTTACGTTTTGGTTTATTGGTATTCTTGAAATCGGTGGAAATTTCCTCAAACCGGAATACAATTTGCTTTCTCCATATTATTCGCATTTTTCGCCAGCTACTTTAATCATTTTTTCAAATTTTTTTTTTCTAATATTTGTCTCCCTACTAAGCGAATAATTTCGAATCGATTTACTCAGTCGGAATGTTTTCCTTAGTAGAGGGGAAAAAATTATGTTTTTTAACATTCGAATAATAAAATTCGATAATATGGAGAATTTCAAAGCAAATTGTATTGCGTTGGGGAGATTTCCACCGCTTTCAAGAATGCGGTACTGAAGATTTTTTTGCTAAAATTTATCAATTGGTCTTTATGCAAGAAGTAATTTAAACTTCGGAATTAGTTATTTTCCCCTATTTCTATCAGAACTTACTAGAATATATTTGACTAATATCTATTTCACTAATTTCGTTCTACATATCATTAAAAATAAATTATTTAGCAATAGAAATGGATTAGAAACATTACAATGTTTCAATCTCAGGCTAAAGCTAGGATGACACGATACATACACTTCGATAAATTATCGGAGAAAGGGTGGTATTAGAACATCTCAGCACAGAGTTGGAAATATGGTTATAGCTATTTAGTTTTTAAATGTAACTTTAATTTGGCAGTTTACATTTAATTTGTTGTAGTGTTGGCGTGTGTTTATAGTTCAAAATGGCGAACATCCCGACAAATTGAATTTCGTAATTGTATCTTAGTCATTCCATTATATTTCAAAGAACCACCTAAACTGACCTTCTTAAATAAAAATTTTTGTACTTTTTTATTGTTGCTCTGATAAAAAAAGGCACGTGTATTTTTGTTTTCTATTTTGACAATCGAAATTCCTGTTATTCGATATGTTAGTTTGAACAGCTTTCGCACTTTTAATATTCTGTCTATATATAAAATATTGTATTTTCCGTTCTGTAAAAGATATTGTTTTCGTTTTTACTACGTTAGAATGGTGAATATTTATGGTTAACAAATTAATAAAAAAAAATTCAAAGTACCACAATCTTAATATTATTTGTACAGAGTTTGAAAGCTAGAAGTTCAGTCTTTCAAACAAGCTATACATCGTATTTGCACTACATCTATTTAGTTTGGCTGCTACATGACTTTAAAGTTGAAAAATTACAAAATAGTTTTTTTTCGTTTTTCGTTGTGAATGTGAATCCAATTTAGGGAAAAAGGCGACATATTTGCTATTCCTAGAAATAACTTTTATCACAATTTAGTAGAGCTTCAAATTAGTCTAAATACAAAATTTTATGTTACATAATTTGAGCATCAGAGGACTTTAAAAATTAAAACGTTATTTTTTTGTTCAGTTTTATTATACAAGTTTGTTTAAAGTTAGAAGAAAAGAGAATTTCTCGGTCCTGGACTAATTTTATGATTTTAAAATACAGTAATACAATACTTGAAATGAGTCAACAAGCACAAATTAAGAAACACATTTAAATATTACAGAAAGAACTTTTCCTTATATACAACTTTTATTTACAACTATTGAATTGGGAAACATTTAAGTATTAATAAAGTTTAAATCGGCATTTGGCTTTACCTGAAAAATTTGTCTAGTATTTTCAACTGTGCTAATATTACGAAATCTCTTATTTAGTAACTTTTTAGTTGATGTGTATTCTAATTTAGATACATTATTGAAAAGACTGTCGTAAACAGTTCTCAATGATGCTAATCTAGCAGTTCTCTTAATGGTGCCTCCTATACCATTTGATGGTCCCTTTCCATGGCTACACCCAGAGAAATGTGTATGGATCAATTATACTTAAGATAAGTATAGCAACGATAATTTATATTTAGGTATTATTAATTCTTTATAAGCACACTTTATGCATTCTTTTAAACGCCATTTACAAAATAAGCATTCTACCGAAGAAGCTCCTACAACAAGTTTAGTTATAAATAACAGAAATAAAGAAACAGATTTATTAACCACAAAATCTCCAAATATCAATGAATTAAATTCACCGATGCATCTTCAAAAATAACTGAAAAAGAAGTTAACATTAATGATTTCCGGGAAAAATTACACGATCGTGCAATAAAATTCGTCTTAGATGTTATATGCAAAAACTAATATGACTTCCGTGTTGATAGACGCAATCTTAAAAGTTTCAGAAATGAGATCTTGCATTTTTTAGTCGAGGTTTTAAAAGAAATGATTCCTAATGTGTCTAGCTCTGAATGCGACTTTAATGAGTTTCTGGATGCCGTTGGAGCAACATTTGATAAAGTAGAAACCGAATATTTACTTAATCAAGAATTAAAAAAAAAATTGGATTCGAAAGTCAAAAAAATGTGTAATCCATAATGAAATTCAACAAGTGTTCAAAAAAGGGCAACCAATATTCAAAAATTTTGATTACATTTGTGTACTTTCCCCAATAATTTATCAAATGAAAATGTTCTTTGAAAAACCAAACGTACTCGACGAAACAATACAGAATGCAAACCGTTTATTAAATTCTAGTGAAACATTAGAAACTTTTGTTCAGGGAAAATTGTGGAGGGAAAAATTAAAAAAATTTTCAAGAGGTGAATCGGTTGTGCCTTATATATTATATTATGATGACTTTGAAACGAGAAATGCTTTAGGGAGTCATGCAGGATCTCAATCTATTGCGCGGTTTTATATTTATTTTCCAACTCTACCCTCAAACAATTTAAAGTTAAATAATATATTTGTAGCTCAACTAATGAAAACCAATTATTTAAAAAAATTTGGTAGTAACCAATCATTATCTTATCTGATTGATAGTTTAAAAACTATTGAAGTAAATGGAATTTTAATAAGCACTGGAAATAATATAAAATGCGTTAAGTTTGTGCTTGGTCTCATTATTGGTGATAATTTGGCACTAAACACTATAATGGGTTATAGCTCCTCGTTTTCGCATAACTTTTATTGCAGACTGTGTAAAGAAGAGCAACCGATCTTGCAAAAAGCTGTAACTGAAAATGTGAGAAATTTACGTAACGCTATTGATCACGAAGATGATATTAAAAAGAACGATTTCAAATCGATGGCGTTAAGTTTAATTCATTGTTCAATGAACTTAACACCTTTCACGTTACAGAGAACTATTACTGCGATATAATGTATGATGTGTTTGAGGGTATTGTGAAATTTGGGTTGGGACCCGCTTTAAAAGAATTTATTTTGGAAAAAAAGTATTTTTCTTTAGAGTTTCTTAACGATAAATTTAAATCTTTTGACTATGGTGAAATAGAAGTTCAAAACCGCCCTAATTTTATTAAAGAAGAGCACGTTAAAAACATGAATTTGCATATGTCTGCAAGAGAGTGTTATTGTTTCATTAAATATTTCCCAGTTTTTGTGGGCAATAAAATTCCTAAAAGTGATTTATGCTGGAAATATGTGCTTTTGTTTGTATGAGCTTGTTGAATTTTTATCGAAAGATTTTTTTAATAAAGTTGACATAGCCTATTTGCGAGAACTAATAAAAAAGCATCACACCAAATACAAGAATTGTTTTAAAGCAGATTTAAAACCTAAACATCATTTACTATGCCACTACCCTCGTATAATAGAGAATTCGGGTCCTCACAAGCTTCTTTGTTTTTTGAGGATGGAAAGCAAAACTAAACAAGTAAAGGAATATGCAAAAGTATGTTGTTCAAGGATTAACTTACCATTATCGCTAAGTAAAAAGTGTTGTTACAACTTTGCATTTCATGTTTTGAGTAATCACCCGTTTAAGGAAGATATTGAAATTCTAAAAACTAAAAATATCCGATCTACTAGATCAAATGGCTTGTATTACAGTAATTTAAATATGGAATCTTACATGTAAAGTAATGTACTTGAATTAATTTCGGCAGCTCGTTATAAGGGCACTTTATTTAAAAGTGGTTTCTATATCTACGAATTAACGAAACTATATCTTATTCAGGATATGATATTTTTTGAAAATAATTTGATGCTTATTCTGCAAGAAATTGAAATTTTGTCGTTTGATCATAACTTAAAGACTTATAAAAATGGCGAGAAGAAGGGGGAACATTTGTTAAAACGTATTGACACCCTTGTAGCAAAGAAACCGTTTGAGTTACACGTAAACTGCGATGGAAGCAAATTTTTTTTGCCTAGATGATTATAATAAAACTTGAAATTTAAAATTGTTTTAAAATATAATTTACTTTAATACTTTCATTTACATGACCACGACGATGCAGTTTTATTTTATTTATTTAAGTAAATTTGTAAAATTTGTAAAATTTGTAAAATTGATTAAAATAAATTTTAAAAATAAATAATTTATGCCTATTTATTTATAATATCCTTTTTAAAGGCATGATACATGCTTATTCGTTTGGAATAATTTATCCTTAATCATGCATAAATAATGCAAAACGTACTCCATAATACATGACTATTAGTTGGAATATTTTATGCATAGCGAAACACAAAAAATGACTAATTATGAATAACCTATCACTATTTAATGGAGCAGGTAGAACTTTACAATTTATGATTCATTCTTACTATAACAGCAATTATACAAGGTCGGGAATAAACTAAACATATCTATTGCATCATTCATACATACAGTACTGAATAATTGTCCATAAATTGTGTAATCACCACTTAATAAAATTTGCACAAAGTATACTTATTACTCCATTTTTATTCCTAAGTTAGGTACGGTTGAAAATAGAACATAATTTTTGCATAGACTATGCGTTATATGAATTGTTTATTCAAACATTTCTCTGGGTGTATGAAGCAAAGAAATTCCATTCGCAGTCAACGCCAAAATCCGCTTTGTGATAGTTGATGTTTACAAATTTTTTTTTATTTTTGAATTGGGATACAGCTCCATCAAAAAAACAACATGATTTCGTTGGATTTGGATATTCAGCCTCATTTGCTTGTACAAATTTTATAAATTTCCTTTGAAAACTGTACTCTGCTACAGTATCATGCGTATCTTCTTCTAAAATTACTGCGTAGGAGAGTATGCTTATTGAACCTGTTGCTGATTTATAGTAGGCTACGATCGGAAATAATGTTTCTTGCGGTGTAAAATAATGTGGTGCTTGTACTTCGTTCTGAGTGACAAATTTAACATTTTCCGAAAAATCCAAAATCACTACATATTCTCCTTCTTGTAAATTTCTTTTTACTGAGTTTAGATATCGTGACTGTTCTTTGGTTATAGGGTTATGTTTGCGAAGTGCTGGTAGGCCGAGTTTTGAAGATTCTGATAAAATATCGGCAATTTCGTCAACTGAAGATGTGATCTTTATCAGTTTGCATATATTTTTCCAGATTTTGCAGCATCTTTCAGTTGTTCTATTAATTTAAACACCAGACTGTTTCATTCTACACATTTACCAGTAAACAAATATAAAAATAACGTCCATTTAGCAGTCCATTATAATCCCACGTCAAATTTTCACAGGTATGTTATTTAATAACTGTTTTTCATTCATAATGGCAGGATCGCAATTTTATATTTTTGATATAACCGGACATAAAAAATTGTTATTCTGATGAATTATGCACACACAAACATTATGTGTTCCTGGTTTTCCAGCTAATATACATTCTTTTGGGCAAAGTTCGGCAAATTTAGAAAACCCAATATTTTGATTTGGATTTTGTCCCAAAAAATGTTGGTATGCATAAAAATTGCATAAAACTAGCATTTTCTGTTTCTTAATGCGAACTCCATCAAGATCAGGAACACTAACAAAGTCGTGGGTTCTAGGAAGCTGACTACTGATGTCCTGTAGAATTTATCTATTAGTGTAATTGTTTCAGGAGAGACTCCAGATCTAGTTTTTCTATGTCCTGGGAAGCTACAATATCCGCGGTCTTTGATGAAATTTTTCGACATTTCTGCCATATATTTCGAAGTATTAAATGTATCTATAATTTTAGCCACTGACCAATTCTCTGGTAACAAAGTTAGGAGGAACATTCGATTTGCGTATAATCTGTTGCTGGTTGTATGCTTCCATAATATGGTTCATGAGCTCATGTTCGTCATCCGGCTCATCTATTGGTGATATTTTTGGAACGGGTATGTGTAGCACATTTTCACAAGTGAGTTTTACTACCTTTTCTAGTTATTTTTTGTTATAACCTGGCTCAATGAGCCTGTGTTTATTTGCTGGTGATCCACCCAATCGTATACATATTTCAGAGAACTTTTCTATATAAGAAAACCCAGATGATGATGTAAGTTGAATTGCAAATTTGGAAGCCGGGTTTGGTATAATTGGCACATCGTTTAATTTGTATAATTTTATGCTGCATTTTCCACAAATTCTCTGTCTGGATAAATCGCGGTTTAAATACATTTTCACTTTTTCAGCTAATGCTTCGCTAACGGCTCTAGATTGTTATTTTATATTTTTATGATTTTCCAATTCAAATGGATTACAACACTGTGGATTTACCATCTTTTACTTTACGAGAAATATCTCACTTAAAAATTTACAAGAGCACTATTTCCTCGTTTACTGTTGAGTATGTATTTACTAAGTAAAGTAAACATTTATTCATTTGTTTATATTGAGAACTGTAAAAGTTTTAAATGTGACATCTATTACGAGAACTACCTAAACTTCATTATACTAGAGATATATAAAACAATGTAAGTAGATAGTTAGTAAAATAAAGTAACTCATATAATATAACAAACATAATAAACAATAAACTTGTTTTAGGTTACCTTAGCCATGACTCATCCGGTATAATAAACTTTCTAACAAACATAATTGGCTTTCCTAGATATAACAGCTCACTCGCTGTTATAATTGGGCCAAAGTTATTTTACTATAAAACGCCGATAAAATTCCCTTATTATCAAGCACCCTCTCCAAATCTCATTTAAAATATTGGATTTTCAGGTTTAAAACTTAAAACACATTAAAATTGCATTTAAGTTACATATTTGTTTTACTAAAAGAGAAAATTAAATGCGAATATTAAATTTGAAATCTTCTGGTGCTCAGATTATGTAACATACAATTTTGCTTTTAGACTCATTTGAAGCTCTACTTAATTGTGATCAAAGTTATTCTTAGGAATGGCATATATTTGGCATGAATTTGGTAGCTGCGCCCTCTAGCGGTAAAAAGCCGTGCGCACATATATCTTGCCATAACTTCGAGAATACCGGTACTTTGAATTTTTTATTTATTTTTTTCTTAACCATAAATATTCACCTTTTCGACGTAGTAAAAACAAAAATAATATCTTTTACAGAACGGAAAAAACAACATTTTATGTATTGACACAATATTAAAAGTGCGAAAGATGTCAAAACTGACATATCGAATAACAGGAATTTCGGTTGTCAAAATAAAAACAAAAAACACTTTTGCATGCCAATATTACATAGGGAACACGGAAAAAAACAAAAAATTAAAATCTAAGAGACAAATTTTGAAAATTGCGATAAATTCCCTGAAATATAATGGAATGGCCCATCTATCATTTTCACTAATACTTTCAAACATATTTAAGATTTAGTTATTTATTTCACGTAAATGTTAAATGGCAGAATAAGATTTAGGAACCCATCATTCAGACAATATCAGAAACTGGGTGAAATTAATATTTCATTGGAGCTTTTCGCCTTTCTCCACTTGAATTATTTTGATATATTTCTTTGCTGAACGCGAAGGACAGGCTTCGATTTCCATTTACTAAAAGTGTTCATTCGCGAATAGTCAAACTTAACAGCTAAATCAAATAAAAGATTTAGGTCAACAACTATATTAAATGCAGTAACATCATTAAAATTAATTACAAGTTATCTAACTCTTATATTTTATTATCGCTCTCACGTAAAGCATCACAATCTAACTGTAAAATGAAAAGAAATTAATCGGTCATCAAATCTGTGTTTAAACTTTAAATTAATTTAAATTTATTCAAATGCACACATGTGAATATATAGTGTTGCAGCGGCAGCATCACGTCTATATATATAAAAAAAAAAAAAAAAAAATAGAAATTTCCGAAATTTCAGCCCGCGCCTTTTTCAGGTCACGCGCAACACCAATAAAAATTAATAATTTGCACAAAAATCGGAAAAAATTGTGCGGTGAAATTTCTCTATAAAGCGCAACAAACGATATCTTGGGTAATGTTATAATTTCGCGGTTATTATCTTACACCCTCACTATTTCCATACGCATATGCATAGCGTATGTTAATGTTCATGCATAAATTATATATGTTTAGTCATAAAAAAAATATATTACCCCGGCAAATCTTTAAATTTATGATTATCTAATTTATTTTCATTTTATTCATATACGTAAAGAAATATGAATTTTTAATAATAAATTTTCGTTTTATGCTAATTAGAAGATCAATAAACTTATAAAACATCAAACTTACTGACTTAACAATTTCTGTATATAGAAAAGCTGACCTTCCCAAATATTACAAGAATTTCGCGATTATTTTAGTTTTGCGCCGGAGTTTGACGCTTTCCTATTACTTTTTATTAAACCGCGCTAATTATCACTAAATAAATAATATTTTAATTTTAATTATGAATCACGTTTTTTTTTATTTATTTGTTGCTCTATTAAGAAACACACTCTTTCTATTAAAAACAATATACTAAGATATTTAACTTATTATCTGAATATTATGCAAAAAAAAAAAAATCGCATCCGATCAAGGTCGTGACCATAAAACTATATATATTTGCATATACGTAAAAATCTTGTACTAATTAAATAATTTTTATTTATTTATTTAAGTCATTTTGATAAATGAGTCTTTTCTACGTATGTTGTTTTTTTTACACAGCGCGCTGTATGCACTTGAAAGAAATATTTTACTTGCGTTATATACATATAGGTACATACTCGTAGATACGCCTTCATTAGCTGTATAGTGCTTTTTTTGCTTAATAATTTGCATAAATTATAACAACAAAAGACAACATGATTTTTCATTTGCCGGTTTGTGTCACAACACAAACTCATAGAAATCGAGTCAAATATATTTAATCATATATGTGTGCTTTACACGCACAAGGCAAAAAAGCCCCACCAAAAAAAAAAATATTTGTGTGACCGATCGCAAATTTATTTTTGGACAAAAACTATTTTTAAACATCTTAGTTTGGTAAAATGAAATTAACTTACTTTTGTGAGTTTTTTTTTGTGAGATGGTATGTATATATGAACGCGTATACATGAGTAAATTTTGTTCGCAAATAAATACAACAAATTTGGCACTAAAACGTTAAAAACTAGACAACTCCAGTTGATAGTAGATTAGCGATGAACTAGTAGTAAAATATTCGAGGTGAAGAAACTATGTTTTTTTTTTTAAAGAGAAATTACTGGCATCATGAAAGCGCGCGAGGAAAGAGGACAAACGAGCAAATTCAAATTTTATTGCTTTTTTTTGTTCAGTTTGTTGACTCTTATCATGAAAAAAAAAATCCCGTAGTTGTTAATATATAGCGATCATGAGTAACGTATGTCATTTGTTAAAACATCATAAAACAATGAGCAGTATGCGGGGACATCTCCAGGGCCCCTTTTCTTGAAACCGGTGGAAATTTCCGTATTCGAATAAAATTTGCTTTAAAATTATTATATTTTTCGAATTTTTCGCCGGCTACTTTAATCATTTTAGGAAAAGTTCCAACTGCAACTGGGGTGGGTTCAAATACGTACAATATACATTTTAAAAACCATTAAAGCATGTCCTCCTATTACATAAAAAGTGGATTAATATCATCCCTATACCAATATGGGAACGTTACTTTTAAATATTATTTGTAAATTTAATTTTAAGGTCGTCTCATTCCTTCAAGCAACTTGCTATAATAATAATATTTAGTGCGGTCTGTAAAAGGTTCCCATTTATAAAAAAATTTCCCATGGCTGGCTGGATGATGCATGCTATGCTGGATGAGGTATACTAGCATTGCATTTAACGCATTTACTGTGTTGGTTAAAAAAAAACTGACGACAAGGAAAACTAGTTTTTTATCATTGTACGACGGTACAATTTGTGGGGACGACCCACATCCCATGAGATTTCTCAAGGCCAGGCATTAGAATAGGCATAAATTAATGCTGTATAAGATAGCGGAAATTTGACAGCGCAAAATAAGAGATTACGCCACTCGCCGCAAGTGGCAGCACTATCACTAACGATAATTAATTGTATTATGTAATTACCAGCGGAAATTTTTCATTCATTATGTACCACTTTTTTCACTAAATAAAATAAATCAGCGGACTAAAATACTAAAAGTGATGCTTAAAATGGCAAATTGATTCATCTCCGAAGTAAAGGAACTCGGTATATGAAATATTGAAATTTAACAGTAGTCCGTCTATCCACCATTTCTTCCACTAGTAACCAATACTTTCGGTTGTTTTTCTAATAGCTTAGGTCATACTGAGACTATATCGAAAACTTGGAGAAAATGCATGGACTAGAATTTTCACTAGAATTTTTTGATTTTGTGCGGCCATATAAGTGATTTTCAGTTTTTGACCAATATCTCAAAAACTTCCACTAGGCCGCAGAAAATCAAAAAATTCTAGTGAAAATTGTAATCCATGAGTTTTCTCCAAATTTTCCATATAGTTTCAGTATGACCTAAGCATTAGAAAAACAACCGAAAATATTGGCTACTAGTGGAAGAAATGGCGGAAAGACGGATTAATGTTAAATTTCATTATTTCATATAACGTGTTCCTTTACTTTGGAGATCAATCAATTTGCCATTTTAAGGAAATATTTTATTCCGCTGAGATATTTTATTTAGTGAAAAAAGTGATACATAATGAATGATAAATTTCCGCTGGTAATTACATAACAAAAGTAATACTCTTTAGTGATAGTGCTGCCACTCGCGGCGAGTAGCGTAATCTCTTATTTCCGCTGTCAAAATTCCGCTATCTTATACAGCATCATAAATTACATAAATACATGTTCGTCGCTTGAGGCAGTTGTATGTCTTTATATGCTTCATATTGTAAGTCTCGATATGGGTTCCGTTTTGATTGACGAACTTAAACGCGACATTTCCAATTGGTTCCTAGATAAAAGCTTTCGAAATTTTGGCGCGATTTTTGCTGAGAATTTTCGTGGGGCGTTGCTCTGACAAAAGTTTTGCACAAACTTGTTGTCCAGCGGTAAATATACGACTTCGGATTCTAGTTATTAATATTTGCACGTTGAGCATACGCTTTGCGTAGATTTGAAAGGTCTATTATTGCGCCAGTGTTACTATTCAGCTGTGTTTCATTGTCCTCTAAATTATTAAGCTTTCGCCGTAAGCTATAGTAAAAATCGTGTGATATGTGGTGCTATCCGAAAACTAAAAGTTTGTAAATCCTAGGTGGTATTGTCTTCACGAATACACGAACGAACAGCTGAAAGGATACTTCGATTTGCTCGCTTGGGGTAAACATTTCGAGGTTTGTATTTGTTTCTGTAAAAATTCGCGGAAGACTTCAGAGCTAAACTGTTTGTCATGAGCACTCAAAATTTGTTCGGACATATAGAAAAGACGTTCAGCACTCGACTCTCGCGATTTAAGCACGAAACGGCTGAAATGATCTGGCACGAAAAAATGGTATAGGGATTTCTGAATTTGGATCGCGGAAAAGGACCCATAAAATCAATATACAGACGTTGAACATTTTTTTGTACCTACGTTTATTTATCCATTGGTGGCCGGATAGAAGCATTATTTGCTTTGGTGGTTTTGCATGTCATACGCCATTTTTTTAGGCAACTGGTTTAATGTCGTCGCAGAACTTTCAACGTTTTTCGAACTCCGATTAACAGCATTAGATGATGTATGAGCAAACAGCAAGATTCAAATCAGTGAATTAGGAACATATAACTTACGGAATATCATTTGACAAGTAAGACACAGGATTAAGGCAGATAAGTATCTTACCATTCCGAACTTAGATTTGATATGTGATTTAGACTGGATTCGGGTTATTAGCAGCAGATAATCAGGATTTAGGAAATATGTGGAATAAGAATAAGGTGGTAAGACGCAGAGTCAGCATTGCATTCATTCAGTGTAAAAGTCTTCACCTGACGTGAGATCATCTATCGGATAGCGAAACTTTGTTTTCTTTGCCTCTCCGGTATTCAATCTTATTAATTTAAGGCTCCAGCGAGCGAGACGCCCAGAAAACCCTCTCTGTCTCATCAACCACTTCAAACTTGCACGACCAGTGATGATGGTAAAAGTTAGCCTTCTACGTATTCTCTAAATTTCTCAACACCTAATACAGCGGCGTAACATTCGAGCTCGGTGTTGCTGTAGTTACGCGGCGCTGCATTGTGTTTTTGAAAAATAAAGGCAACAGGGTGTTCTTCGCTGCTGGATGACCTTTGAAAGAGAACAGCTCCCACATAATCTGCCACAAGGCGTCCTTCAAGGCAAGACTGGAAATGAACCTTGTCTTGTTAAGATGCCCCAGCAAACGATCAATGAATGCTCAACGTAAGCATCCTTCACTTGGCACAAGGCACAATTGGACTCTGTCATTCACGTCACTGGAACCCTGGGGCATAACTATTAAATTCGACGTTTATTTTCGAATGCTATCGTTTTCCTATAACAGAAAAAAGAAGAAAAAAGAAAATGTATGAAATTTTTAACATCCTTTTCTCTTATATTTTTACGCTTGCTATAGGAAAACGATAGCCGTCGAAAATGAACGTCGAATTCAATAGTAAGGCCGCAAGTTTTCATAAATTTCGAATACCACACGATACTGCTGAGCTCCATCCGGAACGAACTGATGATATCGTTTTTTCTTTAACTTTCGGTTGCTTGACGTCCTTGTTGAAGTTGTTGTCGCAAATTCTCCCTCTGCTACGCACCCGCGTTTACCGAACAATAAGCTTAATGGTGTAAGCCGTGACATGTGGATCTGGACGTGCCAGGTTCGAATTCTACCTTGCGAGCAAAATATTTTTCATTGATCCATATTAGGCCGAATCCAATCAGAGTTTTACTAGGATCATCTTATTGTTAAATAAAAAAAAAAAAAAACCTCCGTTCCCAAAAAAAACACTGGTTGTAAAATCGGCTGAATACATGTGAAAACTTTAACAAAAACGCAGTAATAACATAAGCGAATGCTGGCCAAAACAAAATGAGACTGGTGGAATGGTTCACATGGGATCGAACGAAGTCTGTTTCAGTGAAACATTGAGAAGTGTCCGGGAAGACACCATCTGATTTGAGTGGCAACAACGGTTGGTATACCGGTTATGACTACCTAGTAATAGGAAGCGGTGATTGGTGATTAGCAATTTACTGGAAGGCTGCCGCGCATGGGCGATATATGTATTGCAAACTATGTGGATCAAAGTTTGTTAGAGCAAATAGTGGAAAGCAATGGTGAATAAAAGCCTTGTCGACGGCAATTGACATGAAAAATTCCATATAAAAATAAAATTGGGCAGGGTTCGACGGAATGCTGATCAAAAGGGCATTTTAGATGCGGTCGTTTGCTGTTTTCTAAGATACAAATATGGGTGAAGAGATTTGAGAGCAAAGGGTGCCAAGTATGGGAGAGAGGAATGGCGTGTCAGTAATAATGGACTATAATCGAGGGCGAAGCTAAAATTGAATGAATCATTGAGGATGACTGCGAGGTTGAATTGTGTAAGGAGGCGAGGATGGATGAAAAGTTGAAATTTTTGGAGATATATGATCTAAACTGCAGGTGGCAGTTTGGAATTGTTCAGTTAAGGGTTAGAAAATTATTGACATTTGGTGAAGTTAGTGACATCTAGGTTTAAGTTGTAGCATTTTTAATAATATTTATTAAATCTTCCTTATTAAATTTCCATAATTTTTTTCCTTCCTCAGTTTATCAATAAACTGATAAAAGTACGCTAAAGTGAAGACACGACATGAAACAAAAGAAGTTTAATAAAAGTTTAGCTCTATTGCAGAGTATAACAGATTTTTATAGTAAAACAGAAAGGGAAAATTTTAAGTGGAGTTTAAAATGATGGTGTGATTAACTACTTTTTGAATATAGATAGCGTTGGTTTCTACGAGAATTGTTAAATCAATTTTTATAGCAGTTTTGATTCACCTTGCTTCACTACGATTTATGTTTTGTTCGCAGTATGGCAGTTACTTGAATTTGACTAAAAAAAGCAGAGTTTCCATTAGCACACTCATAATATCCTTTCAGCCAATGTTCAATTTTTCGCTTAATTGGTGGTTTCCCTTTTTATTTGAATAATCTGATGTTTTTATTATTTTTTGATTTAGATCTTCGTTGTTATTATCCGTAATCAACTATTTTACCACATTTTCGTCAAGCATGAGCAAGCAAATTCTAAGAGGTAGGAAAAGGTTTTGGGTAGGAAGAGGTTTTGGGCAGCGAAAAGCGTTGTTATAGTATCTATAAAATATATCGGGCTTTTAAGTTTGTTTAGTAAAATGTATTTTAACTTATAACAATTTTCCAAGTTTTTAAAAAGCGTTTTATATTTTGATTTGACCATTTTGACTTATTTTCAAATTACAAAATATTGTGTATTATATAAAATTTGCATTTTTAGAATTTAATCTTTCAGAAAGTATGAAAATCTTAAATCTAAGGTTACAAAGCTTAGTTACTACATTTTTTGAATATTATCTGTTAAGCCGAAATTCTGAGAATGCAAGATATACCACCAACGTTCCATTTTTTAAGCTTTCAAAATTTTATTAGTAATTTAATATTTCATTATTCTTTATAAAAGAACAAGTCCAATTGTATTTGTTAAACA
The DNA here is from genome assembly GCA_947310385.1 of Nephrotoma appendiculata. Classification (NCBI taxonomy): domain Eukaryota; kingdom Metazoa; phylum Arthropoda; class Insecta; order Diptera; family Tipulidae; genus Nephrotoma; species Nephrotoma appendiculata. The sequence goes on from OX371223.1 coordinate 278,441,321, forward strand.
AGATTTTTTTTACTGTTAAAAGTTACACTTTTCATTAATATTAGTATAGTTATATTTGTTTAAAGTTCAGACCGGAATTATATAGTTTATTACACCAGACTGCCCCAGATTTTGCCCCAAATGTTGCACTAGAAGACTTTTCGTATCAGGTTACACGGAATTGGCTTTAAACAGTAAATTGAAGCCTGAAGGTGTAATTGAAAGTACAATTTTACAATATTTAATAATTTATTACACCAGACCGCCACCAGATATTGTGTCAACTGTTAAGAGTTGAAGTGAACGAGTGGAATTTGTGAATTTCTGCAGAATTAAAGATGTTTGGAAAATACAATTTTGTAACTTGAAACGGTGAATGTTTTATTTGCAAAATCCAGTACGAATCCACATCGAATGCTTGCAATTCGCAACATTTGCTGTCAGAAATGGGATTTTTCTAATATCAGGAATGGTTAAAAATCTATACACATATATAGATCACAGCAGTTGAGGGAAAATCTGCAGAGCCTCAGGCCTTAAATCGAAGGTAATAAAAGCGATCTGCTTTCGAAACTGTAGTGTACCAATACGAGGATGAGCAAACAGGAGGGCAAAGATCTCGATAATCATCACCAACGCTAAGACCATTAGAGATTTTGCCAGTTACCCCAAACGATGGGCAGAAAGTCTAGCCTTGTAAAGAAGAAGTTAAAATCAAGTAACCGAAGCGATATAGTAAACAGAACCAACCATAACAGTACAATCACCGATACTCCTGAACAACTGAAACCATTTTTGTACATGATAGATATGATGAAGGCACTGTTACTTTGGGCTGCCAAGTTTGACCAACAAATTGCAAAATTCTATCAACTTTGCACAGCAAAGTGCACAGTTGGCAGAACAGCGAGTACAGCGCAAAATTTGCTGAGTTGGTGGTGGGCGATTTGCCGAGTTAGACCAGAAGCTCAATCAAGTTTAGTATGCCTAGAATATCTAATTTAAACAACTAAGAGAAGAAATGAAGTCTTTCTAGGGGACCCTAGATAAAACGTTCTCAACACATCCAATTGCTGGAAGCTCAAGGGAAATTTTGAAACGTCCGATACTCGAGTTCGAAATCTTAAACTTTTAAAGTGCAGTGTCAAGCGACAGTTCAGCACATTTGTTGAGGCACAGGTGAGGTGGTCAAAGCACTCATTTTGGCTATTCGTAAAAAAGCTGCATATTTCTTGCAAACCGTATCCGCAACAGGAAAACACTATAAGCGGGTCATGACTGAGTTTGAATTAAGATATGGGCTGTCGCACACATCAGAGAACAATTCAATATTCAACTCCAAAGCAAGACGTATAGAAAGGGAACCTGACACAAAACTAATTTATTACACACCTGGATAAGGTTGACCTGCCCACCACAATATCCAAGAAGTAAAATTTTAATCAATACCTGGTGGTGATCCGGTGTAATAAATAATTAGAGGTGGTAAAAACGAACTTTAAATTAAAAATTTGAAGCCGTTACCGTTTGAAGCCAATTTCGTGTAACCAGACACAAAAATAATTTGTTAGACACCTGGATAAGGTTGACTTACCCTCGACAAGACTTCTAGTTCAACTTTTGGGCCAAAATTTAATAGAGTCTGGTGTAATAAACTATTTTATTTGGTTATATGCCGTTTTGTTATATAAATAATCGTTAGGGGTGAAATTCACCCTTATAGACAAGTTATAGGGGTGTGCGTGAACCAACTAGCTCAATGTAATTTTTAATAGTCCAAAAACCATGCAGATATCATAGCTTTAATTCTAAGCTAAACCGACCACTCGTCCCTCGAAAATGGTAACTGTAATAAAATCGGGATTGGTTGTAATAAATATTAAGGTATGGGTTTCATTGAGTCGGGTTAATTTGTTCGGTGCAGATTTAAAGCACCTATGATTTACACTAATATAGGATGGGCCATTTGTTAGTACTTTTTTCATTTGTAAATGTAACACACATTTTGGGATAAAAAGTCAACATTTTTATTGATAAGGAAAATATGGTTCTATGCCATTTATGTATGAAAAACAATATCGTTCATATATCCACCACGGCTTCGTCTACAGGTCTGCATCCGTACATCAACAATTCCGATGACTTTTCTTTTAAGTTGTTGAATTGTTTGTGGATGATTAGCATACACAATATTTTTCAAATAACCATAAAAAAATAATGAAGTGGTTTTAAATCCGGGCTTCTTGGTGGCCAAGGAACTTCGCAATTTCTTAAAATAATGTGATCAGCGCGCAATCTACACGCTTTTCATTCAATTTGGACCACACAAAACCAATTAACAAGTTGCGATAACGTTCCCCATTCACTGGTAATGGTATTTTCCTACTCGTTTTCAAAGAATAACTGCTTCTGCTTCGTGAATAACGTGAGGATTTTTCGCTTCCCAAATTCGACAATTTTGCTTATTGACGTACCTGATGAAAATGAGCTTCATCTTTAAAGATGATTTTTGATGGAAAACCTACACTTCGTTCAAGCATCCAATTAACAAAACGACGATGATTAAAAGGTCTGGTGACTTCAATTTTTGAGTTAGTTGAATTTTGTATGAATGCAAATGAAGATCAACATGCAAAATGCGTCGTAATGTTGTTCGTAAAATTTTTAATTCTTGTGAACGATGGCTGGTTGATGTGAGCTGCCACTGCATTAGGAGTACAAACTGGATGAACATGTTGATAAAGTCTACGACCTGCTTCAAAACGATCAATAATTTTGCCATAATTGCATGTCCAGTAATCCCGTGTCGGCCAAAATTTTTACCTAGTTTATTAAATGTTGTTGTTTTTGAACGATTATTTTCATATTAAATTTGGATAAACAAAATTCGTTGTTTCAGAGAATTTTTTTGGCTAGATAATTTAAAGAACATAAATTCAACGATCAAAAAAGGACCAACATATGGGTCTCTGTACACTCTGTACTATACCAATGTATTGGGATTATTTAATAGAAATAAAAGGCATATAGTAAGTAGTATTCGACATGCCTGCGGATTTTTCAGAACTCTTTGTTAATTTTTGGGTCAGATGGTGTCGAAACAGGTTTGCAATCTGACATATTGAAACGATCCAAAATTTCTTTTATAAAGGGTGATTTTTTAAGAGCTTGAGAACTTTTTTTTTAAAAAAAACGCATAAAATTTGCAAAATCTAATCGGTTCTTTATTTGAAACGTTAGATTGGTCCATGACATTTACTTTTTGAAGATAATTTCATTTAAATGTTGACCGAGGCTGCGTCTTAGGTGGTCCATTCGGAAAGTCCAATTTTGGGCAACTTTTTCGAGCATTTCGGCCGGAATAGCCCGAATTTCTTCGGAAATGTTGTCTTCCAAAACTGGAATAGTTGCTGGCTTATTTCTGTAGACTTTAGACTTGACGTAGCCCCACAAAAAATAGTCTAAAGGCGTCAAATCGCATGATCTTGGTGGCCAACTTACCGGGCCATTTCTTGAGATGAATTGTTCTCCGAAGTTTTCCCTCAAAATGGCCATAGAATCGCGAGCTGTGTGGCATGTAGCGCCATCTTGTTGAAACCACATGTCAACTTAGTTCAGTTCTTCCATTTTTGGCAACAAAAAGTTTGTTAGCATCGAACGATAGCGATCGCCATTCACCGTAACGTTGCGTCCAACAGCATCTTTGAAAAAATACGGTCCAATGATTCCACCAGCGTACAAACCACACCAAACAGTGCATTTTTCGGGATGCATGGGCAGTTCTTGAACGGCTTCTGGTTGCTCTTCACTCCAAATGCGGCAATTTTGCTTATTTACGTAGCCATTCAACCAGAAATGAGCCTCATCGCTGAACAAAATTTGTCGATAAAAAAGCGGATTTTCTGCCAACTTTTCTAGGGCCCATTCACTGAAAATTCGACGTTGTGGCAGATCGTTCGGCTTCAGTTCTTGCAGGAGCTGTATTTTATACGGTTTTACACCAAGATCTTTGCGTAAAATCTTCCATGTCGTCGAATAACACAAACCCAATTGCTGCGAACGGCGACGAATCGACATTTCACGGTCTTCAGCAACACTCTCAGAAACAGACGCAATATTCTCTTCTGTACGCACTGTACGCATTCGTGTGGTTGGTTCAATGTCCAATAAAGTAAACTGAGTGCGAAACTTGGTCACAATCGCATTAATTGTTTGCTCACTTGGTCGATTATGTAGACCATAAATCGGACGTAAATCGCGAAACACTTTTCGAACCGAACACTGATTTTTGTAATATAATTCAATTATTTGCAAGCGTTGCTCGTTAGTAAGTCTATTCATTATGAAATGTCAAAGCATACTGAGCATCTTTCTCTTTGACACCTTGTCTGAAATCCCGCGTGATCTGTCAAATACTAATGCATGAAAATCCTAACCACAAAAAAATCACCCTTTATATCGCTCGTGATCAAAATGAAATTCTCCTGTGAAATTCGCCTTAAGTTCAGTTTTAACTTTCTGCTTTATTACATCATCATTTGAAACAATAAGAAAATCATCCACATAAATAGCGATAAAAAACAATTTGCCATTTTCTACATTAGAATAAATGCGAGGATCAACCTTAGACCGTTGAAGTTCCACTCTCTGCTTGTTTGTTCCAATCCATAGATGGCTTTGTTTAATTTACAAACCTGAGGACTATTACTAAAATGTTCCGGTTGAGCCATGTAGATTTCCTCTGATAGATCTCCTTACACAAAAGCTGTCACTGCATCCATCTGTTCTATGTCCAAATCGTACTGAGCCGCTATTGCAAATAAATATCTGATAGATGAGTATCTTACTACGGGAGAAAAAGTTTCTTGATAATCCAAACCCTTCTTTTGCGCATATGCCTTTATGACAAGCCTAGCTTTGTACCTTTGAATATTGCCATCAGTATCCAATTAAGTCTTTAAAACCCATTTACAATTAATTGGATGTCTGTTTGATGGTAAATCAGCGAATATCCAAGTTTTATTTGAAAATAAAACATCATACTCTTCCTGCATAGCTTTCTTCCACTGTTCACCATCAAAACAATTCAGCGCTTCTGCCACATAGTTTCTAGATCACAAAATTCATTAGTCATTGAAGAATTAACCACATAATCTGTATCCTTTACTTGATGAGTATTTTCTGGTTCGCAAAACTCAACTTCTTCATCAAGATGCTGTTCCAAATAGTTTTCATTATTTTCACTTAATGACTGAAGATCAGAACAACGTGAATCTATGTTCAATAACAAGATCAGGATCTACTGTATCGGAATTATTTTCTACTCCATTTAAAATGAATCTTTTGTTTTAACTGTATCAGGATGATTCTGAACGTTACTTCCGTATGAAACACTTTCTAGAAATTTTACATCTCTTCTTTTAACTAACTGTAAATTTTTAGGATTAATTAAACGGTAACCCTTGGTGTTCTCACAATAACCAACAAAAATCATCTCTTTAGATCTCGGATCCCATCCCTGCCGTTTTTCTTTGGGTACATAACTTTTATCTTGCTTTTTACCCGACCAGAGTTCGTGAGGAGTTTTATCGTTATTTCGTTTGGTCGGTGACACGTTTGTCAAATGAACCGCGGTTGATACTGCTTCTGCCCAGTAAATTTTGGGTAACCCTGAATTGAACATCATGCTTTTAGTTTTTTCTAAAATTATGCGAAGTACCATTTTGCTGCGGCGTGTTACTGTTGTTTGATGTCAAATGCCATGCTTAACTAGAACATCATTCTCCACTAATGCTGGCCTATATCATTCTCCACTAATGCTTTGAATCTTTCAAAACAAGTTTTCACTTCCGATTTCATTTTTAGAAAATATACAAAAACTTTTCGCGAAAAATCGTCTTTGAACGTTAAGAAATACTTAGCTCCACCCATTTAACTTTTGTTTATTAGTGACTGGGCCCATAACTTGTTAGGATTGTTTAATAGAAATAAAGACAGATAGTTTGGAAAACACGTTTATACATAAGTACGGTTTTATTACATAAAAAAATATGTCTTCTCCAAAGTCGGTAGCAATACAACAAATGATTATGGTTGAGTGCGGAGTTGTTCACTTATCCAACACAATGTTTACAACCAACATGAAAGGAAGTGGAAAACAATGCTCTTCGTCATCATCCTATATCATTCGAATTTATTAGAATTCTTTCAATTCATTTTCATTGGGAAATTTCAGTGAATCAATATATTGATACTATTTGATTTAAATTATAATTATTTTGAGTATATTACCTCGGACAAATTGTTATTGCTGAGACCATAAAAAGGGTATAAAAAGGTCGGTAGAAAACGATTTGTTATACTACTTCGTTCGACGATTGCTAATCTGATATCAAGTAATTGGTATAAATAACTTAAAATCATGTCTAAATTCCTACGATACATAAATCTATATAATACTTTTAATTATATAATGCACGTTTATATATATATAGGTTAATATTAAATATAAGTTAAGTCTTAATCACACAACTTGCTAACTACCGACATTTGACATGTTCAGGCGAATCTAAGGTCGCATGAACACCTCTGGTGCTATAAAATATACATTTTAGTTTTAATGTTTATGACTCACTTCATCGGGATCACACATTCCGCAATATACATAGAAACACGCGAGTAGTGCAAAAAGGTAATTTTTATATACAAATCGCATAAATGTCGATTACCATGATTAACATACAAAAACAAATCACTCCTCAAGAAAGCAATAAAAATGAACAAATATACATAAACGGTGTAAAGGTTCTAATGATTTATTATCATCTTTAATATCTATTTCGTCAAACAGAAATATAAAATAAAATTTCACCCGGTTCACCTTAAATACAATAAATTATTTTGTCCGCAATGTTTGTTATTAACAATAATAATAATAATATTTTGTTTGCCATAATAAATATTATACATATATGTATGTATATATAAAAAATTGGCAAGTCGTAAATCTTGCATACATTATACTTTCTTTAAAATATTTGGTAATTACCTGTATATAAATAAATATCTCCTAAAAACAAAAATGTATTCGATTTATTGCATCTACTTATAATTTAAAATATAAAAATCAATTAAGAAACACCGAAATATACGAACAGGAAATAAATCATTATTCAATCAAGACGAAACCGCGAAGAGAAAAACTTTAATGTCATGTAGAAGAAACAAGTATACGAATATCAAAACCAAACAACAACATTGTTATACAATCAATTTTTTGATGAAGATGATAATAACCAATGATAATAATGATAATAAAATACTTAAAAGTTTTTCTTCGCGTCCCTTCGACTTACGTATGTAGGTACAAGAAATTCAATAAAACTCCAAATAAAGATTTTTTAACGAGCTCGATTTAAGTTCTCGATATATAATTTTTTTTTGCATTGCATTGCATTGCTTAAAGCTTTTACAACGTCAATATATACATAACATTTTTTGTATACAACAATGAAAACCTTTAAGTTAAATTATATTAATGTTATTGTTATTGGAGTAGGTATTGGTGGTTTAACAAGTCGAAAAGAAGTCGAAGAACGACATATAATGACACAAGAATGACAATGATTGTAATAAAGAATATATCGCGCGGAATAACAACACGGGGCGACGAGTTTATAAATTGTGTGCAGTATACAAAAAATAATTAATCGATCGACCTTCCAAAAATTTACAGATGTCCATGTCTTTTATATATACGCATATAAACAATGTACATTTTTAAATTTTAATTAAAATAAAAATATTTTTGTTTTTGTTTTCGTTGCGGGAAGCTTTATCTGTCGTTTAATGGTGTTCTTAATTAGGTTTGGAAAATTAATGAGTTTTATTGCAACCATTAATTTGGCACGAAAATGTGAGGCGAAATAATATCAGAACATTAAAATATAATTAATAATTGCGTATACACAAAGTTGTGTTTTATTTTGTTAGTGTACAAAATTTCGTGGTATTTCCTTTCCGTATATAAGTAGCTACCTGCGATGATTTATTTAGTTTCATCCAAATTCGTAAAAAATTGTAGAAACTTTCAAACCTTAATTCTCTTCTAAAATAAATTTATTCAAATAACAAATTAGATAAGTAATTGATTTTCAATTTATTCAACTTGGCTGCTTATGTATAGCTGTAAATGGATTTCCGCGTGAAATTAAATCGCAATTTATTAAATTGAAATAAATTTTATATTTATTCAAATTTCATAAATTAATATTTTACATGTGTCTCTAAATTATATTCAGGGCTATATTTGGTCAAGTTCCGCCATGTCATCTTGCCTAAGGTTAAACGATTTAATAAATACATGCTCTAAATCCTATATATAATTTTAAATCGATTAATCAAACGCACAATTATTCCTTATACGATTCTATTCAAACTACCATCAAATTTTTATTCTTACACAAACGTATTCATCATATTCTGGTTGTCATTTACCTCACTAACCGTTCTAATGTGACGATTAATATTTAATTGAATGTTAGACGTCTAATTTGTTAAACTATTTTGTCCTACTATTTAAAAGATCATGACCTTAACATTTAGGTTCCTCAAATTTTTGAAATCATCATTGAAAGCGTTAAACCAACTGCAACTATAAATTGATGTGTGAGATATATGAAACAGCTTCGCCGTGTACCGTCCGGATGGTGTATTGGTTTTGGTGTTCTGTGGTTATCTGCAGTTGGTTGTGCAGTTATGAGTCACACAATTTTATTGGAACGAAATAAATGTAACTGCTTCAAGCACCACAACGGAAGTTTTGAGTACAAGCGTGCCTTAATTTATTTTGGGACATTCTTCAATGATATGAGATACGTATATATTCCTTTTCAAAGAAATAGTTAGCTACCAGCGCTAAAACGTGATTGGTTTTAATAAAAGTTATTGTACTATTTAAAGAAAAGATTAATGTAAAAGTCGCGTTTAAAGATTTTAGTGAACAATTATCATTGGTTGTATGCGATTCAGCAAATTGCAGTAATATTCTTTACATTTTCGTATTAAACATAAAGCAGAATATATTTTTGGAGTAGAATCAAGCGATGAATTGAGACAAAAAATCCACGAATATTGCAAAAACATACTAAACTTTTTGATGCTACAGCCATGGGAAGGTGCAATTCACACAAAGCCGATATTCAATTAAAAAGCGATGCACAACCAAAATATTTTAAACCACGTGTTTTACCTTTCGCCATTCAAAAATCCGTCAAAGATGAACTATCGCGGTTGGTTAGTTTGAATATATTGAAACCCGTGCAAACTTCATCATGGGGTACACAAATAGTACCAGTTATTAAGCCAAATGGAACAATTCGCATTTGCGCTGACTATATAAAGTCACGGTAAATCCTCAAGTTGATGTCGATCGTCACCCTATACCACGTATTGAGGAATTGTTTTATAAATTGCAAGGTGGTCTATTTTTCACAAAAATTGATCTTAGAGAGCGTATTTCCAACTTTAACTCACCGACGATTCAAAAAAGTTTTTAGTAATTAACACACCGTTTGGATTATGTGAATTTCAACGTCTATACCTTTTGGAATTTCAAGCGGGCCCGCCATTTTTCAGAGACTCATGGAACAAATCACATCTGATTTAAATTTTTGTGCCGTAATGGCATCCGCCCTCAAAAACACTACGTGATTTACCACGCCCATCCAATTTGAAGGAAGTTGAATCATTTATCGGTAATACTTTTTACGCTATTTGCCGTAGGCACTTGGCGAAACACACTTATACTTAATAAACACATTTTTTATTAATCACTTGTTTTTTGTTTCGCAGAATTATTTTGAATAATTTTCAAAAAGTTTAAAAAATCACTCTAGAGAGTGATTTTTTTTGATGAGAATGATTTTTTAAACTTTTTGAAAATTATTCAAAATAATTCTGCGAAACAAAAAACAAGTGATTAATAAAAAATGTGTTTATTAAGTATTTATCGGTAAGATAAATTATTATAATAAACTCATTAAAAATTTCTCAGATGTGGCGGCACCATTAAATCAATTACTTTCAAAAAATGCTAAATTTATTTGGGGTGTGGCACAAGAAACGAGTTTTAATAAATTAAAATCTGCAATCATTAAGGCAACACAATTAGTTCATTTTATTCTTAAATCTTTTCACTGGTTCTTCATCGTATGGCCTGGGTGCGGTTATTTCTCATAGATACGCTGATGGAACCGAATACCCTATTGCACTTGCGTGAAAAAGAAACTCTTTCATTTACTTACGGTGTAACCATATTTAATCAATATCTTCAGGGACGAAAATTCAAGCTAGTACGGATCACAAACCGTTAATATCACTGTTCAACCTAAATAAAAAATAACAAATTCATAGTGTCAACCGTTTAAAGCTTTGGGCAATTATTTTAATGAACTACGAATATACAATAATTTACAAATCTACAAATCAATATGAAAACGCCGATGCGATTAAGACTCCCTTTGTGGTCCAGATGAAGAGTTTGACAAAAAGGTGAATGTTTGCAACAGCGTCGACGAAATATATCAAAATATAATCGATGATTATCCTATCGATTATAAGAGCATTGCAGAGCAAACATGGTCAGATCCATTGTTATGTAATGTATCAACATTTATCTTAAACGGTGGGCGAAAAAAGTTACCTGTATACGACGAAATGTCCTACTCCCATTTTTTCAACCGCAGCGAAAGTCTCAATATATATAACAATGTTATTCTCTTACAGACAGAACAGTACACCCGCATTGTTATTCCATCAAGTCTTCAACAAAAAAACGTTGAATCTTTTACACGAGGGTCATTGGGGCATCACAAGAACCAAAAAAATTGCACGTCGTCATTGCCGGTGGCAATGGCCCATCGATCAGGACATCGAGAAATTAATAAAAGCATGTAAACGTTACTAATTACATGCTAGTTCATGCACAAAACAATTCAGGACATGGCCAACAACTGAACAGCCTTGGCAGATACTACACATCGATTTTGCAGGTCCGTTTTTGGGACAAATGTATCTGGTTTGTGTCGATTCATATACAAAATTTCCATTTGTCATAGAAAAGACGCAAACCACATCTGCATGTACCATACGTGCATTTTAACAAATTTTTACTATTGCAGGCTTACCATCGACGTTTGTGAGTGACAACGGACCTCAATTCAAATCAGCTGAATTCGAACAATTTTGTAAAGCCAACGCCATTGAACATCTCACATCTGCGCCATTTTACCCTCAATCCAATGGCGAAGCGGAAAGTTTAGGTTTATACGAACATTTAAGACGTCTATGATGAAAACTTTGCATGATGGTATTAATGTTGATATGGCATTATTGAAATTTCTTTCAACATATCGAACCACACCACTACCAGTTGTTGATAAATCTCCATTCGAACTACTTCATGGACGACAACCTCATACATTACTTTCTGCAATGTTACCGTCAAAAGAAATTCGAGTGCAATTTACACCAACAAGTCCAATTGCTACCGAACATCCAAGTAACCAACCAATTGTTTTCCACCGTGATCATTATGAACTGCGTCCAAAACCACATCGATGTTAATTCAACTATAATTTTTTTTTTGTTTGTTAAAATTAAAGCAGGAGGAACTGTACTATTTTCATTTTCATATATCTAGTTTTGGAAAGCCTTAAAATACAATAATTATAACCATTATAATTTGTCCTTATGTACTACAGTTATTTTTATATACTTTGGTTTCTATTTTGTTATATACTTCTGTACATACTCGTATATAATTGTGAAATAAAAACTACATTACTTTTGAGTCTGCTCATCAATCGAACGTTTTTATATATTGTACTTCGTAATTAAATATTGACCAGATAATAATATCCGGTCTCGTATGTTATATAAGTCTTACATATAACAGTTATAATGGTTGCCAGCGCCACAACGGTAGTTTTTCGTACTAAGAATGTCTAGAAAATTTAAGACATTCCTCAAGGCCTTTTTAACGATATCTGTCAAGTATATATTATATAATATACACGAGAGATTATTATTTAATACACGAGACCGGTGTCAAAACGGGGTTGGCGAGGTCCGTCCAGATATCCATCCAAACAACGGATAAACATTGTTTGAAATTTTTGATCAGGGTCCGTCGAATGTCGAGAAAAGTGGTTTTGGGCCAGAATAATTTTTTTTTTTTTTTTTTACGCTATTTTTGACACCAACAGGTCGACAATTCCGAATCACTGGTGTTGTGCGTCAAGGTCGATAATTGATAGAGAATGTATACATTTCGGAAGAAATGTGGAATATTGTGTTTTGTCTTTTTTTTCTTCATCTTAATTTGATTTCGATTGAACGAAAAATGTTACACTGAGGGTAAAAATGGTACTCCAACTGCTGTCAAAATGTTCGATTGAAAAAAAAAAAAAATACCACAAGTGTAATATTTTTCTACACCCACGGCAATTTTCTCTACTCCAGGTTTTTTGGTCGAGCAAACCATTTGTTGTTGTTGCCATACACTATTTTTAACGTTAATCCTAGTAGTTTGTCCTGAATCTGTCCTAAAAAGCAACAATAATACAAATTGTGTAAGTGTGTTTATAAAATGTCTCGAAATAACGTATTTTTGTAAAATGACTCGATAAAATGAATTTTAATACGGGCATATTTGTATTGATCATCCATAAATCTCATGTACGGTATTCCTAAATTTCCCGGGAAAATACTATCATCCGCATCTCTAGTTGGCGTTTATTTAGAGATGCTCCTTTAGATTTAAAAGTTTTTAGGGTTTAGGACAAACTTCACTATTTTGTACAGTATAGTGAAATTTGTCCTAAAAAGCTTTATTTTTTTTTTATTTTTTTCTATACTTGTTGTCACATACGTGTTTAATATCCCGAATAATAACTAACTTTAATTCGAGTATCATGTTATGAAGTAAATTTTAAATTACATTTACTTCACGTCATCAAGATCATTCTCCTCAGATTCAATGATGCTCAGATTTAAAATGGAATTTAGCTCATTTGGACTTTTTTTTGGAATACCGTTCCCTTTCAAAATGTCATTCAAAATTCAAGTTAGAATTCTAATCCAATTCTGCATAACAATTTTGACAATTTTTGGAATGGCTAAGTTCCGTTGAGCATGCGACCTAAATCCAAAAAAAAAAAAAAATTTAAATTCATGTTAAAATACAAATTACGTCCCATAATCCAAGTTTTACAATGATTTTGCTCAGAAATGGCCGAGTTCTGAATGAAAAAAATTTGCATATCTTTGTGCCTAAAGCGGGATTTTTAGAGAATTTTTCCACTTTACTGTGGACTTAGTTCAAAATTTATTTCTCCAACATCTGTCAGTAAATTAGAGCACATCGTTTTAATCATTGTTCTTAAGTATTTAATATGATCTGGCAAAATTTTGCTGAAACGTTATTTATATCGATACTATTTTGACATCAAAATTATTAGTTCACTTCGTGTAAAATTTCGTCAAAGTATTTGAAAAATAGTAACACCGGCTTTCTACATCCTGCGTTGCTACTATAGAAAGTTTTAAATTGGCTCAGGTTAGAATCGAATTATAACTGCTGTGGTCTATTTTTGAGAGAGATCCATCATTCCTATTGTTTTCCGCTAGGATGATAACCAATAAACTTGTTTGTTCATTTAATGTATCCTTGCCTGAATAACTTTTTGTGTTTCAAATTTTTTTAAGTCTGTTATTTATTACATTAACGAGTTGTACATTTACGAGTGTACATGTTACACATTAACAGTTTGACAGCTCTGTGTTGATAAAAAACCTTAACGGATTTCATTAGGAGCACTTCAGAACCACGTTTAATGAAACGACACGACTAAGAGAATAGAGGTGTAAAACAGAAGAGAAAAGTAAAACCACTTCTAAACCAAATTACAATGCAAATGAACGAGAGATTGACAACCGTCGACATAGCGTTACATCATCGTTTTTGTAAGTAGGTGAGTATTAAAGATGACTTTGGTTTATGTCAAAATTGTGTTTTGACAACTATGCTAATAAATGCCTAACTATGCGAATAATAAGAAATGCCGATATTGGGAGAAAGGGGATATTGATCAGGTATAGATATTCTTCGTTTTTTGCAATCGACTTTTTTAAATTTTTTTTTGACAAGAAGATAGATGAAATCACTGTCGCTTTTCCTTTATAAATTTGAACAATATTTTGAAAATTTGGTTTTGAAAGCTCTACAAAAGTCTTTGGAGAGTTTCTAATATATTATTTAAGACTACTGGTTTCAGATTTTCAATGAAGATTTTAGTCTTAAAAAAAGATCTTCACAAGAAAATCCTAGCTGAGATGGCCTTAGTATAGTTTTATAGTCAGAATCAGGGGTTCATTTATTTAATTTTTTAAGCAAGCCTGAAGTTGGGGACTGAATTGAAATATTATTGCTTTATTTTATCTTTAACAGTTATATAAAATATACGATTTTAATTGAAATACGTATCAAATTTATTTAAAATACTTTGACTATTTTATAACCCGAATGATCGTTTTACACCAAGTCTTTATTTCGAGCTATACCAACTTTCTTACACGACAGTGGTTAATAATATACTATTACTAACCTCTAGCCGCAAGATACAACTTCTCAGTGTACTAAGACATACAAAGATGAAACGTTCTGGTATAAGTGGTGCGTTTACCCTAAATATTTCAGTAATTGAGTAAATGTTAAATTTAATATTTTATTTTTCCAGCTAGTTTTAACTCACAAAAAAAATTTTTGGCACACAACCACATTTCAATAAGAAATATTTAGAATTTGGACCAACTGTCTCATGGGATTTCAAATATATAAAATAAAAGTTTTCTATATTTTTTCCGAAAATTGTGTATTTTTGTCTAGCCTTACTAATTCAACCTCCACCTTGGCGCTTTATTTCATACGGGTCTATTTAGTCGGCTTGTTGCGCGTCTTGACAAATGCATAATACTTAAAAAAGTTATCATGATAAAAATGTCACGCGAGGCTCATTAGCTCGATTCTATACCGGTGTAAAGTATTTAACGTTAATAAAAAGTGTAGTTACACTTTTTAACGAAAAGTGTAGACTCACAAATAGCTGCACAAATTATCAAAAAGTGTAGCTGGAAAAGAAAAAAAACAGTTTGAAATTCGAAACACGTGGTTTAATTAAAATTATGCATTAAAAATAAACAATAAATATTGAGAATCAAAGTACTACAAAAATAAGTTTATATTTATACTTTATGAAAAAAATTGTTAAAAGTATTTTAATTCAAAAAATCATCGGAACAATGGTTGCCAAGTGTGGAATTTAGTGTTTTTAACTTGAGATGGTATCTGGAGTTTGTAAAAAAAATTCAGATTGTCTTGAATTTTTGTTTACAAACTCCAAATATCATCTGAAGTTAAAAACACTAAATTCCACACTTGGCAACCACTGTTCCGATGATTTTTTGAATTATTAAAGAATTAAGTGAATTTGGCCAAAGATGCTTCCACGTGTAGGGTCATACCGCCAATCGCCAAGACAATCTGGATATTGTTTTTTTTCTTTTCCAGCTACACATTTTGAGTCTACACTTTTCGTTAAAAAGTGTAACTACACTTTTTATTAACGTTAAATACTTCACACCGGTAAACTGCGATAATCCAATTTTATTTCAGAATCCAATAGCAACATAAAGTTTAACTGTATATCAATTTAGGAATGTGAAGAAGTTCCAACGGAAACCTGAACACTAAAATATTTAATTTGTAAGTTTTTCCAAAAACCTCATTTCCCAATTCCTAGTGAATGTCCCGAGTTTATCAATTTCGTGGCCACCGCTCTGATTACTTCAATACGGAATGTTTTGTATTGCCATTTTAATTTTCAATATCATTTTATTCGACTGGTAATAAACTTGAGGTTTAATAATATTTCCTGAATCCGTTAAAAATCGAGCTGGGAATCATTTTTATAAAGTCAGTGGTTGTCCATATTCTATATGAGATCAATTTTAAAGTGAAAATGTTCGAGAATTCAATCAATATTTCGTAACTCTATACAAAAACATCAATCAGAAAGTAACCAAAATAAATCCGATCGAATTCCTTACATTTTTGCACATATGTGTACATCGTGATCAGTCAATCAAAATAATAAATTTAATGTAGAATATTTGATGCACATCTTCATCAATATCGGATCAAATTTTTATCGAAAAAAATTTAATATATATGGATCGATAGGTCAGTGCTTTCAGTAATAAGATAAGCGTGTCGAATCAAAATAAAACATCTTCTAGCACAGATATAATCACGATTAGCCCATATATATTTGACCTTGTTAAAACGAAATATTGTTATAGACGAATTCGGCTCTGATGCATACAGCAAAGAATTTTCTAAGAAGCACTAGAATTAGCATACATCGATCAACTATAAATATTTTACTTGTCATCTACATACATATACCTACATTCAACCGTTTGCCAAAAAAAAAACGTAAGATAAATATTCAACAAAATTATCATGTATGCCGTATAGACTCGTCGCTGCATATTTGTTAATTAAATATTAAATATAATTACTTGGTACAGCATATAACAACAATATAATTAAACAATTTACAAAACAAATAACATTAACAAAAAAAAGAATCAAAATAGTATATGATAAAATAAATAAGACGGACAAATTTTCAGGTTCGCGTCTTTTGTTAAACTCTTCTGGTTTTTAATCTTTTTCGCGTGTCTTGCATTTAAAACCAATCTGCGTGTGTGTTTTGTAAATAAGTAGGTATATTCGTTACTTAATCGTTGTGGTTTATTTTTGTTAAGCAAATAATATTATATTCTCGGCACCTGAACTTTTTGTGTACCTGGTTGAGTCGTTGCAAGTAAATTAAAAGGAAAACAAAAAATCTAATTAATTGTCAAGCGAGCAGCAAAGCGCACAGTAAGAAATTGTGAACACACAAACGATTAATTGAAATAAAATAAAAATACCTCAAACTATATCTATACCATAAATTACTTATTGTCAATAAGTTATTGACATTTTTTTTTTAATTACAACCCATTTTATTAATAAACAAGTTTGTAGTAATTTAATAGAATATATATTACGTAAGAAATATCTAATTTTGTAATCATACGAGTATGTAGTCGGAAAACTAATTTTCCACACAGGAGCTAACGGTGTCGATTAGAATATATGCATACCTGACAAAAACATATGATTGCGGTTTTTAAAATAGATGTCTTATACATACGCAGCACTAGTTATTGGTTTGTCGTTTGGACGTCTTAAGTGGGATGAGGCGAAATAAAAACAAAAATTTGAAGTAATTTATACACAAAAATTTTATATTTGCAATTTACGTGTTTTTGGCTAGTTCATTGACTTAGAAATTTTTGGTGGTTTCTACCGAGTATATAATAAGGTTTATTAAGTTTAGAGTACGTAATTTTGTTAAGTGTGATATAGCAAATGTTTTGAAATGT
This sequence comes from Nephrotoma appendiculata, assembly GCA_947310385.1. Taxonomy (NCBI): domain Eukaryota; kingdom Metazoa; phylum Arthropoda; class Insecta; order Diptera; family Tipulidae; genus Nephrotoma; species Nephrotoma appendiculata. The sequence continues at coordinate 278,458,856 of OX371223.1, forward strand.
AATAAATTAATTAAATATTTGTGTTAGTTGGTGCTAGCTGCTAATGTTATGAAGTATTTTTTTCTTGTGGCAATATTTTATAGAATTGCAGTAGCAGATTTGAGGTATAAATTGTGTAAAAATTCAGTCAATATACTATTTATGATCTCAAATTACTACAATGTAAAACATTTTATTCAAAAAGTTTAATCTGCAGAAATTTAATGTCAAACAAAAAAACACAAACTTTTGGTTACTTAAGTAGCATTGAGTAGGTGGAAATGTTTCATCAAACATATTTTTGCACAAATTGCAATGTCTAAAAATTTTCATTAAAATTTGTTTTCACTTGTTGCCATTGACAGCGGGTCTATTAGTAGATTATAGGAAAAACGAATTAGGAACAATTTTAAAATTATGTTTAATCTAAATTTTGATAATTTAGGAAATATTTCATTCGTATCAAAATTGGATAGAAACAATTTTATAATTTAATTTTGTTTTTGAAAAATTTACACCAAGGAAGCCGGGAAAATAAATGTTGCGACAAAAGTGGAAAGACAGAATGGACCTGCAGGAAAGTAAAATAAGAGATTATTGCTTGCGTGGAGAAATTAACACCCTACCAGCAATTTCGAAGCGCAATATTGCGGTTATCTTTCCATTAAAATCCAAGCACGACTTTCAATATTTGCAATTTTTTTTAATTTGAAAAGCTCGTGTGCTTTAATTTACTCACAGAAATGAACAAAACACCTTTACCGAACTTATTGGTTCTCTACAGTACAGATGGATTGACTAATCGCGGATCATACTTCAGCTTTTAATTCAAATTGGAAGATTCCAGTGATTTGTGGCTCAAAGTCACTTGTCGGCTGAACAGCTATGGAAGAAAATTGACAAAGAACTTAAAATTTTTAAATTAATTTTGCATCAATCAGTCTAGATCAGTTTTCTAAAATGTAACCGGAAATTTTTATTTTTGACAAACAACAGTTTTTATATAGACATTTTGTCTCTGTCCAACCAGCCTGTACGGATTGATTGATCGGGTTGAAAATTGAACTTTCTCATAATTTGGGAGATTCCAGCGATTTTTCGCATCGTTTACAAAACAAAAACAGAAGCTTTTAAATTAAATTAAAAAAAATTAACTCAGATCATTTTTTAAATTTTACCGGAAATGACGGACTTTGATAAAATAAAACTTTATTTCGCACTGCCATTTGTACAATCCAGTTCGGATGGATTATTCGAAAAAAACTGCGTACTAAAATTTTTTCCATTAACTGGTAGTTCCTTGCGAAATTGGGTGGAAATCCTTGCACTGAAAATGGTAAAAAGAGTAGGATTTACAAAAAACGACAAAGAATTAAAAGATTTAAGTAAATTCAAAGATTGTCCTTGGTTTTCTTAAATATAACCAAAAATAATGTTTTTTGATTATACAAGACAGTTTTACCAAAAGCCCAGTAAGTTTAATTTTCCGCTTTAGAGATTAAGTGTGATGATCTCAAAATTTATGTATACAGTCGAGGTAAAAGAATGTCGGGTATATTGGCCGCACAACTTATTTGAGACACTCACGGAACTTGAGTCCAAATCTTTAGGAAGGCATGATAATTGCCTTTTATAATTTTCAATCAAACACAGAATTAAAATATAAAAAACCCATTACAAATTTGCTGTGCTGGTCAGTCAATTACAATCAGGTTCTCCGAATGAGCAATTTAATAATCAATAATAATCTATTTGAGCAATTTAATAATCTATTAACGGAGCTTAAGTCTAAATCTCTGGAAAGAAGAGGTAATGCCCGTTTACCATTTTCACTCAAACTCAAAATTGAAATAAAAAAATTCATAACAAATTTGCTGTTCTGGTTTAGAAGTTTCAATAAGACTGGTTAACTGAGAAATTTAATAAGCTCTCTGAAAAAAAAAAATAGAAATGTAAGAATTCGTAAGAGATTTGCTATCCTGGTTAGGAGGTTCCAATCAAGCTGGACAATAGATGAACAATTTAGCAACCTTGAAACACTCACGGAGCCTGAGTCGAAATTACTGGGAAGGTATATTAATAACCGTTCACCATTTTTACTCAAAACAAAAGTTGAAATACAAAAATTCATAACAAATTTGCTGTACTGGTTAGAAAACTACAATCAAGTTCTCTGAATGAGTAATTTAATAACCTACTTAATATATTCACGGAACCTGAGTTCAAATCTCTGGGAATCGTGTTAATGGCCGTTGACAATTTTCGCTCAATCTCGAAATAGAATTACAAAAATTCGTAGGAAATTATGCGGTCTAAATAAAAACATTTGCAACCTTTTTCATGTGATATCAGAGGTTGGATCAAAATGTTTATAGAAAGGAGTGTTAGTCGCTGGTTACCCTTTTCACTTAAACTCACAATTGAAATAGAAAAATTCATAACAAATTAGCTGTTCTGGTATAAAAGTTTCAGTAACGCTGGATAACTGAGCAATTTAATAAGCTATGTGAGATGTTCTGACGCGTCATAATGGCCGTTTACCATTTTCGCTCAAACTCGAAGTAGAAATTAATTTTTTTAAACAAATTTACTATCGATTTAGAAACTCGTATCAGGTTTCATTTTAAAGTAATATATTTGAGGTGTTAACGGAACCTTAGTAAAAAGGCGTGTTTTTGGCCGTTTACCATCTCCACTCAAATTCAAAATGGAAATTTAAGACTTCATAACACATTTAGTGCCCTGCCTAGAGGTTCTAATTAGGTTGGTTGGATGGACAATTTAGCACCCAATTTGAAGTAGCTGAAGTTGACCCGAAATATAAGCTTGAAATTTTTGGTAAGTTTCTTCGCTAAAGTGTAGTCATCTCGAAAAAATGTACGTCTAGAAATAGTGTAGTCTCTTTAGTACACTTTAGTACACTTTAGTGCACTTTAGATAAAATGTAATAGTTATTTTGTGTAGTTGTATTATACCAGTATATTATTATCATTATTTTAGTTTTATAATGTAAAATTAATATTACAATAGTAAAATAATTTTATAATTTTTTGTCAAATCTTAAATAAGAAACGGTAAAGCTTTAATTAGGAAAAATATAAATTAATTTGTGATAAAAAGGTATATGAGTGTATAATTTCTTTATGTGAATCCTCGAAACATTTATAAAAACAATATCGAAATTGTTGGTATGTACGATTAGCTGGAGAATAAGTGAATATGATCCTTAAAAAAGTCATTTACTTATGATATGGAAAAAATGCAAATCACAGCAAAGTGACATTTTTGTGAAATTCGAACATATGGCCCAACCTTAACTTCAGTTGAGCCAATCCTAGAGATAAAGGAGACTAGTGGCAAATACGGCTATTGAGATCAAGCTTATGTCAATGATTTATGAGAATTTCATTTTCAAATCACGGGGATAAATAATGACAATTTTGAAAATTAGCAGAATATATTGACATAAGCAAGACCTAAATAGCCGTATTTGCCACTAGTCTCCTTTATTTCTAGGATTGGCTCAACTGAAGTTAAGGTTGGGCCATATGTTCGAATTTCACAAAAATATCGCTTTACTGGGATTTGCATTTTTTTCATTTCATAAGTAAACATTTTTTCCAGGATCATTCACTTATTCTAGAGCTAATCGTACATACCAACAATTTCGATATTGTTTTTATAAATGTTTCGAGGATTCACATAAAGAAATTATACACTCATATACCTTTTTATCACAAATTAATTTATATTTTTCCTAATTAAAGCTTTACCGTTTCTTTAAGATTTGACAAAAAATTATAAAATTATTTTACTATTGTAATATTACTTTTACATTATGAAACTAAAATAATGATAATAATATACTGGTATAATACAACTACACAAAATAAGTCTTACATTTTTTCTAAAGTGCACGTAACACTATTCATATTATATTTTTCGGGATGAGACTACACTATTTCTAGACGTACATTTTTTCGAGATGACTAGACTTTAGCGAAGAAACTTACCAAAAATTTCGGGCTGATATTTCAGGGTCAACTTCAGCGACTTCCAATTTGAGACATGGAACATGAGTTCAAATCTCTGGGAAGGTGTGATAAATGACCGTTTACAATTTTTACTCAAATTCAAAAATTCTTTAAAATTTTTCTGTCTTGATTAGGAAGTTCCAATCAGCTTCTTTAAATGAACAATTTAACAATCTGTTTTAAATGCTTATGGAACCTGAGTTAAAATCTCTGGGAAGCCGTGTTAATTGCCGTTTACCATTTCAAACTCGAAATAGAAATACAAAAATGTGTAGGACATTTGCTGTTCTGTTTAGGCTGACTAGATAAGCAATTTAACAACTTATTTCATGTGCTAACAGAGCCTGAGTATAAATCTCTGGAAAGGGGTGTTAATGGCCATTTACGATTTTCACTCAAATAACTAAATTTCAAAACTTCTTAACAAATTTTCTGTCAGAATTGGAACTAATTTTCTAACCAGCACAGCATATCTGTTATACGTGTTTGTATTTAAATTTTGAGTTTGAGTGAAAATAGTAATCGGCCATTAACTCGCCTTCTCTAAGGTTTGAAATCAGGTGCCGTGAGGGCAACAATTTTTTTAGATTTAATCTCTAAATAAAAATCTCAGTTTATAATTGAAATTTAACTCAAAAAGCTACAAGTTGAATATTATATAAATATATGAAACGGGTATATTGAAATAATGTGTGAAGTAATCGATTACTAAATCTTATAAAATAACGCAGATGCGAATTTTTATAATTTTCACACAAACTTCATGATTCATGATGTGTGGTGGCAAACATCTTGTTTTTTCTACAATGTATGCATACAGCTAATTTAATGTTAACATGTCTGCACATACAATAAGACGAAATGTATATTTACTCCACATGGTATAATTTACGAGTTACCTGACAAATTAACTATACAACTTTATACACCAACTTATATAGATTATATGCCGGCTGGTTATTGTTGTTGGTTTTACTAAATAAACTTATTTTAAATTTGTTCTAATTTAATTTTTCGTTTTCAATAATATTGTTAAATTTATTTAGATTTTAAAATAATAATAAGAAAAACTTCGCGAAACAATGTCATTTTGTGTGCAGCACAACTGAAAAAAAAAGTTCACGATATTTTATCTACTTAACTAAAAAAAAAAACGCATTACACATGCTAAACATGCTTTATTTTAATAAATTAGCATGTACAGTGCTTTACTAACTAAGCTGTATACCGTAAAAAAGAGTAAATTTTTTGTTTAAGTGAAACTAGATTACATAAAGGTTAAATCAATAAATCAGTTACCATATGGCTTACAGCGTTCACAATTATTTCATATTAATTTTACCTTTATGTGTTATGACTCAAAAAACTATCGAATTATTTAGAAGTAAATGGTAACACAAGCGATATGCATAATTCCTATGGCTTATAAGAAAAAGTTACAACTCGAAAAGTTATAAATTACAAATGCAACACCCTTTTTTGTTGTTGCCGTAATAAAATTGTGTATACATGTATACATTCCAATAAATTGATTCATATATAACTGTAGTAGCTATAATTATAGTAAATTTATCTAATTTATCCTTCAAATTATAAAACAATTATATTAAACATTTTTTTGGCCATGAAATATTTGCTTTTGAGGTAAATGCACACTGAATGCAAAATTGCGATGAGGAAATGTAAAATTTACGTTACTTCACGTTTTACGGTTTATAAAAAGCTATCATCGAGACAACATCATCTTACTCGTACACATACAAAATCTGATAATCTTGGAGATAATTTGTTGTGTTGTATATACCTAGGAAATATTTAAATCGGGTTTAAATGAAAAAAAAAATTAAATGTCAAACTCAAGAGCAGGATAATTTGATATGAAGGAGAAGGTAATTTTTAATATGTGAGTATAACGTCTTCAGACCACCAACTTTTCTTTGTCTAGATAAATGCAATTTATTATATATAATCAATAAAGGGTTATATTAAGAAATTGTTTATTTAATTAAATTATAAAAAATGTTACAACATCTAAAACGGCGCGCGATTTTGATTTATTAGGTTCAACGTAGAGTTGATGGCAACATTCAATTTTTTAGCGAAACATGAACACGCGGATATATAAATTTAATAATTGACTTGATTTATTAGTGGCTTTGAGACATAAATGCGGTGCCATTGTATTTTTTTCTTCTTTCTATAGACAATCCTCAAAACATTATTAACCTCTATATAATATAATATAAATGGATCAATCGCTTACTATGTACCCATCAATTAGAAAGTGGATACCTATCTTTTAATAATAAAACTACAAATCAGCAGGTAATTAATTACAACAAAATAGTAAACTTTGCATTTATGTATAAATATAGTATATATACACGACTCAGTATGTATCGAATATATATATATAAATATATATATAGATAAACAAAGAATTATATTTAAAAACCAAATCTCGCTGTAATTTTTTTTCTATATAAAATTTCTTGATAAATGTTGATGTCATAATATTGAAATAGCCTAGAAAATCAATTTGAAAATTATTGATGAGATTTTCTAGAGATCTCTTTCCTATATATTCTCGTACATGTATACCTATATAATCAAATGTTATAAGATTAATTTGCATTTTAGCATAAATAAAATAAAAAAGCAAATCTTATTTATTGAATTATCTACATATGTTGATCTTTCTTGTATATATAGACAATAAAATAAAAAGATTCAGAATTTGACCTTACCCGATTCGTTTGGATTTGTCTACGTCATGTCTTTTGGATTTAATATAATATAAATTTCATTAACTGTTAAAATTATATTTATTTTCATATAAACAAATAAAAGTCTATAAATATCTATTAGAATTCTAATGAAAGATTCGATAACTTTTAAGACCAAATATAATCATAAACGCATTAATTTTGTTTTTTTTACTCCGGTGAGTATATAAGGCAATATTAATAAAAGCAGGTTGAATGATTTTTTTTTTTAAATATTTGAATAAAGCTCATTGATGATCATGAATGAAGATCATTGATACTGGAACGATGTCCCAATTCGGAAACATTTTAGTAACCTTATCAATCGCCACATATTATAGTCACCAACCAGTAGAAATATGCATTTCTCGACATTATTTAATTCTCGGGAAATCGAGAGTTTTTTTGGCCCTCTCCAGAATTCTCGGGATTTCTCGAGAAAAATTAAATTAAAAAAAACAAGATTTTGCTTTTTCCAAGTAAAAAATTAAGAATTAACATATTCATAAATTTAATTCCTTAATCCAAAATAAGAAATAATCTAAATATTTCATTAAATCATTTGCGTACGTGTATACAAAATATCAACGTAAATGTTCAAGAATTAATTTTTGTTGCCTTTCAAAAAATGGTGTTTTAAAAAACATAAAGCATCTACCGTAGAATCATTAAAACGAGTTCTTCTTTTAGAAATGATATGACCAGATAGTGATAAACTCCTCTCGTTTTGAGTTGAGGTAGGGTAAATTGTTGTCAGATCACCTTTTACATTTTCTAAATTAGGCGTCAACCTTCCCGTCGCTTCATACAAATTTAGTTCTTTTGTAAATAGTTGTGTTCCAATGGAGAAAGCAAACTACTCACAAGTACTTGTAACTACTCGCAGCTACCCATGTTCAAATGGTGGTGTAGATGTTGAAAGTAGTTACGCATAAATTTGACGGTAGGTATATTAGTTTCAAAAAATCTAACAGATGGCTTTGTGATGGTTTGATTATGTTGAAATGTCAGATTTATTACAATTTTTTGTTTGTTTATATTCGATTGATTGACAATAAGGGATTTTTGTGGTAAATTACTTATCAAATTGCAATAAAATTTGTAAAATTACAATTAGCTTCTAATTATAATTATTAAATTGATTTAATAATTATAATTAGAAGCTAATTGTAATTTTACAAATTATAAATATCCTAATATATATATTTAAAATTATTAAACTGATGGAATTTTGATTCGACTATTAGAGCGGTGGATTTTTATAATAAATATATATAAATTAATTTTATTTACATTTTCACTATTAGAACCTCAATACTCCTCTTTCCTGCCAGCGTACGCACAGATTAAGGCTTTGCCTTCATGGTATGTCCAATTTTTGACATTATGTATTACCAAATTGTCTGAAAATATTCAAACAAATTTGATTTTGTACAACAAAATATGTTGCTGTCATAATTTTGCCCGTTCCTTTGGTTATCTACTCACAAGTACTTGTGAGTAGCAAATTGTTTCCATTGGAACACAGCTAATGTTGTTAACAAATCATTGGCTACTATTTGAGACTTTTTTAAACTGGCTTGAATAGAATCAACTAATTGTTGTTCCAAATTTATTAAATCATTGCAATTATTTTCTTCCAAAACGACTACGCTATCATCACGATTAGATACCAAACGACTAATAGACACATCTGAATCTGTTTCATTAAGAACAAATAATCAATTCATATATATAAGTTTAAGCCAGTTTGAATATATCTGATTTTGTGCTAGAATTGAAAAATACATCATTCCGTTCCCGTAAATTATTTAAGTCATGCAAGAACCTTAATAGCGATACCAGCAACATTTTTCTCCGCTTCGATATTTGGATTATTAATTGATCCAGTAGCTTGTAGCGTAATTCAGAATTGTCAGCTTGAAGGGCATTAAATAAAAATTTTAATATAATAAATTGCTCATATTTAAATCAACTAAAGTATTTTGGATTGGGTTAATTACCCGTAAGAACCGCTCTACCATAGTGTCTAAGCTATTGTGCGGTGGTCTAAAAGCAATGAAAGTTCTTTGTTTTCTGCATCCATTATATATTGTTGTAGAATAGAATTTTTAGATAATTTCACTATTCTCCGAATTTTGTTTATTGTGGTAGAAATATTTAAATCATTGGTAAGAGAATACTCGGATACTCGATTCTTCATCATCAGTCTCTTCAAAATCAGAATTATCTTCATTAATATGATCAGTAGTTTCATCGTCGTCAGCCTCTTGGTCCGAATAATTTTGTAGTTCTTGATCCGCTGCATTTAATTGAATATAAAAAACAGACATGACCGATAAATGTATAGCAAGATTGTAACATACAGTATACCGCCAAAAAATTAGAATCACTATGCAATTTCAATGTTTTCAACGGAACTAGTAAGCTATGACCTAGAATTAAAAAACAAACAAATTTGTTCTGTCAAATATGTTTTTACGATTAGTTTCCACTAAAATATAAACGAGTATATAAACGAAAAAATTCGCATTTAAAATCGTAACTCGTTAGAAACAACATCTGTTTTTTTTTCGTTTCAAATACGTATGAAAATAAAGGCAAAATTTTCCATAATTTACGCTGATTAATTGTGTTTTTGGTATTTTCTTTTTGATTTAATTGTGTATCGCTATTAGGTAAGTAAAATTCGATACTACATTTTGCTCTACCTTCGTTTAATTTCGGTATTTTTTAAAATTATAAATAGCTATTAGCATTTTAAGGAAGATGGGTAGAAAAAAAGATGTTTCGCGCGATATTAAGGCTTCGATAATTGCGTACCTTGACAGTAAAAGGTATTCACATAGGGTAATAGCCAGAAAGACTAATGTGAGTCAGCCAACGGTGTCTAAAATTGCAAAAACCATAAATTCGCAAAATACATGTAGTGGTCTTATAATAAACCGAAGAGGAAATTGTGGAAGAAAAGCGAAAATAACTGAACGGGTTAAAAGATAAGTGGTTAGAATGGCAATACAGAACAGAAGAAAACCAGCTAAAGAAATTGTTAAAGACTTGAACGATGGAGGGGTGGATATTTCACTTCGAAGCGTCGAACGCATATTTGCTACGAAACATCTAAAATGTCGACGTCCAGCAAAAAAACCAAAACTGACAAAACATATGATAAAACAGTGATTGATTTGGGCTAAACTTCATCAAGCTTACACACAAAATGACTGGAATAAGGTAAGATGCCAAAATATTGGGAGTTAAGTGGTTTAGAGAAATGTTTTCTATACTATTCAAATTTTTCTTTTTTCAAATTGGGATAGGTCATCTTCAGTGATGAGTGCCGGCTGGAAGCTGTAACAGAATCCTTTAAATTTGTTCGAAGGTTTCCTAAGGAAAGATATTCTGCCGATTGCATCCAAAAAAAATGGAAACATCCACCTTCGGTGATGATTTGGAGCTGCATTTCTGCTGAAGGTCCTGGGCCAATTTACTTTGTTGAAGAAACAATGAACTGCGATCAGTACATTAGAGTGTTGACTGATGTCGTGTTGCCGTATATAAATAGCCTAAATAAGCCAGCAACAGAATACACTTTGATGCAGGATGGCGCACCTTGCCACAATTCAAAAAAGAGCAGAAAATGGCTCGATGAACATAATATTGCGATTCTTCCCTGGGCAGGTAATTCCCCTGATATGAACCCAATCGAAAACTGTTGGTCTTACCTCAAATCGAAAGTGTATGCTCGCCAAAATAACACCATTCAAATGTTGAAGGAAAACATTGAGGATATTTGGAAAAATGATGTCGGAATTAAGCAGATGATAAAAAACTGTATAAACAGTATGCCTGAAAGAATTAAAGAAGTCATTAAAACTAAAGGGAATATAACAACATACTAAATAGATTATTTGTCTTATTTACATAAGTTTATAAAAATATAACTTAAATAATGGATTTTGTAAAAAAAAAAGTAGTTTTTTTTAAGTTTTGCCATACTAAATGATAAAAAAACGGATTTATTAAACAAATTTTTAAAGTGATTCTAATTTTTTGGCGGGCTACTGTAAGTGTAGCTCAGTGGGTGACAATCTTCTAAACTTTTGCATCACAATTGCTCCATCACTTGTTGTTGCCATAATGTCTTTCTCAAAACTCAACTCAAACATATTAAGCCTCTCGCCAACCAATCCAATAAGGTATGTTTCTGATGTGCAGCTGCCCGTTATTCTAACTAAGCCTAAGTTATCAGAATCGTTATTACAATAGTAAATATGAATATTCAAATACCTGCGGCTCCTTGCGCTTGTCCATTCTTCGATTGACAAACTAGCTTTTTTATTCTCCATTTTAATTTTTTTAATTTTGTTTAAAGTATCCAATTTTATTTGATTGTAAAATTCTCTGATTAATTTTAAAACGTCTCTTGGTTGCGTCGACAACTTAAACCCTTGTGATTTTAAACTGGTTCGTATAAATTCACTTCGGCATATTTGAAGTATGGATAGCTCGTCTGTTGCGGCCAGTTTCGCAACTTTTTCTCTAAAACTTGGGCAAATTGGGTGAAGAAAATTAACAATCGTAGACGATGATGTCGTTTCATTTCCACTTTTCAAAAGTTTGGCGGAACATGTGTTGTTTTTCACAGATCACTTCATAGAGTGAATATGCTCTAAATTTCGATGGAAACCTGTTGTCGATGAACCTTTACAAGAAATTTGTTTGGTACAAATAGAACATGTTGCTGTTTTCTTCAGTGAAATCCAAATCAATGAAATTATTGAGAAATGAAAATTCTAAGAAATACTATTCCTCACAAGAATGTCGTTTTAGATATGCGAGCCCCATTAGAATTTTAATCGGGCTAATCCAAGTAGAGTACACATATAGGTTTACCAAAATATTATAGTGGCAAGTTTGCCGATCGGTGAAAATCTTGAGATATGAATTTTCTTTGAATCAAATTTACTAAAAAATTCCGTTCTTCATTTAAATGTTCTTTTAGATATGCGAGCCCCATTAGATTTTTAATCGGGTTGACCCAAGTAGAGTATACATATAGGAATACCAAGTTGTTTTAGTGGCGAGTTTTGCGACCGGTTTAAATTTTAAGGTATGAAATTATTAATAAGCAAGATTTCTTTGAAATGCCGGGTTTCACAAGAATGTCGTTTTAGACCATTATAATTTTATTTTGGTTCGCGCTAGTAGAGTACTTGTATAGGCATTCAAATTATCTATTTTTTTTAATTTTGAGTACTTTGAAGGAATAAAATGCATAATAACTTAACGAATATTATTTTCCGAAAATTCCCACTGTTATTTGACTCTACTTTTAATTTTTTTCTTTTAATAAAACCTGTGAACGATGTTTAGTTACTTCTGGCGTAACATAATTTCTCCACAAATTTTCTGTTTTTAAAATAATTAATTTATATCAAATTGAACCTAAATAAACAATGTGAATTTAATTTATTTGTAAACCAAACAATTTTGTAAAATCGCCTTAATGTTCGCAAATCACTAATACATCTTCACATTTTGTTTTATTTTGAATTATAGTATAAACTTCATACTTCTCAATAGAAGTGTGAAGTTTTTCCTGAAATAGTACTAACCGCCATTGTTACAATTTAGGATTAATTTAGGATAAACTTCATTGGCATTGTTGGTTTTATATTTGTTGTCCGCAGATTCATTAAGTTTTCATGTTAGCACAATGTGGTCTTAAACTTTTGAACGAGGGTGTAAATCAAATTTGAAACCAAAATTTTCCATAAATTACAGTTTACAATGAACCAATGCAATATTAATCCTGTTGGCCAATTAAGGCCAATTCTATTAGGTTAGCAATAATTAGGCAAGTGGATACTGGACAACTATTTTACTTCAATATCGTATAGTAATCTTTGCAGAGTGACATATTTACCAGCTCATAGATAAAATTAATGTCTTTTAAATGTAGGTCAACTGCATATTTCCCGTTCCTTCTGGTAGCATTAGAACACACCACCGCCAGGTACGAGTGCCGGAGATTTAACTACTGTTCGGTAGTTTTCAAACTGTTTAGCAGTAAAATCCATTAGATCTACGGCATTAATTAAGAAACCATTTTGTTAAAGTTTGGTCAAAAGCTTAATTATTATATCATACCTCTTATATCAATTACGATTACTCTAAATTGTTAAAATATATGCGAGATAGTACGTGAAAGCAATGCACCTGAATTGTTCAAGATTTCACTCTGGATTTCAAGTTCAACATACGAATAATTACAAAATCAAAAATTAATTCTCACTTTAACTAATATTTTGAATGTATTAGATAACAGGTAAGTTTTGACGTTGAAATTTTTAAGTACTCCTTATAAAGGATAATAGTCTTCTTAGATAAAATTTTACAACAGTGGCACTATTCTGGTGTCCCGGGAATGAGGAACTGGAGAAAGAATTTATATGTAATTTCTGTGCAAATCTCTGCCTTTTGTCCGGGATACTGAGGTGAAAAGCTAGTGTTAAATTTAGGTATGGACAAATTATTCCCAATTTACAAATGTTTACATCAAACTTTTCTCCTCAGTAGGTCGGAAATCGAATATATTTGAACCAAAATTACATATAAATTATTTCCCCAGTTCCTTATTCCCGGTGAATTACCAGAATAGTGCCACTGGAGAGACAAATACTGCTCCATAGACATGTCAGCACACCACACAAAATATTTGCAATACGTTTTCCTGCTTACTGAACCGTAAAATAATACGCAACAGCAAATGCAACAATTCACTTGCTAAATGGAATTCAATTATCATACCATGCTTAAACGCATACTTTTACTTAACTATGCGGAACATGTTATATAAGAACATTCTTAACATAATTATCCAAAATTGAAATTTCATTTTCCATTAATCTTTCACAACCTAAACTATAACCACAAGAAAGAAACACTTGAACATATTTAGAGTTGAGTTTTGTGTATTACTATGGTTGGTATCTATATACCACTCGCAGTATAAGACAGTACGATACGACAAAACAAATAAATTAAAATAACTTCACATGACAACAACAACAACAACAACAACTATAAAAATAATAATAATATAAATGTTACAAAAGAATCTTTAAGTTTTAGCGCACAATCACAAAACGTTTAAAATGAATGGACAAATGGAAATAATAAATTAGCGTATGTGCAGGCGACGGTATGTATACACATCCGTATGTGATGTTCTGCAACGGATGGATAAGTTAAGAAGTGCGGAATATAATACACAAACTAGTAACTGTGACTAAACTACCATGGTTTTATGTTGATATAAGAATATGGGTATATAGCAAATAATAATGATAATAATAATAGCAGTGTAATAAAAATAAAATTGTTGATGGTTCATTGGAAAATGGCAAAGACGATTTTAAAAATTGTGTGAATATTTTTTTTACCCATAAATTCACGAAACTAGTTACGTGTGGTGTAGAGAAGAAGAACAGCAACATAAAAATAAATGAAAACATACTCGTACTTATATGAGAGTTTGAATTACGCATATCAAATTAAAGTGTTTATCTCTTTCAAAAAGCTTTTATTATAACGGACTTATATTGCTTTAAATCGAATTTTGCTGCGATCCGCAAGCACATAAGAAATATATAATAAATTTTTATTATCTATATTAACATATATATGGTATATATTCAAATGTATATAGTGTCGTATACAACCTCTTCTTTCCGACTTATTTTTATAATTTTTGTATTCGTTAAGTTATGTTTCTCAATTTGGTCTTATGTATATACGAAATCGTCTACATAAAGTTTTTAGAAGAAATTGGAAGAAAATATTTTAAAAACACTAAACACAAATAAAAAAATCTGTAATGATTTTAATAATTTTTTGTGTTTTGGTTGGTTTGTGTTTTATGTTATTTCAATTTATGGTGTTATGGTACAAGCATTATAAGATTGTGCTAGATCAGTAATAGTGTATACACATATAAGATAAAGAAAACAAAAACATAAAGAAGAAATATTATTGTCTTACTTATATAGAATTTAACATTGGTTGACATTAGCTTGATCTTGTGCCTTAGTTTTTTGTTATGTTTTTTTTTCAGTTTGGTGTGTAATATTAGCGGTGTGGAAATAGTTTTTAATTTCTTTGTCTTAATATTTATAAAATTATGAACTAACTGCGATTTTTAATTATTTATAGTTTTACAGGATTTTTTACTTTCACTTTAAATTTGGGTGGTCCTGTTGATTGATCGCAATGAGTGACCAGGCAATTTAGCGAGACTCCCGGATGACACCGGGCCCGCCATACACCTTTATTGCATTTAACAAGATGGAAGGATTGGGTAAGCATGTTGAATATAACCGAATTGACGAGGTTACAGACACCTAAGTAGTCTATAGCTAGTAAAGTGTCAGTTAAAAATATAATGTAAGGCGGTTAGCACAAGACAGTTATTTTTGATTTTTTTTGGCAATATATATTCTGCAATCAGCATCCTAAAAGAAATTTATAATTAATTAAGCTGCCGTCTTAATGGTAAATTTCCTGAAATAAATGTGATTGTATTAATTAAATTAATTTGGTGCTCTTACAGCAAAATAAAATAAATTGCATCCAGCGATCACAGTCTTTGTGAACGTATTGATTTGTCACTTGTCCTTGTCATCGCTAATCTATATATATTTATATTTTTACTTATAAAAATAAAAAAATGACCAAACAAAATCTGATTCCCGTTTTAGAATCCCCAATTCTGGTTTAATTTGTTTATTCAACCAGAATTAAATAAAACTATTAAAATAATCAGGAATCTGTAAGATGACAGAGTTAATAATAAGTAGCTAGCACAACTGTAGGATTCTAGATAGAAAACGAACCCAATCGATTTTTCAACGCTTGGTTTATAAAATAAATAATTAAATAAATATTAAATTAAGGCATTCGATAAAAATCTTTACCAATTTACAGTCTCCCTCCCGAACAACCTACAAAATAATTTAATTGAAGAAATGCCATGATCTCCAAAAAACTATCTAAGTACATACAGCAATATTTTACTGCATTTCAAATTTATTCTGTAGCATGAAATATCAAATTCATTAGTAAACCAGAAGGCCAGTATGATTTCTATCTTGTCAGCTTTTCTAGCTTTTAAATTATAATTTTATTTTTAATTAGAAAGTACTACAACTTCATTGATCTTCTGTACCTCATTAGAATTTAATAAATTAGTTTAATTAATAATATACACCTGATAAACCTCGATAACTCTAAATTGCTAATCAAATAAAAATAAAACATAATAAATATAATAATTTATTACTCCAACGCTGAATACTTGGATAAAAAATCACTTCTTAAAATTAGCCAATCTCCGAAATCAAACTGGAGTACCCGAAACGATCCCAATAGACGGCTCGAATCCTCTCTCTGTAAAACCTTTGCTAAGGCCAACAACACCAATCACAAAACCCATGCTTTACAAAGCCATGATGAATCCATGACAGATCACAAACGTATCGTGTAATCCAAAACATTGTATCGTACGACCGATCACCCTAAAATTTCAAATTGACCTTAACATTTTTACAGATTTATCATTCGTTGTAATGACAAAGTCAAAAAAAAAGTTTTTAAAAAATCGTTGTGTGGTGCATGCGTATGTGGGCCTAGAATAAATGTCTGTTGACGGACCCGATAGATTGGCTGACCGGGGTGAAAATGAATATATTTAAGATTTCAAATTCAATTCAACTGAACGATGTTTGAATTTAAATTTGCAGTAATATTGGTCAAAAACAGTTTTCCATAGTAATAATGAACAATTTTGACTACGTGCGTTTGTGGAGTCGAGCAGAGTAAATATCTGTTGGCGCTCTACGAGATCCTCGTATTTTTTTGACGAAATCGGTGTAAGTGGCAGCTTTCATAGGCGCCTTTTTTCCACGTTAAATTTGCAACAATATCAATCCAGTTTTGGTCAAAAATTTAAGCGGAAATAATTTTGGTCAAAATTGGTTTACCAGAAGTGGCAGCTTCCATAGGAGTTTTTACAACATTTTGAAAAGTACATAATTTTCGAGAAAAACGCTAGATACTACTACTAGATTCCAAACTAATTTTGAAACAATACCACATCAGTTTTCCAAAATTTAAGCAAAAATGACAACTTTTGTCAAAAAAAACTATTTTTAAGTAAAAATAAGATTCCTGTATAGCACATACGTATTGATTGATCAAGATGCAACGAGTTTTTTTTTCATAAATTGGGAGATCTTAGTGATTTTTGGCATTTTCATTTTCTAAAAATATTTTAGAAAGTATATAGCTTTTACGAAAAAATGATTTAAAATAAAAAAAATTGTAAACTAAACTTCAAACAACATTAGTTCAGATCATATTTTAAATTAAAAAAAATATAGAAATTTGATAATAAAATGGAGTTTGCCAAAACTCGGCATCTCTTCAAAGCTGACGGATTTACTATTCGGAATAAAAATTGATACTAAAACTTTTTCCTTAAATTTGGAGTTCAATGCGCAACTGTGGTGGACATATGTGTACTAGCAGAGCCACCTTAATATAAGAGCCGTAAGATTCCGCCATTTTTTTCCATGAGCTTTCCATAGAGGGGAAGGTTTTTGTTCTTTTTCATACCAACCAGTGTATTTTAATATTTTTTTAGACGCTTTTTTGTATATAAAAACAGTAATGCTGCCTTTCAATTTTTAATTTGAATGGTTAGTTCAATATTCAGGAAAAGCATATTTTAAAATTGTGTCATATTATGTCGAATTAACGCAAAAATATTCAAATTAGTCTACCACAAAATTTTTTTTTATTGTAGAAATAAGAATTTGTTTATATGTGTATGTAAACAATTAGTATAGAGTGTTCCATCAAAAATTTCAGCATTTCTTTCCCAAAACAAACGTTCGTTAAAAAATGCTTTTTGAGTATCTATGTAATATGGGGGTTATTGTGTTCTGCATTCTATTACAGCATTGTTGATGAACAATCTTCGAAAACTGTTTTTTCGTTATTTGTTAAAAATTGCATCGCAACAAATTCGCAGGCTATACTGTTTCATCCTGTAGTATAAACAAACCGGAGCTTCATAAAATAAAAACATTATATTATAGAGCTTTTCGCAATTAATAAACCAATCAAAAGATGTCGCTAAGTATACATTAAAGCTAAATATTAAAACCTAATGTTTGTTAAGAAATTTAACAATTTATTATGTATACTGCCTGGTTCAATAGATTATTGAGATCTCCTGGAACTGAAAATAACCGAATACGAGCGAATTGAAATAAGAAAAGAAAAAATTTGGAAAAATGTGACATTTTTCTATTATTGTTTTTCAGCACGCAGCAACTACGATGATAAATATTTTGCGATGAAAAGCTTTATTTATGCCAACCGAACAATAAATAAAATTAATAATTGTTTTGAGTTTTATTAATTATGTTGAATTATTGTATTAAAGATTTCGCGCTTAACTTGCAATAATAATGGTTTATTTTCGTAAATAGTTATTTAATTAATTTCAAGTAAATTTATTACAGAGACATCTGTAAACGGATTTTCAAATTACAGAAAGCTCGTTTTTGCAATCGGATAAAATTGAAGTTATTTACGTTGTCATGACATCGTTAATAATTTTCGTAAATAGATTTTGATGTAAAAATTTTATTATATGAATAATATTATTGTTTCTACATGGTGATTCATAAAATTTAATTTCAGCTCACGTTTTCTCTTTAATTTTGTTATAAATGGGTAATGTTTAGATTGCTATTAAGTGCATCGTTCATCTCAAAAATTCTGATGTGCATGTGACTAGAATTTACCAAATAAGTTAAATTTTTATAAAACTAAATTTTAAATTGGATGTAAGAGGAATTCGCGGCAGCACCCTTTATTATCTTACTTTATAAACCTACACAACTAAACGGAAAGCTCATTTTTTATAGAACATTAATAAATTTATGCTACGCTTTAGTTTAAATTTACTAAATAAATACTACATTATGATGGCTGATTTTCAAATATGTGTTCTTTGAATAGTTTATTAAAAATATAAAATTAAAATATAGATGATTTGTTTAATTTTTTATTCATAAATTCATGGTTAAAAATTTTCCAATTACCACGGTTTCTTGTAGTAATTCAATAAAAGCTTCCCCTCTACTGAAAGCTCTCTTTTTAATATTACAGCTCTTCAAAATCATAGATGGATCTGGCACTAGAAGTGCCAGCTTTCGCAAGAGCTTTTTCAATTATTGCAATGAAGATTTAATTTTTTAACAAGCTTTAATCTTATTGTTTTTATAAAATTACTGCTGGAATAATGATATTTAATTATACAAGACGGTTTTTATCACAAATTCGGTAGGTTCAATTGTTGTGTGGTCTATTGGATCTGATCTATGTACATTTGTTGTAAAAGAAAGTCGAGTGTTGATTGTCGAGTGATAATTTAAAAAAAAATTTATAATGCTAGTAGTATATAATATTAATAATAATAAAGCAAATCAATTAACCAGTATATGAATTTGGGTTAATATAAAACCAAAGTAACAAAAAATTTAAGTCCCTTGAATAGGTGTAAGGACTAAGGTGATTTAGTACGCACAATCTGTAACGAGATAATACATTATCGTACTTTCAGGATAATAAAGATCTAACCTAACCGAAAATCATCTTCCCTTGAAGAGTTATAAGGGCTAAAGGCGGTTAGTATGCTCAATTCCCAATATGATAAATGTACGTTGTACGCGTTTTTCGATGTAAGCGAGTATTCGGTGGGGGTTATCCTGGAACCTGAGCATACTTATCAACCTTAGCCCCTATAACTTTTCAAGGGATGATGATTTTCTGTTAGATTGGATAACCCGAAAGTGCAGGAAAAAGTTTGTACGAAGTTTTACGCATACATTGAAACAAAAAATGGCTGATTTAAATTTTTAGAAAATGTTTAGAAAATACTTCATTATCATCCATTTTTTATGAGCAGAGATTTTTTAAATTTTAATCTTTATTACATGAATAAAATTCTTAATATCTGGAATAACCACCTGTTATTAAGTTTTTTCTTAATAAAATTGAAATTAATGAGTTGTATGATGATTTTGTTATTCAATTCTTATTTTTTTGATTACTTAGATTTCTATTCTGGGTCCGAGACTCTCCTAACCGTCTCGCGGTTTGCTTTTCTCGGAAGATGGGTTGGCACATGAGTTCTTAAGTGTCGAAGGCGAAAATGCATTTTTTGTGTTAAATATACCCTACACGTTTTTCTTTATTACCGTTAAATTGGAAAAAGAAAAAAAAAATCGCTTATCTACATACAAGAAATTTGAGAAATGAAAGAATCTTCTAAGTGATGAAAAATTTGTGTCCCAAATCTTTTTTTGCATGTAAGATACAAATTTGCAATTCCAATAAAATTTAACGTTTTCAATTTTAAAACCAAACTTCGACAAAAGTTACTTAAGTGATTTTTTCAATATTTAATAGTTCAAAAGTATCAAAGCTAAAGTCAAATAAGAGATTCTTTCGTTAGTTTGTTTTTCCTAAATTTGTAGTCACGTTACTGAAGTGATTATTTCATTTTTCAGTTTGTGTAAAATATTGCCGTTACGTGTTTTTTTGCGTGTGTTAGGAATTAACAACATTAACACATAAGTGTTTTTTCACTGAAGTGCTGATAAAATAAACTATCATCTCGTATTATATTTTAAAGCAGAAAAAGTATTAAAAGTGATAAGATAAACTAGAACAGTCAACATGTCTTTTCGATCATAAATCACAAAAATCGCTTCCTGATTCTCAATCACCCGATTCTTATCGGAAAATGATGTGTCCAAACAATCCATAAACATCGAAATGCAATCAAAAATTGCTACAAGTAATGATCGCAACCAAAGATCTGATTTGTTGCAACACAACGAAAACCAAAACGATTCTAGTTCCCAGATTTCATTCTTCTGAAAGTCAGTGAAACTATTTCTTTGGATAACCACTTGTCTGACCTTTTCGAAATCGCAGCAACCATTGAAAAAAACGTATGCTTCGAGCATGAAAGCCATATTATATCAATCATCAACATCGATTAACCAAGTACTTCATCTGCTACTGTAAATTGCGACTTACTAGTAAACACTGATACCTGCGGTAAATGCGACACATTTAAATTGCAAAGTATTGTTGCAAAAACGTCAGAAGAGGAAAACCAAATATCAGCATTGCAAACACAGCACCTAAATGACGCAGATATTGCATAAAAATCAAATGATAATGATAAAAGCATTGCGCGAATGAATTCCAAAACCAAAATTTTTATGTTTTATCTGGAAAATGCTTGCCTATACTTCTTCTGTATTCGAACATATTATTTTAGGAATTTTAGGGAATAGATACAAGTTATGAACGTATAACTTGACAGTCCACGATTGGATAACGAACCAACCATACTGCTATATGTGGCACGAGGGAGAAACCAAATGGGGATGCAACGAGGTAGCTTCTTGTCTTCTTGAACATTTTTTGTTGGAGTCTTCGGACACTGAAAATACAATATCTTATAGTGATTGTTGCAGCGCCCAAAACAAAAACTCGTTTGTTTCAATTTTGTTCATGGTGTTTTTGCAAAATAAGAGTAATGTTACAACAATCTACCACAAATTTTTGCTACCAGGTTATACGCACATGGAGTGTGATGCAGGTCACTCTGCCATTGCACGAAAAAAGGAAAAGCCTCTCGTTGAAATACAACATCCAAGAGAAATGTATTAATTTTTCCGTGCTATCGGTACAACTCGTGTATTTAAAGTTTGTGAAATGACACGAACCAATTTTTCTGATTTTGCAAAAAGAGTCAAAACCAGATGAGGTAGGGAATAGATTTAAGTGGTCCGAAGTGAAATGTTTTCGGTATACAAGTAATTTTGGGATAATTGAATATAACAATTCATTTCATGATTTCTATTTAAATCTCAACGATGGAAATATTCCAGAAGTAGATCCTGATTTAGCTGGTAGTGATGACTCAACGTTGGGGGATGCTTAAAATTAATTAAAATAAAATCTCTTAAGATCAATAAAAAATGAATCATTTTAATTTCTTGTATTTTACTATTATAAAAATGAAAAAATAGTTTAAGTCACAAGACGTTTGTTGGCCGAGAAATAAAGTTTGGAAACTTAATGATTTTGCATAATTTTGTAAAATAAGTTTATATCTTATATGTTTTTTCCCGTAATCGAAGAAAACTTCATTTCTCATTTCTGAACATTGAGCAAATTTTACTAAGGCGACTCTGCCTTTTTGATACAGGTATTACTTTCATCACAGATCGTAATCTGATGATGAAAATTCCCTTTTGCTCCGTATTGGGGTTCGCACCATGCACCTCCCGATCCAAAAACCAAAACTTTAACCACAATGCCATTTGGTCGGTAAAAACTAGTTTTTACTTATTCCTACCATATACTCATTCGAATTCAGGCTGTTCGGCTGTTGCTTTTACAATCCAATGGCCGGTTTTCTTTCATCGTTTTAGTTGTCATCGAAACTATTTTGTACAATTTTCGAATTTTAAATAAAATTTTCAAAGTGCTATGTTCCCTTATTGAACCTAGTGTCCTCAAAATCCTTAAATGGTTAAATTCAAGAGCTAATCATAAATCTGTTCATTGTTGGAACTTTCAGAACTTACAACTCGGAAATTTAGTGGTCATAATCTTCATGAGTACTTTTGAATATATCATTTTTAACTGAAACTTCTATATCAGTTTTACCTCACATTTGACCGTTTCTCGATTTTTTGGACACATTATATTTATAAATATTATTTAATTTATAATTCGAGTATTTTTAACTTGACACAACTAAAGTATATCTTTTACTAATCGTGATGTCTTTACTAGCAAACTTATTAACAAATATCTGATTTTATTATTTTATGCTAAAGATGCACTTTATTCAATATATCAATATATGTCTGCACCTTGGGCTCAGATAAATAGCATGGTATCTGTTCTGTCATACAATTAGGTGTATAGAAAGAAATTTTGAAATATCGGAAACGAAAATACGAATAATAAGTTTAATTGTTTTTGTTAAAAATCCAGACATATCGGCTGAAAAAATTTGACTAGAATCAGTAAAAATAATGCCAGGGTTCTTTGGGCCTGGTCCAATTTCCGCATTTTAACAAAACTTGTATTTAAATAACTATCCTAAATAATAAGCATAATTTGTTAAGAAAGTGTAGGAATTCATTAGCGACTCCAAATTTCGGAACATTATCCAAAACCGGAATACCAATAAACTTTATAAAAATTTATCCATAATAGCTAAATTACATAACTTGTTTACTGCACTGAATTTGCCAACACTTGGTTAAGAATGATCGAATTCTATTCCAAAATTAATGTGAAATCTCAATAAAAACGCGTATTTCGTCTTACATCGAAATTGCACCAAAATTTTGCACCAAAGACAAACGATCAAATATATCCAAGCAGTGGTGATCTTTGAAATATTATTTATAAATTTTTTTTCCAACGTTCACGGTACGAATATATTTAAAAGTGGAATAAGCGACCATAGAAGCCAACAGGTCTTGTTATAGCAGTAGTTGTCAAATAAATTTTATTAATTGAGTGTCTCAGTATATAGTCGAACTTTTTCAAAATGTAATACCTTCAGATCCAGTTAGATTCAGAAAATTAGTATGAAATATAATTTCAGGTCTCCTAAAATAAGCGGATTTTGAAAATGACTTCGTATGCAGAAACGGCTTTCACAATATATAGACTTTTTCGAAATATATAATCGGACAGGTGCAGACAATTTAATTGTACGTAACTATTTTCGATTTCAGATAATCACACTTTATGAAAAATGCATAAATCTTGATTTCCATTATACATATCCGTTACCTGTTCATGTTTTCCAATTATTATTACATTTTGCTCCACCTTAAAAAATCAAAAAGCCCAATCAAGACAAGATATATATACTTCCGTCTCATTAACGAATAATATTTTCTTATTTTATTATTTAAATAATTTAATCAATAAAAACATCCATAAAAATGCAAAAAAACAAGTTGTCTTGTGCGGAAAGGTATGTATAATGGACTTTATTTTCATTAAATAAAACAAAAAAAAAATTTTTTTTTTGGTTTTTCATGAATTTCTTGTAGATAGCGTTTTGCCGTATTTAAGAGTACTTTTGTTGTTGTTTTACTGTCAATTATCGTGAATAAATTGTATATATTACTCTGGCACATATACAACCGAATGTAGTATATATTTTGGAAATTTATCTTGAAATAAAAATAATTGAAGGAAATGTATTTTACATGGCTGTGTTTCGCCTGTATAGATACAGAGGGATCTTAAGCATAAAATTCAACAATAGTGTTTTCCTGTATACAAACAAATAAAGATTTGACCTAAATTTAAAAAATAAACACGAACGAATAAATAAAGTTGTATCTGAAAGCTCATTATATTACCCAAAAATACCTGCAACAATTTTCTTCAAAACAATTGATTTTCATACAGTTATTGAAACTACTTGAATATATTAAATGTGTCCGCAAACAAAACGTCAAACTTTTTTATTTATTCTTGGTCCATGAAGCTGAATCTTTTAATTCAATTAAAAGTTTGTTGCAAATATAATACAACAATAACAACGTTTTGAACAAAAAATATATTTTGGCATTCAGTTTAATTGTCAGAGTATCATGTTTCTCAAGGGGGACAACGAATTTCGTCGTGTTTGTTTTTTTTTATATAACATATGTTTCTGATGATAAGATGTTGAATTGTTTTATTTATTTAATTAAAGGTGTGTCATCGCGAAATAATAAATTTTTTGGGAATTTTTGGGTGGTCAGCGACATTAGCATTAGCAGTATTTATTAAAAACGTTGCTGTTGGTAAAATATGCGCATTTTTGTCATGTTCATTTTATATAGTCTCGGATTTATGGAATGTAATGGTATATTTAAAGCGATGTTAAGAGAATTTATAGGAGTAAACAATCTTGCTTGATTGTTTTTACCGTACTTTACCATTATTTACATAAAAAAAAAATGTAAAAAGTTTTTACATATTTGCACTACAGTGTTTAAATAAACCTGAAAATACAGAGTTTATTAAGAAATTAAGAAAAGTTAGTACTCTGTACCAAGGTAGTATTTTTTCGTAATCAATATCCATGGTGAATTTTAAATATGAATCGTTTTTAAAATTTTTGTTTTTTGAGAGCCTTCAAAATTAGCTTAAACTATAAATATTGAGTGAAGTCATATTTTTGAAGCTTTTAAAAAAAACGGTACATCTGATGTAATTAGATCATCATCATCCAATAATTGTTGGACCTCATACTTCGATATAAATAGTTGCCCAATATAAAATATAAACATATTTTCCTTTTAAGAGAAACTTTGTACCGTAAAATATAGTTAACTGTACGTCGTTGACGGTTAATCAAACGTCAAATATTTTCCAAAGGGAAAATATTAAATTTTCCAAAAATGTGTTGTTGCTGCACGATGCAGCTATTCCTTCAAATGTTATTTCAAAATTTCATTTTAAGCAAAATTGTTTGAAGCATCTTTTGTATAATTCAGCATGCTTTTTAAACCAATTTCGAAATTTTTATTTAAAATTTAAAAAAATTTGAGCTCGTAAGGAAATCAAAAGCTGTAATTTTTTCAAAATTTATTCTCTTGAAATATTTTTTAATTGTGTTTAAAATTTCTCACCAAATTTTGCTCGAAACGTTAATATTTACTTTAAAATGGTGAATAAAAAGAAATTTTAAATATTGAGGAATTGAAAAAAAAAATATATTAAGACGATAATTCTCTCAACAGAGAGTTGAGTAGGGCGGAGGGAGGCTGGCAATCAAAAATCACATATATTAGTTAAAAGACTATTTATGAAAGTTGAGCTTTTATGAAATCCCTAAATCTATCATGTTCAGAAAATTTATAGCTTAGAAAATTTGTACCCAATTTGACGAAGATGGTGCAGGATGTTACTTTAATGCTTATTAGAAATAGCTATTAGAGACAGTGTATTTAAATATTTCACAATGTTTTCGGATTTTTTAAAATACGAAATATTTTGGAAAACGAATTACGAAGCTACCTGAAATTAGTGAACATGAATTAAGAAAAGTATGGTCTCTTAGCAAAAGAGATCGTTATAGATTGAAAGATAGAAAGACGTAGTTTTTACTTCTATTAAATCTTATCCTGTGATAAAATGTATTGTCTGCATTTGTCTCAACCCAATGTTATCTATTAAACTAATATAAGTTTGCCAAATTATGCAAAATAAATATGTATTCTATCTCTAAATCATCTTCCATGCCTGTATGGGCTGGCATGGAGCTATGCAATGTGCAGATGGTGATAAAATCGAACATATAGCAGTACGTGCTCGAATTGGCAGGCGACTGCGTAAGAAAAGGATGCAAAAACGAACTTAGAAAGAGTTGGGAGTGCTTCGGCACAGAAAAGACTGCAAGGATAAATAATAAAACAAAAAAAAAAAAAAAAAAAAATATCAACTTTGCCAATATCAGCTTATTAAGCTAATCTAAAAATTTCTTATGATATTCAAATACAATTTTACAGAATTCGATGTTCTTTAAGTAGCAATTTCCTTGTAAGCTTTTTTGTTAGGCAAATAATTTGAATAGGCACGCATTCCTGTAAAATTCACTTAATAACAAAAGGATTCTAGATTTCATTTCTTCATCTCTTGTTTTACCAAAAATGATGATTTGACAAAATCTGACTTGTTCGCAACTCAAACAAGTTGACTTACTAAAATGAAATTTAACGCTTAAGCTTTTTTCATAAAGTAGGAGATACAAATACAATTTGAAACAAATTGACAGTTTCCTTTCGTCTTACACGTTTTATCGAAACAGTTTGAAAACTATAAATTTAAAGTAAAACTCGGTTAAAAGCAATATGATTTTTAATCTTTGATTTGATCATCAACATGAAATTTAATATTAAAGCTTTTTTCATAAATTTAGAGATCTTTTCTCTTTTTCTCTCTACAACAGTGCGAGACGTCTCTCAACAGGTTGACTGACTAGAATGAAGTTTGGTCACCTTAATAGAAGTTTATTT
Source organism: Nephrotoma appendiculata (assembly GCA_947310385.1). NCBI lineage: Eukaryota > Metazoa > Arthropoda > Insecta > Diptera > Tipulidae > Nephrotoma > Nephrotoma appendiculata. Next base: position 278,485,832 of record OX371223.1, read on the forward strand.
TTCATAAATTGCCAAATGAAATATGAAAAATCCAATCTAAACTGTATTCATTATAAAAAAACAATTATTAGAATGTCCAAATTTTATCAAACGATATTTTCTGAATGATAAAGCATCTCTTAGCGACAATCCGGCTCGAATAGTGTCAGTTTGTGTAAGTTTACTCCATAACATAGATAACTAAGTAAATTGAAATGTGTCCGACACAGCTAGAATTTTCCTGATCACCTAGGAAAAGCTTTCAGTTTGTAGGAATACAAATATTTTTTTTTTCAATTATCAAAATGTTCTTCTAGATTTACACAGAGATTCAAGTAAAACTTGTGATTTTAAATTTTAACTTTGACCAAGAAAAGTGGAACTTTAGTGTTTTAGCGGCACATCTTTAGTAGGCCATCCTCAATTCATCCTGCGATCTTGATTGAAATTGTTCAGTAACGTCTAGTGTGAAAGTTACTCATTTGCGAGTTACGGGTTGCGAAATTTTTGGCGATAAACTAGTATTCTGTGTATTGTGTAATGGTGTTAATGCGTATCCATTAAATTGTCGGTTTATCGTGATTCAATAAAACACGGTTTAAGTCGGTTTATTGAAACGAATGAATCAACACCCTTGATTAATAGTGTGAAAAAAAAGACTTCTTTTGATGACCGGAAGTGGTCCCTCATATGGGGGTTGTAAAAGACGTTGTAAAGCATCCGTCCTTACTAAAACAGATTCGAAATTTGAAAGATTATTGAAAATGAAAATTTGATCTTTGACATGTCATGAGGCTGTTGATGGTTCGATGTTGAATAACGAAATCAGATTGGCTGATATATTTGTTCAGAATATTTTCTCTAAGAGCTTTGAAAATCCTCTCTAAATGCAGTTCTCAATTCGAGTAAAACTATTGGAAGAGATTTAGACCACTGCTTAGTTGTTGCATACAAAATTGCAGTGATGCCGTTACATGCATGGTTTTATGCTGTCGTTCATTTGTTTTTAAATCCTAATACTTTGAAAATTTCATTAAAAAGTGCAGCTTCGAACATGCGGTCGTGATTCTTGAAGGAACGCCAAATCGCATAATGCATCGGCAATCGTTTTTGTTCGGATATCAGTCATCGTAAGGCAATACATTTTGTCTTCAGAAGGTGAAAGAAGTCCATAATATCGATATGAACTTCTTCAAATCTATTACTGGTCGGTTGGTTGGTATGTACCAACTTTACTCTTAACGTGTTTGGTAACTTTGAATTTCCGATAAACAATACATTTCCTTGCCCACGTGCTGATTTAATTTGTCATTTAGACCACATGAACTTTTTCGTAATTTGTTTTGTAGTTGCTCTAATTTCGGGTTGTGATAAATTATAATAAGAATCAAAAATTGAAGTTGATTGCCATTTGTGATGTCACATAAAATATATTTGTCTGATCCAAATACTGGTAATTTTTGAAATTCTAAATTTGAATTTGATTCAATTAATGCGACAAGTTCTTTATATGCGGTTGTTGTGCTTCTGCCAACAAAACGTAATTAATTATGGTTTCAATGTCCAATTGTTGAATCCGTGATCGTGTGTTGGTAACAACATTAGAATTTCCCGAGATGTTTCGAGTATTGGAAGTAAATTGCGCAATTAAATCCAAATGGCTTCGTTGTCTAGGTCCAAATTTTGATGCAATGCAAATTTTAGAGGTTTATGATCGAAAATTAAATGAATTTTCCCTCAATAAATTTTTTAAAATGTTTGATTGTTGCAAATGCTACCAGTATTTCTCTGTCGTATATGCTGTAGCGTACTTCATCCGCTTGTCAGATGTTTGTAAATCAGAAGCGTCAACGTATATTGCGACTTTCGCATTTACAATTCTGTAATAATTAATCATCCCCATGAATCTTAGTAAACCGTCGATGGTTTTCGATTGTGGAAATTCTTGAATTATTTTAACTCTTTGTTTGTCTGGTGATACGCTTTGATTAGAAATTTGGAAATCTAAAAATAATAATTAATTTTTAGCGAATTCACATTTATTCAAATTAATGACAAGATCGGCCTCGTGTAATCTTTGGTTGTTTAAATGTTTTTTTTTTTCATTTTAACAAACACTGACATAATTACTGTCAATTTCCAAACATAACCAATCAGCGCAGATGTCATTTGTAAAATATGTTATTTACGAATTTTGCTCTAAATTTAACAAGTGAATACTGAAAGGTTTGATGTGATTAGTGAAAAATTGTATCTTCTTCTGACACTACAAACGCAACTCTGACAATATAAAAGTCATTTAAATGTCATTAATGGCATTTTTGTGAACAACTACTGAGTTATAAATGACAAAAGTATTAAAGTGTGTATTGATTTATCATTTGGGAAAACATGGTCACGAACTTAAGGTTACGAAACTAGTAGTGTGCCTGCGTGGTATACAAACTGCTGAATTTTGAATGATAATTTCAAAAAGTGTTAAATAAAATTTTGAAATAATTTTCAAAAAGCACCAAGATACAGATTTTCCAAAAGTTTCAATTTGATCAATTTGTTGAGGTTGCCGTAAATATTATCCATAGAGCTTTTAGTAATATTATTAAAAACTAATTGATATTTTTTATAATTTTAATTAATATTTAATCAATCGTTCATGACTAGTTGTTAGCAATGGAATAAATTAATTTGAATACTCTAAAGGCATGCCATGTCTAATAAAGCTCCCAAAGCATGTAGATTTTTTGCAAGGAAAATAATTACCTATAAGCCAACGGAGTTTGTGTTCTTTTAATGCCAATTAGTAAATACACTGCTTTAATCCATTCAAGGCGGATTCAGTGTTGCATTCTTTCGGTCCTTCCGAAAATCAGAAGGAAATTTTTTTTAATCAATCCATGTTGGCGAATAAAATTCACAAGAAAAAAACTAATGAAATTAATTAAAAAAAATTTCAGAACAAAGGAAGGAACGCGAGAACGCAACATTGAATCCGCCATCACATACCCACCCCCATTGTCAACCTGTTAACAATAACAAAGAAGGTACCGCGTTATTTCGGAAGCCGAAAGATCGTTCAATAAAGATTGAAAAAGATTTTCCCTGTAATTTTATTATAATTCTGCTTCAACGCTCAGAAGCCGAACGGGCCAAAACTAAAGTCGATGGAGTTAGCCCGAGTCCGAATTTTTTGGTGGATTTCTTGGATAAGAACAAAGATCGCATCTCGAATTTAAATACCATTTTAATCGAACGTATTATCGTCGCAAATCGAGGTTTTAGTGTATTTTTCTATATCGTTTGCTTTTCTGTTGTATAAATGGTTTTTCGGGATGCGGACACACTTATCCAAGAAATCAATCAAAAATTCGGGCTCGGGCTAACTTCATCGACTTGCAAAACTGTATTGGTATTGGTAAAAACGAAAATAAAAATTAAACACGTGTTTCCTATTTTTGAGTGATTTATAATTTCTTCGAATTTAATATTCGCGCAAATTACAACGGGTTAGGTCAAAAATATTTCTATTCTACGTTGATTACATGAAATGGTATAATTCCCAAATTATTTAATTGCACAACACTAAAACTACACAAACAAATTCATTATATTCACACAATTAAGTTTTTTTTTTTGTATAAAAAGTGCTGAGAGCAAAATTTTAATCTAGAAGTTTTTGGTTATTAATTTAAATTTAATGCTATATAATTAAAAATGTAGTTATAAATGAAAAATTACCGTGTCTTAAGTACCATTGTGTGCGGGTTATAAAACCTCTGAGGTGTGTATTTAACACCAAAATAAAGCAAACACAAAATATAAAGCGTCTGTGAAGAAAAATTTCATATTTTAATCATAAATTAATATTAAATTTTCTCCGGTTTGTAATTTTGTTGGAAATTAACAAAAATATACAATAAACAAGTTCCAACAAAGCTGCTGCCATAAAATTTGACATAAATTAAACTTTTAAAAAATTTAGTTTTTTATAGATTTCGTTTTCGCAAATTTTTTTTTATATTTTATTTTATAATATAAATCAATCAACGTTAAACGCAATGTTAAAGAAATGTTATTTTTTTACTGGCCGCGGTGTATATGGTGTGATGCGTATATTTAATGATGGTGATGGGCGCGCACACAGGAATCCATCTCAAAAATAATGAACGTCAAAATTCCGAATAAGAATAATTTTTTTTTTTTGGGCGCTATTAATGAATTGACGAGTTTTTAATATGAAAATGTCTCGACATAAAGAAATTCGTTTTTTTCTTTTATTTTAACTCGCAACAAAAATGTATCGACCGCATTGAAGAGATCATAATTGACGAGATTTATTATATGTTTTGTTGCATTGGTGATAAACTCAGGGGTCAAACAACGAAACTCACGAGAAGAACCTGCTTGTGGCATCAAAAGACGTAGGACAAATAACGTTTCCGCATAAATAAAATATGTATTTGGAAGTGCAGCTAAATTAGTTTAGATAAACCATATAAATATAGAGCCAGCATTTGTGCTTGGACGATCGAGCACAAATAATACTGGCCAACTGTAGACTCTGTGAACGAAACTTTGCACCTATCAAACGAAGAATTAACCCAATTGAATAACTTTACTATTTTTGAGGAGCCTGGTAAATGCTACATAGGCTAAAAGTGAGCCCTAAGGTAGCCATGTATATCATTTAAGGTCCTACGACTAAATTCTTTAGAAAACACTTTGGTGTTTTGAGCAAGTCGGTTCAAGAAATTAGAAGATGACAATTTTTAACAAAGAAAATGCATTGCTTGCAAGCTTGAATGTATTATTATACCGGGTGCTCCAACAGGTGATATTATAATCTAAGAGATGTAAGAACATTAAATTTTAATTAAAAATACTACTACACAAAATAATTTGTATAAATTTAGGAGAATCAGAATGTGTTTGATGGGATCTTGAGAAAGTCCTCAAATAGACAATTTCTTTTGAAAAAAAGGCTACATAATACTATTTTTTATCAAATTTCGTTAGATTATCGTAGTCAGGATTGGTCAACCCATTTTGGCAACAAAATCTAAAATGTATTAATTCAAAAAAATCAGGTTCGTCGCTTATTTGGGAATTTAATTTTACAAAATCAAATAACAAATCCAATTGGAATATACCATTTGGATAAAAATATTTCGTTTTCCAAAGAATTGTATCTGAAGTGAAAGACATAAAATAATACCAATTCAATTTTTAGGTTCTTGATAACTCGTTGAGAATTGGTCGGTAGTTGATTTCGTTAGGTCATCTATACATAACGATTTATTGCGAAAATTCGTTTAAACCTCATCATTTCCGTACGATTCATAGTGTTCGGGCCTGGAAGCTAGACCAATACTAAAAAATTTATAAATCTAACGATCGGAATCGTTTGGTCGACGGTCGTTTCAGATTGGCCACTAGTTGCTCTCGTTTGGACATCCACTTTGTGATTTATTAGGAAAATCCGTTAAAAATGCCAATCCACACTAACAGTTGAACAAAAGATTCCGACGTTGGATTAAGAATATTATTAGTATGGGTCAAGTTTCCAGCCTCGAACACTTCGAATAGTGCGGAAATGGTCGATTTCAATGAATTTTCGCACTAACTCATTATGTATCACTTTAGATACAATTCTTTGAAAAAGATGTATTTTTACCGTGATGGTATGTTCCAATTGGATTTGTTATTTAATTTTGTAAACTGAAATCCACAAATAAACGACGAACCTGATTTTATTGAATTAATACATTTTTGATTTTGTTTTTCCGCACTAAAAAATGATCTGTTGGTGACCTAACGCCAAAATGTGTTAACCAATCTACGAAATTCCATAAAAACAGTATGACTTTCTTGTACTGAGGTGCGCTATCTGGGAATGAATTTATTTTAATTTATTTTTTTATTATTTATTTACCGTTTAATCGTAAGTGACCAAACGATAAAAACTAATGACCAATCGCGCCCAAACGATGACCAAACGAATTCAATTATCATTTTTGTCAAATAATTTAGATGGGGTGCTAAAAAGGCAGAGCCAAAAATAAAGTGATTAATTTAATTGTTTATACCATTTTTAGATAAAGTGGTGAATTTGCCCATACAGATAACCTACAAAGTCAAATATTTTAAGAAAATGTAATAAGCAGGCGCAAATTTATTTAACCTTATGTCTAATACACTGCAGAATATTATAATTATTTTTGGTAAGTTTTGAGACGACCTGTGTCTCATAACTTATTTGCTTGGTGTAAACGTGTAAACTTATAATAATTGCTACTAAACCTTATAGTCAAACTCACAACACAGGCTATTGCTTTGACTATTTATTATAATACAAAATTATGATATACTTGTTCAGTTTCCATTTTCACGTATCGACTGACGAATCTACAAAACTGGTGATTAAAATTATTAATTGTGTTTAGTCTCGCGCTAATTAAATATTTATATGTAAATTGATTTCTTAATGAGAAAAGGGAGTGAACCTATCGGAGTGAGGTTGATGCCAAAATAACAAAATATACACTGTGGCTTATAAGTATTTAGAATTGAAAAACACTCACATATAGAATTTTCATAATAATATCTGAAATTTTTTAATAATTTTAATAAATTTTTTGTGAAAAGTTTTGAGTGAATTTTATAAACTGAAATTTTTTACAACAAAACACACTACGAATCGCACAAAGATGATCAATGTGGTTTTGAACTAGTACTTGATGTAAGAAACAAATCATATATAACCACATGCTCGGAAATCTCTAAGATTTTTGTTATTCGAGGGAGAACATCATAGAGTGTAATATGAAAATTCTTAAACATTTAACATTATTCATCTCGACCCTTACGGATTGAACAGAGATGAATTCTTAGGGGCCGAGATAAATAATTTAAATATTTAAGAATTTTCGTATTACACTCAATGATGTTTTCTATCAAATAACAAAAATTTCAAAAATTTCCGAGCATATGAACAAATTATATTTGATTCTTACACCAAATACTAGTTCAGAACCACTTGGATCATTCCTGTGCGCTTCGTATAGTGTGTTTTATTGTAAAAAAAGTTTATTTTATAAACTTCACTCAAAACTTTTCAAAAACATTAGATGTTTGATACTTATAGTGTAAACATATTTATGAATATTAAAAAAATTCAGATATTATGACAGAAGTCGATAGGGAAGCTTTAATTCATTTTGTTGCAAAAATAAAAAATCTTAACGAAATTTAAAATTCGTTCACTGCAAAGAAATAATACAAAAATGACACTTAAATTTAGTTTAAAATAAATGAAAAATTTTAAAATGTTTAAATTGACTATTGTTTAAGAGCGAATCAAATTTAATACAAAATATTCATTGGCGCACGACCAACTTACCGTTACTTCTGAAATCAACGACATTGGTACAGGTAAGGAAAATACGAATGTGACGAATTGACAACAGTTGCGGTGTTTTTCTGAAAGGTGAAACTATCGGTACCATAAGTGTGTGAAGTTATCTCAGTTTTTCATCCCAAATAAAATAAAAATGTTCATTAGGTAATACTAGTTTCATACCATTCCAGGATTTTAAAACCATACGATTACTTAGGAATGTTATACTTGTTAAAGGTAGCGAACCTTTTAGATTACCTCTATTGCCATTTACATATGACCCTCCATGTAAAATTTGAAAAAATACTCAATAAAAAAATTAATAATTCTCTCAAACCTATGCAGTGCTTAAAGATTTGACTTTTGATTTTGACTCGTCATGATGTCTACTAACTCTGATAAAAATTTGGATATCAGCCGCATGTTAGAATTTTTGGTATTGCCATTTGCGTATGGCCCTCCATATGGAATTTGAAGAAAATACTAAATAAAAAAATTAATAATTCTCTCAAAGCTATGCAGTACCTAAACATTTGACTTTTGATTTTTACTCGTCATCATGTCTACTAACTCTGATAAAAATTTGGATATCAGCCGTATATTAGGATTTTCGCTATTACAATTTGCGTATGGCCCTTTATTTCAAATTTGAAGAAAATACTAAATAAAAAAATTAATAATTCTCTCAAACCTATGCAGTGCCTAAAGATTTGATTTTTTATTTTGACTCGCCATGATGTCTACTAACTCTGATAAAAGTTTGGATATCAGCCGTATATTAGGATTTTCGCTATTACAATTTGGGTATGGCCCTTTATTTTAAATTTGAAGAAAATACTCAATAAAAAAATTAATAATTCTCTCAAACCTATGCAGTGCTTAAATATTTGATTTTTGCTTTTGACTCGTCATGATGTCTACTAACTCTGATAAAAGTTTGGATATCAGCCGCATGTTAGGATTTTTGGTATTGCCATTTGCGTATGGCCCTCCATATGGAATTTGAAGAAAATACTCAATAAAAAAATTAATAATTCTCTCAAACCTATGCAGTACCTAAACATTTGACTTTTGATTTTTACTCGTCATCATGTCTACTAACTCTGATAAAAATTTGGATATCAGCCGTATATTAGGAGTTTCGCTATATGCTCATTTGCACACCGCTGATATCCAAATTTTTATCAGAGTTAGTAGACATCATGACGAGTCAAAACCAAAAGTCAAATCTTTAGGCACTGCATAGCTTTGAGAGAATTATTAATTTTTTTATTTAGTATTTTCTTCAAATTTCATATGGGGGGCCATATGCAAATGGTAATAGTGGTAATCTAAAATTTGCACTACATGTAACAAATATAACAATCCTAACTAATTGTATGATTTTAAAATCCTGGGATGGGATGATTTTAAAAATCCTGGGATAAGATGAAATTAGTGTTATCTAATGAACATTTTTATTTTTCCTGGGATGCAAAACTGGGATAACTTCACACACTTGGTACCAGTATGAGTTTATTTCCGAAATGGTTACTTAAACAATTTTACTTCCGAAAATATATGTAAAACAATTTAAACCAATTCCAACTCTGACGTAACATTGACTTTGATTTCGACTCCTGAGTTCAATTTGACTCTGACTCTATCTAAGACTCTATCTTTAGTCGCCCTCGATAGCAGAGTAAGTAGAACGCTTGCTCTATAATTCGGGGGTCCAGGGTTTTATTCCTGATGGTGAAAAAAAGTTACGACTGGGCGTTTTTAATGCGTTATGTGTTACATTGTGCATTGTCTTGTATATCTGATTCAAATAACAAAGCTAACATGATGCAAACGGTGCATGTTATGGTCACCGCTATAATGACTTGAGTAAGCACAATGTCCATCTTCTCTAAGTATCAAAACGATTTCTCAAGACTAATCTGTAACGCGTCGATAATTTGTTTGCCAATCTCTTTTACTTGTAAAATTCACTTAAAGCGACCGCTCATAAACCGACCAACCAGTCAGCGTGACAAAATCTCAAATAACCGTTTTATTTTGGTATAATTCCAAAAGAACGTGAAAATAGAAAAATTAAGGATGGTGCATCAGAAATATTTTTACATATGCAAGAGAATGCGTTTTAGAGTTCTGTGTTGGTAATTTACTGAAACAAAATATTGTCAAGGCCGAATTATTTATTTAAACGTGAAATTTAATTTAATTTCACAGAACAATTTGTATGACATCCGATCCTTGCTCTATAATTTTTACAATTTTAAAATTTTCATAAAATATTAAATATTATACAGAAAAATGAAAGGGAAGAAAGGGGCTCTCGTTTCTCACCAAGGAACCTAATGTTACACTTCAGATGCGGCCAGAATGAAGAATGGTGACTGCTATCACTCCACAGTTAATTTTTTTTCTCATTTACATTTAAATAGATAAATATTAATGAATATGTAAAAATCGAAACCCGCAATAGTAAATTTAGTATACGTAAAAATGCCTCAGGAATATTGAAATTAAAAGTCATATTTTTTGGCCCAATCATCATTTTGTTTAATTTATGAGATTTTAATTGTGAGATTTAGCTGCAAGCCTCTTCTCATATTAACTGGAAACATATAAAATTAACATATTTTATAATTTGCTGTAACTGAATCCCCGCAGTGTGTAGATATATACGAAGCGAATAAAAAAATAGCACGTGTGAAATCAATTATTTATCAAATTAAACAAAATATTAAAATATTGATTTCCACTTTGCGCACATCATCAATAAAATATAAAGAAAAATCTACAAACCAAGTTACACACACATTACATATACATTATTATATTCTCTTACTGATGGTAGTTAGTAACACCGTAATCCATTTCCCGCATACTTTATAATTTTGCAATGCACACACGACTCACCTAGAAAGAAAAATTAAAAAGAAAATTTACATAAGCAACTAACCATAAAGTGCGCGTCCAACTCGCATAAATTATCTTAATTTTATTTAATTAATTTTTATTATTATTAGTATTCTAATTAAAATAAATTTTCTAATGTGCGAATTAACAGAAAATTAGCATTGGATGCGGTGAAATATAGAGGAAAATTCAATGCGAGAAATTATTGTTAATTATTTTGATGCCCAGGGAGGTCCGCACGACTAGATAAATTGCATGAATCGTTTTGTTTAATTTTATGTATTCATACAATGTGCATGTACAGCTTTGTATGTAACTGGAAAACTTGCTATTAAAGATAAGAGGAAGAAATGGGTGTTATACCGTGTACTCGTTTGAAAACTTACTCAAAGAGTTATATACAAACTTTTTAGTCAACAATTTTTTCGAAGGTATTTTGGGTCTAAAAATATGGTTGCTTTTAGTCATTGTTTTGCAGTGTATTTTAAAAAATTGCACCATCGCTTAATCAATCACTTGATTTTTTTTGACAAAGTAATGGTTTTAAATAACAGTCCCATGATTCTACATACATTTTTATCTACGCCCAAGAGTAATACAGCTAGTTCCTAAATAAAGATTAAATCTATGTCCATTATGCTGCTAAACACTTTTTCAGAACATCTAAACTGACACACTTTTAGTCACGACATGCTAACATGTAAATAAGAGATCACCTCAGTTGTCACAGTTTGTTAGATTTTAATCTATTAAATACATTTATACTTCATTTATATATTGAATAGATTATATTTATAGAATCACGAAATATGTTTTCAATTTAATTTTGATCAAAACATATATTGTAAATCGCCGTAAACGATTTCCTACACACAAAAAAAAATTTAAACATCGAAAGTGTTACGTTAGGTGTTGTTGTATACAAAATATTTCTCAATGCAAATTATAAATTCGGATCTATTATTTTGACTTATATACGTTTTGATTTTGATATAGATCCTATATGGCAAGTAATTCAATCCGCAGGTTACAACCTATCTCGTTAGCATATAGAATTGCGTGCATGTCCATATATGAAATCAAATGGGCCAAATTTTATTTGATTCAAACTGCCGCACACCTGCAAGATAATCACATACAATATGAAAATATATATAATAGACGCAACAACAGGTCAAATTTATAATCAATCCAATTAAAATGAGCCCAGTATATTTTTGGATAAATATCCAATAAGTATGCCATACAACAATAAATTTACGATGTAAGTGAGATAAACCCCAGAGATATCTTTATTATTTGCCTATCAATCATTTTGATAAAACAGAAATTTCTTTATAAATTATTTATAGTTGTAAAAAATTTCCTTAAGTATTTATATCGAGATTAACGATATTTCTTTCAAATGTCACTAGTTTTAAGACGCTTAGAAAATGTGTACCGTAAATCCGTATATATATATATAATCCATACACTATATATTGAAAATCATAACCTTTAGGTTATATTTGATTTAAATATGTGATATGAATTTGAATTATATATACGTTTTGATGTTTGAGACTAAAAATAATATTTTTTACTTTTTTGCAATATAACGAAATCAGCCACATAACATAATTTGAATAAAAATTTCTAATTTTTTTTGTAGCTTTTTTTAGATTTTCTAACACAAAAATTCAATAAAACAAAAAATAAGATAAATTTAAATATTTTTTTGTTGCAAAGATAAATTACTTACATTATCTAAGAAAATAATTATATATCTTTGTACAAAAAAACTAAAAATTAAAATCAACCATGACAATTATCATATACGATATGCATGTATATAGTTATATACATAAAAGCATAGCAACAAAATATTATGCACAACAAAGTGAAATTTCGCATAAATTTTTTTCGAGTTAAATTGTTTTAATGACAAGCCGCATATCTTTTATAACTCGCATAATGTTAAGTGAATATAACACATTTCATTCAAGTTTTCGCTATATACACGAGGCGTGAAAATATGTTAAAACTGCATAAATTTGTCGGGAAAAAGGAAATAACGCGTTAGAATAAACACACGTACACCAAAAGTAATTAATTAAAGCTCTGTATAAAAACTCATAAAGTTTAATAGTCTCCGCCTCTCTTTTCGCGCATGCAATTTTTAATTCTAACATTTAATTAATATATGTACCGTGGGTTCATTCGAAAACTTACATAATTTTTTTTAAACTATCTGCTTAATATAAAAAGCGTATTGAATTATTTTGAGAAACCAGCGTTGTGCATTTTTTAATGAGTTTTCGGTTTAGGGATCTAATAAAAGTTAAGGCTAATTTTCCAATTGCAGCACAGGTCATTTGTTTGGGACCTATGATTTCTTAACTTTTTTAATTCAAATTACTGATTTTATAATAGTTTATCTTTATCGAAAACAATCGATTCTGTTCAGTTACCAAAACTATCGGTGCATTTTATGTTATTAAACAAAATTCAGTTTCACTTAAAAGATGTTGCCTTATCTTTTATTGCTTGATTGGCTCTTCGATATTTGAACTTTATGTAGAACGCCATGAATAGTATCAAAATAAAACACTGCTAACAAATTGTCACGGAATTAGTTGCTATAGCAAAACAAAATGTTGATTTTTAATTTCGACACGAACGTTGGCAAAAGCCGGCAGTGGGCGCCGAAGAAATAGGGGAGACTCGCGCCTGAAATTATTTTTCAACAAATTAAATAATTTCCATACTAAAAACAGTAAAGATAAATATATATTATATTTTTCAACGGATTTTCTAAAAATCACCCAATCGACTGAAGAGTGTTGTCACCTTAGAACTGAAAAAGTCTGGGCTGCGATGTTCTAACGTCACCATTTTTCGATATTTTATCGAAGTCTACGTCTCTTTCGGCTAGAATTAATTTGACTTTTGTTTCGTTTATCAATTATTTCGTCTCTATCGCTATCACAACCTATACTAGAATATATTTGAACAATATCTGTTTCATTTATTTTCATTCTAGAATCGACAATAAATTATTTGGTGACAGAAACGCAGTAGAAACATCACGGTGTTGCAATCTAGTAGGCTGGTAAATGATATAAAAATTGAAACAGAGACAAATTTTACACAAACAATTCTACACAAACGAGAAATAAACTTCGATAAATTTTAAAAAAATGGTGATGTAACCCAGCCCAGAATTATTGTGAATTTTTCGGTTAACTTAGCAATCGTTAAGAAGCTGTCAGTTTGTATGTCAGATAAACTAAATGATTTTTGTTTACTATTAGGAGGAACATTTCGACCAAATTTAAAATTAAAGATTTTATAAATAGGAAAATATATTTAGTTAACAAGAAAAGTGTATCAGATCTATTTTCAAACTTACAATTCACAATAATTTAGAATTGGTTCTGTGTCTCTCTAAGCAGTAAGATAATTGGTGTAAAATTTAAAATGATTACGATAAATAAATGTCAAAACTTAACATACTCTTATGATTTATGTAGATTCATAAGTGGATTTCAAAGGCCTCTAACTACCGTTCCCATTTAAATTTCAACATTAATTTTATAGATGTGAGTTTTATTCTAAATAGCTTCTATTCACAAACAATAGTTCAAGTTGTTATGGGTTGTGGTATGGCATTTGAAAAATTTATAAAATAAATTATCTTACCATTTTGAAATTCTATTTTTTAAGCATCGTTTTTACCCAAGATAAAACTAGTGATGTCAAATGAACAAGATAACATTAAACGTCAAAACGTAATTTTAATTATTTTATATCCTTAACCCTAGAAAGGTATCGCTATTTGTTTACCTAATCTGGTAACGCGGGGTGAAAAACACCCCCATTTTCAAGAGCCCGTATCTCGGCCCTAGTATGACTTTGAGGATTCCAAGTGGGCTCATTTTTTCACCTCTTAATATAGAATCGCGTGAACTAAGTAGTTTTGGCTAAACGTTTGAAGAGTCCTAGAAAATTGACCAAGAAGGGTAAAAAACGTGAAAAACTAACAAAAATGGCATTATTTCATCACGAGATCTCAATGAGTTTTTGAGTGAATCGAGTATTTCCAACGGGGTTCTAAAAGGAAGATACTATGTTTTAAGGATATTATAGTGGTTTTGGCCAATTCTCTAAAAAAGGTATTTATTTTGAGAAATGAAAGTGCGCAAATAGCAAGAATTTGGAAAAATCGATTTTTGCTGCACAAATCGTTATAATAATTAAGAATTTCATTCAATTTGGTAAAAAATGTCTTTATTTGGAATGGTAAACTACAATTATTGAGAAAGAATATTAAATTTATCATTGAACATTTTTTATCTTGATTTTTATCTCTCATTCTTGCTGACCACACGCCTGACAGATAACAGCTCTATGGTCTTGGCACATGAAGGCCTGATACTTGGAGCATTTAACTCCATATTTTCGATCGATGGTTCGGGGACAACGAACACATCTTCCCTGTCTTCCTGTTCCACCTATGTCCCGTCGTATTGGCCCTTCATCCAATATCTCTTGAATATAAAATAATGTTTGTTGTGGCAGATTTTTCAACTCTTTCTTCCTCCGGATATGAGGAATTGTGAGATCTTCGACTAAACTTTTCAAAAAATCTCTCCTGTTGAGTGATGGATTTTCAGCATTGAAATTCGCGACACATGTGGTCAAATGTGTCAGTGCCACCGTTTGTCTTGTTGTTAAAATTAACTATCTCTGGTTTATTTGTAGTCTCACACATTTCTTACAATCGATCGAACGTTGATAAAACAAGGACCACTTTATTTTCCTTAGGAGTGTAGGAAACCAAGGTTTTCGTTCGGTCAAAAGCGAATTTTGAACTTCCTGGCTCACCAGCAGTCTTGAAAGACAAAGGTATTTGCGGTTTATTTTTTAGTGTTCCAACCATTGTGAGGTTCTTTTCCAACATTGTATCAAAAATGTCTGTTCACTGTTGAGGAAAACCAGTTGTCGCAGGTTATATTTCTGGAACTTCCATAAATTGGCTCACTCAATTTTCTAACATAATAGGATGGTACTTTTTCTGTTTTGTCCTCCAAAACCATTTTACTGACATATGGAATTGCGTTGACTAAATAGAAAGTTTGAGAGTCATTCAAATTGACACATTTTAGACCATAATTATCTGGTTTTTGACCGTTATAAACCTTAAAGGGCAGCTCCCACGAAAAGATAACACTTGTTCGTCAATGCTTTCCGCGCTGTATAGAATCCTGCATTTTTCAATGAATGAGTCCCAAATTTGTCTTATGGGGGCGAATCTATCCTCAACACGACGAATTGCTTGATTGTTCTTATCATGAAATCTCAGGGATTGTAGAAGGGCTTGAAATCTTTTTAGGGACATGACGGCACGGTATCTTATGCAACCAACTTTTAGATCCCATCGATCGTGAATATTGGTCATATTTGTTTTTTGAAGACCATAAAAATACAATAAACCGACGAAAGCCTTCAATTCAATTACATCGACATGTTTATATGTATTATCCAACTGCCTATTTATTTCTAGCTCCGTATAACGGTCGATTTCTTCATTAGTATGCCGGAAAATTTTCGACAGCATGACTTCGTCAAAATATAAACTCCAACTTTCATAAGGAGAGTTTACCTCTTTCGCAGGTCCAAATGGAGTGGCAAGATTCGTGACTATGTGGCCTCTATTTGACAGCCTTTCACGTGGAATTGTGTACCACTTATGCCCATCTTTACCCACAACAATACTTTTTTGTCGTCCACGATTACTACCACTGCAGCCTTTTCCCCGTCCTCTTCCCCTACTTTCTCTCTTTTCTGTATTACGCAGTGTTTTGAATGGTGGGGCTATATCCGAGCCATCATCATCTGACTCCTCCGACTAAAAATTACAATAAATAACTAAGAAATACATTTTCTCGCACCGAAATTTACCGAAAAATATGATTTACATACCTTAATTTCACTCTCGAGCTCAACTTGTTCGTTGTCTGCCACTTTCCTCTTCCATTAGATTTTCCTCATCACTTAGGTTTTCTACAGGTTCAATGTGATCCTCCTCTTGATTAATCAAATGACCAACCTTCAAAGGTCTTAAATTGTACCGCCTAGCTATATTTCGAATCTTGAAACATTGAAAACTGAAGTGAGGTTATGGTATACACACGCGAGTATATATGGTAATATATATATATATATAGTGGGCTACTATACATTCATTGCTGCCCCAAAAAGTGTAAACAACACGAAAAATATACACAAACGGAAACGCGGAGTGAAAAAACACCCCAGACGCACTTCAAATATTTACTGCTTCAGCTTCCACGTGCTACTGATGTAGCGAGTGTACTCCCTCTACTCTCAGATGATGAAACTGAATTATGGTTACGGTCCTGGGTCGTAAACATAAGCCGTTTGTGTTTGCCGCGATTTAAACTGATCTCGGGTATTTTTTTACCCCGCGTTTCTTTTCTAGGGTTAATAACTCAGAAAATATAATCTCCAGAAGCATAAATTGTTGCATATATACATCGAAGCCATCTAGAATCATACATAGCCGCAAAAATCATATTGAAAAATAGCCGGAGTCGGGAGTTATTTGATATTCAAATCAAGATACGGTAAAATAAAGATATAAAACAAATCAAATGTTTAAAAAGAACATTACAACAGCCAATTATTTCTTTACTTTGTATGGTAAAGACGTATACAATAAAAGTCTTATTAACAATTCATCCGCTAAATTTTATATAATATTATTCTAAGTTCAAAATCACAATATTCTGTAATTATTATTTACGACATGATTTTGAAATCCGATTAAATCTGTGTTAAGCAGAACTTAGTTTCAGTGTATACCCATTTCTCCACCTTTTTGAACCGCTTTCATGGCAAGTAAGAGTTAGCTTATTGTTGCTTGATTGGATATTTAACTGTTCTTCAAGTTTTTTGTTTTGTTTGAGCTGAGTTTTCCTTCAATAACGCTTTCAGTTTTCGCAAGTCTGTTGAGTTGGTGTATGTTCACCATAAGTTTCTTGAACCAAACGAAAATTTTCAGCAGCTTTTTTCTTTTGATTAAAGTAAAAAAGTATGCTTCCTGCAAATGCTGTTTTGTTGGTACGAAGTTTGACATATTTAAACGGGATTAACAATATGTTGTTTACGCGTTCACGAATAATGACAAACTTAATTTGCATGTTGAATATCACCACTTTTAAACACCGTTAGTGTCATTGGAAAAGAATGTTTAGTACTAAAGCAACGCCATCTCTTAGAAAATCTGCCAATT
Source organism: Nephrotoma appendiculata (assembly GCA_947310385.1). Classification (NCBI taxonomy): domain Eukaryota; kingdom Metazoa; phylum Arthropoda; class Insecta; order Diptera; family Tipulidae; genus Nephrotoma; species Nephrotoma appendiculata. The sequence goes on from OX371223.1 coordinate 278,503,408, forward strand.
TTTTTTTCTTTTTGTTTGAATAATTTCCGAAAAGTAAGTGAAAAGTTCAATAACACCTAATATTTATTAAACGTAACATACTAATAAATTTGCTATTGCATCCTTTTCTTAAATTTTAGAAAATTGCGTTCAGCTTTTAATTCTTTAGGCAAAGATAAAAAATTTTGACCTCGATATATAGAATATTCTTGTCTCCAATTGCGGTATAATTTTGTCTTTTTTTATTTATTTATTATTATTATTTTTAAGTATTAATTATCCAATGGATTTAATGTCCTGTTAAGACCAATCAATAATACCCCCATTTTATTCACGCACACATCCACCCCCCAGAAAAATTCACCCCATTTTTAATCCCAGGGTACTTGTGTACACAAAGGTATACAAACTCTCTCTAAAATGAAAACTTCTTTAGTTCTCTTTTTGGTAGCGTGGTTTCATACTGATAAAAAGTTGGTCTACTCATCATGCTGGTGAAAATTTCCTGAAATTTCTGATTTGATGATGTAATTCGCCAAATGGATAAGTTCTTGATTTTTACTATCGGTACAAAGCAAACGTTAAATTTTTGCAGTTTGGTCTTTACAACCTGATGAGTAAACCAATTTTTTATCAGTACGAAACCAAGCTGCCATGAAGAGCCCTAAGGAAGTTCTCATTTTTGTAAGGATTTCTGTATCTTTCGGGAGAGTTAGTGCATTTTTCTAATTTTTGTGGTAGAGATATTGTGAGTTTAGCCTATTTGTTTGTTAAATAACTACCTAGTAGATTTAATTCGTTTTTTGATATTTTGATATCACTCAGCTTTCTCAGAAGTAATGCATAGTTCACAATGTTGAAAGCTTTTCTAATATTGAGAACAATACAGATTACAATTCTCTTTTTATCAATATTGCTGGTTATAAAATGAGTCAACTCAATACACGCTGCAGTGGTATAGGTTGTCTCGTAAAATCAAAATGCTGTCCCGATAACAAATTATTAATTAGTAGATGAAGTCAGAACAGTCAAACAGTTTTGAAATATCTTTGAGCTTGTGTGAAGAATAGATATATGTAGGTCTATTATTTCTCGTGTCCATGCTGTTATCTGATTTTAGTACTGATACAACTTTTCCATATTTCAATTTATTTTGGAATTCGACAGTTGAAAATGTAGGTTTCAATCTCCGTTAATGAGGTTACTGGAAAAATGCTCGAGTAGCCTCTTACAAAAGGATATTGATTTTTAAATCAAGGTTCATAGGATAACAATAAAAGAAAAGTTGGCTATCTAAACATTTATATAACCATCGTTAAAAATGTTGGCAAGGATTTTTGGATCCGTAAATGTAATATTGCTTATTTTTAGGAATATCGGATTACATCGTTTGGATTTGTTGAACAATACCGTTTTTATACAATCCCAAAACTTAGTGAAATAGTTCAGTTTTTTAAATGGGTTAATGGTAATGCTTATGGTCCGAAATCGATACATCTTCAATAGATAAATCATACGCAATACCAAAATGATCGGTGATCAATTGTGCTTGCTGTGGTTTGAAACAACCTTGTAGCATGATTTAAGTTCAGTTTATTAAGGATTAAGAATCCTTGAAACTCAACAAGCATAATAGCTTTTCTTTCATTACGTTTTAAAGGGTCTAAAAAAAGTCACCAATTGTGATAAAATTTTATCCATTTTACTGAAAAGAATTTCAAATTTGTGGCTGGAATTGGGTGACGTTGTGTTATATTGTTCGTAGTTTTACGGCTTGTAAAATTCGGGTTCAGATATGAAACGCTATCAATATTTTCATTAAACATAAACTTATCGATAAAGCGATGTTACCAAGAAGATGGTTTTTTGAAGAAAATTAATTAATTGTGAATTAAAATTTTGGCAATTCACTCTAATCAATGACTAAAAACAATCATATTCTTTAGACCAAAATCACTTTCGACGAAACTCGTTGACTAGGACCGCTCAGATCAATTATTTGTATTTTATCAGCTATGATTCAGATATGAATTGCCTTTTAAACGCCAATTTGATATTTAACCCGTCAGTATAGTGACGATCGGTTAAATTTTAGACCTGGGAGTCAATTCGCGTTCCGTGAAATAATGAAAATGAAAATTTTTTTTCATTCGCAATCTAGTAGCTTGAATTATTCGCGCGTAAATTTGAATTTTTATTGTGTGAAAGCAAAATTTCTTATGGAGAATGCAAACCTACTCGATTGTTAATGAAAAAAAAATTTCATTTTCATTATTTCACGGAAAGCGAATTGACTCCCTGGTCTTTTAGTGTAGCAAAAATTAAGTAAGATGATTTTTTCACTTTGAAAACTATTTTGGGAACAATCAATTATGACTGTGTCCGAATTGTGTGATAAATACTTTTTAGTACTAAACTTGTGAAAATACCGAACGCACCCAAATTATCACAGTCGTTAGGTATAATAATTTTTGACAGTTGCGTGGTAATTTTATTGGAGAAAAATTGTCGTAGGCACTTTTCAACAGGTTATTATGATTAGAAACTGATTAAAGTGAATGATCTGGACTCAAGGATGTAATACTAAACAGCAATACTGTATTTTGATTTATAAAATTAATTTAATACAAATAAATTGTGTTTATTATTTAAATCTTTTTTTTTATTTATAGAGTTATCTTAAATTTATAAATCAAAACAATCATAATTTTTAAACGAAAATTAAATTAAATGGCCGGAATTTTAATGAAAAAAAAAATCATACAATTGCAAAACGATAAAAATTTCACAACAGGAAAAATTTTTCATGTTAGTGTCAAATATTTTTGCTAGAAAATATGTATCACTCAATTCAGACACAGTTTATATAGTTGAATTGATTTTACTACGTTTAGAAAAAAAAAAGTCTTGATCGCTTGTTGAACGTTACATAGCACTCGACCTATTTTTAGTTTTTTTGCTTTATGGCAATGGTGGTCATTGACTAGTGTTTTTGTGATTTGTTTTTTAATAATTTTCGACTATTGAATTGCTTTTAGTTTTGTATTTCGGGTTATCAATAGTTTTATTTGGTTTTAGAGAGAGAATGACGATTGTGCAGCTCATTAATATTTATTATAGCTGAATTCGGGAAAAGATGATGAAGTGGTGAATACTATTTATATCGAGCCGCCACCAGCCAAAATTGGTCAATCTGATGAAGATGAAGGTGAAGTAGGCGGACCCGGTTATATCGGTAATCTTGGAAACAATCACAGAAAAGGGGACTTGTCAATTGATTGTGAACAATTTGAATAGCCCTGACGAGTATGACGTAACAGAATTGGATTTCTTTGATAGTGCTCTCAAAGAAAAAACATTTGCAAAGAAGAGGAAATATCACGCAAACATATTTTAGGTCGAGAACGATGATAATGCTCTCAAACCTAACTTTAGTTGGGATCCAAATTATAAAGATTGTAGTAATCTTGAATCAAGTGAACGGTTTGAGAAGTTTTTGGATGATGAAGTCCTAGAAGATATTTGCAAAGAATCTAATTAATATGTAGTTATTAGAAATAATTTTTCAATTCTTACATTTCATCGATTAGTTTCCAACAGCTAAGCGATAGTATGTGGAAACTGAGGGCGTTAACCGATACACTAAAACAACGGTTTGCCAAACATTTTTTCCGGAACAAGATTTATCTTACGACGAATCAATGATATAGTATTTTGGCCGTCACGGGTGTCAACAATTTATTAGAGAAAAGTCACTTCGCTTTGGCTATAAAATGTTGTGTCTGAAAATATACCGTCTGGATATTTGGTCAATTTTGAAATATACCAAGGCCACAACCCAAGATTGAATTCGGAATTAGTCCAGCAATATGAACTGATATTGTTCCTTTATTTGATATGATAGAAGAATTTGATGAATCTATCAAAAAGTTGGAATTCTGTTTCGTTTTTGATTATTTGTTTACATGGGGGACTATTCGTGAAAATTTTATTCCAAAATTTTTTGAATTAGTAAAAACGGATTTGAAGACCAAGAAACTGGATAAATAATTCTGTTGGTGCAATATATTAAAATTTGTATGGTAAATTATCAATTACAAACGATACTCGATATTCGAGAGCAGTACATCAAAAAATCCTGGTTCAACGTTCATGTGCTATCAAAAAATACAATTTTAGCATGAGCGGTACAAATCGCATGGACCAAAATGCAAGTGCTTTTAGAATAGGTGCTTGAGGTAGCAAATGGTGGTATTCCATTCTTATATGGTTAGTGGACGTTTCAATTCAGAATGCATGGTAGTTAGACTTTATCTTGTGAAAGTTCCAGAACACAAAAAATAGTAACCTTAATAAATAGTTCAAGCCATAAAAATAGACTTCATGTCTTACATTTCAGTAATTACCAAGCCTTTATTTAAGAATAGATCATGGTTGGTTTCATCATGGTTTCATGATTTTGAAAAAGGCTATGAAATTTCGTATTTCTTTTTTCAGCACTAATTCGCATGGTTTAACAGATGGCAAAATTACTGCATCGGTACTGATTAATTTCATAAATATTGTTCATGCGGCCACTTAAATATAAAAAAGTGTCGCTGTGGTTTTTACCTAAATCAAACGAATTATTTCATATGTTCGATCATAAGCTTCGTTTGTTTGAATTTCAATCCTTTCGATTTAGAGAAATCTCTTTGAATTGGTTTTAGTTTTACCTCATTACCGAATTATTTTTTTTTTTGGTTAACATAGCGAATTCGAACAATGTTTTCTTTCGAATTGAATGTGATGTTTCATATGGTGCTAATATTTGTAGTGGAACGAGTTTTCATGGTTTGATGCTCGCTTCATACTATATGGAGTGAGAAAAGTATATTTATGTTTGTTAAATTATTCGGTGGTCATTCTCAGAGATTTATTCCAGGTGTATTTTTGCACAAACAAAATTATACTTTAACTGGTTGTGGTAGTGCTTGTTATACAATAAATCCAGTTACTTAGGTTTATGGTGGTGAGAGCATGATAAAAAAATTAAATTTCGCCAACAATATCAACAAATATTTAGTTGTTAAAATTGTCATTAAAGTGAAGTGAAATAGAAATAATTTAACCGTGTTCCTGATTTTAGGCAGTTTTGTGCACGGAACTTTAGTGCTTCCGAAAAATTTGTTATGTGAGAGGCGTGGCAGACAAGCTAATATCATACTGTGGCTGACAATTTAATGAAACTGTTGGGTTCAATTAATGAAAAACTATAATTGAAATTCAACATTTAGATTTTAATATAAATTTTTAATTTTTAATTTTAACTTATATTTTATAATATTTATTTTGCGGTTTTTGACCTGACCAAGGAGTGTTACCGCAGCTAATTACAATTAAAAAATGGTCTTGTCTTTTAAAAGGTGATTCGATAGATCATAAAAGTGATTTTAGTGTTGTAATAAGAAGAAATTATTTTAAAGAAGAAAGACAGAGCCACTAGAAAACCGATAATCGAAATTGCAAGGACAACTTTTAATGAGATAATCATTGTACCAGTAAAATGTGGCTAGGCGAGAATTTTTTAAGGATTTGAAAAAATATTCATAATTTAACCTTAAAACCGCGTTTGGTGCATTCAATGCCCCAATCGATTTTTGAATGAAATTTAATTGTTTTTTACAGTGGATTTGTATTGAAACAACATAACTATGAAAGTCATACATCGTTTCTTTAGCGTTTCGGAAATAATACATTTTCTCTTGATTGTTGTAGTATTTAGTAAACACTTGCAAACGAAATTTCTAGCATAACCGTGTTATGGGGCATACAGTGCCCCTTATTTTTCCCCATATATTTTGCACTATTTTTTCTCAAAACTGTACTAAACCAAAAAATAAATTGTTTTTTCCCATCGTTTATAACGGAATTCGATATTCATATATAAATACTTATACGTTATTCAGTATTTAGTTTCGTAGTTTATTTTATACGGTAGTTTACATCGTTTGTTTCGTAAGTAAATCACACGAGTCGTGCCGTAAAATGGAAAACCAAAACAGTATCAATAAGATTACAAAATTATTGAACCTGCAAATTAGAAGAGAACTTTCTGCAGAGGAAGAAGAACAACTAACCAATTTATTGGCCGTTAACGAAAACGTTTGTAACGTCCGAGAGAATATCAGTGACACTGCAGTAAGCGATAGTGATTCTGATAGTAACGATAAAGATTTTGGCCAAGCAAATGGTGATTCGGATATGGATGATCCAGCAACGGTAGGACATACCCTTAGATACCCACGAATACTGGATTTAGCCGAAGGTTTACAAGAGGCAGCGGGCAATGAGGAGGATGTAGTGGTAGCGGATAATAATTTGACATCGGCTCAGATGTTTGGACCAATAAAAAGGTATGTGGCACAAAACAAAAATAATCCTCATGTGTGGTGTGCATTATCGAGTGAATTTAAAGAGCAGCATACTGCTGCAGCAGAACAAAAACGTAAGCAAAACACCCTTCCAATTGTAAAGCAAACGTTCGATTCAAAAGCTAATACGTTTAAATGTTTACTAACACCAAATATTATTTCGAACGTGGTGATTGAAACAAATCGCAAGGCAAGGCGGTTCTACCAATCATGTACCACTCCAAATGCAAGAAAGTGGCATGACACAAATGAGCGTGAGGTAGATGCTTACATTGCTGTTCTTCTTTATACCGGTTCTGAAAAATCATCGACGGTACCAGCAAAAGACTTATTTCATAAAACAAATATGTCCTTCTATCGTGCTGTAATGTCGTTACAACGATTTGAACTGCTGACTCGTTTTCTTAGACTTGATGACTCACACACTAGACCCATGACGAAAGACGAATAATTACTTGAATTCCGGTACGTATGGAAATTGTTCTTAGATAACTTGCAGGTATTGTATAAACCATCTCTAGAACTAACTATTGATGAACAACTAGTTGCTACTAGAGGCCGCTGCTCCCTTCGCTAATATATCCCGAGTAAACCAGGCAAATATGGATTAAATTTTTTTTGGCTGGTTGACGCGCGTACGAACTATCCATTAACTGGTGAAATTTATGTTGGAACGCAACCGTCTCAGAATCGAACTAGACACATAGCAACTGACCTGGTCGTGCGTTTGTCGGATAATTATTTGAATGGCGGATATAATACAACAATGGACAATTTTTCCAGCAGCACTCAGGTAGCCGACGAACTTGTTAAAAAAATACTACTTTAGTGGGAACAGTTAGATCAAACAAACCGGAACTGCCCCATGGTGCAGATGTAGCAAAAAAGTGATGCCCGTTTAGCTCAATATTTTGCTTTTCATGTCCAACTTGCCTTGTTAGCTATACAAGTAACGCAAAAAAGAATGTATTACTGCTATCAACGGCGCATATCACACGAGAGATTGATGAAACCAAACGTAAACCTAAAATAATTCTGGACTATAACAAAAATAAGACGGCGTCGATACATTCGATAAGATGGTGAAATCGTTCATGTCTAAGAGAAAAATAAACCGCTGGCCGATGGTATGGTTTTTTAACGAAATCGATACAGCAGCTTTAGAAGCATATCGTTTATTGACAAATCTGTCGTGGTCTCAGGCTAGATCGAGTTGACGAAAGATTTTCCTTAAGCACTTAGCGGTGGAATTTGCTAATTGCCATATCAAAAAACGTATAGAAGAAATAAAATTGTGTGGTTATACTGTCGGAAATATAAATATTTCTCCAACAAGTCACAAAGGCACGAAGGGAGATACAAAACCAAATGCAGTGTGCGATGTTTGATCAAGCTGACCTGTTCAAAACATTATAATCGGGTTTGCCAAAAATGGTATACCACACAAATGCAGAGGCAGTAGCCATCGACGAGGAAGTAGAAGAACTGTTAGGTATGGTGCCATCAACGTCATCTGATTTACCTCCGACCAAACGCCAAAGAACACATTCTCCAGTTTTATTATTTTTGTAACTTATTAAATTAGATCGTAATTATTATAATTTTTTTAATTTTTATTTTAAATAGTTTTTTGTATTCTTTAATTAATATAATTACAATGAATTTACACATTTGAATGAGTTCCTAATACAAATAGTATGAAATACATGTAGGGGTACTGAATGCCTCCAAACACGGTCATATGTTTTTTTGTATGTGCACGGATCTAAGGTTAAGGAAATAAGGTTTCATTTGAATGATGTTCCAATTATTTGTGGACTTCTTTCATGTCATGAGATTATTTGAAATAATATTTCTCAAGTAAAATAAGAATCGGCACCTTCTAATTTTGTAAAGCGAACAAAAAACATATTAGAAATTTCAATTCTAATTATATTTAATTATTTTTTAAATTTTTTTTTTTGGAGAAATTATAAAATTTTAGCTTAATCCGAATGATAAGTATCTGTTATTAAAGCGGATGATGTGTTTAGCCTTTTTATGAATTTACAAAGCTCTAAAATATTTCCGTGATCTTTAAAAAACTTTTGCTATCGCCTTGGTTATTAAATTAAACGAACTTTAAATTTGAACAAAAGAACAAGAAACAAGAAGTAAAATTAATTAAAAATAATTAATTACTTTTGTAAATTAACTCGTAATAAATGAACAATTAAATTATGGGTGATTTGTATAATTTTAATGATATCTATAGTTAAATCAAGAAGGTTTGAGCTACATAAAAGTATATGAGGCGCAGTTTTACACATGAAAACCAATTGCTAAAATTATTAACTAGCGCTATTATTATCCTTTTGAAAATTTGTGTGCAAAATTATATTCTCCCTCCCAAAGTCATGATATACGACCCGCATTAATCTCTGGAATGCGACTAATGATTATTCTCAAAGACACAATTTATTTGCGCAGTATATACAAAAAATATCGATTAGCACAAATTTACTTCACACAACACGATAATTAATTAAAAAAAAAACTAAATTGCTAAATTACTAAACCAAATTTTTGTGTGCGCAAATTTAATGCAAAAAAATCGAATTATAAAGAAAACCTTCATATATAAATTATACCGTGCGGTAATAAGCAAAGTATAATGACCAAAATAATAATAGTAAATAATCGCGTATTTTCTACATATAAATGACTAAACATTATAGTTTATACCATTTAGCCTCAAAAACCACTATGTATCAATATCAGATACACATACTATATAGCAACAATAAGATTTCGAGTTACAACATCTATAAATATTAAACCGCGCGCGCATAATATTCCATCACTTACAATTTCTTCATACTGTCTATATATTCGTATATGTCTTAAACCAAAATCAATTTTCTAACAAAACAATTATTTTTTATTATACGATAATTGTTATTTTGTATATTGATGAAATTTTTAAACAAAAATATTTTCATCAAATCGATTTTACATAATGTTTGTGTTCTATATACCTATGTATATATAATTTTGCCGACAATTGCGTCTACAATCACAAATTACATATATACATAAAATTGATTTACAATAATTTATGATTAGTTTTGTTTCAAGTCAATTCAAAAACATATAAAATCAACTCTATATATAAAGCAATAAATGCAAATATAAAATATTTGTATTCTACATAGGTATAAACGTAAAACACAAATGACCGCAAGGAAATTAGATCAAAGCCATTTCGCCAATATGATCTATCTCCCGCAATAAATTATACTATACATATAACAGAAGCCACTTAACATAAAAATATGTATATATAAAATCCTTCAACAGTTTTTCAGTCGTCAATCAAAAATAAAGAAATCGACATTTCAATCAAAATCAATGTATTTTTTATATTGGAAGAATGCAGCAAACAGCTTTATGTTTGCCTTACTAAAAAAAAATTGCTAACGTAATAATTACCAAAAAAGCAACAAAACCTTAAATTGTGTACTTTAATGAAAAATTATGATGCCTTTAAACCACAATAAATCTTCTTTATTATAAAATATTTATTACATAAAAAAATTCCATCCATATTTTCTTTTTACTTTGTAGACCCCCGTCTCATAAAGATATAGCACTCAATTTTCCACTCTCACGTTATAAGAAGACGGGAGAAAAATATCGCGATTTTTATAATTTTCTGCATGAATATCGATGATGATGTTATGTGATTGATACGGAAGCAGTGTGGATGAAATAATTATTTTTTTATTACATTAAATTTTTACATGATGTCTTTCAAAAATCATAATATAAATCTTAAGAGTTTTTTTTTATGTTATATGCTAAATATGTGCGCACGATGCCAGTTAAAAATTATGTACGATTTTCAATCAAAAAAGTATAATTTTTTGTTGCTTCAAATCTAGGACAGATGAATGTTTTTAGTTTTAATTTGATTTTTGTGTAATGATAAATTGCTAATAAGTTTTTTTTTTGTTTTTGGAAATTTGCTAAAAGTTAATTTGGATTGATTTGCAGACCACCATATGTTAAAGACTTTTTCGAGTTTTTATTAATTTAATTAATTTTTAGCTGCGTGTCTTGATATTTTATTTCTCGGTCAAAATATATGGGCAAGCTTTTTTATCGTTAGACAACATCTTTACATTTAATTGATGGCTTTAGAGGTTACAAACTTTAATCTCGAGGTCATATACTAAATGTGGCAAGATTTGTCAATTTCTGTAAAAATTGTTATATTGGGAGGATTATAAGTGTGACTATATAGTTTTGGTTCAAGAAATGATGTCTATTATTAGGAAAATTGTCAAAAACGGTTAAGAAATAAGTGGAAAAGACTTGTGTCATATTTTTTAATGGCTAATACATTTGGGCCAAAACCAGCATACACAAATATTTACTAATGATAAGTTTGATATGAAAATATGGATTCCAAAAATGGGATGAATCCGAGGTGCAGGATTGTGTTTCTGCTACTTCAAATGAATGACGGTTATGCCATTGACGTGATAATATTATAACTGTCCAAATGTTATATCAAAATTAACAAATTTCGTGACAAAATAATTTTTACAAACTTTCTATGAAAACAAAATAAATCTAACCTCTACAATATGTTTCTGTCTCAAAATTTCAAAAGTGTTTGTGTAGAGTAGAACATCAACAAAAGGTTGCAATTAGCTTTTAGTCGTAATTCATATGGTATCTAACTTAAAACTCGTTACAAAATCTATAAAATTAAGTTTGTCTAAGGTTTACAACCGAAAGCAAATATTTGCTAATAAAATAGTCAGTAAGGTAGATACTCGATCGGCTAGCAAACAAGCAATTTGCTTGTCGAAATCCTGATTTTTCAATCAATTATACCAGTTACAGTAAAGTTTACGGTTTCAAAAACTAAACAGCAAATTTTTGTGTTGTACTGTGCAATCGCAAAAAAAAACAAAAAGCTTATTGAAAATATAATTTGAAAATTAAATTTCCTTAAAATTGATTGAGTATCACGATTTCGGCTAGCAAACTGCTTTCTTCCTAACATCGAGTATCTACCCCAGTAGGTCCTTCCTTTCTTAGTGGAAAGTGAATAATTTCAACGAACGTAGCACGAAATCCCGGTTTTCAAATCCAGGTTTTCAAAATCCCGGTAAATAGTCAGTAAGGTATATAAAATAGTCAGTAAGATAGATACTCGATCGGCTAGCAAACAAGCAATTTGGTTGTCGAAATCCTGATTTTTCAATCAATTATACCAGTTACAGTAAAGTTTACGGTTTCAAAAGCTAAACAGCAAATTTTTGTGTTGTACTGTGCAATCGCAAAAAAAAAACAAAAAGCTTATTGAAAATATAATTTGAAAATTAAATTTCCTTAAAATTGATTGAGTATCACGATTTCGGCTAGCAAACTGCTTGCTTCCAATAAACATCGAGTATCTACCCCAGTAGGTCTTTCCTTTCTTAGTGGAAAGTGAATAATTTCAACGGGTGTAGCACGAAATCCCGGGTTTCTTTTCTTCTACTTCTAAAGTCTTGATTTTGAAAAAAATATTTTTTATTAATACGGTCCGACCCGAAAATTTAGTAGAAAAAACCAAGATTGCGAATCAGAGGCGGGATTCGGTGCTATTTTATCTGAGTCGGAGTCGAAAAAAAACTGAACTCCCATTTTTTTTGTCAAATTTCAACAACAGTGCTATATATTGACCTCCGCTCTAGAATTAGTCGAATTCCTAGTTTTTGGTGGTTTTCGAAAATTGAAATTGCATTTGTTGAAAAATAAAAAACGACTATAACAAATCTAACCCGTACACAGTAAAAAAGTAAAGGATCGGATTATATAACTCGGCGGCACTCTTGACGCTTCGCTCCCTAGTTAGAAAAAAAAAATTCAGTTTAGAAATAAATAATAAATAACATACAAAAATTTAAATTATTGGGGCCAATTCTGACAATGTGAAATTTTATGTTATTTTTTTATTTTATTAATATTTTTTAAAATGGAAAATAAAATTATTATTTTTTTCATATTCCCTTTGGCTTATTTTATTTCGTTTCTTAAAATAAAATGTTATAGTACAATTTTTTTAGTGCAACTCAAAAACTGCGTGTGCATTGACCCCTCTAGTACAATTTGTGTTCTTGTTTGTTTTGACAACTCCAAAAAACCTAGCTAACAAGATGGCTGAATTGAAGGGAAAGTATAATTGAAAATTATTATAAATTACGTAATATTTGTGGTTATTAGTAGCAACTAGTACAAATAAATTATACTAGTTGCTTACTTACATATTTATACTTTGGTCTGTTGTAGGAAAGTGCCAACCAATAACCACAAAACAGCAGTACGAGCTCTATGTTCAATTCATTGAACAAAATCGATAAATGACAAATAAAACAGATTCAGATGAAAGAATCTAACATTTATGGGATCGGCTTACAAATATGCTAAATTCGTTAGCCGGTCAACAGCGACCTAAACAGGGTTGGGAAAAGGTAAAGTATATTTAAATTACATATATGATAAGTATATGTGTGTACGAAATAATTTTGAATAGGTAGATTGATTAAAATATTACCTAACTTTGGATTTTAGATATTTGAAAATTGGCGTAACCAAATACGGTTCAAAAGAAGAAAAGTAATCGTTGAAATCAACACAACGAGTGGGGGACCAGAATACACCGAACGATTAAAACCAATATAGGAAAGGGCCGTAAGTGCATGGGGGGCAGTGGTTTTGGAAGGTGTGTCATCTCCGCAATATGTGAAAAACACGCACACTAGGAAGCGTAGAAATATTTCAGAAGGTTTGTATAAATTTATATACGAGGATGTAAATATTTATATACATACATATTTATAACGCCGATTTAATATTATTTTAGGCGACGAAATGTTAAAAAAATTATTAAAGCTAGAGGAAGAAAAGTCGAGTAAAATAGCTGAAGGCGTACATGATATAGCCGACAGCATCAACAATTTAGACGAGGCAATATACGCTGCCTTAGCTAACTTGAAATAATATGGCAGCCATTTATAGCCCCAATAATTCCTTGCAAATTGAATTTTTGAAATCCATTTCGGCTTGGGGTAAATTATTTTGCGGAAACTTAATAAATTCATCCATAAGGTAGTCGACGATTAGTTTCGTGACTTCTCTTACCGCCCGAGATACACTTGGTTGAGGAAAATAAATAGCTTGGCAGCTTCCAACCGATATCTGATAAGAGCCATGTCCGTCAAAATGAAGCGCACATAAAAATCTGAGTTTAAATGGGATGTCTGTCTGATGTTTTTATTTCCAATTTTTCAATTATAAATTGCACACATAATTTTAACAATCTAAATAGTTTTTTAAGTTAAGCGCCGGGTAATTCATAGGGATTACTCACACCTCGAAGGTGTTTCAATTCAAGAGCGTGGTTCTCCCAGAAAAAAAGTTAATTATTTGCTTAATTAATTACATATCTTCTTCTTGTCTCTTCACAAAATAGCAACATTCCATAAAGATAATTGGGCATTTTATGTTTAGTTTTAATGTTCAAACGGAATAAAGAAAAAAATTTAAATGAGATTTTTTAACAAAATAAATATTTTTTATTTATTTTCCATACACAAAATGTGATAAAATGGTCAATTTTGATAATTTTATTTTTGACAGATATAACATAAAAAATAAAATAACATACATTTTTTGTTGCTCATCAGAATCGCAATTCAATATTTAATTACTTAAAATAACATAAAATTATAAAATGTGTATCCGAGAATCGGCCCCATTGTTTCACTCTTACGCCATGTCTCGGTCGTTGGTTTTCGAAAAGGTTAGGTACCAAATCCATGTTTTCAAAATCTTAGTTTTAATACACAGTTTTATTAATTTCACCGGGCCTAATAAGATTTTGTACAAAAAAATTGAGATATCTTGCTCAAAATTTCACTAGAAAATATAAGGTATTCTTAAAAATGTTTAGATTGTAGGGGCTAATGGCTTCAGAAACTCTCGCACAGTTGACTAGTAGGGAATGGGTACGAACGGCCGAATTTCAAAGGACCGAATGTGATCGAAGGGTCTAATGTAGCCGAAGTGCCGAATGTGTCAAACGGAGTAGGGTCATTTGAATGTTTACGAAAACATCGAAGCAAAATTATGGAATGAAAAAATATCGAAAAATTATTGATCTAAAATAAGAATATCGAACAAACTATAGTCGAAAGAAAAAACATCGACTTTCATTTAATCAAATTTATGGTCGAATTTCGAGTTTAATATTTTAAAATATTATATTATATTATATTTAAAGCAATATTTTGTTAATGCAACATTTTGAAATGCACTAGTTGTAGAGGCTAACGGCTTCGATAATTCGGACTGCGTGCCACACGTAGGAGCGGATTAAATGTAATCTATTAATGACACCTACTAAAAAGAAAAATAATTGCAGCAAATCCCATTTAGATCCCCCCCAATCAAAACCCATTTAGAACCCACATGTCGTATTTCAACTAAATCGGTTTAAAAATGGCCTAGTTTCATAGCGATGCGATTTCAGAACTTTATCAAAAAATCATTTTAAAAATCTATTTCCATCGCACGTGTAGAATTTCACCAAAATCGGTTTAGAAATGGCCTAGTTCCATCTCTATTGACCGCTTTATCGAAAAATAATTTTACGATCTCATTTCCATCGCACGGATCGAATTTCCACAAAACCTTTTAAGAAATGGCAAAATTCCATCCCTATATCCATTTTCTAGAACTTTGTCGCAAATTCGTTTTTTAATTTCGTCAAAAAATTATTCAAGAGTCCCATTTTTCCATATGTCAATTTTTAAAAATTCAAACCGGTATTTCTTAAAAATCAGGGCTTTTTTATATATAACGAGAATTTTGAAAACCAGGATTTTACATGGATTTTTCCCCAGGAAATACATGGATTTTATATATTAATTTTGTAGGTACTAAATTTTTACCAGAACTAGGAAAGAAAAAAATATTGTTTTAATAATTTAAAAATAAAATCCGTATTCTACAAACACATTATTTGGTTTTTTGTTCCAGAAAATGCGTTCTCATGAAACATAACCTGTTAATTGTATCATTAGCTAGCCGTGACCGAATTTTTGTATTTATATTTCCTGACGCCGAAAACGCTCTTACTGCTTAAACGCTTGTCGGTGAAATTGACAAAAGAAAATTGTACACTCTCTAGAGCTCAGGGCCTCTAACCTTATCCGATTCAAACTGGCTTAACTCCCGGCAAACCTTAGTATTTAGACTAGAGGCATTTTTTCTTTCTTACTGCGGTTGAACCGTTAATTGATGGCCAATAGGGTTTTGTAATAAATCCTTGATCCCATCCGCTGTTGGTCGTTTATATATTTTTTTCCACAGGTTGGGATAGATCATCTTCCAGTTCGAAAATATTGTCATTTCTTTCCAAAATTTGATCATTAATTTGCTAGATGTTTTTAATAAGTTTAAGAATAAATGCTTTTGAAATTTTCCGAAAAATATCAGCAAGTGCATTTTTTTCGGCATCCACTACCTGGTAATTGTTATGAAGATACTGAAGTAAACAAGATAAATCGGTTCGCCTTTCCGTAATTCGGTGTAATATCTTCATTTTAATATCACGAGAGTATAAAATTGAAATTCGTATCGGCAGACAGAAGGCATGCACCTTGCCGGTGAAGTAACTCTATTTCCAATTTTCTGGATCAAAAAACAGCAATAATTTCTGATAGAAGTTTAAATTCATCATCGTAATTAATAAAATCGCTCGAACATGAAAAGTAAACTGTTCCATCGCGTCTTTGAGTCCCATACTATTTTTTTCTTTTCCGAATTCTAAAACGACATATTTTTGAACGATATCGTAGTTTCTCAATGGTGAATTTCGAAAAAGTTTTACAACTGGTCGTTTCTTATGTTCTAAGAGTTAATACCTCTTTACTACTAAATTCTTGTGGATTATTTATTCATCATTCGAAAGCGAAACGCTTAAATTAATTTGGTCATAATTTACTGCATTCAACAACAAGTCCTCATCATCGACATCGGACTCGGGACCGGCTTAAATATTGGTGCTAGAAGATTTATCTTAAAAATATAACACACTTAAAATAGCCGAATGAATTGCTTGTGCAAAACAAAGCTGTTGTTCAGCTTCAATTAGTCTTCCATTTGTCTCATAACTGACGCACCAACTGTAGTTACGCAAACAATGTCGCGTGACAGACAAATACCAAATTTAATTAACTTTTCTTCCAAGATCAGTACACATTTTTCAGCTGACAAACTTCCTGTAATGCGAATTAATCCAATGGCTCCAAAAATGTTGTTAAGTATGGATGTTGATATTTAAATAGCGATGATCTGATATTGATGTCATCGAATGTCAAACTAAAACCACAACATTGCTTTTTCATGTCTGAGAGATTATTTTTAATTACATCGCAAACATTTTGGCCGTAATTTAAAACAATTTTTCGAATTGTATTAGACGATTTTGGAATGTCTCGAAATCCTTTCGATGCAAGTAGCGATCTTAAATCAAGATGTATAAACTTTGATTACTTTAATACAACTGAATAATAAACGAAAGTTGTGCCGGGTCTGCAGATATAGTACGCTTCACTTAAATGTTCTTCTATTAGAAGCGGTTTTTATAATAATCCCGAAAATTTGTTCAGGAATACCTTGAAGACCTCCGAGTATTACATTCCCATTTAAGTGAATAAATCCAATAAATGCGAATATAAAACGCAATGATAGTAACTCATTTAATGAGTTATTAAAATTAGAATGATCACTGGAAGCATTTAACGTTTAAATTATTAAAAGTTTAAGAATAGTATGGAAGTTTAAAATTAAAAATTTCTAACATAACAAATAACTAAAAAAAGGAATGGCCCGGTTATAATTGAAAATCGCAAGCCTTAATAATTGTTCGTGCTAAGGCCAACCGGAAGTATCAATTTAAGAAAATAAAAATACAATTATTAAAACTTAGTTTTAACTTGAACTATTTCAAAAATAATCGAAAATCACAAATATTCAAGTATCACGGGCTTACCTGTTTTAAGTCCAATCGTGTTGGGGTGGTTACTGATTGTGGTCATAACAGCTAAATTATGAACATCATTATTGTACTACATAGGTAAATTATATTGGCTGACGAGTAAAAAACTGTAAGCTTTCTTACGATATTTTCTGAATGAGCACACACAGCCACAATACCGTCTAGCTTGGCGCAAAATTAGTCTAATTAAAATCAACCGAACATTGTTGTACACAAAATATGTTCCTAATTTTACTAATATTTCGCCAGACCACAGTGAGTTTAACTGAATTTCATTAAAGTGGTAGTGAGACTAGATTCTTGGGCTGAATAAGGAAAACAATTCTTAGCACGGATGCAGTCAATTACGCTTTTGGAACGGTTTTGTTGTTATGTGAGAATTTCAAAGCAAGACTGATAGGGTAGGTATTCAATGGTGTGATCGTGGAACAAAATTCAAGCAGGGCGGAATCATGAATTACAACCGGAAAAATTTAAACGGATTTAAAAATACTTTCAAATTTATTAGATTAAAAGTATTCAAATTTACTATGATACATGCAGACTGATGTATAAATGCAATTTCTATAATGTTTTAAGTGCAATGGTTAATCTCCTACAAGTTTTTCGAAATTAATTTTTCTCACCCCAGGTTCGTCGCCGTTTCATTTTATGAGATGGCATTGAAGTCTTTTGTATATTAAAATTGTAAAAATTCCGGAAATATATAATTATTTTGAGGTGCAAGATCATGAAATCCGAACGGTAAAATGAATTGTTAGAAAATATTTCAATGGACAAACACAAAAAAATTCGAAAAATTGTCAAAGTTGTCGTAGATATTTTGTATGAAAACTCAAATAAATGAAAGTTTAACATAAAAATTTAATTCTACACTATTTCATAATCGAGCAGTTTTAAATGGAAATGTTGTATCGGTAAAAAATGATTTTCAAAAACCTTGTAGGAAATTAGCCATTGCTTTTCAAATATTATAGAACTTGCATTTATACATAAGTCTGCATCCATCATGGTAAATTTGAATACTTTTAATCTAATAAGTTTGAAAATATTTTTCGATCCGTTAAAATTTTCCGGTCGTATTTCAAGATTCCGCCCCAGATTTTGATTGACTTCAACTCACATCGAACCCTTTAGATCTGCTCTCGGCTTGCTAGAATAGTATTATTGATTCAAAGTTCTATTTTAAAAATCAAATATATTCTAGTGGCGCAATTCTGCCTTTCACTGAATTTGCTTTTACTTACTAAGGTGATCGTGTTTTTAGGAAATAAAATTATCCAAATAAATATTTTCATTAAACTTTCGAAATCTATAAAAATATAGATTCAACTTTTTCCTCAGCGGTTGAGAAGAAAATGTTATTGCGGACCAAATTTTTCGATCCCTGTCCTAAAAATATTTCATGTGGTAGGTATATGATCGACTCAAATAATTTTCGTTTAAAAAAATGTTAAAACTCTCAATAAAAAGATTTCTACTTCACTGCTTTTACGAAGTCAATTATTTCAACCTGAGAACACGAATAATGTAAATTACTAGTTACAAATTTAAAGCACAAGATTTTAAAATTTACTATACAAATTCCGAGTCGGTGACTGCAACTTCGTAATTATCGTCCCAGTAGACAAGCAATTCATAGTTTAGTGAAATAGTTTGAGTCTAAATATTCGCTACTGGATGTTCCCGAGTCAGTGGGACAATGGGTTGCTCGAAGTACCAAGAATATTGCTGCCATTCAAGCATCCGTTGCAAACGAACCAAAACAGTCGAACCCCCACGGGGTTCTCAAGAATTTGGTTAATGCTTAGACCACACTTTGGCGAATTTTGCGAAAGGTACTTTTCTTGCACCCTTATAAGAACAAGTTAACACCAGAACTAAAGCCACTATCGGATTGGTCTTTAGAAACGTTGGAAGAAGATGACGAAACGGCTTCGTCAACAATCAGAATATGTGTTATTGGTCAGATGAAAACCGTCATCTACTTCAAAAAACAGCACTTCATCCACAAAAAATAACTGTTTTTGTGGTTTTCATGCTAGTG
The DNA here is from genome assembly GCA_947310385.1 of Nephrotoma appendiculata. Classification (NCBI taxonomy): domain Eukaryota; kingdom Metazoa; phylum Arthropoda; class Insecta; order Diptera; family Tipulidae; genus Nephrotoma; species Nephrotoma appendiculata. Next base: position 278,522,948 of record OX371223.1, read on the forward strand.
GGGTCATTTGACCATTTTGTTTCGTTGAAGAAAATGACCGTCAAGTTATTGTCCATGGAGATCGCTACAGAAACATGTTGCAACGTTATTTCTTTGGTCAATTGCATGAGCTAGACATACATTAATGATTTGTGGTTTGAACAAGCAGTGGGTCTAATAATCAACTTATTGAAATCTAAATTCGATGAACGTGTTATATCCAGAAATGGTCAAGTCGATTATATCGTGTGCACCTATATCGTGTGATTTAATGATATACTTTTTTATGGGGCTACGTTAAATTATTCGTCCATGCCTAAATTGGGTTCCACGAATCGACACCAGCAAACGTGTCCGTTTGGACATATAAACGATGTCGAATTCTAATAATAAAATTTTTGAGATATATCAAATGGTTTGCGTTTTATTTAAAAAAAAAGTTGTTTACTTCTTATTTGGAAAACTCTTTAGTTACATAGCTAGCCTCCTCTTCAGAGTATAGACAACAAAATTAATTTCAAATATTACCGATATCGGTTATTATCTGTTATAAAGTATAAATGTGGAAATATAGGCTTTCCAAAATCTTCAGTTGTTCATCGTTTATTGGAAGTGTATAACCAAAGGCCTATTTAGCCTTTTAAAGAGTTCCGTCAAAACAGACTTGAAGTACTTTATCTACATACTTCAATATTTTACGTTTGAAGTGGGAACAAAACCGTAAGTAAGTTTTTTTTCCCAAATTATTCCAACAAAAATATGAAAAAGATGAAATGAGGGTTTACATATTTTTGATCTGGTTTAAGTGATTCGAGCTGATGTGGTTTATTTGGTTGTCGTTCAAAATAATATTACACCAACAGTCTTACTTCAGTGCGAAAGTGAATATTTTGAATCGGAAGCTTTTGAGATGTATGTGCAGATTAATACCAACCCGAGCTGTTTTTAGCTGCAAGATATTTAAACTTGCCTCGTGCCAAGAATAATAAATGCAAGTAACATTTTAAAATCTAGAATATGATAGACCAATGGATTGGATATAAATAATGGCACAACTTACAAATTAAAATAAATTTATGAAATATGAGTATAATATATTTATTCTTAATCCTCTATTAATAATAATTTGCGAAGCAGAGTTTATAAAAGATAATATCAAGTTCAATTTACATAATCCAGGTATACGTTTTATATCATGTCAGCTAAAATTAATGATTTTACGTATAACTCGACCTCTTAAAACTTAATCTAATTCATTTCCCATTCTCAACATTCTTCCTACTCTAGAATTGAAATCTACTTCTTAAATGCTTGGCGAACGTTGTTCAGGTTTGGTTCAAAATTGGACTATAACTACTTTTTACTTCGCCACTCATCTTATCAATAAATTTCGACAGCTCGCAACCAAAATATAATGGCATGCGAAGCAAATTTGTTTGAGTGAGCAAACGTCTGTCAAATGTACATGTAATACGCGCACAATCAAAATATCGTAATCGCAATTAAGTTGATTTTTTGATTTTGAGATGTGTTAAAATGATTTTTCGACGTTGATAGCAAATTGACAGCAACCGAAAATATGATGGTAAAAAAATATATAAATTTAAAAACGTTTACCTTCATCAATGAAATGATAAATTCCGGAAACTTTGCCTTCGTTAAATTTTTATTTTTTAAATGCATCATAATCGTATAAAATTTAAATTATAAAATATTTGTATAGTAGTCTTAATGCAATATACGCTATGTAGGGTACAGGTAAACCACACAACATTGCAATATTAAATAATACAAGAATAACTTAATCTATATAACACAGACAAACCAACTAATCTAACGATATAATAATACCAAACACAACAACAGCAACATAAAACAACACTACTTATGTTATAAAATACTTCAGATTAATAATACACATTTTGTGTTGTTTATTTCTTAAAGGAGAAAGTTTTTAGCTCTAGGCAAATTCAATAATAACTCAACTCTACTGGATGTTAGCCAAGACAAAAAAAAAAAATTAAAAATAATATTTAATAAAATTATTATGATTATTACAAAGTAACAATTCTCGCCAAAAAAAAATATGTTATCTTAAAATTATTAAGAAATTAATTTAAATTTTTTTTATGGTGTTGTTTCCTCCCGAATAAATTATATAACTGCGCTGTACCAAGATAAATCGCTTATATACTAAAAGAGGACCAAAAATATTTCTAACATATTCATAATTTTTATTACGTGTATGCATCTTGTATATGCCTTATAAATTAATAATTAAATTTAAATTAAGAAATTTTTGACAATACAAAAAAATTCATTCATATTTAATGATTTAATCATGGGTTACCTCAACCGTTAACTATATACGTATATATATTTAATGAATATGCGCATGCGTATATAGTTAAGTGGAAAATGTATAAAATTGTTTTTTTTCTTATGCTTGAAAATTCGTTCGTTGGTCTTTATAATTTTATGTATATGTATCACAATTTTTATTATCATCATGATTGCAAGAAGTATCGTCAGCATGATGAGGATGATTATCATAAAGCAATTCATTTAAATATATAACATAAAATATTGTATATATTAAATTTGTGGTCGAGAAATTATGTGGGAAACATAATATTTTGTGTTGTATAGTCCGAGAAACAGAAGGTTTTCGTTTAATGCAGTACCGCTTCCTTGTCTGCTCTGTAAATAGCTCCGTTTTAAAAAATTTTGTTAAGCATAAATTAAATAAAATGATAATTTTTTAATATTACGCAATTTTCTAGACTGAGGTTTCAATTTATCGGTCTTAGAACAATAATTAAAGGAAAATGATTTCTTTAAAATCAATACAACTTAAACAGAATTGGATCTTTTAAACCGATCAAATATTTATACCAAAACTGGTTATATTGTTATTGGTTGTTATCATAAACCATCCAAATATATTATATACCCACAGATATTTTCTTCGGAAAACAATTCATCCAAAAAGAATTTAGCCAAAAAATTTTCTGAAAACGTTTTATACAAAATTTAATTTAACTTGCTGGAATGATTCGTACCAATGCATAAAAGTGATTTGAATCACGAACATTAAAATTCGCCCAAAAATCGTTTAACTACTTTGCTTTAGCGATTCGCACTAATTTGTATGAATAGTCTTTTGTATGAACTGATTAGTCAGAAATATATAGATTAAGAAATTATGCTTGCCCAAAAGCCATGTCTTTTTGAAACCTGACACATTAATTTTAAATGACTTCACAGCAGTGTACGATCGACAGTAAGCATTTGGAAAATAGATGTTTTGTCAAATTTAATATAAATCGGCAACATTTTATTTTTTTAATTAGACGAAAAGTCGTTCAATGTGATTCGCGTGAGATTTGCAATAAATTGTCCTACAAAATGAAAATATCATGAATTTTTAAGACAAATGGTGGTTAGTATAATATATATGTGATTATAGTTTTGTACTCTCGCTTCAAACCTAAATATTGTACTAGGATTAACTAAAAGATATCACTAAGAAAGATTGTATCTTAAGAATAAATATTTTGATCTTAACTTTAAAGGATTTATGTCTATGGATTTTCCGCAAAACTTTTATGGATTTTAGGATTTAAGCATATATAGCTTATGATTTTGGTGTTCTGCTTCGGAACGGAAACACCAAAAAAAAAAAATTAAAGCACCATATTTCCGACTAATTTTTGGATACTGAAATAGGAAATGATATTTCGGCTTCAGCTTTTCGTTAAATAGCTATACATAAAGAGTATTTTCAAAAACTATAATATTATAAAGACTTTCCGTACCATATAACTTGCAAAATAAAATTCTAGGGACAATTTTTTTATTCTGATAAGTTTTAAGTATAATCATGACAAGTATAAACTCTGGTGTTTTGTGTGCTGTGAAAACTTGTACAGCATCTCGTAGAATAAATCCCGAACGAACATTTTTTGTTTTTCCTTCGAATAAAGATATGTTTGACGTATGGGTATATAAATGTGGACAGCGCAACGGCGGTTAAAAAAAATTGTGTCCCTAAATATAACTTGAAGTATCCAGATTTAAAAACTGATAATCAAATATCTACTCGTTATGAAAACATTAAAACTTATGCAAGGACTCGACTTCAGCGAATGTTGAGTCGAATATTCCTGTGGATATTTCTGCTGATATTAATTTACCCTGTGATAATTATCTTTCTCAAAACGTGCTACTCAAATTTTTAGTCGTACAGTGGCAGCTGGAGTAAGAACGTAGTCCGATTTTAACAAATTTTCTACAAATGCTAAGCCGTTTGCTTCATCTACTGATAATTTCATTCAGAAAGTCGATATGCTCTTTAATAATGTAAATAGCAAATTGGTTTTTGACCCGAATCCTCAGAAATGTGCTTTAAAAATAGATAATCAAGTTCAGCAAAATCTTCAAAGTATGTTAAGTTATTTTTCTCAAGTAAAAACCATAAACAAATCTACCGTTTATTGTTTGAATGGAATAATATAAACAATATAAGATTGACTTTATTCTAACAGCTCGTTTGTACCAAGATTCGATAGAAAATTTGTTTGGACTTGTTCGTCAACGGGGTGGCAATAGCGCAAATCCATCGCTCTATGAATTCAATCATTCCATAGGAAAAATAATGGCTATACAATTTTTGGAAAATTCTGCTTTTGCAAACTGTGAAACCGATGCTGGCGAAATGTTACCACTGATATTATGACGGATATTTTGTATCATCATACCAATATAGTTTTAAAAGACACTTTTAATGAGCCGCAAGCTCATGAATCTCAATTTAGCAAACAATGAAGATTTGGAAATCTTGATTGAAACAGACGTGGATGATGGACTTGGATGCCAAGATTGAGTTTAATGATTCTTCCAAAAGAAATTTTATCGGTTTCGTTGCAACCAAAAATTTAAGAAAATCAAAATGCGTGTTTTGCAATGAAATTTTGATAAAGAGTAATGATATTTTAGAAGCGAAAAGTGAGCATTTTATAATGTATAAAAATAATACTAGCAATAGTAACTTTGAAGCCCTTCACGCCCCGAGTGATACATTCTTTAATATTTCAAAATTGCACATTGATATTTTCAAAAGTTTGTTTATAATGCAGCCTCATATAAAAAACATCAAGAGAGATGTCTGCGTGGCAAAAACAGTTAAAAACAAGGAGTACTAGCATTCAAAATGGAGTTCAAAGAAATTTATAGCCACAACAAGCCGAGAAAATATAATGACTCCAACACAAAAATGCAAAATAAATCGATCACAATTACTAAACATCGAAAATTGAAAATTTTAAACGCTTAATAGCACAAACAAGAGACTGCAACTGTTAACCTTCTTAGATGGGAGCAGGTGAATCATAACCGAATTAATTTTTATAATGAAATTTTCTTTATCTACTAATGTAATAACAGAAATAAAAAATACATTTTTTAATTATGACTTGTGTAATTCTTAATTTTAAATAGCTGTATTTCATTATTAAATATTCGTATAACATTAGGCTAGTTTTTAATTTAAAGTTTTGTATCTGAAATAAAAAAAAAATTAAGATTTAAATAAAACTGACTCGAATTTCATTGTACTACCGAAAAACAACGCCAACTATGATGAAAAATTTTCTTTCGCTATGATAAATTCATATACAAAACTTCTAAATCAAAAAAATGGCCTCGAATATTTTATTTCCCAATGAAATACAGCTATTGTGAACCGAGTTTGATCATAAACAGGTAGGAAATTTAATTAGTCAGCCGAAACTGAAAGTCTAAAATGCATTCTCAATATTGAGTACTTGATAAGAAAGCAGTGCCTAAAAAAGCTCATTTGGCACAATCGTATTTAACAAGTTAATCTAAAATCCATGTTTGAACTCAATTTTTTCCTGAATATTTGATTTTAATTTAATTCGATTAGGCAAAGGCCGTTTAGTTCCATTCATAGCCACATAAACTAAAATTTCATATCATCAAGTCATCCAATGTTTTTGCTGAATTTTCTAGAGGTAAGGAAATAAGAAAAAATTTTAAATAAGATTAATTTCAACATTATTTGTCCGGGTTCATTAAGTAAAAAAGTTAGCAACCACTTTTTAGAAAGCATAATTAAGAAGAAATTAATTTTTCTAACACATACAGAGGTATTTCTTACTAAAATTTACAAGGAATTTTTTGACAGCAGTAAACATTGTAAGGCTCTTTGCACGCAAAAGCTCAGTTACAAGGCTGATACCAGCTTTTTTTCACTGCTTCCCATTTTGGTAGGTAAAGCTCAAATAAATCAAACATTATATATCATACATGGCAAAATAATCAACACCTTCTATACACCCAGAGATTTAAATGTTTATTAGCTTACATCGCTAAGAATAAGAAACGATATTTCTATCTTGCTATTTTAAATAAAGCATTTAAATAAACCACTGTTTCGAGCGTGTTGAGCTAAGCTCTGTGAGAACGGTTTAACTTATTTCTGTTTGCAAAGTAAAATGAAAAGCTGTGATCTCACGACATAGCTTGCTTTGCTCAAAAAAGCTCAAGTGTGCAATGGCCTTAAGTCTTTTTCAAGTACACGAAATTTTCAAATAGCTTACGATACGAATAGAATTCAGAAATAGGTTAATTTTTAGTAAATTTAAATAAAAAAAAATACTAATTGATATCTCAAGAAATGCTTGCATAACGGCCACTCGTGAAGTTATTTTGTCACACACCAAATCCCATGGTTCAAAGTTTTATTTCAGATCTTGTTATTTCTACAAAAAGTCTCTGTAGCAGTAAAATATTTGAAATAATATATTCTCGTTAGTATGGATTTCGACAAGGTTCTGATACAGATTTGGCCTAAACAGACATTACTGATTTGATCTACCGTAATTTTGACAGGCAAAACTATTTTTAAACTTCGTAAAGCTTCTGTTTCCGATACAGTCCTATGAATCCACAGATTGTCGGCTAGCAAAGTCATATATGCTTCATTTAAGCTAAATATCAGTAAATTTTAGCAAAACATATTTTTATAAATTTTCTCCCTCAACGCGTCTCCGACACTGAGATTTTCCATCACTTCTAGGAGCAAATTGAACTATAGAGTGAGATGATTAATTGATAAGTTCGAGTAAATGGAATGTTGGGATGACCATATTAATTCAATATACATTCATTACGGAAGCCCATTTATTTGCTTGATTAGAAAATTTGCTGATTATGTTTCAGTGCACGTTTTAAAGAAAAATTGTTTCTCATTTATTCATGAACCCGGTTCTCATATGCTTCTTCAATTCTCGATTCAGCAGTTAAAAGCAAACAGAATAAAATGTATATTTTACAAAATATGTGCAGTTAAACAATGTGAGATAAACAACTTTTTTCGTTAAAATCTGAACAAAGACAGTTGGTTGGAAAATACGATGATACAATAGCTGATCGTACTGAAAAAATTAAAAACGCAAAGTTTTTTAATTATTCCTCTCTTTAAGAGAGAAGATTTATAATTATTTCACCCTCTTTCTCTGTAAAGTTTCCGAAATGTTGCTTACATTATATAAAAATAATAATCAAATTTAATACAAAAGTTTTCTAAATTAAACATCACCATTTGAAAAAAAAAAATATTAAATACATAAAACTCTTCTTCCTTAAAAGAACTAACTGGATTTGCCAGGAACAGTTGTACTGCACAATGAATATGATAACCCAGAGTTTTCGAAAAATAGCATTCTAAAAAAAACATCGGTCATAAAGGAGATGAGTGATCTTATAAAATAAATCAAATACTCGAGATTTGTTGAAATTTAAAAACAAAGTTATATGGGTTTCAAATAATTTGTAAATTGTCCCATATCCTTTCAAAACCCTAACCCACAGCTGCATTTAAATACCACTTTTTACAATAATCTGCTTTAACAAGTCGATAGCTAATCGACAACTCAAAATTAAAGATTTTATTAGCAGCATTTCTGACATAAGTAGATGCTATTACTTTCGGAATATTTACAGATTTATCATTCGCTATATTGCCGAAGTCCAAAAAATTGAGTTTTAAAAACAACCCTGTATCTGTGTATGGGGCCATGCAAACTTACTGTCTATAGCAAAGCAACGATGGATTGGCTGATCGAAGATTAACATCATTCTTAAGTTTATTTTAGATTTTTTCGGCTTTTTAGACAAAATATTATTAAGTCATTGAAAAAATAAAGGCCATTTACTCACAACATATCTACCACAAAAAGTAGAAAAAATTCACTCATCCTCATTTTTAACCACAGCATACTTGTATAAAGAAACACAACCCTCACAAAAATGAGAACTTTATTAAGTTTCTTCTTCGCAGTTTGGTTTCGTACTAATAAAAAAAAAAGTCTTCTTAATCATTTTTAAGGTTTTTTCATCAAATGAAGGATCATAGTGATTTTTGCCCTAAATTGGTTTTCCCAAATTTTGAAAAGTTGATCAGAAACAAGTTGTAAAAGTGTATTGCTTTTTCGAAAAAACGATTAAAAATGTAAAGATTGTAAATTAAATTGTTTTGATCATTATTTAAATTTTACAAAAATGGCGAGTTTTGATAAAAAAAATTAAAATTACGGATTGACTAATCGAGATGAAACGACACAAAGCTTTTTCGCGTCGATCAATTTGCTTTGATCTTCTTTAAATCAAATGTATGGTTTTGCTAAATTTCTCGCGAAAAATTCGTCTGGGCTTTGTATAGAGATACTTCTAGCTCCTATTCAGGGTGTTTAGGATAGCCATATTTGTATTGATCTTCCATAAACCTAGTACATATGATTTATAGACAATAATGCAAATTCGATGACCTGAACGCCCTGAATTCCAAATTTGGCCAAAAACAACATGTTTTTCTATTATAAAGGACCTAGAATTTTTTTTATATAAATGCCAATTAGAGACACGGTTTATAGTATTTCCCAGCGAAATTTAGGAAAACCGTGCATTTGAGTTAAAGCAGATTAATTAAAATTTGGCTGTCACAAACACCTTAAACTCAAAATTTGACCAACCCGATTTTATCAAAATAAACGAGTTTTTCTATTAGATGGAGCCTAGTAACATCACAGAGTATGCGTCACTTAGCATGATAATTTATAGGAGTTTCTCGGAAAAAATAGAAAATTTGGAAAAATTGGAATTATAACACTCCAAGGCAAATTTAGTTGGCCTAAACACTTTTAAACAAAAATATGATCGAAAAATCCGTTTTTTTATATTAAATGAGGTCTAGTAATATCCCAGGATTTACGTTATTTAGCATGGGCTTAATAGCAGACTTAGAGGAGATTACCGGAAAAATTTAGAGAATTGTTCGTTAGAAGTATAGCACCCCAGTCAAACTTTGCTGCCTTGACGACACAAAAAGAAATTAAGTATTATATATATTCCACTGATCTATATACATGAATACGAAATCAATGTCAGAAGCCATATAAAACAACAGCAGAAAATGGAAGCACTTTTTTATAGTCATATCGCTCGTTTATATATATAACTCGTGCTTAAAAAACTTATTTCCGGAAGATAATGAAATTTCGAAGTTTTCTGAAATTTTTTTTTTCATTATTATAGTCAATAATATTCAAATGTTTTAAATTATAAATCACATTTTATTCATTTGATTCATGTGGTACGGCTTTTGCATGCAAATTTGATATTTCAAATGCGCATCTGCAAATATTTCGAATAAAAAAAAGAGTTCGTGTCAAACGTCAAAAACTCATAGGAACAGGTTTTTTATTTACACTAATTTAATTTTCAAAATTTCGGAATTCAAGAAAGGACAAAAAATTTGTCTGTCTTTGTCACAAACGTAGAACTATGTTCTACCATATAGTTTGTGTCATGTCGTGATATATGTTGGCTACAATTGTTCAAATAAAAATTTCCTCAATATCATGAAAACTATTAAGTGTGATCTAAAAACTATTACCGCTTAATGGTCTGGTAAAGATAATGTTTGTTACAATCATACAAGAAACGATGCAACAATAATGCCGAGCTTAAAATATATTCCCTTTATAATTTAAAAACTGTGTCAGCAGGAATAATTTTATAAAACGCATGTCTGCACTACTTTTAGCCGTCTAGCAATTTGTTTAACCACCTATTCGCTCGGCAAGTAAACGTTTCAATGCATTTTTATTTTAATTAGCATGTAAATAACTGATACAATTATTAATTATATCCATTAATTTCACACATTACGTATCCACCCTTTAACTTATCGTGTATACATACGATAATTATATATTGCAATCGTTCGTCTGGGGGAATTGCGGTAAGCGCGCGAACACACGCACAATTTTTTTTTTGTATGCATGTACATAAAATACATAAAGTCAGGAACCAATTTCCATTTAATATATTAATCTTTATATAAATACTTTCAAAAACTATATATATAAAAAAAAAAAAAAAAAATTAAATTAAGAAATTTTTATAACATATTTTGTTTCTTTATCATAAATGAAGTTGTCAGATTAAACTGTCCACCTTTAAAATAATAATAATTCTCTCGTATATTATTTTGGTGTGTCTATATTCCGAATCCTTTAATGGAATTATGATTAATGCGCTATAATTCGTATATACACATAAATTTTTGTTCTTCTTATAAATTTTATTATTAATATATTTTATAAGATAAAATATCGTTAAGAAAATATAATTGAACCTGTTCTGTTCGATCTACAACGTTTATGCTCGCGTTTTTTATACATACAAAACGAGAAGAAAAGAAGTGCAACGTTAGAAAGTGCATATTTTGTATATACATACATATCTATATATATAATAAAATACAACAAATGCTTAAAGAAAAGATAGTTTGTCATTACATTACTATATAGTTTATCAACAGAGCAGCAACAACAAAAGCCTAGACAAAAGAAATTCCATTGTAATAAAATACCATTTTTATATGTATTTTTGATTGTCTTATTTTCCAGCTACTTACAAAAATTGTAAAAAATAATAAAACGACTTGATGAATTAATCTTAAATTTACTGTGTTAATTTTGTAGTTTTATATGTTTTTTAAATGAAAACTATTATTTTAATGTTGACCTGATTACTTTTTTTTTCCTATATATTAAATATTTAAAGAAAAAATTAAATTCGATTTTTGTTACAAAAATAAAATTATGATTTGTAATGCTATGTAATTTACTATAAAATTAGATAACTATCGTAGTTTTTTTCGATCGATTGTTAAAATATAATTAAAGTCTTAAATTTAATATTTAACAATGCATATCTTTTATTTAAATGATTTCTGAGTGTATATATCTTATAGGTTTTCTTTTTCGATTTGCGTCGAGATGTATACAGTTTTGTGAATAGTGGAATGCTATTTGTACATGGAGGTGGATTGGGTCACGATTTTTTATACGATTTTGTTTCTTTATTTATTAACGGGAGGTCGAGTTGAACTTGATGTGTACTTGTGCGGGCAAGTGTTAAAGTCATTGTTAAATATAGCCTACATTTTCTAAATATAATCAGTAATCTCAAATCCGCATATGCCATAAATAAAATCGTTTAACTTTCCACCAAACATAAACGATACATAATAAGTAACGAAAACAACAAAAAGAAGATGCACATAAATAAAATCTGATTTTCTGATAATCAAATCATATATAAAGTAAAATTTATATGAGACCCGAGTATATTGAATTATTATGTTTTAATAATAATTTTATTATTTTGGCAACACACAAAATAAAAAACAATCAATATACATGACAAGCTTAATAATAATAATAATAATTATTATTAAACAACAACAAATTACATATAGTTTTTAACGTACATAAATTGTAAGATATCCAAAAGAAAATTTATGCGTGTAAAAAAAATAATTATTTCGCCTCATAAAATCGCACACACAAGAACCAAGAAAATGTTTTTTTTTTGGTTGATTGTCGATAGGACCAAAATAATATTTCGATCGTGGCCTCTCTTCGTAAGTGGTGGAATAAAAACAATAAATCTTTAAGATAACTTATTTTCCTTTTAATCTTTTAACAATAAATTTTGTTAATTTTATTCTTTTTTATTTTATTTAACGTTGTCTTTTGATTAATAAATTATAAATTTTTATTTATTTATTATTTTTTTTGGTCTTGTGGTTGTAACTCTTATTTTGACCAAAAATTTATTTTTTATTACACTTCGAGGGATTTTCAAATTTGTATATACGATATAGCTATATAAAAAAGAAAATTGATTGTAAAGTCAAAATATTTTTAATTGGAGTTTTAAGAAATTTAACGTTGGTTTAATTTTTTTTTAATGCAAAGTTGTTGATGGAATTTTATTTATATATGAACACATTATATCTGGGTATGCGGAGGAAGTAAATAAATGGAGATTTAAAGTAAATGTGTCGTAAAATATTGTATTTACGGGAATTGGCTAATAAAATACCTGGGGTTCATTTAAAAAATGTCCGTATTATTTTGGAAACATGTATGCATTTGAAATTTTAAGTCTCAGCCAAAATATTGGTTGTAAACTGTGAAATGCGATAAATGTTTCAATCCTGAAAACGGAAAATCCGTACCAAAAGAAATTTTTTTTGGTAGGCTTATATAAGTTCGTGCAAAATATCGATCTTTATTCCCAGGGGGTCGATTTTCTCCAAAATTCGACGAACGACGAATGACGTTTTCGTATACGTATAAGGAGTATAGTATACAATTTTATATTAGTGTGTGTAATTTTTCTGTATTTATATTTGTTTGTTTTCTGCGAACGTAAGCATCAAAAATTATGAATCGGTACAAATCGGTTCAGTTTTTTTGTGCTTATGTCCTTTCGTCGTCTCAGTTTTTTGACATCTCACCAAGTATTTGAGTGGTGAGTTAACACGTTCGTGTTAATTACTGCTATAGCGGTCATACAACTTTTTCGTTTTTTAACACGTTTTTATCACATTTTAAGGAATAACTCGAAATATTTTGCAGTTTTCACAATACATTCCTTTCCGCGATGAAATATCATTGCAATTACAAAAGTTATCAAATGTGTTCATGAGTAGCACACACATTTAGAAAGTGTGCCTCAATGTGTTAAGGAAAAAATATTTTAGCTACACATTTCAATTTTTTTTTTCAATGTGATGTCGAATAAATGTTTTGTTTTCACAGAAACACAGAATTAGAAATTATTTTAAAACTAAAATTAAATAAATTTAGTTTTATTTAAAGCATATTTATTTGCATTTACAAATTTTAAATGATAATAGGAAATGATATCTAGAAATGTCATATCCAAAAAATTAAATGGCACACATTCGTACTAATCCAAATACACCGGTGTGAAGTTTTTGGACACTTTTAATTTTTTGGACACTTTTATAATTTGGACAGAAATTTACGCGAGTGTCCAAAAAAATTTTTTTTAGACATAATTTCGATTATGGGTAAATATTTGCACATTTCTACAAAATAAAAATACAAAAAAAATTTTGTTTATAAAAAAGATCAAATTTTTGTATTTCATATATGTACAATGTACATTCATATTAAACTTTTAAGAAATTTAATCATCATTAATATATATGAATTTTTGAATAAAAGGATGTAGTTCTAGCTTATGGTAAATTACACAAATCTCAGAGATTGGCTCCCATAGTGACTATATAGGTTCGAAAGGGGATACCATACTTAATTGAAATCACCTAATGCCATTTCGAAATGAGCCGTAGGGCTCTCGTATATAATTTTTGAACATTCACGCTATCCGCGATTTTCATATGAAAAAATGTCGTTGTAGCTTATGGTAAATTACACAAATGTCAGAGATTGGCTCCCATAGTGACTATATAGATTCGAAAGGGGATACCATACGGAATTGAAATCACCTAATGTCATTTCGAAATGAGCCGTAGGGCTCTCGTATATAATTTTGAACATTCACGCTATCCGCGATTTTCATATGAAAAAATGTCGTTGTAGCTTATGGTAAATTACACAAATCTCAGAGATTGGCTCCCATAGTGACTATATAGGTTCGAAAGGGGATACCATACGGAATTGAAATCACCCAATGCCATTTCGAAATGAGCCGTAGGGCTCTCGTATATAATTTTTGAACATTCACGCTATCCGCGATTTTCATATGGAAAAATGTCGTTGTAGCTTATGGTAAATTACACAAATCTCAGAGATTGGCTCCCATAGTGACTATATATGTTCGAAAGGGGATACCATACGGAATTAAAATCACCTAATGCCATTTCGAAATGAGCCGTAGGGCTCTCGTATATAATTTTTGAACATTCACGCTATCCGCGGTTCATATGAAAAAATGTCGTTGTAGCTTATGGTAAATTACACAAATCTCAGAGATTGGCTCCCATAGTGACTATATAGGTTCGAAAGGGGATACCATACGGAATTGAAATCACCTAATGCCATTTCGAAATGAGCCGTAGGGCTCTCGTATATAATTTTTGAACATTCACGCTATCCGCGATTTTCATATGAAAAAATGTCGTTGTAGCTTATGGTAAATTACACAAATGTCAGAGATTGGCTCCCATAGTGACTATATAGGTTCGAAAGGGGATACCATACGGAATTGAAATCACCTAATGTCATTTCGAAATGAGCCGTAGGGCTCTCGTATATAATTTTTGAACATTCACGCTATCCGCGATTTTCATATGAAAAAATGTCGTTGTAGCTTATGGTAAATTACACAAATGTCAGAGATTGGCTCCCATAGTGACTATATAGATTCGAAAGGGGATACCATACGGAATTGAAATCACCTAATGTCATTTCGAAATGAGCCGTAGGGCTCTCGTATATAATTTTGAACATTCACGCTATCCGCGATTTTCATATGAAAAAATGTCGTTGTAGCTTATGGTAAATTACACAAATCTCAGAGATTGGCTCCCATAGTGACTATATAGGTTCGAAAGGGGATACCATACGGAATTGAAATCACCCAATGCCATTTCGAAATGAGCCGTAGGGCTCTCGTATATAATTTTTGAACATTCACGCTATCCGCGATTTTCATATGGAAAAATGTCGTTGTAGCTTATGGTAAATTACACAAATCTCAGAGATTGGCTCCCATAGTGACTATATATGTTCGAAAGGGGATACCATACGGAATTAAAATCACCTAATGCCATTTCGAAATGAGCCGTAGGGCTCTCGTATATAATTTTTGAACATTCACGCTATCCGCGGTTCATATGAAAAAATGTCGTTGTAGCTTATGGTAAATTACACAAATCTCAGAGATTGGCTCCCATAGTGACTATATATGTTCGAAAGGGGATACCATACGGAATTAAAATCACCTAATGCCATTTCGAAATGAGCCGTAGGGCTCTCGTATATAATTTTTGAACATTCACGCTATCCGCGGTTCATATCAAAAAATGTCGTTGTAGCTTATGGTAAATTACACAAATCTCAGAGATTGGCTCCCATAGTGACTATATAGGTTCGAAAGGGGATACCATACGGAATTGAAATCACCTAATGCCATTTCGAAATGAGCCGTAGGGCTCTCGTATATAATTTTTGAACATTCACGCTATCCGCGATTTTCATATGAAAAAATGTCGTTGTAGCTTATGGTAAATTACACAAATGTCAGAGATTGGCTCCCATAGTGACTATATAGGTTCGAAAGGGGATACCATACGGAATTGAAATCACCTAATGTCATTTCGAAATGAGCCGTAGGGCTCTCGTATATAATTTTTGAACATTCACGCTATCCGCGATTTTCATATGAAAAAATGTCGTTGTAGCTTATGGTAAATTACACAAATCTCAGAGATTGGCTCCCATAGTGACTATATAGGTTCGAAAGGGGATACCATACGGAATTGAAATCACCCAATGCCATTTCGAAATGAGCCGTAGGGCTCTCGTACATAATTTTTGAACATTCACGCTATCCGCGGTTCATATGAAAAAATGTCGTTGTAGCTTATGGTAAATTACACAAATCTCAGAGATTGGCTCCCATAGTGACTATATAGGTTCGAAAGGGGATACCATACTTAATTGAAATCACCTAATGCCATTTCGAAATGAGCCGTAGGGCTCTCGTATATAATTTTTGAACATTCACGCTATCCGCGATTTTCATATGAAAAAATGTCGTTGTAGCTTATGGTAAATTACACAAATCTCAGAGATTGGCTCCCATAGTAACTATAAAGGTTCGAAAGGGGATACCATACGGAATTGAAATCACCTAATGCCATTTCGAAATGAGCCGTAGGGCTCTCGTATATAATTTTTGAACATTCACGCTATCCGCGATTTTCATATGAAAAAATGTCGTTGTAGCTTATGGTAAATTACACAAATCTCAGAGATTGGCTCCCATAGTGACTATATAGGTTCGAAAGGGGATACCATACGGAATTAAAATCGCCCAATGCCATTTCGAAATGAGCCGTAGGGTTCTCGTATATAATTTTTGAACATTCACGCTATCCGCGATTTTCATATGAAAAAATGTCGTTGTAGCTTATGGTAAATTACACAAATGTCAGAGATTGGCTCCCATAGTGACTATATAGGTTCGAAAGTTGATACCATACGGAATTGAAATCACCTAATGTCATTTCGAAATGAGCCGTAGGGCTCTCGTATATAATTTTTGAACATTCACGCTATCCGCGATTTTCATATGAAAAAATGTCGTTGTAGCTTATGGTAAATTACACAAATCTCAGAGATTGGCTCCCATAGTGACTATATAGGTTCGAAAGGGGATACCATACGGAATTAAAATCGCCCAATGCCATTTCGAAATGAGCCGTAGGGCTCTCGTATATAATTTTTGAACATTCACGCTATCCGCGATTTTCATATGAAAAAATGTTGTTGTAGCTTATGGTAAATTACAAAAATCTCAGAGATTGGCTCCCATAGTGACTATATAGGTTCGAAAGGGGATACCATACGGAATTGAAATGACCCAATGCCATTTCGAAATGAGCCGTAGGGCTCTCGTACATAATTTTTGAACATTCACGCTATCCTCGATTTTCATATGAAAAAATGTCGTTGTAGCTTATGGTAAATTACACAAATCTCAGAGATTGGCTCCCATAGTGACTATATAGGTTCGAAAGGGGATACCATACGGAATTAAAATCACCCAATGCCATTTCGAAATGAGCCGTAGGGCTCTCGTATATAATTTTTGAACATTCGCGCTATCCGCGATTTTCATATGAAAAAATGTCGTTGTAGCTTATGGTAAATTACACAAATCTCAGAGATTGGCTCCCATAGTGACTATAAAGGTTCGAAAGGGGATACCATACGGAATTGAAATCACCCAATGCCATTTCGAAATGAGCCGTAGGGCTCTCGTATATAATTTTTGAACATTCACGCTATCCGCGATTTTCATATGAAAAAATGTTGTTGTAGCTTATGGTAAATTACAAAAATCTCAGAGATTGGCTCCCATAGTGACTATATAGG
Source organism: Nephrotoma appendiculata (assembly GCA_947310385.1). Classification (NCBI taxonomy): domain Eukaryota; kingdom Metazoa; phylum Arthropoda; class Insecta; order Diptera; family Tipulidae; genus Nephrotoma; species Nephrotoma appendiculata. Next base: position 278,540,461 of record OX371223.1, read on the forward strand.
TTCGAAAGGGGATACCATATGGAATTGAAATCACCCAATGCCATTTCGAAATGAGCCGTAGGGCTCTCGTACATAATTTTTGAACATTCACGCTATCCGCGGTTCATATGAAAAAATGTCGTTGTAGCTTATGGTAAATTACACAAATGTCAGAGATTGGCTCCCATAGTGACTATATAGGTTCGAAAGGGGATACCATACTTAATTGAAATCACCTAATGCCATTTCGAAATGAGCCGTAGGGCTCTCGTATATAATTTTTGAACATTCACGCTATCCGCGATTTTCATATGAAAAAATGTCGTTGTAGCTTATGGTAAATTACACAAATCTCAGAGATTGGCTCCCATAGTGACTATATAGGTTCGAAAGGGGATACCATACTTAATTGAAATCACCTAATGCCATTTCGAAATGAGCCGTAGGGCTCTCGTATATAATTTTTGAACATTCACGCTATCCGCGATTTTCATATGAAAAAATGTCGTTGTAGCTTATGGTAAATTACACAAATCTCAGAGATTGGCTCCCATAGTGACTATATAGGTTCAAAAGGGGATACCATACGGAATTAAAATCGCCCAATGCCATTTCGAAATGAGCCGTAGGGTTCTCGTATATAATTTTTGAACATTCACGCTATCCGCGATTTTCATATGAAAAAATGTCGTTGTAGCTTATGGTAAATTACACAAATCTCAGAGATTGGCTCCCATAGTGACTATATAGGTTCGAAAGGGGATACCATACGGAATTGAAATCACCCAATGCCATTTCGAAATGAGCCGTAGGGCTCTCGTAGTCACGTGTATCATTTGATCTACAAATTAATTTATTTTGTAGGCGGAAGTTATTAGATTATACTCCGATATCTGTCGATCGAAAAAAATTATTTTGAATATATAAGTTTCTGCATTAATAACGTTGTTAGCTTTCGTCCTCACTGCAATTTTAATTGCGGGTTTTTCTTTTTTTAATTGTCTTGTCCAAGATCAGCTAAGATAGACTGTTTTTTAAGAATAAACACATAACTTGATATATTATATAATAGATATATAATATACATAGGTTCAATAAACATTTAATTGTACAGCATTTTTTTTTTTTTTTTTGAAATAATGGCCAGAGTACAACTGAAACTCCTATTAAAATGTAGCGAATGTCATAAATACTGAACATTATCAGAATATATTTTATAGCCATAAATTAGATCATAAAACATTGATTTTTGACATCTCCATCCCTGGCATACGCATCCCAAAATTACACTGACCATTTCGACTCAACCTAACAATGTTAAACCTTTAAACATCCCTTCAGAAATTTATTTGTAGGCGTATCATTGTTTATATTTTTTTTAAACCAAAAAGAAAAGAGAACAACCAAATAATATTCGAGTACAATAATATAATGCCCGACTGCAAACGAAAAATAGCGAAGAATGGAAATTTAACTTCGTTAATCGTAAGGTTAAGGGAAACTAATAAAACTGTATATGGTAATTTTGGGATGCGGCATCAATAACAATTAATTATAAGTTTGAAACGTAGTAAATATTAATGTTCGTTTGTTGCTGCAATATTCGCTACATTTTAGTAGGTATTTCCGAGCACTTCGACCACTGTTGCTAAGTAACATCGAATTAATGCAACTATGACAAACCGTTTTTAACATAACATACATATATACCATAGTTGTTATATGTATAAATAAATATATACCTGCGCTTCGATGTAGTATACACGATATTCTGATATAAACGATCTGCTACACACCATATAGGTCTAATAAACTTAAAATTGCTGTGATTTCTTAGAAATGTAATATTCAGTTGATCTTGAGGATCTTGAGCAGGCCAATAAATGAAGGCAAAACCCTGAAACAAAAATTGTAGTGGCGACGTACATTAATAACGCTACATAACTTGAAACTAATATATTTAAATCGAATTTTCCGATGAACCAGAAAAATTAAAAAAAATACTTGCATGAGATGAATTCCAATAAGGAATAATTTTTTCAAAATGGCATTTTGTGTCCATACTGTTTCAAATCTATATATCCACTATGGGAGCCAATCTCTGAGGTTTGTGTAATTTACCATAAGCTACAACGACATTTTTTCATATATGAACCGCGGATAGCGTGAATGTTCAAAAATTATATACGAGAGCCCTACGGCTCATTTCGAAATGGCATTGGGTGATTTCAATTCCGTATGGTATCCCCTTTCGAACCTATATAGTCACTATGGGAGCCAATCTCTGAGATTTGTGTAATTTACCATAAGCTACAACGACATTTTTTCATATGAAAATCGCGGATAGCGTGAATGTTCAAAAATTATATACGAGAGCCCTACGGCTCATTTCGAAATGGCATTGGGCGATTTTAATTCCGTATGGTATCCCCTTTCGAACCTATATAGTCACTATGGGAGCCAATCTCTGAGATTTGTGTAATTTACCATAAGCTACAACGACATTTTTTCATATGAAAATCGCGGATAGCGTGAATGTTCAAAAATTATATATGAGAGCCCTACGGCTCATTTCGAAATGACATTGGGTGATTTTAATTCCGTATGGTATCCCCTTTCGAACCTATATAGTCACTATGGGAGCCAATCTCTGAGATTTGTGTAATTTACCATAAGCTACAACGACATTTTTTCATATGAAAATCGCGGATAGCGTGAATGTTCAAAAATTATATACGAGAGCCCTACGGCTCATTTCGAAATGGCATTGGGTGATTTTAATTCCGTATGGTATCCCCTTTCGAACCTATATAGTCACTATGGGAGCCAATCTCTGAGATTTGTGTAATTTACCATAAGCTACAACGACATTTTTTCATATGAAAATCGCGGATAGCGTGAATGTTCAAAAATTATGTACGAGAGCCCTACGGCTCATTTCGAAATGGCATTGGGTGATTTCAATTCCGTATGGTATCAACTTTCGAACCTATATAGTCACTATGGGAGCCAATCTCTGAGATTTGTGTAATTTACCATAAGCTACAACGACATTTTTTCATATGAAAATCGCGGATAGCGTGAATGTTCAAAAATTATGTACGAGAGCCCTACGGCTCATTTCGAAATGGCATTAGGTGATTTCAATTCCGTATGGTATCAACTTTCGAACCTATATAGTCACTATGGGAGCCAATCTCTGAGATTTGTGTAATTTACCATAAGCTACAACGACATTTTTTCATATGAACCGCGGATAGCGTGAATGTTCAAAAATTATATACGAGAGCCCTACGGCTCATTTCGAAATGGCATTGGGTGATTTCAATTCCGTATGGTATCCCCTTTCGAACCTATATAGTCACTATGGGAGCCAATCTCTGAGATTTGTGTAATTTACCATAAGCTACAACGACATTTTTTCATATGAAAATCGCGGATAGCGTGAATGTTCAAAAATTATGTACGAGAGCCCTACGGCTCATTTCGAAATGGCATTAGGTGATTTCAATTCCGTATGGTATCAACTTTCGAACCTATATAGTCACTATGGGAGCCAATCTCTGAGATTTGTGTAATTTACCATAAGCTACAACGACATTTTTTCATATGAACCGCGGATAGCGTGAATGTTCAAAAATTATGTACGAGAGCCCTACGGCTCATTTCGAAATGGCATTGGGTGATTTCAATTCCGTATGGTATCAACTTTCGAACCTATATAGTCACTATGGGAGCCAATCTCTGAGATTTGTGTAATTTACCATAAGCTACAACGACATTTTTTCATATGAAAATCGCGGATAGCGTGAATGTTCAAAAATTATGTACGAGAGCCCTACGGCTCATTTCGAAATGGCATTAGGTGATTTCAATTCCGTATGGTATCAACTTTCGAACCTATATAGTCACTATGGGAGCCAATCTCTGAGATTTGTGTAATTTACCATAAGCTACAACGACATTTTTTCATATGAACCGCGGATAGCGTGAATGTTCAAAAATTATGTACGAGAGCCCTACGGCTCATTTCGAAATGGCATTGGGTGATTTCAATTCCGTATGGTATCTTCATTCGAACCTATATAGTCACTATGGGAGCCAATCTCTGAGATTTGTGTAATTTACCATAAGCTACAACGACATTTTTTCATATGAAAATCGCGGATAGCGTGAATGTTCAAAAATTATGTACGAGAGCCCTACGGCTCATTTCGAAATGGCATTAGGTGATTTCAATTCCGTATGGTATCCCCTTTCGAACCTATATAGTCACTATGGGAGCCAATCTCTGAGATTTGTGTAATTTACCATAAGCTACAACGACATTTTTTCATATGAAAATCGCGGATAGCGTGAATGTTCAAAAATTATATACGAGAGCCCTACGGCTAATTTCGAAATGGCATTAGGTGATTTCAATTCCGTATGGTATCAACTTTCGAACCTATATAGTCACTATGGGAGCCAATCTCTGAGATTTGTGTAATTTACCATAAGCTACAACGACATTTTTTCATATGAAAATCGCGGATAGCGTGAATGTTCAAAAATTATATACGAGAGCCCTACGGCTCATTTCGAAATGGCATTGGGTGATTTCAATTCCGTATGGTATCCCCTTTCGAACCTATATAGTCACTATGGGAGCCAATCTCTGAGATTTGTGTAATTTACCATAAGCTACAACGACATTTTTTCATATGAAAATCGCGGATAGCGTGAATGTTCAAAAATTATGTACGAGAGCCCTAAGGCTCGTTTCGAAATGGCATTAGGTGATTTCAATTCCGTATGGTATCCCCTTTCGAACCTATATAAACACTATGGGAGCCAATCTCTGAGATTTGTGTAATTTACCATAAGCTACAACGACATTTTTTCATATGAAAATCGCGGATAGCGTGAATGTTCAAAAATTATGTACGAGAGCCCTACGGCTCATTTCGAAATGGCATTAGGTGATTTCAATTCCGTATGGTATCCCCTTTCGAACCTATATAGTCACTATGGGAGCCAATCTCTGAGATTTGTGTAATTTACCATAAGCTACAACGACATTTTTTCATATGAAAATCGCGGATAGCGTGAATGTTCAAAAATTATGTACGAGAGCCCTACGGCTCATTTCGAAATGGCATTGGGTGATTTCAATTCCGTATGGTATCCCCTTTCGAACCTATATAGTCACTATGGGAGCCAATCTCTGAGATTTGTGTAATTTACCATAAGCTACAACGACATTTTTTCATATGAAAATCGCGGATAGCGTGAATGTTCAAAAATTATATACGAGAGCCCTACGGCTAATTTCGAAATGGCATTAGGTGATTTCAATTCCGTATGGTATCCCCTTTCGAACCTATATAGTCACTATGGGAGCCAATCTCTGAGATTTGTGTAATTTACCATAAGCTACAACGACATTTTTTCATATGAAAATCGCGGATAGCGTGAATGTTCAAAAATTATGTACGAGAGCCCTACGGCTCATTTCGAAATGGCATTGGGTGATTTCAATTCCGTATGGTATCCCCTTTCGAACCTATATAGTCACTATGGGAGCCAATCTCTGAGATTTGTGTAATTTACCATAAGCTACAACGACATTTTTTCATATGAAAATCGCGGATAGCGTGAATGTTCAAAAATTATGTACGAGAGCCCTAAGGCTCATTTCGAAATGGCATTAGGTGATTTCAATTCCGTATGGTATCCCCTTTCGAACCTATATAGTCACTATGGGAGCCAATCTCTGAGATTTGTGTAATTTACCATAAGCTACAACGACATTTTTTCATATGAAAATCGCGGATAGCGTGAATGTTCAAAAATTATATACGAGAGCCCTACGGCTCATTTCGAAATGGCATTGGGTGATTTCAATTCCGTATGGTATCCCCTTTCGAACCTATATAGTCACTATGGGAGCCAATCTCTGAGATTTGTGTAATTTACCATAAGCTACAACGACATTTTTTCATATGAAAATCGCGGATAGCGTGAATGTTCAAAAATTATGTACGAGAGCCCTACGGCTCATTTCGAAATGGCATTAGGTGATTTCAATTCCGTATGGTATCCCCTTTCGAACCTATATAGTCACTATGGGAGCCAATCTCTGAGATTTGTGTAATTTACCATAAGCTACAACGACATTTTTTCATATGAAAATCGCGGATAGCGTGAATGTTCAAAAATTATATACGAGAGCCCTACGGCTAATTTCGAAATGGCATTAGGTGATTTCAATTCCGTATGGTATCAACTTTCGAACCTATATAGTCACTATGGGAGCCAATCTCTGAGATTTGTGTAATTTACCATAAGCTACAACGACATTTTTTCATATGAAAATCGCGGATAGCGTGAATGTTCAAAAATTATATACGAGAGCCCTACGGCTCATTTCGAAATGGCATTAGGTGATTTCAATTCCGTATGGTATCCCCTTTCGAACCTATATAGTCACTATGGGAGCCAATCTCTGAGATTTGTGTAATTTACCATAAGCTACAACGACATTTTTTCATATGAAAATCGCGGATAGCGTGAATGTTCAAAAATTATATACGAGAGCCCTACGGCTCATTTCGAAATGGCATTGGGTGATTTTAATTCCGTATGGTATCCCCTTTCGAACCTATATAGTCACTATGGGAGCCAATCTCTGAGATTTGTGTAATTTACCATAAGCTACAACGACATTTTTTCATATGAAAATCGCGGATAGCGTGAATGTTCAAAAATTATGTACGAGAGCCCTACGGCTCATTTCGAAATGGCATTAGGTGATTTCAATTCCGTATGGTATCCCCTTTCGAACCTATATAGTCACTATGGGAGCCAATCTCTGAGATTTGTGTAATTTACCATAAGCTACAACGACATTTTTTCATATGAAAATCGCGGATAGCGTGAATGTTCAAAAATTATATACGAGAGCCCTACGGCTCATTTCGAAATGGCATTGGGTGATTTCAATTCCGTATGGTATCCCCTTTCGAACCTATATAGTCACTATGGGAGCCAATCTCTGAGATTTGTGTAATTTACCATAAGCTACAACGACATTTTTTCATATGAAAATCGCGGATAGCGTGAATGTTCAAAAATTATATACGAGAGCCCTACGGCTAATTTCGAAATGGCATTAGGTGATTTCAATTCCGTATGGTATCCCCTTTCGAACCTATATAGTCACTATGGGAGCCAATCTCTGAGATTTGTGTAATTTACCATAAGCTACAACGACATTTTTTCATATGAAAATCGCGGATAGCGTGAATGTTCAAAAATTATGTACGAGAGCCCTACGGCTCATTTCGAAATGGCATTAAGTGATTTCAATTCCGTATGGTATCCCCTTTCGAACCTATATAGTCACTATGGGAGCCAATCTCTGAGATTTGTGTAATTTACCATAAGCTACAACGACATTTTTTCATATGAAAATCGCGGATAGCGTGAATGTTCAAAAATTATGTACGAGAGCCCTAAGGCTCATTTCGAAATGGCATTAGGTGATTTCAATTCCGTATGGTATCCCCTTTCGAACCTATATAGTCACTATGGGAGCCAATCTCTGAGATTTGTGTAATTTACCATAAGCTACAACGACATTTTTTCATATGAAAATCGCGGATAGCGTGAATGTTCAAAAATTATATACGAGAGCCCTACGGCTCATTTCGAAATGGCATTGGGTGATTTTAATTCCGTATGGTATCCCCTTTCGAACCTATATAGTCACTATGGGAGCCAATCTCTGAGATTTGTGTAATTTACCATAAGCTACAACGACATTTTTTCATATGAAAATCGCGGATAGCGTGAATGTTCAAAAATTATGTACGAGAGCCCTACGGCTCATTTCGAAATGACATTGGGTGATTTCAATTCCGTATGGTATCCCCTTTCGAACCTATATAGTCACTATGGGAGCCAATCTCTGAGATTTGTGTAATTTACCATAAGCTACAACGACATTTTTTCATATGAAAATCGCGGATAGCGTGAATGTTCAAAAAATATATACGAGAGCCCTACGGCTAATTTCGAAATGGCATTAGGTGATTTCAATTCCGTATGGTATCCCCTTTCGAACCTATATAGTCACTATGGGAGCCAATCTCTGAGATTTGTGTAATTTACCATAAGCTACAACGACATTTTTTCATATGAAAATCGCGGATAGCGTGAATGTTCAAAAATTATGTACGAGAGCCCTACGGCTCATTTCGAAATGGCATTGGGTGATTTCAATTCCGTATGGTATCCCCTTTCGAACCTATATAGTCACTATGGGAGCCAATCTCTGAGATTTGTGTAATTTACCATAAGCTACAACGACATTTTTTCATATGAAAATCGCGGATAGCGTGAATGTTCAAAAATTATATACGAGAGCCCTACGGCTCATTTCGAAATGGCATTGGGTGATTTCAATTCCGTATGGTATCCCCTTTCGAACCTATATAGTCACTATGGGAGCCAATCTCTGAGATTTGTGTAATTTACCATAAGCTACAACGACATTTTTTCATATGAAAATCGCGGATAGCGTGAATGTTCAAAAATTATGTACGAGAGCCCTAAGGCTCATTTCGAAATGGCATTGGGCGATTTTAATTCCGTATGGTATCCCCTTTCGAACCTAATGGGAGCCAATCTCTGAGATTTGTGTAATTTACCATAAGCTACAACGACATTTTTTCATATGAAGCGGATAGCGTGAATGTTCAAAAATTATATACGAGAGCCCTACGGCTCATTTCGAAATGGCATTGGGTGATTTTAATTCCGTATGGTATCCCCTTTCGAACCTATATAGTCACTATGGGAGCCAATCTCTGAGATTTGTGTAATTTACCATAAGCTACAACGACATTTTTTCATATGAAAATCGCGGATAGCGTGAATGTTCAAAAATTATATACGAGAGCCCTACGGCTCATTTCGAAATGGCATTGGGTGATTTTAATTCCGTATGGTATCCCCTTTCGAACCTATATAGTCACTATGGGAGCCAATCTCTGAGATTTGTGTAATTTACCATAAGCTACAACGACATTTTTTCATATGAAAATCGCGGATAGCGTGAATGTTCAAAAATTATATACGAGAGCCCTACGGCTCATTTCGAAATGGCATTGGGTGATTTTAATTCCGTATGGTATCCCCTTTCGAACCTATATAGTCACTATGGGAGCCAATCTCTGAGATTTGTGTAATTTACCATAAGCTACAACGACATTTTTTCATATGAAAATCGCGGATAGCGTGAATGTTCAAAAATTATATACGAGAGCCCTACGGCTCATTTCGAAATGGCATTGAGTGATTTTAATTCCGTATGGTATCCTATTTCGAACCTATATAGTCACTATGGGAGCCAATCTCTGAGATTTGTGTAATTTACCATAAGCTACAACGACATTTTTTCATATGAAAATCGCGGATAGCGTGAATGTTCAAAAATTATGTACGAGAGCCCTACGGCTCATTTCGAAATGGCATTAGGTGATTTTAATTCCGTATGGTATCAACTTTCGAACCTATATAGTCACTATGGGAGCCAATCTCTGAGATTTGTGTAATTTACCATAAGCTACAACGACATTTTTTCATATGAAAATCGCGGATAGCGTGAATGTTCAAAAATTATGTACGAGAGCCCTACGGCTCATTTCGAAATGGCATTAGGTGATTTCAATTCCGTATGGTATCCCCTTTCGAACCTATATAGTCACTATGGGAGCCAATCTCTGAGATTTGTGTAATTTACCATAAGCTACAACGACATTTTTTCATATGAAAATCGCGGATAGCGTGAATGTTCAAAAATTATATACGAGAGCCCTACGGCTAATTTCGAAATGGCATTAGGTGATTTCAATTCCGTATGGTATCAACTTTCGAACCAATATAGTCACTATGGGAGCCAATCTCTGAGATTTGTGTAATTTACCATAAGCTACAACGACATTTTTTCATATGAAAATCGCGGATAGCGTGAATGTTCAAAAATTATGTACGAGAGCCCTACGGCTCATTTCGAAATGGCATTAGGTGATTTCAATTCCGTATGGTATCCCCTTTCGAACCTTTATAGTCACTATGGGAGCCAATCTCTGAGATTTGTGTAATTTACCATAAGCTACAACGACATTTTTTCATATGAAAATCGCGGATAGCGTGAATGTTCAAAAATTATATACGAGAGCCCTACGGCTCATTTCGAAATGGCATTGGGTGATTTCAATTCCGTATGGTATCCCCTTTCGAACCTATATAGTCACTATGGGAGCCAATCTCTGAGATTTGTGTAATTTACCATAAGCTACAACGACATTTTTTCATATGAAAATCGCGGATAGCGTGAATGTTCAAAAATTATGTACGAGAGCCCTACGGCTCATTTCGAAATGGCATTAGGTGATTTCAATTCCGTATGGTATCCCCTTTCGAACCTATATAGTCACTATGGGAGCCAATCTCTGAGATTTGTGTAATTTACCATAAGCTACAACGACATTTTTTCATATGAAAATCGCGGATAGCGTGAATGTTCAAAAATTATATACGAGAGCCCTACGGCTCATTTCGAAATGGCATTGGGTGATTTCAATTTCGTATGGTATCCCCTTTCGAACCTATATAGTCACTATGGGAGCCAATCTCTGAGATTTGTGTAATTTACCATAAGCTACAACGACATTTTTTCATATGAAAATCGCGGATAGCGTGAATGTTCAAAAATTATATACGAGAGCCCTACGGCTAATTTCGAAATGGCATTAGGTGATTTCAATTCCGTATGGTATCAACTTTCGAACCTATATAGTCACTATGGGAGCCAATCTCTGAGATTTGTGTAATTTACCATAAGCTACAACGACATTTTTTCATATGAAAATCGCGGATAGCGTGAATGTTCAAAAATTATGTACGAGAGCCCTAAGACTCATTTCGAAATGGCATTAGGTGATTTCAATTCCGTATGGTATCCCCTTTCGAACCTATATAGTCACTATGGGAGCCAATCTCTGAGATTTGTGTAATTTACCATAAGCTACAACGACATTTTTTCATATGAAAATCGCGGATAGCGTGAATGTTCAAAAATTATATACGAGAGCCCTACGGCTCATTTCGAAATGGCATTGGGTGATTTTAATTCCGTATGGTATCCCCTTTCGAACCTATATAGTCACTATGGGAGCCAATCTCTGAGATTTGTGTAATTTACCATAAGCTACAACGACATTTTTTCATATGAAAATCGCGGATAGCGTGAATGTTCAAAAATTATGTACGAGAGCCCTACGGCTCATTTCGAAATGACATTGGGTGATTTCAATTCCGTATGGTATCCCCTTTCGAACCTATATAGTCACTATGGGAGCCAATCTCTGAGATTTGTGTAATTTACCATAAGCTACAACGACATTTTTTCATATGAAAATCGCGGATAGCGTGAATGTTCAAAAAATATATACGAGAGCCCTACGGCTAATTTCGAAATGGCATTAGGTGATTTCAATTCCGTATGGTATCCCCTTTCGAACCTATATAAACACTATGGGAGCCAATCTCTGAGATTTGTGTAATTTACCATAAGCTACAACGACATTTTTTCATATGAAAATCGCGGATAGCGTGAATGTTCAAAAATTATGTACGAGAGCCCTACGGCTCATTTCGAAATGGCATTGGGTGATTTCAATTCCGTATGGTATCCCCTTTCGAACCTATATAGTCACTATGGGAGCCAATCTCTGAGATTTGTGTAATTTACCATAAGCTACAACGACATTTTTTCATATGAAAATCGCGGATAGCGTGAATGTTCAAAAATTATGTACGAGAGCCCTAAGGCTCATTTCGAAATGGCATTAGGTGATTTCAATTCCGTATGGTATCCCCTTTCGAACCTATATAGTCACTATGGGAGCCAATCTCTGAGATTTGTGTAATTTACCATAAGCTACAACGACATTTTTTCATATGAAAATCGCGGATAGCGTGAATGTTCAAAAATTATATACGAGAGCCCTACGGCTCATTTCGAAATGGCATTGGGTGATTTCAATTCCGTATGGTATCCCCTTTCGAACCTATATAGTCACTATGGGAGCCAATCTCTGAGATTTGTGTAATTTACCATAAGCTACAACGACATTTTTTCATATGAAAATCGCGGATAGCGTGAATGTTCAAAAATTATGTACGAGAGCCCTAAGACTCATTTCGAAATGGCATTAGGTGATTTCAATTCCGTATGGTATCCCCTTTCGAACCTATATAGTCACTATGGGAGCCAATCTCTGAGATTTGTGTAATTTACCATAAGCTACAACGACATTTTTTCATATGAAAATCGCGGATAGCGTGAATGTTCAAAAATTATATACGAGAGCCCTACGGCTCATTTCGAAATGGCATTGGGTGATTTTAATTCCGTATGGTATCCCCTTTCGAACCTATATAGTCACTATGGGAGCCAATCTCTGAGATTTGTGTAATTTACCATAAGCTACAACGACATTTTTTCATATGAAAATCGCGGATAGCGTGAATGTTCAAAAATTATGTACGAGAGCCCTACGGCTCATTTCGAAATGACATTGGGTGATTTCAATTCCGTATGGTATCCCCTTTCGAACCTATATAGTCACTATGGGAGCCAATCTCTGAGATTTGTGTAATTTACCATAAGCTACAACGACATTTTTTCATATGAAAATCGCGGATAGCGTGAATGTTCAAAAAATATATACGAGAGCCCTACGGCTAATTTCGAAATGGCATTAGGTGATTTCAATTCCGTATGGTATCCCCTTTCGAACCTATATAAACACTATGAGAGCCAATCTCTGAGATTTGTGTAATTTACCATAAGCTACAACGACATTTTTTCATATGAAAATCGCGGATAGCGTGAATGTTCAAAAATTATGTACGAGAGCCCTACGGCTCATTTCGAAATGGCATTGGGTGATTTCAATTCCGTATGGTATCCCCTTTCGAACCTATATAGTCACTATGGGAGCCAATCTCTGAGATTTGTGTAATTTACCATAAGCTACAACGACATTTTTTCATATGAAAATCGCGGATAGCGTGAATGTTCAAAAATTATGTACGAGAGCCCTAAGGCTCATTTCGAAATGGCATTAGGTGATTTCAATTCCGTATGGTATCCCCTTTCGAACCTATATAGTCACTATGGGAGCCAATCTCTGAGATTTGTGTAATTTACCATAAGCTACAACGACATTTTTTCATATGAAAATCGCGGATAGCGTGAATGTTCAAAAATTATATACGAGAGCCCTACGGCTCATTTCGAAATGGCATTGGGTGATTTCAATTCCGTATGGTATCCCCTTTCGAACCTATATAGTCACTATGGGAGCCAATCTCTGAGATTTGTGTAATTTACCATAAGCTACAACGACATTTTTTCATATGAAAATCGCGGATAGCGTGAATGTTCAAAAATTATGTACGAGAGCCCTAAGACTCATTTCGAAATGGCATTAGGTGATTTCAATTCCGTATGGTATCCCCTTTCGAACCTATATAGTCACTATGGGAGCCAATCTCTGAGATTTGTGTAATTTACCATAAGCTACAACGACATTTTTTCATATGAAAATCGCGGATAGCGTGAATGTTCAAAAATTATGTACGAGAGCCCTAAGGCTCATTTCGAAATGGCATTAGGTGATTTCAATTCCGTATGGTATCCCCTTTCGAACCTATATAGTCACTATGGGAGCCAATCTCTGAGATTTGTGTAATTTACCATAAGCTACAACGACATTTTTTCATATGAAAATCGCGGATAGCGTGAATGTTCAAAAATTATATACGAGAGCCCTACGGCTCATTTCGAAATGGCATTGGGTGATTTCAATTCCGTATGGTATCCCCTTTCGAACCTATATAGTCACTATGGGAGCCAATCTCTGAGATTTGTGTAATTTACCATAAGCTACAACGACATTTTTTCATATGAAAATCGCGGATAGCGTGAATGTTCAAAAATTATGTACGAGAGCCCTAAGACTCATTTCGAAATGGCATTAGGTGATTTCAATTCCGTATGGTATCCCCTTTCGAACCTATATAGTCACTATGGGAGCCAATCTCTGAGATTTGTGTAATTTACCATAAGCTACAACGACATTTTTTCATATGAAAATCGCGGATAGCGTGAATGTTCAAAAATTATATACGAGAGCCCTACGGCTCATTTCGAAATGGCATTGGGTGATTTTAATTCCGTATGGTATCCCCTTTCGAACCTATATAGTCACTATGGGAGCCAATCTCTGAGATTTGTGTAATTTACCATAAGCTACAACGACATTTTTTCATATGAAAATCGCGGATAGCGTGAATGTTCAAAAATTATGTACGAGAGCCCTACGGCTCATTTCGAAATGACATTGGGTGATTTCAATTCCGTATGGTATCCCCTTTCGAACCTATATAGTCACTATGGGAGCCAATCTCTGAGATTTGTGTAATTTACCATAAGCTACAACGACATTTTTTCATATGAAAATCGCGGATAGCGTGAATGTTCAAAAAATATATACGAGAGCCCTACGGCTAATTTCGAAATGGCATTAGGTGATTTCAATTCCGTATGGTATCCCCTTTCGAACCTATATAAACACTATGGGAGCCAATCTCTGAGATTTGTGTAATTTACCATAAGCTACAACGACATTTTTTCATATGAAAATCGCGGATAGCGTGAATGTTCAAAAATTATGTACGAGAGCCCTACGGCTCATTTCGAAATGGCATTGGGTGATTTCAATTCCGTATGGTATCCCCTTTCGAACCTATATAGTCACTATGGGAGCCAATCTCTGAGATTTGTGTAATTTACCATAAGCTACAACGACATTTTTTCATATGAAAATCGCGGATAGCGTGAATGTTCAAAAATTATGTACGAGAGCCCTAAGGCTCATTTCGAAATGGCATTAGGTGATTTCAATTCCGTATGGTATCCCCTTTCGAACCTATATAGTCACTATGGGAGCCAATCTCTGAGATTTGTGTAATTTACCATAAGCTACAACGACATTTTTTCATATGAAAATCGCGGATAGCGTGAATGTTCAAAAATTATATACGAGAGCCCTACGGCTCATTTCGAAATGGCATTGGGTGATTTTAATTCCGTATGGTATCCCCTTTCGAACCTATATAGTCACTATGGGAGCCAATCTCTGAGATTTGTGTAATTTACCATAAGCTACAACGACATTTTTTCATATGAAAATCGCGGATAGCGTGAATGTTCAAAAATTATGTACGAGAGCCCTACGGCTCATTTCGAAATGACATTGGGTGATTTCAATTCCGTATGGTATCCCCTTTCGAACCTATATAGTCACTATGGGAGCCAATCTCTGAGATTTGTGTAATTTACCATAAGCTACAACGACATTTTTTCATATGAAAATCGCGGATAGCGTGAATGTTCAAAAAATATATACGAGAGCCCTACGGCTAATTTCGAAATGGCATTAGGTGATTTCAATTCCGTATAATATCCCCTTTCGAACCTATATAAACACTATGGGAGCCAATCTCTGAGATTTGTGTAATTTACCATAAGCTACAACGACATTTTTTCATATGAAAATCGCGGATAGCGTGAATGTTCAAAAATTATATACGAGAGCCCTACGGCTCATTTCGAAATGGCATTGGGTGACTTTAATTCCGTATGGTATCCCCTTTCGAACCTATATAGTCACTATGGGAGCCAATCTCTGAGATTTGTGTAATTTACCATAAGCTACAACGACATTTTTTCATATGAAAATCGCGGATAGCGTGAATGTTCAAAAATTATGTACGAGAGCCCTACGGCTCATTTCGAAATGACATTGGGTGATTTCAATTCCGTATGGTATCCCCTTTCGAACCTATATAGTCACTATGGGAGCCAATCTCTGAGATTTGTGTAATTTACCATAAGCTACAACGACATTTTTTCATATGAAAATCGCGGATAGCGTGAATGTTCAAAAAATATATACGAGAGCCCTACGGCTAATTTCGAAATGGCATTAGGTGATTTCAATTCCGTATGGTATCCCCTTTCGAACCTATATAAACACTATGGGAGCCAATCTCTGAGATTTGTGTAATTTACCATAAGCTACAACGACATTTTTTCATATGAAAATCGCGGATAGCGTGAATGTTCAAAAATTATGTACGAGAGCCCTACGGCTCATTTCGAAATGGCATTGGGTGATTTCAATTCCGTATGGTATCCCCTTTCGAACCTATATAGTCACTATGGGAGCCAATCTCTGACATTTGTGTAATTTACCATAAGCTACAACGACATTTTTTCATATGAAAATCGCGGATAGCGTGAATGTTCAAAAATTATGTACGAGAGCCCTACGGCTCATTTCGAAATGGCATTAGGTGATTTTAATTCCGTATGGTATCAACTTTCGAACCTATATAGTCACTATGGGAGCCAATCTCTGAGATTTGTGTAATTTACCATAAGCTAGAACTACATCCTTTTATACAAAAATTCATATATATTAATGATGATTAAATTTCTTAAAAGTTTAATATGAATGTACATTGTACATATATGAAATACAAAAATTTGATCTTTTTTATAAACAAAATTTTTTTTGTATTTTTATTTTTTAGAAAAGTGCAAATATTTACCCATAATCGAAATTATGTCTAAAAAAATTTTTTTTGGACACTCGCGTAAATTTCTGTCCAAATTATAAAAGTGTCCAAAAAATTAAAAGTGTCCAAAAACTTCACACCGGTTCCAAATACACGTACCACTACTAATATACATGCGGTTATTTCGTCAACTTGTCGAATTTTGGAAAAAATCGACCCCCAGTTGTACTTTGAATGAGCGACCGACGAATTTTATTTAAAAATGCATAAAAACGATGAAATAGACCATACACGTATACTTATAAGTGTAAAACAAATGAATTCAGTTATCTATTTGTGTGAGTATCATACCAATTCACCATAATATCGGCTTTTATTCGTAAAGTTTACGCGAAATATGCTGTAAAATGATGCTCACGATGAGGTAAAATGGAGCGATCACCGTGATCGATTAAGTAGCGCTATCAAAGCGCTCAATCGTACAACTGGGTTACTGCTTAAATAAAATGATCCGGCGCGATTGGCATTTATTTTTACAAGTATACATTTGAAACGGAGTTAATTATTATGATCTGTATGCCAACGCTTAATTTATTATTAAATTTTTTGTGAGTTCTCGTGTAAATATCAATCAAATAAAAAACCTCTTAACGATGTAAATGTTCGTGTGACGAAAGCCGAATTCAATTCACAAAATTTCTGATATCAAATTTGTGCCGAAAAAAGTAATTGCATTCGATTGGTCAACGATTTTTCGGAATGTTAGTGCATTCAGCGCGTTGTTGTTGAACATTCCGAAAAATCGTTGACAAATCAAATGCAATTGTTTATTTCTAATATCGAATTGCACAAATTTCATCCCATTATGTTGTAGTTAAGATCCCATTATGTTGTAGTTATGCTTTTAATATTGGCAATATAGCAACAAACATTAGATTTATCTTATCCATTATACATTCCAATGTTTGAGACTCAATTTCCAACTTCCACATTATACTACTACCAGAATTATGGGCGAAAATAACATTTCCTACACTATAGAATTTAGCACACACTTTCTAGAAAAATTGTTCAATAAAAAATGAGCAGCACCAAATTTTTCTTTGAACTTGCTAGAATTTATAGGTCGCCCGAATAATGTAAAAAATGTGTGTCCCATTTGTATTGGATTCAGTCGATTTAGGGTGTAAACTATAGCTGTACTGTTTACGTTAAATTCCAATAAATTTTGAGTGTTTCTCGTACATTTTTGATGGGTACCTGTACTCATATGGTGAATAAATGGAAATTTTCCACTAAGTTGGATTTTTTCCGATACATTCTCACTTATACGTGTGCATGTGCTTGTTTGTACATTATTAATTTTCAATTTCACTAATAAAAACCCAAAATTAACACATTCAGCATATTTTATTGTAAAGGCATTATAAATAAATTAAAATTTTAATAACATTACATCAATTATATAAACAATTTTTGACTTAGATTTATCTACACATTTTTTTTCATAAATTACTTCTTACGTTAAAATTTAGTGTTGTGACATCAAAATAGTTTTAATCGGAACACATAAAAATATTTATTAATAGAAATTAATGCACACACTTTTTAATCTAAATTGGCTATCCTTGTTTCCATAATTCACCATCATCGCTTTATTAATTTTTTACCTTTAGAACAATTAACTAACAAACATAAATTTATTATTATTTACTTATCACATATTAATTTGCTTAAATTACCTGAATCTATATATTTTGAGCAATGCAATGTATTTTTTAGCCGGAATGCAAATTTTATTTTTGTAAGTCATGATGATGCTCGCAGTTTCAATATTTTTAATGTGTACCAGTTTTCATTATTGAGTTCAAAAACATTTTTTTTTAATTTCTCTAACTTAAATCATTCAATTATTTAAAAAAATTTTCATTTCTACGCGACTGCTATATAAAACACAAACTAAGCGTCCAAAACGGGGATGAGTAATAATTGGATCTTTTAATATTTGAGTAAATAAATATGGAAGTCAGAAACAAATATATAGGTATATTCCTCCGGACAATTGGTGAGCTTTTGTTTTTAATATGCTGAGCAACAATAATAATTAGATTCAATACCAATGTTATATAGGTATTAGAGCTAAATCATTTAGTTCCAATTCAAAACAAAAAAAAATCAAGTAATCTAGTATAAGTTGGAAGCTTACCTATAAAGTTTAGACATATCAATGAAATTATTATTTAAAATTGTAAAAATAACTTCTAATATTGATCGACCTCCGATATAATTTTTACCTATACTTTACAGGCGTATATTCAGTCAGTACGCTTTTTTCTCTGTACGAGTTTTCTGGGACAAACGGTTGATGTCATATTGTGGCTGAGGTTTGTGGCTAATAATCCTGAAAATATGAACCAAAAATCTTGTGCTAATTTTTTAGCAATTTGGCCGAATGTGGCCGGTAAATTTGGCATTTTTCAGTTTTTTGGCCAAAATGACCCCCCACGCTAGTTTAAAAAAAAAAAATTATGTGCTATTTGATAGCTGACGTCAATACCCTTTTTTGATAGCTGGCGTCAATACCTTTCCAACGATATTCATATGTCCGGGGTATGTCAAAATGGGTCGGCACTGTGGGTGTGGCCAAAATGGCAAAAATTGGCCGTTCAGAGGCCAACCGCGGCAGCCATGGCGGCCAAATAAAGCTGTAGAACAAAAGTTGCTTAATTTTTCAAGTACTACCAAACCTTGAAAATATGAGATCAAATGAAAGAAGTACGGACAAACATACAAACATCTAATACCAAAGCAAGATTATATGGTGACGTCATAGAAAAATTTCCAAATATCATAACTTTGGTAAAAATCATCCGTTTTAGACGTTTAAGGTGTCGTTGAATAAGTATAGACGTCTAAAATCATAATTTGCTAAATAAAAAATAATTGGGGCACTCTTTGAGGCAGTATAACTGCCGAAAAACTGATTTTTTGGGGCAATTTTCGGAAAGTCATATCTCCACTCAATATTGGTAGAAATTCATGCTTTTATACATTATATGGGTCTATTTTTTAAGACATGATCCTGGCGGCCTCAAAGGGAAAAAAATCGAAACACGCTGTATATATACGAGTTCAACTTCCAGCACAGTGGGTGCTTTCGTCACTCGTTTGGACTGCCGTCCAAAGTGGTAAATATTTTTCCTCTATATGTTTCCTTTAGGAAAACAATCTTATGGCTACGACAAAACAACGATTAGCGAATGAGATTATAGCATTATAGAGTTTAAATTTTTAAATGCTCTAATCTCACTCAGCTGATCGTTGTTCTGTCAGAGCTATAAGATTAATTTTCAACAGGAAACATTTAACCCGATTTATCAAATCAAGTTAAGCTCTGTGAGAACACGAGTTTTTAGCAAATTTTACTATACTCAAATAAATTGAATAAGATTGTAAATTGTATGAAGCAGCAACCTGTACGTAAAATTGCCAAGAAATCAAGACGAGCATACGAATCATTTAAAATTTGCAAAAATTGAAAATGTTTCTAAAGGTACCATAGTTAGATGCCACTAGGCTTAGGATTTTAATGTTCTAATAATCAGAAATATTTACTGAAAATATGTATCATAAACTGTGAAACATTTGGTAAAAATATGTTTTCAAAATTAATTAAAAGATTCAGTACATCAATATAAAATACTAATTTTATGAGAAATATTGCTTATTTAAATTGTTAAATCTATTTCGGCGTATTGTTACAGTATATAAATAAATGATGCTTAAAATTTTGAAATTTAAATTTACCGGTTTGGTTGTAAAAAATGCTTGTAGATCGACAATGTACGTTCGACATCTACAGATGTCAGTGTAGCATATTTGGAAGATGCAATTTCAGATGCTGTAAAGTTTGGTATTTCTACCGCATTTGCATTTCCCTCCAAAATATCTTGAATTATTTTAATTAGTTTTAAATCTGGAGTTTTGTCTAAAACTTGTTTTAATTTCATACTAACGATTTTACCAATGGGACTTGTTACTTTTTCTGCCAGTAATTTTCCTGAATTATTTGTTTGTAACTGACAGCGCTAAACTAGCTTTCCCAGTGAGTTACAATGAGCTATGAAGGTAATTCTAAATCTGGTTCTGTAGTTTTGAAAATGTGTTCTCGTAATGGAGCTTTTAAGAATACGCTTTTGACGGTCGACATCAACCGATTCTCATCGTTGAAATTTGACCAAATTGTTTCCGCAACTCGATCTAATTTATCACTTGAGGGGCCTTTACCATATACTGAGCTACATTTGTCATAAAGAGAAGTATTTGATGCCTATCGAAATTATCAGCCAACAACTTCACAGATTCATCGAATAAAACTGCGATAGTCGAATATTTAGTTTTTTTTAACTCAGCCACATTTAGTAAACATTTTTTTGTTGTCGTATCTGGGTCAGTATCTAAAATGCCTACAACACCATTGGCAATATATCTGACAGTAATGTCGGTCGTTTTGTCAATCTACATCCCCAAGTACTTCCCTTCAACCACCAAATATAAACGACGAAATATTTTTTTACTTTTTACACCAGTGAACACAATAAATAAGATTAGATCAGGTAATTTACCTTCGGAACCGGAAATGATCACAACTTGCTTACAGGTTATACAAAAGTAACTGTTCACCGGATTAAAAAAGATCTAAGATGGATTTGTGAAAATTTGTAGAGCTATATAGTTTTATTAGAATTTGGTGAATGAAAATTGCCGTAATTATGTAAATCGTAGCGATATTAAAATCAATAACTGGCAAGCAAAACAAAAAACCCACAGTAAATTTAAAAAAAAAAAACCTATTTTTAAACGCTTATATCTTGATGAAATGTCGATTTAAATTTTTTTTCTTTATTTTTAAGATAAAGTAAATTAATTTTACTAAAAATAGAAAGGACTGAGGGAATTTAGTCCGACGATGGGGTCCGTTTTTTATTACTTTTGTTTTTTTTATGATTTTTTGAGTCAAACAAAAATATTTTTAACGAACTTTCCTGATGTTTCATTCATCTTGAGAATAAGACTATTGAAATTGATGTAAGATAAAACACCGTTGAGTTATTGCAGTGCTAGCGAAAAACATGGCCAAAATCGTAAACTTATCTTAAGTTTTATCTTGTAAACTAAGCAGGAAAAATTGTTTTTCAAACTTAATAATAAAAACAAATTTTATGGAAAACAATAGTTCGCTAAAACTGCAATAACTCAACAGCGATTTGTCATACATCAACTACAATAGTCTCATTCTCAGGGTTTCTTAATTCTTAACAAAATGAGGAAAGTTCGTTGGCAGTTTTAAAGTTTGGAATTTTTTCTCATCAAAAACATTTTTGTTCGACTCAAAACAAAAATAATAAAAAACGGACTCCAGCATCGGAAAGTAGACTAAATTTCCTTCATTTAAAAAGTAAAAAAAAATTAAACCGACATTTCACCAAGATGCAATTGTAAGAAAATAGGGTATTTTTTCTAAAAACTTTAGTGTTGCGTTTTTTGTTTTGCGTGGTATATACGTGGACTTATAAACCAAAAGTATTAAAAAAATTTCAAATAGCATCATGGGGTCACAGCATTTAATTAACAATTTTTCAAAGGGCTGGTATGTTGATTGTGGTTGAAATCATGTTTCGTTCATTTACAAGTATAAACGATAATCTGATCTAACATCGATTTAGGTCTTATGTATGCATTCCCAGTGTTACTAGAAGCATTCTTACATTGTTTGCGCTACTTTAGTGTGCTTTGTAATTCACAACAAAAATCATTTCTCTTTAAAAATCTGCCACAACTTATAAAACAATTCGATTTTTGTTGTTGACAAGCAAAGCCGTTTTAGAGCTATTCGGGCCTTACGTTATTAGTATTATTTGGCTTTAGTTGATTCAGCTTTTATTTTTTTGACGGATTGTGAAACAAGGTTGTTTAACCTGAAGTTTTATTTTATGAATTGTTAGTGTTTTTTCGTATACTTAAAGTCAAAGCTTTGAAATTAGACTTCACAAAATAGTTTTCGAATAGACTTTTAAACTGATTTACTGTTTGCTAAGTTCATGTGTGGCTTCTGCCCAAACGGACTAACTTATTTGGTTGAAACTTCATAACTAACTTTTTTCATAAATTGGAAGATTCTAGTGAAATTTGGTTGAAAATAGGTCCAAATTATAGCCAATATTTACTACGTGCATGTATATAATAAAAAGTATATTCGACAAATAATAAATATTTAGATTACAGGCTGCAGTCATCATACAACAATATTTCATTGAAGCATTTGTAATTTTACAACCAATAGATGTATTTTTTTATTTAATCAAAGCTGTAAATGGAATAATCTGTAACATGTAGAAAGTATGCACTTCCTGCATATAATTACTTTACGCTAGTTATAATTTGTTTCAGACAAACTTGAGAAGTATGGAATTTCTCATCTTGTTTGTTACTGAATTTTGCAAATTGAATAGCAAAATTCATTTCCTGCATGTAATATTGACTTGAAAATTAAGATCATTCCACAATATCACATTAATGTATTTGCATTTTTAAACCCAATAAACGAACTCTATAATTTATTTAAAGCTTTTAACCGGTTTTCACCAATAATAAGGAGAAAAATATTCACTTCCTGCTGGTAATTATTTTTGTTTAAAAATGGTATTAATTTCAGTTATTTAAGCGAAACTTATATGATATTCAAATGCTCATCTTGCTTGTGTTATTTTATACAACTTTGATAAATTATGACCAATATTACAATCTATTTTCAACTTATAACAATATTTTATCGATGCATTTGTACTTTTAAAACCAATAGATACAATTTATAATTTAAATAAAGCTTTAAAACTGGATTTTCTGTAAAACAGGGAAAGTTATCACTTCCTGCATGCAAATATTTTACTCGAGTTGTATATATTTTTTAAATTGTATAAATTTCATGTGTTTAAGTAAAACTTCAAAAATATAAAATTTCTTGTGTGTTACTAAATTTTGCATATTGAATATCAATATTCACTCAGCAATATGTAAAATAGTATTCACTTCGTGCTTGTAATTATTTGTATCTAGTTATATTTAGTTTAAAAACGGTATCAATTTTACTTATTTGAGAGAAGCTTATATAAGATTTAAATAATCGATTTGCTTGTGTTATTTTATGCAACTTTGCTAAATTATTGCCAATATTTACTTCGTGCATGTAATAACCAGTTTATTCGACAAAATAATATTTAGTGAAGTATAAATTAATTGAAAAAAACTTTTTAGTTTATTATAAATAGATGGTTTTTTTGTGTAAAGACATTAATCTCCAGAACTATTAGACTAAAGGTTATCGGCTATGGAGAAATGTGAAATCTGTTGAAGAGGATGAATAATATAGAAAAAAAGTATTTTCCGTGGATTACGTTTGAGGATATTTTTGGACTAAAAAAAACTTGGAGTATTAACTCGAATTGTGAGAGGTGTTAGATAATCTTAGATTCTTTTGGGTGTCATAGATTTTTTTCTCTCCCTTTAATATAAAAAGGTTCAATGGACTAATTTTAAATGAAATTTAGGGAAGGCGAATTATTTTTCAAAATATAATTCTACGTCTAATGGCCTTATTAAAAATGGTCTATTCAATGTAAATGGTCCTTATTTTTTTTCATAAACTGATTTTTGGGGTAGAGAAATCAAAATAAACCCAAACTCCCACTGATATACGAAAAACCTCGTACAATTCATGGATAGGAAAATTGTTTTTTATGAAACTAGCTTTTTGTTTGATAAACATTAAAACAAAATGAAGAAATTACAGATTGCTCGTTACGTATTCGATGACGTAGAAAATTGTTTCAAAGAAATTTAATGTACTTATACGGAAAACTAATCAAATCAATTCTGCACATTTTGACTTATGATAAAAGCTTCCACTTATAAAGAAGTCAGCAATTCTTTTATCTTTTCCCAATTTGGAAAACAACTTTTCTGCATACCAACAATTTTTAATGTTGCATAACTTATATATTTCAAGTAGCTACTTTTCAAATGAGCACACAATATCATAACTCAGAAGAAATGAAGATGACCTAAAATTAGTGCCTGAACGATGTATTTCATTAAGAAATTTATTACTATGTTAAAGATTCCAGATTGCAGATTTACAATGTTGTGCAAACATAATATATTGTTATATGCTAACGAACATATCAATCTGAAACCTGTCATTAATATTTTATCGCAAGGAAAATAAACATATATCGTTTATACGATATTGTATTTTGAGCAATCTTCACAAAATATAGTAGGAAGACCAGAGGAGTTTTCACACGTATTGGGTTTATACATGCCAAGTGTTATTTTAATGTACAAAAAAAAATGTAAATCCCAATATCATTTCTGATTGATTATTAATCTCAATATTTCATCTTGTTATTTGTTATCAAGTAGACGATCAAATTCAAATAAACAGTTAAAACTCAAAAACAACAACAAAATCACTTAATAACAAAATTACTTTATTACTTGCAAAATCTATATATATAAGATGTATATTTAATTACAAATTTTGTTGAGAAAGTTTTGTGTGTAGGTATTACATTTCGGGTTCGTCGCTTAACCAATAAAAAAAAACTAAATTAAATCTTTCGTTTTATATACATACACTACGTACTGGTGTATTTATAAATTAATTAAAAACCAATAATAATTTAGATCAAAATAATTAAAATCCACTTAAAATCATTTATCATCAAAAATTTTGATTCATATTTAATAATAGACAAAAAAAAATTGAGAATATCGTAATAATAAAAATTTTGCAATATTACAACGAAAAACTCTATGGTAATAACAATAATCATCATCATCATTATTAACATCATCGACTTAAGATTAATAAAAAAAATAAAATCGCGGCTTAAATTAACTCCCCATATGTTAAGAGATATTCTTCTTACTCGTATTATAATACTCAAAAGTGTTATTATAATTTACAAGAGATTTCACAAGAATGATATAAAACTATATGTATACAATAAACTATTAAAATATGATTTACATAACAAATAACACAACAGTATTATATATACATATATATATTGCGATCATCTGCATGATTTGTTATAGTGCAGACACAATTATGATCATTTGAGACAAGACATAATATGATACTCGGTATATGTTACTAAATTTCTCGTACATACATAAAACGATTTAATTGGTAGGAAATACACGAATTCTATATAGATGTGCGCGCGATTAGATTATTTTATATAGTATATACCGCAAAAATCCATTAGCATAATCCTCGGCACCAAAAAAAAAAAAAAATATAAAAGAAGATAAATCTACATTGCAATATGTATGTCAAAATCATGAAATTCGTTAAAACATGATTTTATGTGCTTGAGAAAACAAAAAATTATGTCTACCCTGGTACTTTATATTCTGATACACCAAAATCGAAATAAAAAAAAAAATTTAATTGTGATCTTTAACTTTGTGAAAAGATGGTTGTAAGATTATAATGTTTCTGTGCGAAATGTGTAGTTTACCCGCAAAATTTTTTGTATTTTAACCATGTTGTGATGTGTTTTGATTTTGTAAAATACACAGAGTCGTGATGCTTAATTGTATAACGCGGAT
Organism: Nephrotoma appendiculata; assembly: GCA_947310385.1. Taxonomy (NCBI): domain Eukaryota; kingdom Metazoa; phylum Arthropoda; class Insecta; order Diptera; family Tipulidae; genus Nephrotoma; species Nephrotoma appendiculata. Next base: position 278,566,819 of record OX371223.1, read on the forward strand.
TCATAAAAAGTCGTGTGATTTACATATTTTTATCTTACACTATTCTTTCGAAATATTTTTTTTATTAATAAAACTGAGTTTATATTTTTAGAATGCTATTTAATATATTTATTAAGTTTCACTGTAGAGGTTCTTACGGGAAACTTTTTTGTTGCAGACTCAATTTAAAATCGTCCTCGGAAAGCTTTATTTTTTTAAAATTTGAATACTGCTCAAACTGCATAGTTGTTCTTTGTCCTAAAAACCTTTGAACGTTGGCGCAAAAAATAATTTTTCATTATTTACGTAAATAATGGGAAAATACGTAAAAATGTAAATAATGTAATAAATTTAATTAATTAATATCTAGATTAAGAACTAGATTTTAAACTAATTATTAATTTAATTAACTTTAATTTATCACTGGATTTATTTATAGAACCTGTATTAGTAAAATACTATGATTGATATTTTTTACATTTATAACAATTTGTAATTAAATATTACTTGAAGAAAATGTAATTTACAGGTAAATAATAAATTTAATTATGAAACCTAATATATGGTTAAAAGAGTAGCTGATACCTCATTCTTCAATTTCTTGTTCAATTCGCTTCATTGAGAAGAAGGGCATTCAATGCAATATTTAAAGTGCCTTAAAGGTTCAAATTAAATAAAAAAAATTAAAGGCAATTATAGTTAACAAAAAATGGAATTATTATAAAAAATCAAATTATTGTAAAACATGAAATTATTATAAAAAATAAAATAAATATAGCCAGACCTTTTCATAGACGGAAAGGTGTATGAACATTTCATTGACAGAAGGGTTAGTTCTAGAAAGTGGGCATTCTGCGTTACAACCCATTTTATCGATTTTGCAGTGAGTGACAGCTGGCTCGAGTATAAGCGAGACTGCGAACAAAATAACGTTTCTTAAAAAGAAGCCAAGGAAAACAATCAATGTTCAATATAGATTGTTTATTGGCCGTGTGGATTAAGGGTTCATCGACATTTTTTTTGTAATTTTTTCCTTCATCTTTCAAATTGATCAAACATTTCAAAAATAGACCAACATAATTTTTATCACATCTAATTATAATTGGCGTTCGAAATGGATAATGAAATTTCGTCAAGATGTGGCACTCTGTCGGTCTAAATCTTAATCTACGCAAAAATTAAATAACTTCCATAAATTGTATTATATTTAATTAGCTATAGATTTTTCTTGAAAATTATTGAATTTTCAAGATTTTAATTTCTATTCCTGAAATCCAACAGACACGGCTGATATTTTGATTTTAATTTCATAGATGACACTTAATAAACTATGAAGGTCAGTACAGGGCAAAAGATCAGGATTCGTCTCTCAGAATTTTAATTTACAGTATATAAGAACATACTAATCACGAATCACAATGCGGATTTAGTTGGAGGTGTATTACTTTATTTACGTATCGTAAAATAACTGAAAATTATTGAATTCCAGATTTTAACAGATTAAAAATTTACCGTTTTCGCCGAAATAACAAGAAACAGTTCCTAAAAACTCTGTGTGTGGCTCTCTAAAACCAAGAAGGATTGACTGATTGGGGTAAAACTGTATTTATAAATTGGGAGATCGCAGTATTTTTGGCCGAAACCGGTCCAACGAAAGTAGCAGCAAGTGGAGCTTTTTCGTTTTTAGCATATATTAAGAAAAATAAAGCATTTTTGAGAAAACGACTAATTAATTAAGAGATTCTAAATTAATTTTACAACAGTACCGGTACAGACCAGTTTTTCAAAATTTAAGCAGAAATGGTGATTTTTGGCAAAAAACCGTTTTGCAAAAAATTCGGAAATTGTATAGCCCTGATGGTTTTCATATCATTTTTTATATTGAACCGGAAATGATGAATAATACTCGTAGTTTGTTGAAAAACACCCTATTTTATCAAAATTTGGCATCACTACAGACCAGACAGGCATGTAGACTATTCGGAATTAAACTCCATAATTAAGGTTTTCCCATAAATTTGAGAGGTCCTTATTATTTGGAGAATTGTTATGTACCGGAAGTGGAGACATTCTTAATTACATGAGACCGTTTGTACCAAAAGCCCGATAAGATTCATTTTTCGTTTTAGAAATCAAGTGTGGTGATTCGAGATCTACGATTGCTAAGTGTAAACAATTAATTTATTAGATTTGGAGAATATTTTATAAAAGATTGATGACGAGTTTGAGAGCTCGGGGTGTAGTTTATTGTATAAAACAGAGGTTAAGAAAAGGTTTAGTTAGCAAGGAAAATTAATAAGAAAAACGCAGCATCTGTTAAGCAAGCTAATATCTTAAAATTATTTCCATAATTTTATAACTTCACAACTTTCTAAAATTTAGAATAGAAGTAATTATCTAGGCCAAGTAAAATCACTTCTGAACAATAAGTTCGAAATAATTTATTAGTTTTCTAAAGCTAATTCTGATAGCATTCGTCTGGAACCAGAGATCTTATTGAAATAATCCATTATGGGTTGTGTGCTTTTACATCGACATACTAATCAAAAGCTCATTAGCCACTTAATTTTTTAGGTACATACGTACCGTATAGGCTGACTTGAAGCTAAACAATGAATTGCTCGATTTGGTTTACAGTTGTAGGATTTAAAATCGAGGAATTAATCGCATAGCTAAAATATAAATATACAGCTGGAAGTGTTTCGGCCAAAAAAATGATAACAAAAATTAAAAACATCAATGGCTCCTCCATTACATTGTAGTTGCTATTCTATATATTATGGTCTAATTTTAAAATAAAAATTGGAAGATAGCAGGGTGTAATGGCACTACCAAAAATTGTATGTATATGTCATACAAATTATTTCCTCGGCGAACTCCATAAAAACATTAAGGTTATGGTACACAATTTTGAATGTGTATGATTATATTTGCAAAGTGCGAGGTGGCATTCATCTTTACGGGTTGTTTTATAATTGGCGAAATGTTGCCCACAAATCATTTAACAAACCATTTTCTAGTACACCGTATACGATAATAAAAATTAAATCGATTTGTATACCAAAATTACATGTCAAATTTTATGGTTCAATAAATAGTGAAGTTTATTGTGGTTTGAATTTTTTTCTAAATGAATAAAATTCATTGTATTTAAACGTTATGGATTTTAGTTCATTAAATAGAATACGTGCTCTCTATACGAGCGAATTGATTGATACAGTTCATGATTACAAGTAATATAAGTTTGATTTTTTCTTTAGTTCTTTCTTATATAGAAACATGGCCTTGTTAAGATATTTAGAGGAATAAAAGAAACTTTAAAAAAAATATTAATTTATTACTGTATACACATATTATTTTTGGCCATGATCAATTAATGCCATTTCATTTCAATTTTAAGCATTTTTTTTGTATATTCATTGGTGATATGACTAAGTTTTTAAAATATGTTCGCGCAAAAAAATTTTGACATTCTTTCTTCCTTTAGGGCTATATGCACATAAGTTTGTTGGTTTTATTCGAAGGTCTATTTACAGATCGACATGTAATGTTAATTAGATTTGATTTGTGCGCTTAATCAATTTTTATTGTCTATAACAAAATTTTATTTTAATCATATATATGATGACATAAATTTTTACTTGATTATATATGATTGAACTGTCTGTTTTGAAGTATATTCTTCCTTGTGTTTTAGAGGTTGCACGATATATTTACTTTCAATTTTAGTTTAACGACATATCACAACTCTTATCGATTTATATGTGGCAGACAATTTTATATTTTTATCTGTATATGTGAAAGGAAGGAGGTCTATATAATTATGGTTCTAATGCATTAAAATATATATACTCGTATATAGCCTTCGTCTAAATAAACGGCATCTTGTCCAATTTAAATTATTTTTGACCAAAAAAGGATTTTCACCTACAAGGTTAGCAATTTGTTATTCTTTTTATAAATTAAAAGAGACGATGAGGCGGTTTTCTCCAAAAAATATTACGATCAAATAAATTTCATGAAGGTTGAGATGAACAAAATTAAGATTTTTTGATTGATTAGTTGTGATATCGTGTATAGGTAATAAATAATATTATTTTATGCTTTTTTGAAAGTTAGAAATTTTTAAGAACTCTTAAGATGATTACAAAATATTTCTATTTGAATATAGTTGGTGGTCGTTTTTACCATATATATATAAGATATGTAGAATTGATCTTATGCCAATCAATCATTATTATAAGCATTTTTTTTATTTTTAATGGTTTGCAAAACCATCCAAGTACAAATTCATATTATGCCACTATTTAGTAATAAAAAAATTTATTTTCATAATAACTTTATATAAATTAAATGAAAATATAAACAACAACAATAACATAAAAGACATGCAATTTGTTCATTATCAGATAATTTTATACCTGGATATGCATAATGCATATATATTTTCCACTCTGTAATGATCGCATATACCCACAAATTTTCATTCGACCGTTAAACAAAATTATAATTTTGACAGTGAAAAATTAAAAACGATTAATTTTCTTATTATGCGGTGGGCTTGTTCCCAAATATAAAAGATTATAGAGTGATTATAATTTTTATTTCTTCTGAGTTTTTTGAAAATTGGGCAAAATGGAATAATAACATAATCTCTTTATTGGAAATCACAAACCAATTATAGTCATATATGTTTTCGAATTGAGCTCGATTTAATTTGACGACCGACACAAATTGTAATTGTAACCCCATAGCATTTATTGTATCTATGGATTGAATTAAAATATAACTTAATATATTTATATCCGCCAAGGCGATACTTTAAGAAAATAATTATGTCGCAGTTGTTTTTAAAAGTCCTGAGAATAATGAAGTTTTGTGACCGAAATTTTAATTATTTAAAATTGGAAATTTTCTAGACATTACTGTCTGGAAAGCTGTACCATCTATAATCTTAAAATCATGACTGAAATTAGAATAGATATTGTAACAGTGATAAAGCTTTTGGTTCGTAAAAGTATTACTCGTTTAAAAATGTTAAAAGTTCGCTTTGCACAGCTAAATCAATTTATTTTAGCGATTTTATTAACTTTTAGTATGGTGTGCTTCTCCTGATTTGCGAAAATTATTTAAAAATCACTCATCTTTCGAAAGAAACTTTAATAGCCGAATAAAAATCTAAATCTGTTTTATCATAACATACAATCAAATATTTTGCGGATACTTTTGAGTTGCTAGAAAACCTTATAGCACAAAAAAGGTAAGTGATCTAGTGATAAACGAAATCATGGAAACTTTATCTAATCACTTTTCCCCTCGCCCATCGGAAACTGCAGCGTCGTACACATTCTTCAAACGTGATCAACGTCCCGGAGAATGCGTCGCCGATTACGTACCCGAGCTTAGACGTCTTGCCAAAAGCTGCAACTTCCGCACAAGAACAGCCTCAGACTTTCCTAGGCTTAATTAATTTTTATCATTCTTTCATTCAAGATAAGACAACCATTGCTGAACCTTTGCACCAGTTGATTCACAAGAATGTCCTCTAAAGATGGAAATCTATCGAGCAGCGCAGTTTCGATGCACTTAAAGATGCATTGATGTCCAGCAACCTCCTAATGCCATTTAATGGGTACGTCCATTGTTGCTAGTATGTGATGCTTCCCTCTACGGAATTGGCGTCATTCTGAAACATCAAATGGGAACGAAAAAGCGTCCCATAGCTTACCACTTGAGAACGATGACCGAAACGGAACGAGGATACAGCCAAAGTGATCGCGACGCTCTGATCGTGACGGATCATAAGCCGCTACTTGGACGTTTTACCACAGATGTTCAAACTATACAGATTTTATCCCCGAGAATGGTTCGTTGGAGTACTTTCCTGAACGCATACACTTTCAAACTCGTCTCCCGTGCTGGGAAGGATGTGATGAATGCTGATGGTCATAGTAGACTTCCAGTTTCGGGCAGTTTGGTCGTCACCGGTGTAAACCCATTGAACAATTCCAGCCATTTTGGCTTCGTCGTGCTGAAGTGAGCATACTCATAGGATGCTTCCTTTGGGGTTACCGGGTAATAATTCCACCATGTCACCGTGCACAAATTTTGTCCGCTCTACATACGGCTCATCCAGGTATTGTGAGAAAGAAGGAACTGGTGAGAAAATACGTGTGGTGGCCCAAACTAGACGCGGACATCGAAAAAGTTGTACGTCTTTGTAAGAAGTGTCAATCAAGCCGTCCAGAAGTGGCACAGGGTCCAGTGCATCCATATAGGAGGAGACGACAAACCCTTGGTCGAGCATCCATATCGATTATGCCGGACCTCACCACGGTAAAACTTATTTTATACTGGTAGATTCGTATTCCAAGTGGTTGGAAGTAGTCCAAGTTACCACACCGTCAGCTGCTTGTGGCATACAGGCTCTACGCAAGATATTTGCCACTCATGGAATTCCAGAGACAATAGTGAGTGACAACGGTACAGCGTTTGATTCCGCAGAATTCCGACAGTTCTGTGCTACGAATGGTATTCGTTCAGTGTACGAGACTCCATGGCATCCACGCTGAAATGGGCAGGCGGAGATATAATAACAATGGTCAAAGCAACAAAACATTTCCTGAAGAAAAAGAGTTCTGGCGATATCCAACATCGTTTGGCGAAGCTCTTGCACCACCATCATGCAACGCCATAAACTACAACCGGCAGATCACACGCCAAACTCCTATTTAATCAAACTCCTATTCATTCTGACAATATTCGTGTTTCCAAGACCAAACCAGTGGTCGACCAACCACGAACACAGTCTTAGGGTTCGACAGTTTGGGCGCGAAACTATTCGTCGAAGCTATTCGGTACATTAGTTCATGAACTAGCAATGAATTTTATTAGATTAGAACTCAAAATTTTGGGAGATAATTTTTTATAGTTAGAAATTGTACTATAATTTTTTGTATGTTGCTATTATTTCGATAGAAATTAAATTTAAATTTATTTAGAGTTGGAACTAATTTGAGTGACACTAGATACAAATCGTAGATTTTTCAATAGGCTCAGAGTAACATTAAATTTGACTGCGGGAATAACAAAAACGGCACTTGGTTGCAAACGTATTTTGTCGGTATACGAACATGTTGGAAAATGTTAGACAATAAAATTTCCTCTATACCAATTATTCGTATTCTCACTCCCTTTTCTCACAAAATGTCAGGCACAGTCCAATAATTCAAGCTCAGAATAAAAAAAAAAAGTTCTTTTGGAAATTAAAATTTCATTGTACTTAAACTCCTAAAACCAATCCACACCTACCGAACAAGAAATGTTGTACTGCTAATAGTTGGCTGCTCCATTTCGAGTCGAATGGATTAATTTGGTTTGGTAAACGAGGATTCGTTACGAAATACATATATTTGACTGTATGGTGCTGATAATGCGAAAAAGGAAAATTACTTACCAAAATTATTTATTAATTATTATTTCGTGGTATAAATATGATAGAAAATGATTTATTAGGCTCGTGAAGTGTAAATTTTTTACTGTTGCGAGGTAATTATATTTCACTACTGGAAATATACTCGTATAGTCTTACAAGATCTACGATCAATAAAATAAAAATAGCGATATGTTTATAAGATATTATACGATGCGGCAACGTTGCCTTTAAAATGTATTCTACATCTAACAGTCACTCGTTTTGGGTGTATTGGCTTTGTTAACGAATCCACCGAAGACGACCAGCAGATAACCTGAGAGTGACAAGGAAGGATTTAACAATGAATCATTTCCAATTTTGTATTTATAAAATATTATTCAGACTTATCTGATTTATCCTTAGATGTTATAAACGTCATTATGGTGCATGGGCGGCACTATTGTTTTTAATTTGTTGTAAATACAATATTATTTGTGGAAATGTGTTTGTGGAACTATATGTGGAATTTGTTTGTTGGTTTTTAAGTTGCCTTCTTGCAAATATACACTGTGAACTTTTTTAGTGCAGTTTTTAGTTTTGTATGTTTTACCAAGACAGGAGAAAAATAATTTGTGGTAGAATTCATTCGATAAAATTGTACGGCCCGGACAACAAAAAAATTATAATAAAATAGATTAAAAAATTATTTCGTCTTGTTTTGGTGAGATTGTATGTGGCAATTTAATAAGATGTATTTTGTTTGTGTACGGGTAGATATAACAATATTTTTCAACATTTTTACCACGAAGCCGTGCATAAACAAAAATTGGTAGGAGAGCGTAGTTTCCAGACATAAGGCGTTTAACTTTATCATCGAAAATTACAAAGAGACATTATAAACGAAACACATGGTGGTCAGTTATCAAGTACAGTATCCAGATTGTTAAGTGAGCGAAAATAAGTAAAAGTATATATAAATTCGCAGTAGATACGTGCATTTGTGTTTTTTATGTCCACCATTTTCCGGGTCGTACACGCGGCATTTGTGTTTTACGTCCGCCATATTTTCGTGTCATTTAGCGTGGGATCATTTATATCAGCAACATGTCTGACGCATTATTACGACGAAAATTGGCAGCATTAAAAGAATCAATGACGCAATTGATAGTGTATTTTAAAACGATAAACGATAAAACGAATATTCAGCAATTGAAAGCACGTCTAGTGAGATTGGACAGTATAATGCAAGCATATCCAGAGATAGACAATGAGATCAAATTAAAAGCTGATGAGAAGTCCGTTTTTCTAGAATTTGAAGAAAAATACTATCTAACATAATCTATTCTTATAATGGATAGTGGATACGTAAATTAAGCATATCTGGTGGTGTCGATCTAAATGATTCAACAGACAACGATACGATGAATATTTCACAACCATTTGCACGCAGATTAAATTGCTGAAATTAAAATATACAACCATTTGGAGGAACATACACTGAATGGCAGCCATTTTACAACATTTTTGTTGCAAGTGTCCACGAGAATCCAAATATACTATCCGTACAAAAAATGTTGCATTTAAAAGGTTGTTTACGCGACGAAGCATTAAGTTTTTATTTACAACATGAAACCTACCGATGCTAATTACATCGAGGCGTTTCAAAAGCTAGTCGCAAAATACGACCCTAAACGTTTGATTGTCAACTAATTCATTAATAATTTAACGAAATCGCCATCATTCACAGTTGGAAATGTCGCAAATATTCGGAAGCTGTACGATCAAACCGACGAAACAACAAAACGTCTAAAGGCACTAGGGGGACAAGCCGAAGGTAGAGACCCGTGGGTTATTTATTTGCTGCTTCAGAAATGCGATGATGATACCAGGACATGGTGGGCAAAAGAATCAGTAGAAGAAAAGTTTCCAACGATCGACCAAATTATGAAATTTTTATTAAACAGGACGGACACCTTGGAAGTGGACAAAGGCGTTATGAAGAGAAGGACCGAATCGCGACCACCATTAAGAAGCATGTTATTTACCAAAAAAAATACATGTCCAGTGTGTGTAAATAGCGAACATTTCCTCTACGACTGTTCAAAGTTCAAGAGAATGCCATTTAGTAATCGAATTGCGTTTGTAAAAGAAAAGATAGATGTTTGAACTGCTTGAATTACACCCATGTGGTATATAAATGCAAGTCAAGAAAAAGATGCACGCAATGTCACCGCAAACATCATACATTATTGGACAACATAAGTACTGATGGTTACACAAACCGACCCATCAGTATAGCATAACTTCAGCTGTTATACAATCATCCAACTTTGCTACAGCCTTTACTATAGTAAGCCATACGCAACTGAAAACGTTGAACAATCAATATTGCCCTCCGCTCTTATTACATTAACGGATGTGTTTGGAAATCTTCATCAATGTTGCGCGTTATTGGACGCCAGCTCTCAAATTTCCTTGATTACGGAAGAATGGGCCAACAAACTTAGAATACCGCCGAAAAATATAAGCCTTAAAATCAACGGTTTGGGCAAAACTCATGTCGGGTCCTCCTAGGGTTGCATAGCTGTCGTGTCAGTGGCATGTAACAAAGAAACGATGAAGATTAATGCACTAATCGTTCCACAAATCACCAGTTTGATACCAAGTACGACCACCTAAAAAGCTTAAAGTTGGCAGATCCCTCGTTTTACGCACCAAATCCAATCGATGCCCTAATATGGGCCGATCATATTTTCCATATGCTTGTCGATGGAAGGGTGTCAAATGAAAATTATCAACCAATAGCCCGGAGTACCATATTTGGATGGGTCATTGCAGGAAGAGTGCAAACATGGGTTCCAGTACAAATATATCGACGATGTTTAACGAGCTTGATATCGACCAATCGCTCATGTAATTTTGGGAAGAAGAATCATTGCCAAATCAGACATATTACAACGACGAAGAAAGGGCATGTAAAGAGGTATTCATCAATACTACAACCCGGAATGAAGATGGGCGATATATTGTCCAGTTACCATTTAAACAGCCAACACTACCGTTGGGTTGATTTTATCAAATGGCATTAAGCCGTCTATACGCCATGGAGAAAAAATTCAATAAGGACCAACAATTTAGTGAGTTATACCATCATTTCATGGACGAGTACAAAGGCCTGAATAGCATGGAAGAAATCAACAATGACGAGACAGAGATTTCAACATGTTTTCTGCCACATCATGGACTACTAAAGTCTTGAAGCGCCACCACGAAGCTGCGTGTCGTATTTGACGCGTCCGCAAAAACAAGTACAGGAAATTCGCTCAATGATGCGCTAATGGTTGGACCAACCGTACAACAACCATTGTTTAATATTCTGGTTCGTTTTCGACAGCACGAGGTAGTTATTACGGCAGATGTAGAAAAGATGTACCGCCAGATACTAGTACACGCAAACGACACTAAGTACCAAACAATCTTATTGCGGGACAATCTGAGACAAGAAGTCAAACGATACCGACTTAAAACGCTTACTTATGGTACCGCCTCTGCTCCAGTTCTGGCCACAAGAGTGATGGCAAAAATCGCTGATGACAACGAGACAAAATGCCAAGATGCAACCATGATTTTAAAACGAGAATTTTAGGTTGGCGATTTAATAACCGGTCGTAGTACGGTAGCAGAAGCAACAATTTTACGAAAAAATTTAACGAACATGTTGGGCGATGGAGGGTTGCACTTACGAAAATGGACGTCCAATATAAGTACACATTTCTAGAGGGTATCCCGATTAAAGACCGGCAACTTACTCCAACAACGCTGGAGACCGATCATACTGATCTTATTTTTTGTTTCATTCTGTTAAGTAGGAGATCTTTTCGTTTTTACTGACAGTAAATATTTCTTGGCGAAATAAAGGCATTATTGATCATTTTACTCGTTATGACAATTCTAGAGTTCCAGCGAGCGAAAATGATAAAAAAGCTTTCGCTATAAAACGCACTCATTTATCACAAAAAAACTAAGAATATTTTTTATTTTGGCTGAAAAATTTAAATACATTTTATTCGATGGGTTTGTATTATGATTTACATGGAAGTTTGCTCAGCTTACAATAATTTAGTTATAATTATTCGAAAATACGTGAATTGTTAAACTATGTATTGTAAAAAGTGCTTAAGAATTTTGTAAATATAAAATTTTTGTTATGACAAAATGATGTGACAGAATCAATACTGTTAAAGTTAGCCGAAAGATTCCAGCCGAAAGATAATGCAGATTGTGTCTTGAATACAGCAAAAATCAGTCATAAACTCGAATTTAGGATGAATTTAGGATCGGGTTATATCCTTCGGGTGAAGGGGAAATTATTTCAGTTTATAGGAATTTAAAAATCGATAGGAGCGAGAGTAGAAAGAGAGTTTAACTTTCTGTTGAAATAGTCAAGACACTATCTGCATTATCTTTCGGCTGGCATCTTTCGGCTAACTTTAATAAGGTCAGAATCAATATATATCTAAATTTTTCAATTTGTTCGTTCGACAACAACAAATTTTTTGACAGAAAACAAATTCAAAATTCGATATAAAACAAATAAATTAAATTTAATCGTAATTCTAAAAATTTATTTATTCGTAATATAATTGGATCGGGTATTTTTAAATCTCACTCATATTTTGTTTGTTATTGATCTTGACAGAAATCGGTTGTATTCAACCTCTATCTAGACGTTAGGGCTTAAACATCATATTTCAAACCGCCCTCATATTTTATATAAGTCATAATTTTATTGAATATTTCGCTTAATTTTTGAATTTGAAATATTTATTTTATTTTTGACCACACGCTAAATCGATGAATACTGCTGTGATGAAAAATATCTTGCAGATTAGTCAAATGTATATAAAAGTAATGAAATTTATTTTTAAATACATATAAAGTGTAATTGTGACTTAAGGCAAATTACCGTAAAACACACCTTATTTTAAGTAGCTCGAAATAAGTTTAGTTTGAATAAAATTAACAGGTCTATTAATTTATCTCAGTCTAGTGAGTCAAAAAATTAAACTAATCAAATAAATTTAATCGTGTGAATCAAGTGTGTGCATTCTTTTGTGCCAAAAATAAATAATTTATTTTTATATACTTTATAAAGTGCTTGTTGAACCAGTTAAATGATTAAGAAAATCTTTTAAATTTCATTGCACGATGCTGCCATGGAATGTTGCACGCACCAATCCCATACTTAATATTCCTAGTAAATAATTGCATTATTATTATTATTATTATTATTATTATTATTATTTCAACTTACAATACCGAAAAAATTGTCGTATACACAACCTTTTTCCATATTTGGCAAAAATAATGAGCTAAAGTTTAATTAACCGAAAAGAACAAAATCTTTTTTGCCAAATTTATATTCTTTGGTTTCATTTTATATTAAAACCGATTTATTATTATATATATAAATATATACATAAAATGTATGTTGTTATTTTGTATTAACAATTTTTGCGGGACTCAGCGCACACAGCGTGCATACAAACTGCACCGAACATGCTATATCGAACTAATGAGGTAGATTTGAAAAATTGATAAAATTTGGTGGATGTAATATAATTACTCGAAAAACCAGAAGTCTTTGTCATCATCACCATATCATCGTGTTTGCAATGTGTATAGCTTGATCAGCGTCGTGTTTTTATATATATATATATATATATATATATATATATATATATATATATATATATTTGGGAATTGAGTTCAATAAAATATTAAGTGTGAACAATCTTCTTCCTTCGTATATATTTTCAATAATTCAAAGTCAATTAAGAAAAGTTTTCGTGCACGCGGATTTTTTTATAATTTTTTATATATAGATTTAAGATAATATGATATCTGCAAGGTGATGCAATCAATATGCATCAAACAAAACTTTAATTATTTAGCGAACTTTTTTTGGGGGGGCTTGCAGAGGGCGATTTTATCCGAAAGTGTGTTGATGATGATATTTGATATTCTTTCATATATATTTATAAAATTTTATCATTATTTTGGAAATGGTAAAGGGTACACCCGGATACTGTATATGGATGTATAAAAAATATTTTGCTTTGTATACCTCAAATATAATGCAAAGTAAAATATTGTTTATGTAAAAATATCTCTAAATTTATGCTCTAATTAATTGATGGCATTTTTTATATTATATACATGTTTTTTTGTTTTATGCATATCACGCTTTTCTTTTTTATAAGTTTTCTTAAATATAAATATTTATATTACAATAATTTAAGTTTCATAAAGCAATAACTGGTTGGATGACTCTTGGTGTATGCAATGTGTGATATCAATAACTCGATGGTGTATAATTTGGTTAAATTCTAGAAATTATGAAACACTTATTCTAAACACGACAAATGAACACCTAGTGACGCCAATGATATAAAATTAAAGAGTTAACACTGTTTAGCTCTGGAAGATAATAAATATAAACTGTTACCAATATTCCAGGCCCAAAATAGCATGTTGATTATATCCTCGAACAATTTAAACAAATTTTTCGCAATAAACCTCTTTTTAACGAGAAAATAACAATAATTTGTTACCAATCCACATATGTCATCTGACCAAACAGTCATGGTCGTTGAGTTTTAATAAATATTAATGTTACACTTTTTTTGCGAGCCAAACATGGCACTGCAAGAAGAAATTTTCCATTATTTTTGCAGTAAACCGCTTTCTATGAACAATCTAATCTTTTTAGAAAATTTTAAGATTTAATGAATTTCCAGGCAGCTTATTATTATAAAAATGTTCGTCCGGCAATAGTAATTTCATCCAATCTCGGCATTTTTAAATCCACCAATTAATTAGGACCCCTATCAAAATGCTTGTATTTCAGTTTAAAACATTATATACAGACATCTTAAATTGATGTGTAATAAAAAATAATGACCATAACATATGTTAGCATTTCATTTAAGCATTCATTCGCAGCATTCATTCGCATATTTGGCCCACCATATGAAATTTAAAGAAAATACTAAAAAAAATTAAAAAATTATTAAATTCTCTGGTACGTATTTCGGCATTTCCTAAAATTCGGCATTTTTTTATACAAAACTTTTATACAAAACGACTATGAAAACCAGGATTTGAAAACCGGGATTTTGAAAACCGGGATTTATAAAAAAACCGGGATTTCGTTACACACCCCTTCGAAGCAAAAGTAGTCCTGATCTTCTTCCAAAAATTTAAGCGGAAATGACGAATTTTGATAAAAATCTTTGATAGTTAACTGGAAATGACTGAGACGTCCTTTGACACGGGTCATGAACTGACCTCATATTATAAATTATATAATTTCAAATATCCATAACTTCCATATTTGTAAAACGAGAATATTACTTTATACATGCATTTGGGGGTATTTTTTAATCATTAAAATAACGGTAAAACGTGATACCAACACAAAAACCATTAACGTCTATTTATTTTATTTACAATGCTTTTAGCAATGGGTGTTTCCTCCTTTCGCCCAAATAGCTTCCAAATTTTTTAAAGGCATCGAATCGTAGAGAGCGCCCAAACAATTTTGACTAATTTTATCCCAGGCCATTTGAATAGCTGTTATAATTGGAATTTTATGTTCATATTGCATCCTCCATACACCTCCCTTGAAAGCCACACTCACACATTTTCCAAGATATTCAAATCAGGTGAATATGTGGACAAGCAATAATTCTTGCTGTCTGAGTTGGGACATTATCTTGTTGGTAAGCCCAAGCAAAAGATCCAAAAAGCTCTTTGTATATTTTTGAAAAACTTCTTCCAAGATAGCATTATACGAAAGATCAGTATTTGACTCCAGTTTTTGCCTTAATACTTGCCGCTGATAAGCATGAATCTAGAGCACACCGAATAATCGCCCATTTATCGGTTAGCGGTGAAGCCTCTGCAATGTGTCCATTTTTTATGCTATTTCACTTTCACGATTTGCGAATCCTTCTTCCCGATTGAAAACTTCAATTTTTGTTTTTTCGCGTCCGGAGAGTGACTTTCCCTTCCCCTTTTTCTTAAAACCAATTTCATTTTGTTCTCAAAAAACATACCACCAACTTTTTACCTTAGTATGCCAGAAAAAAAATAATTTAAACAGAAATTATATGTAAAATCTTTCCCCATTTTGCTATTTCCGGGGAAATACCAGAATAGTGCCACTGTTGGTATCTGTTTTACCGTTATATCAATGAGCGATAATGTACTCCTCAAAAGCATGTGTAAAGTAATATTCTCGTTTCACAAATATGGAAGAATAGTTATATACGAGTACATTATTTACATCTTCCCAATATGCAATGCCAACGGAATTCCATTTACATTCGCGTGCAAAAACCACACTCTTTCTATGGAAAGAACCATGTTATGTACATGGAAAACCGTACTACTCGCCAAAGAAAAGTGTCACAAAAATTCCTGTGTGGGTGTGAATCCCGACTAAAACGAGAAAAATTAAATTGGAAACAAGGTGGAGTTTTGTCGGAAACTCGGGATTTTTCAATACACTTTTCTACACTGATTCCCAATACGTTTCTGTGCGAAAAAGAGCAGATTTCGTTAGTATTTTTACATAAAATTCGATTTCGAAATAAAAGATTTTATTGTCATTTGTTTTTGTGAAGGTAATATTTATTTTTTATTTAATTAAACATAGATAGAAAATTTATTTATATATTTAAATTTCATAAATTGTGTTTTGTTTTGCATCCACCACGTGCTACCCAATTATTAATCTTCAGCATATTGAGATCTTGAAAAAAAAATTCATTGAAAATTTACAACGTAAATATATTTGGTGGCGACGCCATTGTGAGACAGATCTCCATTAACATTTTAGAACAAATTTGTACATCGTGATCACTAAATTAGTTAATTATTATGTAGTACTTAAATTTAAAATTATTTACTTTAACAAATAGAAAAAAATTATGTAGTGCAACCGTGCACGTCGACCTGTCAGAAAAAACTAAAAATAAAAGATACAATCGAAACTTATAAAAAAAAATTATATTGCGAAAGAGAAAGAGAAAAACAATTATTTTTCTCCAAAATCGATATTTTTGTGTCTTTGATATTTTGTTGTACGGATTGTAGTATGGAATTAAAACAGTTTTTTCCACACAGTGGAAAAATTGCATACTGGGTTAGTTCACGTTTAGTTTTCCTAAATAACAAATTACGTAAACAATACTTATGTCTAGTCTCTCTAGTGTCCTGTTATCAACTCAAAATGTTTAAGAAAAGATAACATTCCAATTTTCAAATAATTTGGTTATTTCCAGAAGGTGAAAAAAAAAAATTGAAAGTTCGAAGAATATTTTTGGTACCTTAACAGCAAATTGATTTTTTTTGTAGTCGAACTAATATCCGGCTTCTTTGCATATGCAGATTCTCTAGTGTATACACATATGCATACATAAAGCGTTTAGCTTCCTGCCAACTCAAAAATGTCATGTTCTACACAAAATTTATTAATTTAGGCCACAATACAAGAGAAAATAATCCATTTGGTAGAATGCTTGCGATGATAAATGCTACAAAGTCCTGTGGGACATAAATTGACATGTAAATATGGTTCAAAATTATTTTTACTTTTATATTGCACGGATAGCAAATTGTATTTTGTGTATATAGGCCCACCACAATATATGTTTGGAATTCCTGCCGGATTTCAAGTGATATTTATGTGGAATATTACGACGGAATATTTTGGATTTTCGTTAACCACACATTTTTGGGAAATGAACTACGCCCATATAAGCCAATGGAATGGTTATTGTTACATAACATTCGAGTATGCTCTTGATTAGAGGTTAAGAACGATTCATAGGTTTACATAGTTGGGTGCCGTATTTTTGTACACCGTGTAGTTAATTAATATTTTACACGTATAGACAGTGTATGGTAGGGAATTAAAAAATTGCATCGGCGATCTAGGTAGAAAATGTAGAAAACAAGTGACCATTATCGAAAATTATTGTTTCTGTTGTCAATCAGCACATTTTATGATTTCTTTCGAGAAGCTTCATTCTTACTCCACATTAGAAAAATGTAAACAAAAGTATTTATAATTTCGAACTTTTAGCCCAAGATTTTATTGTTTTACTGTCATGACACAAAATATGCGCAAATTATAACTATTAATTAATTGTGTACTTTCCAATTTATCGGGCTTCTAAATTTTGTTAATTAAATTTTATCTGGATAATTTGAATTATAATCGATTAAATCTTGCCTGCTAGGCGATTTACGAGCACTGATATAGCACCGTGTAAAGTTTGACTACAAACCGAGAGATTTTAAAAAAATTTCATCTATCTATATGTATATGAATTTTTGACTTATTAAGATTTAATCTAATTGCCTAAAAATTTTAAATTTAATATCGGCTGTTCAAGATGTCCACCAGCTCTGAAAAAAATTTGGAAACCAGTTACCAGTTAACATACGAATGGTATTCAATTTCAAGTAAACAGAGTTGGTGGACATCATGACGTGTAAAATCAATATGCTTTATCCAAATGTTTTACAAGAGCCGGAGAAAATTATGACGAGTTAAAACCGTTGAAATCTTTAGATACTCTATGTAGGTTCCAGAAAATTGTTAATTTTTTAATTGAGTATTTTCTTAAAATTTCATATGGTGAGACAATGCATATTCTTACAAAGGGCTGACATTCAAAAATTTTTCAGAGCATGAACTCATCAGCCCGAGTCTAGATCAAAGTCAAATTACCAGGCAATTTTTATTGTGTATTTACGGCTGATATGGAAAATATATAAGAGCTGATGCACATCATAACATCGAGTAAAGATCGAAATTCAATTCTTATGGTTCTCTTATATTCAAATTATTATCAGAGCTGGTGAACATCATGACGAGCCAAGGCTTAAGGACAAATCATTTATAGGAACTCTATACATTCCAAAGAGTTCTTAATTGTTATTATTTGAGTATTTTCTTAAAATTTCATGTAGTGTGGCATACATTGGCCATATATGCAAATAAGTCTGGACATATACGGCGGTAGTCATTGTTATAATATTTCAATTTTAGTCGTCTCTAGAGTTTTTAACTAAAGTTGCCGCAACAATTTACAAGTATTTTGATAAGATGTCGTATAGCTTAATGAACATATCTATTTTCCTGGGATGAAGAACTGAAACATAAAAGAATATGAATAAAATTAATTTTGTACATATGATTTTGCATGTAAGCAAATTTAAATTATCCTTTGGGTATTTTGAAATATATACTATGAAATTAAAACTTCAACATAATTTTAACAGGGCGGGCGAGCTGAACTTCTATTCTTATTGTAGGCAATTGTGACATTGTTACGTTTTTTTAACATAATTTTTCAGAATTCGTACTGATCTCTTTTCATTAGTCATTAGTCATTAGTCTACATACAATAGTAGAACGTTGCTTTGCTTAATACATAGTGTACTATATAATAACTTATTATAAATTGAGATGCCTTCTAGGGTCAGTAAATTACTCATGTTTAAAGGCCTTTGCAGCGTAAAAGCCCGAAAGGAAAGTTTTTCTTACAATCTTATCACAAATATGTTTTCATGGTACACTATAGTTTCAAGACCAATTAGTTTCAGTTCCAACCCAGCTTTAGCCAGAATATTGGTGTTCACAGTGGCTTTAATGTCACCAAAGTGAGCAGGTACTCACATTACCGAGGCACATATCTTCTGAGATTGGTAATATATTTACACGCTCTGACAAATCCTTAATCGAGTAAAGAATTACAACCGTCTAGACACGGGCTTACACGAAGTTACGAAAATCAACCCTTTGATCTAAGCTTGAAACATCGTACTGTATATGAATAAAATGTCGCATAATTATACGGTTCGTTTTTGAAATCTTTAAACATTCACAAGTCGAGTAAGCCACTGCAAAAATTAAAATTTGAAAATGAAAAAAAAAATAAAAAAATCAGTAAAAAATCCCAAGTTTGAGCCTAAGGCTAAAAATTTCGATGCCTAAATAAAAAAGCTTAAGCCTACTGATTTGTTTTGGACTAGAGTACTTGTATTTATATAGCGTGGGCTAAATATTTTTTTTTTTAATGCAATAAAACTTCTCAATATGTTTTCAAATTTATTTTTTCATTGTAAAGAACAATCCTTCCGCCTTGACGTACCCCATACGGTCAGTCCAATTTTTGAGCACATTTTCGATGGTATGCGGCATTATGTCTTCAGTGGCAATGCGAATATTGTACTTGAGAGATTCAATCGTTGCTAGTTTATCGGCGTAACACTTATTTTTGACGGCACCTCAAAGATAATAGTCCAACGGAGTCAAATCACAGTTTTGAGGCGGCCAAATCACATCAACATTTCGGCTGATAATTCGATCTTCGAAGACAGCACGCATATGATCAATTAAAACGTGTGCTGTGTGGTACTGAGCGCCGTCTTGTTGAAACCAAATGTTGCCTATATCCTCTTCAAGTGCTGGGAACAAAAAATCGTTTATCATGGTGCGGTAAAAATTCCCCAATGATGCCACCGGACCAAAATCTGCACCAAACAGTCACACGTTGAGGATGCATCGGCTTCTCTACGACCAAGTGCGGGTTATACGTGTCCCAAATGCAACAAATCTGCTTGTTTACATAGCCGCCAAGATGGAAATGAGCCTCATTCGAAAAGATGATTTTTTGGCCAAAATCGTCATCTTCTTCAAGTCGATCGCAAACCCACTCAGCAAACCGAAAATGCAATGGGTGATCTCTTTGCTTCAATTCCTGAACCAATTGAACTTTATACGGTGTCATACCAAGGTCTTTATGTAGAATTAGGCGACTCACGCACATTCTCGGCTACAGCATCAACATTTTCGGGTGTACGGTTGGTTGGATGCTTTGTTCGTATTGGTTTTTTGATTAGCAAGCCTGTTTTTTAACTTTTTTCACGCAATTCTCGCACACATTCTGCAACAACATGATTTTTGCAGTAATGATTCAATATTTCCCAGCATTGTTCAAACGAACACACAACCATTTTCGTACAGTGGAAGGATAAAATTAACTTTCTGTCAAATCGGAAATGACATAACCTTTACCATACTGAAAATAACCGCTTGTTTAAGAAAAAGCTAGATGGCCCACCCTGTATAGACCTAAAAATAAAAAATAAAACCCAAAAATTGATTTTTGGCAATTTAATTTTGTAAACAATCTGCCACACCGTTTGTTTGAAAACTTGCCGTTCAGACCGTGCGGGACGTATGCGCCCGCCCCACGCTTTACAGTTGTATTGTTTGTTTTCTCTGACGTATACCTTACATTGATTAAAATAGTGTAAAACTATTTAAGTATTTTGATTAGTCGGCGTAATCAAGTGATTATCCCCAGTTTTATGTAACTCCTCCTCTGATTTTTCGATACAGTAAGTCTACTGACCTCTTGGTCGTGATAAGTCCAGTGGTTTTGTTTTTTGCAGTCTTCTTCTTGGTGTGGTAGTTAGCGTACAGTGAATGTCCAGATTTTCATGGGTGCCGACGTTGTAGGTGTTTTGTTGCATGATGCTTAATTTCATCCGCGACAAGCTCGATCTTTACAACCCCAGGTTTTAGTATTTGTTTGTACAGCAGCAGTTTGTTAGGGATCGCTAGTTCAGGTTATCGTCCTATAGAGCCAATGCATATTTCTATATTTTATGTTTAGTTCTTCTCTCTTCTTTTTTATGTGTTCCTTTCATCTAAGTTTAGCATTTAAAGTCATGCCGAGATATTTAGCAGTGTTTGCATGCGGTACTACTATCGAGTTTATCATTATTGGTATATGATTAACTTTTCGATTTGTAAAGTTCACTTGGATTGATTTTGCTTCATTTAATTTGATTCGTCATTTCCTTTGTCCAATTACATATCTGGTTAGTAACCGTCTGTAATTTACTAGTGGAGTGACTGATATTCTTTTCTGTTCCGTGTAGTCGGCAAAAGTCGCCATTGTTGCTTCTGTAGTTGGTATATATCTCTAGTATATAAGATATAAAGGAGTGGCCCAAAAACACTTGCTTGTGGTACTCCTGCTGTTATTCTTTTTAGTTTGGAGTATTCATTCTTATACTTTACTCGTGTTTTACATGTAATGTTAATGTTGCTGTTGTATTTGTTTGACAAAGTTTATTATTGATAGTAATTGATTTCAAATAAGAATTATGCGCTAGTATTGTACATAGCGTATATATTGTACATAGCGTATATATTGTACATGCGAGTTTTACATGCTGTAAAATGTATATATATATATTATGTATGAGAATAGTATCGTAGAGAGTTAATATTGTGGAATAGTTTATAAAAATGTTATAAATATTTGTATGTAGTTGAAAATGGTTTGAATTATATTTGTTTAGTAAATGATAATTTTAATTAGTAACTGGATTAAATATATTGTGAAATAATATAAATAATATAATTTGATGTAATATAAAAATGTAGTGGAAATTAAATTGTAGTGTCAAGTTCTTACCTGATTATACTTGTATTGGAAGAGTTGATGAATGTTATACGTTAAATAATAATGAATGCACTGTATTTTACTATTTTAAATCAAAACACAATTAATTTATTAGATTGTTTACTTTGTGATTTATACTTTTATTGACAATTAAATTTCGACACAATAATTTACATATATTAACAATTTTGCTTATGGATTTTACGTGTAATATTTTGGTAACTTTTATAGGTTTGTCTATTTAGACTTTTAACTTGAACTTATTAAATTTTGATTTTGGTATATAAAGTTTTCATTGATAGAGTGTTCAATATAAATTTCACATATGGATTTTAAAATATTTGGTTCACACTATTTAGACTTTTACTTGAACTACTTAAATTTGATTTTGTATATGAAATGTATGAAAGTATATAAAAGTTTTATTGATAGACTTTTCAATTCGATTACACACTGAGTAGATATAAATTTCACATATAGATTTTAAAATATTTGGTTCACACTATTTAGACTTTTATTTGAACTACTTGAATTTGATTTTTGTATATGAAATGTATGAAAGTAAATAAAAGCTTTATTGATAGACTTTTCAATTCGATTACACACTGAGTAGATATAAATTTCACATATAGATTTTAAAATATTTGGTTCACACTATTTAGACTTTTATTTGAACTACTTGAATTTGATTTTTGTATATGAAATGTATGAAAGTAAATAAAAGCTTTATTGATAGACTTTTCAATTCGATTACACACTGAGTAGATATAAATTTCACATATAGATTTTAAAATATTTGGTTCACACTATTTAGACTTTTATTTGAACTATTTAAATTTGTTTGTTGATGAGATACTATTTTGTGATTGACCACTTTTTCTGATTAACTAAAAAAACATTTTACAATTTTTTGGCTTATATACTATAGCCCTTATTAACTTTTGTTTTTGTTTCAAAATGGTGCTGAGTGGTAGTTTTCCACTCGTAAATTTTTTGTGTCACACATTTAGATTGTTTTTAAAAATTTTAATTGGGTTTTGGGTCAGAAAATTAATAACTTGTTCGAATTTTAATTTGCATGAAATTACATTTTTTCTCATGTGCAAGGTTTCTTTCTGGGTTTGTTTTTATAGTTTGTAATTTTCTTAAATTCTTTACGCACACGTGTTTTTGTGTGTTGCGCGTGGGAATAGGAAAATTAGAACATTGTTTGCTTATGATTGAAATGTTAATTGAATTTATGTGTTGTTTGGGATGGTTATTTCGCAACACTCGGAAGTGCCTCGCTTTTGTATGATTTTAAAATTTGAAAAAATTGGTTCGAAAGATCTCGATGAAGTTTGAATTCTAACTCCTGATGCCATACTTTGTCGAATGCTTGCGCTACATAAAGGAATATAGTTGAGCACATTTGTTTGCTTTCTAGTGATTTTTCGATTATATCACTAGTTCGACGTACTTGTTCAATTAGAATGATTTTTCCTAAATTAAAACTGATGTGAGGGGATAAGATTCCTTTCTTCGATAATTGGTTTTAGTCTTTTAAGAAGAACCTTTTCAAATAGTTTCAATAATGTTGGTAACAGAGAAATTGGCCTATATGAAGCTTTATCATTCGGAGGTTTGTTTGGCTTAAGTATCATAATTACTTCTACAACTTTTCATTGTCTTGGTACATCTCTTGGTTGAAATGCTGTATTAATTATATGCACTAGAGTCCTCAACGCTTTATACGCATTCAGATTATTCTTCTTTGCCCATTTTCGTTCTTTCAATGTTACAGGTGTAATTTTTATTTCATCCTGTTTATTTATCGGGGTGACATTTTTTGATTCCGTTTGTTTGGGGTGAGGCTGGAATGTTTCATCAAGGTGATTTGCAAACAAATCTGCTTTTTGTTTCGCATTTTGAGCCCAATTTTCTTTCTTTCTAATTGGAAGAAACTGAAGTTAGGGCATTTTAAGATTCTTAGTTGCTTTTCATAATGAATAATCAGTATCTTTTTGCCCAGTTAGAGTACTGATGATTTATTAACTGACTGGTTTTTAATGTCTTTTATTAGGTATTTTAATTTGTTACACAAATGGTTAAATACCCTCTTATTTACCGAGTTTCGATGTTTTTCCCAATTCTTCTGTGCTTTTCTTTTATTTTTAAGAAGTTCTCTCACTTCCTCTGGATATAGCTACTATTGATCTTCATTTTCTTACTATTATTTGGAGTAGGCTTTCCCACGCAGCACTTTGGATATTCTGGATGAGTTTATTTAGTTCGTCTCCTATTTGGACTGGTCCATGTATTGGGTTTTGCTGACTCATTCTTTCTATTAGCTCTGTTTGGAAGAGCTCCCAATTGATTTTGAATCTCGTTAATTTCGGGTTGCTCTCTTTTATAAAATGAAATGGAACACAAAATATTTTTAAAGGTTAAAAATCTACTAATTTCGTGAATCGTCATAAAGAATTTTCTTAAGAGCAATATTGTAGCCCACAAGTTCATTACTCGTTTTAGCCATAATCTGTTCTTTGGTGTCTTAAAAGTTGGCACCGCTCTTAGGTTACGAAAGTTTACATTAAATAATTTACATTTACATTACTTTTCCGAGTATGGCTGGAACTACAATATCACAAGACGCTAGCTAGTGCAAGATGATTGTCTGCAACTATCCGTCGTTGACTATAAGTGGCATATTGAAAAACAAGCAATCCACGTATGGAGGCAAATTATAAATATCGACCCATTGAAGACCCCTTAATGCAAACCAAATCTAGGTTGAACTGCTTCTAATCATTGTATGTGAGCCTCCTGATATGGAGATCACACTTGGCATATCGTATTTTAGCAGATGACGATCGAAGGTCGTGTAAAGAGTTCGGATAACAAACGGATCAAGAAATTATTTATGCGAGCGTTTAACAAAACCATCAAGCTTAGGATTTTCTCTATTAATAATATTATTTATATGGCCTTTACAGCTCAATTCTATGTGCTGCTGTGAACCTTTGACTGAAGCAGATTACTGTCACTTAAAGTTAGAATTCATCCACAAATTGTCATGGCATCGGCGTACATGGAAAAACCTGAGTGCTTAATCACACTTTCAACGTTATTTATTAACAGAATAAAAAATACTAATCTCATATGACTGAATTGCGACACTCCTGATGTAGCAGTAAACGGTGCTGTCGTATACATGGCCTAAGGCACACCATGAAGTGGAAAATCGACGGCCTTACAAAATTCTGAATTCACATTGCTCTCACGATAACAAAATTAATCGAAATGGTCGGATGACACTGATCAATGGCAGATAAGGACAACCTAATTGAGGTTGATAACCAGATTTAGTTGTATGTTTAAATTATTTTTAAAGTTACTGACCTGTGATTAACATTCATTAGATATATTATCTGTAACTTCGAGGAACTTAGTATCCTTACATTTTGATACTAAAGAGACATGTCGTAAATTTTTTAGAATTTTAGGATTATTGTTGATGTTAAAGAGTGAACCTTTGAGATCACCTTAGTTTCTATATGATTAGTATATACTTTGACAACATTTAGGTGTGTTTACCTGAAAATGTTCTGATATGGGGTGTTAAAATAGATACAAATGGTTAATAATGTCTTCTAACCAAAAAGATTTTGTAGCCAACAAGGTTTTAAGGTTTGTGAAAATACATCAATGAGTATTTGAAAATGTAAATTGTGTTTTTACAGGAGTTATTTTATGGGTCATGTTGTCAGTTGCGTTGTATAATTTGCTTTAAACGGTCTTAAGTATTGGGCTCGATTATAAAAACTGCAACACATTTGCACCACAAAATCAAATTACGAGGGCAAATCAATATATTCGTAGTATTGGTATGTAATTATGGAGTGAAAGAGAAAACCACATTTTTGTTGTTGTTTATTTTTCATCTACAAGAAACAGCTAGAAACAACTTTTGTGTTATTTTGTTTAATTTATTTCTGGACGTCAATTTTCCAACACTGGTTTAGACAAAAATAGAAAATAAATAAAATTGAAGATCGTGCGGTAATTAAATTTTTTTGTAAAAATGAAAAAAATGCTAAATTTATTTTTGATTATACGTCAACAGTTTATGGTGAATGTTGACCAAAATATTCTACAGTAACGAAGTGGGTTAAATTATTCAAAAGTGGTAAAATATCGCTTATAGAAAATGATGAGCGCCAGGGAAGACCACAGGACGCCATCACGCATGAAATCGTTATTTTGGCAGAAAATTTTGTATTAGAAGACCACCATGTAAATATTGCAGATTTATCGAAATCTCAGGTTTTCTTTTGGTACCACATTTACAATTCTGCATGATCATCTTCATCTTTCAAAAAATAGTGCAAGATGGGTTCCCCGTTTGCTAACCCCGGAGCAGAAAAAAATTCGTGTCGAAACTTCAAGCAGCATTTTAAATATGAAAGAAAACGATCCTGATAATTTCATAAACAGTATCGTGATGGGCGATGAAACATGGATAAAATCTATGCAATGGAAAAATGTGATGAACCTCCCCCTAAGAAGTTTAGAACTCAACAGTCAGCTGGGAAGGTTATGGCCACAATATTCTGAGATGTAGATAGAAATTTAAATAATTATATGCCACAAAAGACCACTATCACAGGCAACTATTTTGCGGAAATTTTATACAAATTGAAGGCTGCCATCCGGGAGAAATGGCCAGGTAAAGTTACAAGTAAGATTTAACTTTTCCACGACAACGCGCATGTTCATAAGGCTAAAATTGCACAAACACCCTATAGTGCAGATTTGGCTCTTAGTGATTTTTTTCTGTTTCCAAATTTAAAAAACAATTAAGGGGCCGAAAATTTTCAAATAATGATGAAGTTATCTTCGCTACTGAAGGTTATTTTGAAGAACAAAACAAAACTTTTTTTTTCGTCGGTTTAAATAAATTATTTGAAAGATGTAATAAATGCATTAATATTGGAGGAGATTATGTTGAAAAATGATAATAAAATTTCTCTAAAAATATAGCTCTTTTGTATAGATGCTATGAATATATTGATTTGCCCTCGTAGCAATTGAAATCTGTTAGCAAGTCATTGAGGATGAAAAGTGTTTTTTTCTTAAATATGATCGTATATAGCGAATTTAAAGGCTGAAGGCAAGTGATTAAAAAACTAATCAAGTACCACACGTTTGCAGTTGGTGTCAATTTATTTTCTCAGATTCCACTTATACACTCAATTTAATTATGAGGTTTGTTAAGAAGCCGATTATTTGTCTTATGAAGATCAACCTTATTTTTATTTAAACGATTTTAACCAAAATTGTGATATAGTTCAAAATTGTCTCAATATTATAATTATGTTACACACAATACGATGCGTAATTGTCCGGTTAAGAAGAAAACGAGGTCCATTCAATAAGGCCGTTATTGAAAACGTAGACTTCTTCACAATCTCGATGTTGCGTTCGAAAGGCAAATCAAACCTAAATCATTAAGATTCCTTCTTCCTACGTTTTGAAATAATTATGAAACATAATTTAAACATTATCATATAATTTTTAATTAAAAATTAATTTAGCATTAAGTCAATAAAATTTGTTGCAACACAATATAATATTCACATTCCTTCCTGAAACGAACTTATTCATGTTAACATTTTTTTAGATTTTACCAATATTTTATTAATTAAAAACATTTGCTAAAAATTACAGAACCACATTACTTAAATTTAGTTGCCCAGTGCATTTAATTAACTGTCACGTTTATTGCACACAATTTATCAAATGTTCTATCCGTTCGATCGTTTTTTATGGCCTACATTACAACAGTACCACAAATTGACCAAACACGATTAGGTAATATAATCATTTTAAAGATTAATAAATTCAAAGTGTTTGATTAAATTTCACCACAATTTCGTTTCGAAAGAAACGTAATCCGCTCAAGCTGTAACTTCATCTCAAATAATATATATATATATAGAAACAATTTAATCACTTTAATAACAATTGAAAGCTAATTTAATTTAAAATAATTGTTATGTTTGAAACTTTATAAAAAATATTTCTAAACAAAACACAATAGTAAATCCTATACACTTCTTATGTATTATCGACCCAAACCATCAAAATATCAGGTTCCTCGCTTATACTCGAATAAGTCTATCGTATATATTCATTACAGCACACAAGACGAGAAAAGAGTATACTTATTTTATATCTTTAAATTTAATCATCTTATCTATATATTCATAGTTAATATAAAATGGTACTAATAACATAAATTATCTTCTATATGATTAACGTTTGGCTTTTATCTGTTTCATGTTTCCTTCACAATATAACATATATATACCTAATGTTGAAAGAAAAATTAAATTAAATTAAAGAAAAAAAAAGCATAAATATTTTCCATTTCACCCATAAGAATTTTTATTATATATTGCGCTCTCGTGCAACGTAACACACTTAACAAGAAAACAATTAGAAGAATTATGACCCGTCGGCGTAATTTATCAATATATTTCTGCCATGCCGCGTTGTGGCCAAAGCGCGCGCGCACGCTCATTTATAAAGTGAAATGTATATCGCTTTATATATATTATATTATATTAATGAATGTAGGCCCCATTATAACTTACAAAAAAAAAAAAAAAATTAATTAATAAACGTACAAAATGCATTTTAGCACTTAATTAATTATTATTATTAATATTAATATCAAAAATATAATGTTATATACCATCTGGTACGTTGTAAATATATACATCTGCAGATACACACTAAACAGATTGGAATTTTTATGATTTTTGTTTTACTTATTACGTATATACTTAATTTCCTTAACTTCTTAAAGTAATTTGATCTTGATTGGAAATTATTACCACTTATTATTATATTAATATTATTTAAGTAAAAAATATTGTTAAGAGAAAATTATATAGTACTTTTAATTAAAATTATTATTAAAAAAAATACTTAACGAACTTTCTATATATATATATATATATATATATATATATATATATATATATATATATATATATATATATATATATATATATATATATATATATGTATATATAGTAGGGAAGGAATTAATTTACACTGTTTATTGTTATCGGTTGCGCATCATCTCTTATTAAATTATGAAGTACCAATATTATTAAAAAGTTTGTTTCGTTTGTAACTCGGTATGCAAGGGTTAGTTTATTATTAACCATTATCATTAATCATTTTGTTTTTGTTATTTTCACATTTAGCTTATTTGACGTATTGGAAGATTTTACGAATCGTTTGCGATTCGCTTCAATTGCATATTATGTATAAGTGTTGTTATACCTGTATAACACAAAAAATGGGTTAATTCGAAATATTTTAAAATATGTTGGTACAAAATAGAGATTTAAATAAAAAAAATAACGATCGTGACAATCGAATATTTCTTTCTGAATCGTCAGGGTGCTCTACCTTGGCTCGTTCGTTTTTCATAATTAGAACGGAAGAGGCTGCAGATGGAAATTTTTTGGAGCAAATCCTGAATATTTTAGGGTATATAGCCATTTTTTACAAAAATATGTGACATGTTGTTACGGTTCATCATGGTGTCCCTTTATGTCTGTTTGTTTTATAAAAAATTATTATAACAAAATTCGAAAATAGAAATTTTGTGGAGCGGATTTTAAAAAATTTGGTATACATAGCCACATACTCGTAAATATTGCAATAGATTAAAGCTGTCCAACATCGTAAAAATAAGCGATATGTCTATGTGGGCATGCCCCATTTGGCATCGCTCATTTTATCATAATTACAACGTAAAAGCTTGACATCTAGGAGATTTTGGCACATAGCAACATGAATAACGCAATAGACTAAAACTGTCCAAATTTTAAAAATATGCAACATCTCTATGCGGATCATCAGGGCCGTTCATTTTATCTAAATTAGAATAAAAAACTTCAAAAATGCCACAAATATGGTACAATAAATTAAAACAAAATAAGGTAGCCTGATGGATCCGTTCATTTTATCATTATTTGAACGAAGAAGTCAGAAAGTGGAAATTTTATGGAAATATTTAGGTATCTTGTCGAAATAAGAAAGCTTTTGTCTATTGCACTATCAGGTAAGATAAAATTAGGCTCTAAGTTATATGTATAAGAAATTAGTCCAAAATTTCCATACGAAAAGGCTTTTTTCTAAATAGTGTATGTCTTTGCTAAATCACATAAAAATAATTCTATCCCGAAAATTTTATTGTTAAATTAAAGAAAAAAAATAAATACTTAGCCCGAATAAATTGTAAAATTATATTACTGTTTGCAAAAAAAAGCTTCACTATCTATTAATAAATTACATCTACTTTATTGACCATTCAGAAAACTATTTTCTATACATTCTTCAGTTGAAAATATGTTCATTACCAAATTTCCTAGTGGCGAACACAGAGCTGAGCCTTCCTTTGGCATATTGAGTTAGGTGTGCCAATTTGCATAGAACTTATATTCAGGCGCCCATTTGAAAATCACAAGGATTGATGGTGAATATTGATCATCACGAAAACCACTTTTCATTAATTCTTCAGTTGAAAATATGTTTATTACCAAATTTCCTGGTAGTGGTGAACACAGAGATGACTCCCTCCTTTGGCATATTGAGTTAGGTGTGTCAATGGCCATATATAATTTATATTCAGGCGCCCATTTGAAAATCACAAAGATTGATGGTGAAAATTGATCATCCCGAAGGCTTCCACTTTCTATACATTCTTCAGTTAAAAAAAATGTTCTTTACCAAAATTCCTGGTGGCAAACACAGAGATGAACCCTCCCTTGGCATACAGAGTAAGATGTGCCAATGTGCATAGAACTTATATCCAGGAATTTTGGTAATGAACATATTTTTCACTGAAGAATGTATAGAAAGTGGTGGTCTTCGGGATGATCAATAATCACCATTAATCCTCGTGATTTTCAAATGGGCGCCTGAATATAAGTTCTATGAACATAGGCACTTCTAATTCCATATGAAAAGGGAGGAGGTACTCTCTGTGTTTGCCACAAGGAAATTCGGTAATGAACATATTTTCATATGAAGCATGTATAGAAAATAGTTTTCGTGATGATCAATAAAGTAGATGTAATTTATTAATAGGTTGTTAAGTTTTTTTTCTGCAAATAGTAATTAAATTTTACAATTTATTCGGCCTGTTTATATTTTTTGTTTAATTTAGCAATACAATTTTCTGGATGGAATTATTTTTATGTGATTTAGCAAAGGCACACACTATATGGACAAAAAGCCTTTTCGGGAAGGAATTTCGGGCCAACGTCTTATACATCTAAGTTATTGGTTTGTTTTATTCAATAGTTTAAATCTACTGTTAGATGGTTTGTTGCCATATATTGGGTTTATTTTAACATCGAAGATGTTTTTGAGGTTGTATTATATAGAAAAATTAAACGAAATATTGTCCCAAGAATATGCAACGAAATAAAAAAAAAAATAAAGTAAATACGAGAGAACCAAAACACGCTGGTGCGCCTAAACCCAATTTTTGGGCTGAAACTTTTTTATTTTTATTTTTAGGTCTATATAAATACAAGTACTCATGAATGTGAAGCTGGCACGAAAAACAACCCCGAAAACACCTTTCAATTTTGGTATGTTTTTTTGCTAAATTAAATGCTATCCCGAAAAATGTGCTGTTATACAACAAAATAAGTTTTTCTTATTATTTAACTACAGAAGACACAAAGCATGTAATCATCATATGCATACACTGTATCAAGATTACCCACAAAGATTTAAAAATACTTAAGAATAAGCAAACCAAGCAATTTGTCCTTATAGTTTGATATGAAAAATCGATTAAATTAATTAATTATTTATGAAAATCCTAGGGATTACCCCATCAGGAAATTAAATTTAAAAGTTAGGTCCATTTATCACCTAAGTAATACCAAAAGTTCACCTTAATTATGACTTTAACATCCTGCGTTATGGTTTCGATGTTCTTCATGTTTGATATGAAAAATCAAATAAATTAATTAATATTTGTGGAAATCCTAGAGATTACCCCATCAGAAAATTAAGTTTAAACATGAGGTCCGTCTATCACCTAAACCATACCAAAAGCTCATCTTGGAATCATGGCTATGAGATCCTGTTCTTAAGCAATTTGTCCTTTTGGTTTCGATGTTCTTCATGTTTGATATGGAAAATCAAATAATTAATTAATTGTATTTGAAAATATATTTTTTATGAGCCAATAATAGTAAATATATAAAGTTTTTTATTGGTGTATGGCACATATATAAAATTAAAATAATTATTTGCTGAGCTTTCAATGTCAATTCGATATCATTATCAGAGCTTTGATAATGATGTCGAATTGACATCGAAAGCTCAGCAATTAATTATTTTAATTTTATATATGTGCCATACACCAATAAAACACCTTATATAAATTAATTAATTATTTGTGGAAATCCTAGAGATTACCCCATCGGGAAATTAAGTTTAAAGATTAGGTCCATCTATCAAAACCATACCAAAAGCTCCTCTTGGAATCATGACTATGAAATCCTGTTCTTAACTAATTTGTCCTTTGTGGAAATCCTAGAGATTTCCCCATCGGGAAATTAAGTTTAAAAATTAGGTCCATCTATCAAAACCATACCAAAAGCTCCTCTTGGAATCATGACTATAAGATCCTGTTCTGAAGCAATATTTGTCGTTATGGTTTCGATGCTCTTCATATTTGATATGAAAAATCGGTTAAATTAATTATTTGCTGAAATCCTAGAGATAACCTTTTTAGGAAATTAAATTTTAAAGTTAGGTCCATCTATCACCTAAACCATACCAAAAGCTCATCTTAGAATCATGACTTTAAGATCCTGATCTTTTTTTATATCAAATATGAAGAACATCGAAACCATAAGGACAAATTGCTTAAGATCAGGATCTTATAGTCAAGATTCCAAGATGAGCTTTTGGTATGGATAAGGTGGTACATGGATTTTACTTTTAAACTAAGTTTCCCGATGGGGTAATCTCTAGGACTTCCATAAATAATTAATTAATTTAATCGATTTTTCATATCAAACCATAAGGACAAATTGCTTGATTTGCTTATTCTTAAGTATTTTTAAATCTTTGTGGGCAATCTTGACACAGTGTATGCATATGATGATTACACGTTTTGTGTCTTCTGTAGTTAAATAATAAGAAAAACTTATTTTGTTGTATAACAGCACACATTTAATTTTTTTTGTCACATTGTTTATCAGGTAAGGTGGTTTGTTGTCACATACTTTACTTTAATGTGTAGTCTAAAAAGAGTAAATAAAACCGTGATATTTATTCCTTTACACCGATATAAATAATTATTAATTTAATACAACTTCAAAAATATTTCGGGATGAAATTCTCGTTTTTCTTGCATTTTCAATACATTTTTTGGGTAGCATTTAATTTAGCATAAAAACACTATGAATTGAAATTTAAAGGTGTTTTCGGGGTGGTTTTTCATGCCAGCTTCACATACATTTTTAGGCTACCAAAAAGTTTGAAGACAGTGAACTGCAAGCAATGTTGAACGAGGACGATGCTCAAACGCAAAAATAACTTGCAGATCAATTGAATGTGTCACGAAAATTTGTCTATATATGTTTAAAAGGCTTGGGAAAAATTCTAAAGCTGAGAAAATGGGTTCCGCTTAAACTGAATGATTGACAACTATGGAAAGTAGAAAAACACTTTGGAAATGTTTCTCGCCCGATACAAAAAAAAATCATTTCTCCGACGAATTGTGACTGGCTATAACAAATGGATCTATTTTGAGAATTCAAAGTGAAAAATATCTTGGATTAATCCAGGACAGCAGGATAATGCACTGCATTTGGTGGGATCAGAAGAGTTTGTTTTATTTTGAGCTGTTAAAATCTGGTGAAACTTTAAATACTGAATGCTACCAACAACAAATGATCAATTTGAGTCGAGCCTTGCATGAAAAACGACCAGAAATCCTTAATTGGGAAATACTTTTACATGCGGCTTAGTCGCCAGACTTAGTTCCGTCCGATTATCACTTATTTGCACCTTTGCGGCACGGCACTGCTTAGGAGCACAGCACTTCCTACGAAAATGTACGAACTGGTTTGCCTCAAAAGAAGAACAGCTTTTTGGTGTGGCATCCACGGATTGCCAGAATACTTTGAATAAAATACTCTTAATCATTATCAACTAGTACTTTTTACTAAAAAAATCCGGTTTCATATATACACACCTGATATATTCTTTTGTATCTTCCTTATTACTAATAATTATTTTTTTACATGTAACTATGATAATTAAATTTTTAATTTTGTAAATAAAAGCTGTGAAAGCTTAAACATATCTTAATAAAAATAAACAAGTGGAGCAGTGGTTAAAATTGCATAAATTGGACCGAGAGGTACGTACGAAGGTATGACCGCAATGACAATATCAATCATATTAACCTTAAAGGCAGGCACAGAGCTTACAAAACAAAATGTCGGTGGTACGTTTTAGTATAATTAGATCAAAAAGAGGGCAAATTGAAAAATTAACCTAGGTGTAGAAAAACAATGATAACCGGGTTTTGGAAATAAATTAATAATCCGATTTCAGTAAAATTTCATGGAAATCTTCTTATTACCAATACGATTATGTTTATAATTCTATTATGTATGCAATTCAAAACGCATATATATTCAAAATAATTGATTGAATGTGTAATTTAATACAGATACCAATGTGGCCATAGGTTATAAACCATTGAATTTATTTGAGCTTTTCATCTACAAAAAAACGTCATATTCCATCGTATCTTCGTGCATTTTTTAACATAACGCTACGTCAGTCGACGCACGCAATTCCTATAATGATTACATTTAATCAATTCTTAGCGCTCTGATTTGTTTTGTGTGTTTCCAATTAGATTCGTTTGGTAAACATAAAAAAAATTTTGATTGATTGCCTCAAGTTAGGTTAATTAAATCTGAACTTTTGGGTTTGGTCAACCATCTATACGGATACATGTAATTCTATGTTAGTGTACACCTTAACATTTTTTTTAAATACAACTCCACATGCACCATGGGCTCACATTATACACTCACACACACACACAACAATTTCAATTAAGACTACATTAAATTTAATTAATACATGATGTACAAAATTTAATAAAACATGACATTTTTGTACATTGGATTCGTCTCATATATAAATTTTATTTTATATATACGAGACGCGAGTATGTAATCAAGATTCACGAATTATATATTTTTTTTCAGTTGTGGTGTGCTTTTATCAAAAAATTTTAATCAACAATACCAAATATACACACACAATTTTATAAATGAGATTTTTAATTAACAAAACGCATTAAGATATGTACAAAACCAAAAATAAAATTAGTATATCCAAATTATATAAACGCAGATTCGATCAAAATCAAGATTTAGTGAAAATGTTGTAAGAACGCAATCAAGATGGATTTCTTGTACATGCTCTAATAATGTATACTACACATATATATAATTGTAATCAAAACAGCAACAAAAATTCGTTTATACAGAAACCCAAAATTAAATTAAAATCAAAATATATATATATATATATATATATATATATATATATATATATATATAAGTATATAGATATAAGAAACTAAAACCCGTTATATTAGACCGAAAACTACTTTAGTTCAAACGAATGAAATAACAACAAACAAACAAACAACACAACAAAAAAAGCTGAAACCTAACTTCCAACAAATTTTTAGTTTTTTTGTATAAGAAAAATAATCAAGAATTTATAAGACTTTTTATTTTATTTTACTTTCTTACCTTACGTTAATATTTTATTCAATTGCAGGTGCATGACCCAATTCTTGGTTTTTTCTTTTTGTATTTCTTAACATTTTTTTTTTCATATTATTAAAAACTATTATTTTTTGTTTCTCTAGTTTTTTGTTGTATTATTTTCATCTCCTCAATATTATTATGGTATATAGCTAATCTTCATTCATCGTGAGTTCTTTTCGTGTTCTTCAAAAGTTGTGTTGTTGTGGGTAATTTAAAGCAAAAAAAAAAAAAAAAAAAACTATTTGTTATAAAGCGCGAAAAAGTTTACTTTAAGATTTATATTTAAGGTAACATTATATAGCTACTTTATAAATTTATAAATAAAAAAGTTGTTTTAAAACAATGAACTAAGTACATGAACAATAGTTTAAATGCATAGTTTTGGTTAGGTAATTAATATGGAATGAGCTATAATTCCGGGTGCCCGTGGCCTGTTGTGAGTATATCCTGATTTTCTATATTAGACTCAGTTTTATGGAGAATCCGTTTAGTTTAATAAAATAAATAAAAAAAAATTCCGTAAACAAATATTTTCAGTTTTGAGTATACAAATTAATTGTATATTTTATTACAAGACGAAACAAATTGGGAACCCTTTCCCATTAGGCAGTTTCATTTCGAATTAGTCATTATAGACGCCCAGTTACTGCACCATTCTCCTCGACACAACCGAAAAATTTTAGTTATACGAGAAAAATGTGATTTATGGGAAAATTAAAATTTCCATAAAATTAAATTTTTCTCGTGAAAGTAAAATGTTTTTTCGGTGTCGCGGAGGTGTACATAAGCAGAGGTCAACCGATTATATTAACAAAATAACTTAAATAAACTTATAAGGTGTAGTGATTTTTAAACCCGCTGCATAAAGTTCAGTTTCTAAACGTTTCAACCCAAAATATGGATTGGAATATGAATCCAAATATCGATTATCTTCGATGGAGTCTAAGTCTTTTATACGTCTCGTATACGTTGCATTCAATATTCTTGGGCATTTTATTGTTATAAAAGTCACCGAAATTTTTTTGAAATTTTTTAGTCATTGAAAAATGGTCCATATATTTCCCCAGTATATTTATACAATTTGCATTCCTCTCTTATGTATTAGTAACAATTTCTCTACGTTATTGGAAAATAGATTAGTGCATTTTTCTAGATTAACAGAAAATTTGACAAGAGCAGATGCTGTATAAGACAATGGAAAATAAGAATTTACGCTACTCGCCGCACAAAGGCAGCACTATCACTAAGGAAAATTTATTTTGTAGTGTAATTACCAGCGAAATTTTTTATTACATAATTGATTGATCCCCGAAGAAAAGGAACTCAGTAAATGAAATCTTGAAATTTAACAATATTCCGTCTTTCTGATATTTCGTAACGAATTGCGATGGAATTTGCATAGTAATTTTGATCCGGGATTTGAGAGTAAGTTTTGGACAAAATTCTAGGATCTGTTTGTGCTAGACCAAACATGCCATTTCATAACCAGTCTTTATGAAAAACGGTATCTGTACATTTTATTTTAAATGTTGTAAAATTTGCATCTCATACAGGTCAATTCGGAAAAAATTTATGGTTTAGAATTTTTACTATAATTTTTTGGTTTTCTGCGACCAACATCTCAAAAACTTCCTCTTGTAACCTATACTTTGGAATGGAAAATTAATGGAAAATTTAGGAAAAATTTGTGGATTATAGAATTTGTACTATAAATTTTTGATCGGCCATATAAGTTATTTTCAGTTTTTGGCCAATATTTTAAAAACTTCTGCTAGTATACTTTCGGTTATTTTTCTAATCATACTGAGACTATTTGAAAAATATGAGGAAAATTGATGGATTAGAATTTTTACTATAAATTTTTGATTTTGTGCGGCCATATAAGTTATTTTCAGTTTTTGGCCAATATCACAACAACTTCCACTAGTAACCAATACTTTCGATTATTTTTATAACAGCATAGGTCATATTGAGACTTCATGGACCAACTCTTGGAAAAACTATCGAAGCTATTAGAAAAACCGCAGAAAGTATTGGTTACTGTGGAAAGTGGAAGTTTTTGTGATATTGGCCAAAAACTGAAAATAACGTATATGGCTGGAGAAAATCAAAAAGTTATAGTGAAAATTTTAATTCGTTAGGAAATGGCGGAAAGACGTAATAAAGTTAAATTTTAAGATTTCGTTTATCGAGTTCGCTTACTTCGCTGTTCAATCAATTTGGCATTTTAAGTATCACTTTTAATATTTTACATTCCGCTGAGTGTTTTATTTAGCGGAATCTCTTATTTTCCACTGTCAAATTTCCGCCATATTATACATCATCAAGAGCAAACCGTTTTGTAAAGTAAGATATATCATTGATTTTAAAGTGTCGTAAAATATTTACAGTTATTTGAGATACACTGAAAAAATTGTTAATAGAAAAATTAATTATTTTATTTTGCGAATAAAGTTCAATTTTACGTTTTTATCATTTAAATTTAATATTTTTGGCATAAAATGTTGACGTTCTTCTACAAGGACAATTCGATATAAGTGTAATGTCCCTCTCAGAGGAAATAAATCGTTTTGTTCGCGTTCAATTAAAAATGATTTGATGATTTTTATTTGAATTGTAGACCAAAGTAATTTTCAAAGCAGATTAAACCTTGTCGTGAGAGAAAAAATTAAGTAAGGAAGAACTGTATGCAATATTGATGGAGAGTTCTGACGAAAAAGAATTAAATAGAAATATTTAATCCAAATGCAAACCGAAACAATCTTAGTCGTATAGAGTTAGAACAACGTGTTGAAGAGGATGATATGCAGCCACAAGAGAATGTTGAACTACAAAACGATTTAAATTGCAACGAGAATAATTTGATCAATTTTGTTCCGCCTGCAGTGATTTTCATTGATCATCAAATTACCTTTACTGACAAAAAAGATACACAGTGTCGAAAAAAGTCAGGTAACAGGTATCATATATAATGGCATCAAATACCTCTACTAATACCAACAGACAGCAACGCAATTAAGCGATTAATTGGCATTAATTTATTTATTGGTTTAACAAAGTTGCTACAAGTAAGAATTTACTCTGATCGAATGACAAGAATTGGCCTTGTGTCAAATGCAATGTCGCGTGATCGTTTATTTCAACTTAGATCAAATATACATTATGTTAATGTTCTTGGTGTACCAAGCAACAACTCCGACATCTATATTACAAACTTCGATCGTAGATAAACACGATACGGTCGACACTTCTGCAAATAAAATTGGAAGACAATCTGTGAAAGAATCAATTCTATCAATGCTACGAGAATAATAAACTGAAAGCAGTTGAGATATATCAATAAAAATTAAATTTGGTAAGCCGTCAGCGTGAAAAACAGCAATGGGGGGTGAAATCCATAAAAGAGCAGAATTTAGGAAGAGCTGCTTCAATATTAGATGGGATAACTGAGACCCTAAATCGCTACAATTCAAAAATATGAGGTGAACCGAATTAACATTCTACACGCCTGGAAGGATGTGCCGCGTAGTACCGAGTATGAGAGAAACAAGTGTCGGTCAAGCACGTTTTCCATTTTATGTGAATTTTTGCGTCTGTAGCGGCCACTTTTGTGTATGGTAAGTGATGCGATGGGCTTAATGAGGAGATACTTAGATTTTGACGTTCAATTTTTGTATCGATTAAAGCGAAATTGTACTATATATTTAAAGTAACTGTGTATTGTATTAAGGGATTTTTTAGGGATTTTTAAAATTACTTATTGCTATTATTCCCGAAGTTTTGTAATTTGATAAAGTGGTGTTGTTAACCGTTAAACAAATATTTATGTATATTCCACTAACATTTACCAGAAATATAAATCAAATTTGTTAGAGAAACTTGTAAAAATATCTTTAAATTTTTTGATTGAACATTGAGGATATTTGATTGTTTGAAAAATTTTGTTGGAAATTGTTCAGTTGAAGTTTTCCAAGTAGCGTTTGCGGTGGTTGCTAAGTTTAATAAAATTTGTTTACACACTGAAGCAAATGAACTCAGGGGTAGCGTGTTATAACGCCAGTTTTTAGATACTTTATTGAAATAGTTGTCTCGACTTTCTAGAATAAAATTGGATACTGTTTCACCTTTTATATTATTTACCAGCATGCGAGGTTAAAACATTTTGATATTTCTACTCGCCAAACAAAATTTCATTTAATAGTCACCAAATAATTTGTTAGATAGAAATTAGGGAGAGCTTGTTCACATTTATTCTACACACGCAAACAACTAAATCGACTAAAACCTTCAGCGCGATTTTTTTTAAAATGGCTTAACCGATTATTACAAATCGTTATTTTTTTGAATCTTTGATATTTTTACTAAAAATAACACTATTTTTGTGAAAATTCGTTCAATACTTTTTTTTAAATGAATTTGAATTAAAACGCAACCAAAATTGCACATTATATGAACAAAAATATTGGGGATATTTAAATTAAAATTACAACAACAAAAATCAAGTAAAACAAAAGCAATTTTATTGCTTAATACTTAGTATTGCCCCCCCCCCCTGTGCCTACAACGGTTCGCATGCGGTCCCAAGAGTCATGCGGTTCCATGAGGAAAAAAACTAATTTGGCCCAATTTTTAGCGTTACATTATG
Source organism: Nephrotoma appendiculata (assembly GCA_947310385.1). Classification (NCBI taxonomy): domain Eukaryota; kingdom Metazoa; phylum Arthropoda; class Insecta; order Diptera; family Tipulidae; genus Nephrotoma; species Nephrotoma appendiculata. The sequence goes on from OX371223.1 coordinate 278,607,313, forward strand.
AATATTTTCAGCCCTTTTAATAAAATTTCGGCTCGACTAATTTACAAACGATTTCTGACATTCTAACTTAAGACCACCTCTCCACCAAATTTTATGAAAATTATTCGAGCCGAATTTTTGTTAAAAGGGCTGGGGCTCTGCGAATAATGGTTCAATTATAAACGGCTCGAAAACCGAAAAATAAAAATGAACCCAAATTATTATTAGTTTCGTCATATTCATATTATCATCACACAGTGGACAATTTGTCCGCATCGAAAATGATTAAAACTATGGAGTCCATTACCTTGTGCTTACCTTTTGATTTAATAAAATTCGATGAAAAGCGATTTTGTGTGGTGGTAAGCGATTAAAATAAGTCTTTATTTTAAAAAATTTCGGTTTGGAGATCCTGCTGTCGACCTCGGGTAACTATTTCGTTAAATTTTTGCTCGAAAGATTCTGTAAATAAATTTGAATAAATGGAGAGTGGTTATGTATAGTACTAGCACATTGTTCGAGTCATATCGCCTCGTTCTGCACTGTTTTTGATTATGTTGTGCCTCATTAATTTTAGATGCACCTTCAGAAAATTTTCAATTTAAATAGAACTAGGTTTAGGTGGTTTTGTGATATTGATAAAACTAAACCGGAATTGTAATACGCATAAATTTTGAACGAAACTTTAGAAACTCGTTTTTTTAAATAATGTAATTTCTCAACCGATTATGCTGAGGGAGATTTCGGAAGAATAGACAATCATCCTCAAAGAAAAACGTCTTTTAACAGCTTTCTTAAAACCATTTAAATTTATTAGTTCAAGTTTCAATTATTGATTATCGATTCAATTTTATAATTTGTTTGAAATAACATTTATTTAAGTGAGCAATTTAATCTCAAATAATTTGCCACAGCAAACTTGAAAAAAATACGCCTTTTCAGACTATTCGAAAATAAATGTATGTTTTTTTAATATTTTAGAGTTTATATAAACCCTTACGGAATTCCTATCTTAGTATAGTGATCACCTTAATTTTGTAAACTCGAAAGTAACATATACAGGTTATTATGAGAATGGTTTGTGAACAAACCTCACACATTTGCCCTACCAAATTAAAATTTTGTATCTGGAATACCTACGTCCTCCCGGAATACGTCCGATATTAACTTTTAAAAACCAGTGATTTAAGACAATTTTTTAAAATGTTTTAGGATAAATTTTCAAGATTCCAAACTGTTTTTAATTTTCATTCGGAAAAAAAAAATTTTAACCAAAAAATTTAGAAAACTCTAAACTGCCATAATATTTTTTGGACGCAATACCATGGCGAAGCCCAACTGCTACATTTCACGACGTGCAAATTTACATATTAAATTTTATATTTTTTACTTATACATATAAGTTTCATCACGATTAAATGATGAAAAATACACTTTACATCCTGCTCTAATCAGAATTCTAAACCTGAGTTCGTTTTCTCTTCTTCCGGGATTAAAATTCGTTAAGCAGCAACTTTATTGTTGTAAACCCAAACCACGTCTCTAAAAAACTCCAGCGAAAATAACTAACAAATTTTAACCAACCTCTCTCTCTCTCTGGCACTATATCCCATCAAGGGATTTGGCCGCCTCACATGAGGTTTCATAATCATATTTTCATTTCGGATAATGAATGATTAATTCATTGATCCTAAACCAAACGTGAAATTTTTTCCTTGTCACCACCGGGAATCGAACCCAGGACCTCCGGTCGCTGGAGCAAGTATGCTAACCACTTTGCCACCGGGGCGGCCAACCGTCAGTTCCAAAATTGTTAAGAATTTAAATGATAATGAGAACAGATAATTTTGCAAACGGTACTAGGTCATTATCCATTTAATTTTGCTACACTTGATCAACGAGAGATTAAAAGATGTATTTATTCTGATTTTCTTGAATCGGTGGCCTCTACCACTCATATATATATATATAGTGGTTACCTAATTAAATGACATTTTGTGATAATTATTGATATTTCTAGGTGAAACCGATTTTGCATACTCGACACATTATCTAAATTTGGCAAAATTGATTTCACTTTGGCAGCAAATTACACGGATGCTATTCAAAGTAGATATAATAAATCGCATTAGTAAGTAAAGATCACATTCAAAGATGAACATAGTTGTTATTATTTTAATTAAACGAGGGTCTGTCTATATATATTTATTGTCAAATATCGTCATAAACTTTGCTATAACGATCAATAAAATATTAAGAATCATAATAATAATTCAGATTGGACTGGACATGTTTCAACATTTAACATAGCATTTTTTAAGATAGATTAGCATACTTGATCTTAACAGCTTTAATAACAAAATGGTTATATGTTGCTGTAGATACTGTTATGATTTGAAAAGTCCATCCAATTAAATCTCTGAGGTGTGGGTAGGTAATGCAGTTATTATGTTAATGTTTTTGTAATATAAAACAGCGATTTCCAAAAATTTAAAGTGTATTTAATTATTAAAGTCTAGTCTTAACTATGCATAAATATACAGCTAATAAAAATTTCAAGTTCAAGTTAATTGGTTGCATAATTTCGATCATTATAATTTGGTGGTATAATGCTAGATTATTGGTTTAAATTCTTAAAGTATATATCAGTAAAATTTAACTTTAACAAACACCCGAAATCGAGTTTTCTATAATCTAGTGGAACATAAAATTAACAATTGCTCGGCAATCACCAAGGAATATTATTTAGCCAAACGTGCTACCAACATCGATAACAAGTGTTTGTAAATTAGTTTCTCAAATGTAACCTCAGAAGTAATATTTAAATCAAATTAAATACTATTAATAAAACTTTTTTGAAAATTTAATTAATTCGTATTCGGCGTTTGTCAAACACTATGACATTTATACATCGCCATCGCTTGTAACAGAGATCATCCAATTAAAAACGATAAATCTTCTTGAGAACTATCTAAAACTCTGTGTACAGTAAATTTTTTAATTACGAAAACAAAAAGAAACAAAATTAAATGTAATTCAAATTAGAGAATCATAAAGTCGAATGAAATCTAGATCATATGTAGTAGTTCACACAATAAATTACTGGTACACAAGATCATCAATTATGATGATCGTAGATAATTGTTATCATGACTGATGAGATCTCTCAAACCAAGTAAGTGTATTTTGTATGAATATTTATTGTATATATAGTTTCTCAACTGCATGTGAGTGACAAAACATTTTTTATTATATTTAAATTATTTTTAATTATAGAGATAATTATAGTGATTTGTAAACTAATCAGATGTATTATTTGAGGCATGGGTGGTAAACTGTCAGCAGTAGCCGCTTTCTATATTATATATATATATATATATATATATATATATATATATATATATATATATATATATATATATATATATATATATATATATATAGCTATGTATTTATCCATATCGGCATTATATAGAATGCAAGTCAGCGTGATCAACTGATTAAATCCGTGTAATATTCACACGGTTAACTAAAGGTCGTATACTCATGTATACATGATTCATTCGTCTAATCTACGATAAATGAGTATAGGTATATCGAGGATGCCCAACTTCATTATTTCATCTCGCCAATCAACAAATCCAATTTATTTCGTGTACAACGTCATTTGGAAGAATAAAGGTCATTTCATATTTGTATTAATACCCAATACAAACTATTATGAAAAAAAAAATAATAAATCTGCAGCAGCAGATATACAACAAACTATTATTTATTATTATAGTTAAATCAACTTACCACAGCTATAGTACATCAAATATCATATTTGCACAGCTTCCGGATATTTTGTATTTCAAAAACCGAGATAAGAGCCTAAAAATAAACATTAAAAAAAGAAAAATATTTAATCTTTTGATCTTCTTACGTACGTCTTAAAATAATAATCATAAAAAAATATTTTTCTTCACGATTTTCCATCAAAATCAATTAAACTCAACAAAACCATTTTTTTTTGGTTTCGTTTTTGTTTTTGTTTATAAAAACAGATAAAATATAATAATAAAATAATTGTGACATTGAAAATTTTTAAATTTCGCCCGCGAGTTACATTTTTTTTTTGTAAAGTAATATTATACAAAACGGTAAAAACGTCGACTTAACTCGATTTTTTGTAAAGTGACAAATATTTATTTTTTATTCACCAAAATGTGCACACACACAAAAACTCATTTCAGTATAATCATAAATTTATTTATTTTATTAAACGCAAATTTTGTTAAGAATTGTAATAAAAATTTTTTTGTCATTAAATTCGAATAATTTTTGGTGTCCATCATCAAGTTGTGTCGCTTTTAAATGTGCTTACGACAAACAAACAACAACAAAAAATTTAAGAAGAAATCACAATTATTATCCACCTTCAAAAAAAATTATTTTTTGTTGTAATGTGAGAGACGAACAACAACAAATATGCTTAAGTTTTTGTAATTTAAATTTAATTTAATTGGAAATTATTTTTATTTTATTTTTCGGTTGATTTTTATTGACTTTGACATAATTTTTTTTTCTTGTCTTAAATATTACGCTTTTAACCCTTGAAGGTAAATAATCCACTAATTAGATGGTGTTTTGTTAATGCGTGATTTAGATGTCAAGCATTTCGTTTTTGTATATGGTTTGGATTAATGCATTTAGCTTGATTACTCGGATGTCAATAAATCTAGGTCACATCTTTTTTTAGAGTAATTCAATCAATGGTTTGAAGGTGTTCTTTATAAATCTTAATCTGGAGACCACGCAGAATTATATATTTTTACATATTACACCGAGAATTTAAAATTTTGCATTAATAAGATCTTAATATATGTTTGGTCAGAGTTCGATTTTTTATTAAAGTAACTCCAACACCACAAAATATATTTCTTAAGTTCAGAAATTGTATATCTGAAATAGAATTTATTTTTCGATCCAATGAAACATATACAGTATCATATGTGAAAGTGACACACGAAAGTACAAATTAATTCTGTCAGCTGATTACAATCTATAGTATAAATGTCCCATCTACACTCTTTCTAATTTTCGACATGCATCAACACCTTTATAAAGAACTACTTACATTTATAGACATTTTTAACGGTGGGTTACATTTCCTTTCTCATTTACTATGAAAACAATTTCTAAAAATTGATGTATGGAGAACTTCACCACCATCAATTATTCAATGCTGTCTGTCTAAGTTAAAGTGTGAGCGTTGTTCTGGATTATCGCAAAATTGTTTAACATTCTTAACATATAAACAAGTGGTGAAGTAAATAAGTCGATAATTTAAAAAATTAAAAAACGAATGTTTACTATAGCAGCGGCCCAAATTTGTCAGAATATTAGCTTTACGATTGCAACTATACCAATTTCACCGATAAATACATTTTTCTATATCTTTTGTAAGGTAAAAATCTCTAAAGCCGGAAATCACATATAGCAGAAACTCACAAGACACGGAAAATTTAGCAAGAAATAATCCCCGCCAAGCTAATTTCGAACAATTTTGTACCTATAAGGCGGAAACTCTTGAGTCCTGGACGGAAATGAAGTCTGTAGTACAAAAATTGGTATAAAAACTCTATAAAGGCGGAATAAACACGAAATGCAACTAACATCACGTTGAACGAATTGAAGAAATTTCAAAATTATAAACATGAACATATGTAATACATCTTGTAGTGAAACATATTATATAGACATGTATTTAAAATTGTTTGCGGTAAATGAATTAATTAATTATACATTATTTACGTTCATAATCACAATTATAATTCAATTACATTCGAGTTTAATTGCTATATATACACATTTTATGTTTTAAAAAATGGGAAAAACAAAAAATCCTACATTACACAACCTAACCTTAAAAGAAAAATACGATGTGATTACTCTTCACAAGAACAAGGCTTCCGTCAAAGAAATTTGTGCTAAATTTAAGTGTGGTAAAACACAAATCTATATGAGACACTGAGAAATTCTAGTGAAATTACTCCCAGACACGTCAACGTAAATGAAAAAATGTAAAAGGCGTCGAGAAACGGAAATCCGCAGAGTAGACGGGGTTGTTTTGGAATGGTTAGCGATAGCCCGAGCTAAAAACTTTCCTGTATCTGGACCCGTTTTACAGGAAAAGGCCAGAGAAATCGCTAATAAGCTGGGAATCAATTATTTTAAAGGTTTAAACGGTTGGCTGCGCTGTTTTAGACAGCGAAACAACATTAAATTTAATGTGTGCTCGGGAAAGGCATGCGAAGTGAATCAGAAGGTAGTGCATGAATGGACAGCGAACTTAAGTGCTTTGACAGAGCGATATGAAGCCAAGGATAATGCTAACTATGACGAAACGGGGCTTTTATCGTATGCTACCAAATAAAACTATGCACTTTAAAAGTCAGAAATGTGTTGGTGGGAAATTTCCCAAAGAACGTCTGACCATATTAATTACGATATTTAGCAATGGAAAAATCTATAAAACAACCGTAATCGGAAAAAGCCGTAAGCCGCGTTGCTTTAAAAACCTCGACGTTTAAAACACTGCCGATTAATTGGCACGCCAATCGTAAGGCTTAGATGACGTCAGAAGTTTTTGAATCGTATGTTACTAAATTAGATAAACCCCTAACCCGGAAAACTCCTCGAACCAGGAACTTATAGTTGGTCCCGTCAATTTCCGCCTTAATGGAATTTTACGTACTATAAAATACTTACGATTTTGAAGGTTGGTCATCGCTTCGTGTAAATGTATTGCGCAAAGCTTTGGTAATACAAATATATGGCTACATATTCCACCCAGTCAATAAGGTAATATTGGTAACTGTTCTGTGTAAATTTACGGTAATTGATCGGGTTTGTCATAAATTTGGTCTCCGATAGCAGCTTGGCTATTTTTTTCTTCCAAAATTGAAATTATTTGTTAAGTTACATGCACGAAGTAAATATTGGAATTCACTTGCAAAATTGAGTAAAATAACGACATGCAAAAAGAGTAATCCAATAATTTTTAGTTTTTAACAAATACGACCAAAATATTTACATGCAAAAAGTGAAAACTTTTCTCCTTGTTACAGGTAAAACAGTTGTAAAGCTTTAACTAAATGATAAAAGCTATATATTATTAGGATAACAAATACAAATGCCCAATGATTTTCAAAATTTTATTAAATAAAGTTTTTATAATTTTATTAAATTAATTCAATTAGCTAAAATTACCTAAATGGCCACAAAAAAGATAAGCAACTATATATAGTTGAAATATTGCTTGAGAATCCAAAATTAATACAGTTTTAAAACAAATATAATTAGAGCAAACTATTTACATGCAGGGAGTGAATACTTTCATCTTTGTTATGAACAATAAAGTTTTAGAGCTTTAATTGAACTATAAACTATCTTAATATTTCTTGTTGTAAAAATATTAATAAAATCAATTAAAATAAGCACAAGCAAAAGTTTTTAAATTGTACGTAAATACCTGGAATAATTACAATTTTAGTTAAAGCCAAATATTCCGATGCAGGAAGAAAATATTTTTCTCTTCGTAACAGGCAATACAATTTCAAAGCTTCATCTATTGTGTTTAAAAATACAAATGCAACAATGTCGTTAGGTGGTATACTTTATAAGCTGAAATCTAAATATTTATTATTTTCCCGAATAAACTTATAATTACATGCACGAAGTGGATATTGGTATCCATTTAGCAAAATTTAATAAAATAACTCAAGCATGATGAGCATTTAAATATTTTATAAGTTTTGCTCAAACAACCGAAATTAAACCCTTTTACAAACAAATAATTTACATGCAGGAAGTAAATATTTTCCTCCTTTTTACATGCAATACAGTATTATTTTATAGTTTTACCTAAAAATACTAATGCATCAATGTGTTATAGTGGCATGAAGAATGTAGCCTGTAATCTAAATATTTATATATAAAAAAAAAGTTATTATTACTTGCTAGAAGTGAAAATTGGCATTACATTAGCAAAATTAGGTAAACTAATCACAAGGCAGATGAGTAATTAAATATTTTTAAGGCTTAAATACCTGAATTTATTAAAATTTTAAAACAAATATTTTTAGAACAAAATAGTTACATGCAGGAAGTGAACATTTTCCTCGTTGTAACAGGCGATACATGTTTAAAGTTTTAATTAAGAAACAAATACTTGGTTTAGAATAGTTATTTATAGTTATCTATCTAATTATTTTTTAGATTTTTATTAATGTACTTTAAATGATATTACATTTTATATTTGCGTAAAGGATTTCCTACATTGTGTTTTTGATTACATGGTATTCGATTGTGAAGAATAAAAACTTTTGAAGCTTATTTTGGTTTGGTTAAAAACAATTAATTGAGAATAAGGTCTGATTCTCTTTTTTTATTGTTTTTTTAGTTAGATCGATTTTGATAAGGTCCTTTCATTAAAATTTCAGAAAAAGTTGATTTGGATGGAACTCAGATTGTATGATAAAATTAAAATTGTATTTAAATTCTAGATATGCGTCTGAATATTGTCAGTAAAATAAATTTAATTTAGTTAAAAACATAATTTCAAAATTAATTTTGGGTGTATTCCAAAATGTTTTAGAGGGACTGGGTTCTTCGTTCTTTCAATGAAAATTTCCAATTTAGTTAAAACAAAACCGTGGACTGTTTAAACTAAAAAACTACGCATAGAAGTAAATGTTGGATATACGGTGCGTAAGTATTTTGAATTTGCAAATTATTTTCATATGGTTGAAATCGATAGCAAAATTTTATTTTCAAAAAATCATGCGTAATCTACCATTTATCTTGATATTTTATTTAACAAATTTGTGCTTTGTCACAAAGCAAGTAAATTGTTAGTAGTGAATAATGGTATACATGTAGCAAAATTATATAAAATAACTCAAGCATGATGAACATTTAAATATTTCATAAGTTTTGCTCAAACAATTCAAATTAATCCCTTTTTAAAACCAATATTTTTTTTTTATTAGACTTGACTACATAAGAAAGAGCCAGAAAACTTGGTAGTTCCCTACACACATTTGTCGTCTATTACTTATTTTGTTATTAAATAATTATTCCACTTATAAATTCATTTATTATAAATTCATTCATTTCTTTAATTCACTTGTATTTCTTATATTTCGAAGGATGTTGAAGTTGGATCTGCATTGGTTGTATCTTGCTCAAGCCAGTAACATATGTTCAACTTCCTTCACACTTCTATACAACTCACAATTTTTGTCCTCACTCATTTGATATTTCCACAAACATTCCTTCCAATTACCACAATTCAGCTTAATTCTCTCAACCGTTCACAACATTCGCGTATCTCCTTTGAGCTGCTTACAAAAAGTTCTCAACGGAATAATATGCAGAGAAGAGTATTTCGCTCCTTTTGTTAGATCTCTTTTATAAATTCAATCTCCCATTTTCTTCACAAATTCATTTGAAGTACGCCCTTCCATACTCCTGAACGATATCATTCAATGCACCTTTTTAGCTAACATATGGGCTTGTTCATTCCCTTCGATCTTTCTATGTGATGGGATCCATTATGTGGTCACATCACTTTGGCAGAAACGACGACATTCAAAAATCATATCCACTTAAAATTGCCTTCTCTTCCACCTCCACTTTTTAGCAAGCATAAACCACTCTTATAATCGGAAAATATTACTATTTTCCTTTCCCCTTTATACAGAGCCAATTTAATACCTTCAAATAATCCAATCAATTGAGCGTCCATTATACAGATGTTATCATCCCATTTAAAACATTTCCCACATTCTTACAAGACATAAAAATACTAGCACCTACTCCCTTCTCACTGAAACTAGCATCTGTATAAACCATATATTGTTGCAAATACAGTAAATTGATTTTCTCTAACATAATTTTGGCAATAACTTCATTCATCCCCTTATTATATTCTTCCATTTTCAAGCAATAATGTTCAAATTTCAGAACGATTTGATTTTCTGCATTGATGCGATATATCTCTTGGGTATATAGATTGAACAGAGCTGGAGATATTTTACTTCCTTGTGGGAGTCCGATATTCGTAGCTCCCTCCAACATATACTCACTTCCATTCAAAACAATTTTTCTATCAGTCATAAAATCTTTTATCCACATACCCATTTTTCGTGAAAAACCAAAATTCGAAAGAATTTGTTGTAATGTTCACGAAACCACATAATCACAAGCTCTTTCAATGTCAAAGAATACCGCAACCGCTTTCATATTTACTTTTTTACTGCCCAATTTTTTTATAAAAACATTCAACAAGCATATGCCCCGATAATTTGTTGCTACATTGGGATCCCTATCTCGTTTAGGAATGGGAACCACCCTGCTCTCTTTTCACTTATTCGGTATTCTAGAACCCATCCACACTTTGTTGAGTATCTCAAGTAAGTTTAAATAAACAAATATAATTAGAGTAAAATAGTTACATGCAGGAAGTAAATAGTTTCCGCTCTTTTACAGGCACTACAGTTTTATTTTAAGTCTTAGTTAAATTATAAATAGCATCTTTCGTTATTCATAATACAAATGTATCGATGTGACGATTGTGGTATAATGAATGTAGTCTGCAATCTAAATATATATTATTTTAGTAGAAAAATGAGTATTTACTCAAGTCAATTCTTAATCTAGAAAAATTAAGTAAAATAAGCACAATCAAGATAAGTAATTATCTATATTTTTAAGTTATGGGTAAATATGTGAAATTTGTCAATATTAAAACAAATTTTTTTTATAATAAAATATTTACATGCAGGAAGTGAATATTTTCTTCCTTTTGACAGGCGATACTTGTTTAATGCATTAAGATACAAAATGTATACATTTGGTTTCGAAATATAAATACGGCGACATGCTTTTGTGGTAAGCTGAATATACAGCCTGTCACCTTGAATGTTGGGCGATATGTTTTATTAAGTTTGATGAAAATGTGGACTTGGCTGTTGTCCGTATCATTTTTTATGTATGGTTGTGTTAATAATTTAGTTTCGAAGATTCTAGTTGTTATGATTAACAATAAGGATTTAAATCAATCTTTATCTAATTTTTTTTTTTCAGTAACAATTCAGAGATGGTTTTAGATTGCCGGGTACTTGATTTGCGATAGATCCTTTAAAAAAATTCAGAAAATTGCTTTCTTACGACTGATCATCTGAAACTAAAACATGTCCAAACTAAAAAAATTTCGAATATCACTAAATGTCGGATAAATCGAACCTAAATATTTTGAATTTGCAGATTATTTGCCAATGATTGAAATCTGGACACTTTTATTCTTAAAAGGTTACATTAAGTGAACAACCGAATAAAGAAAGAGGTGATTCATTTTGCTTCTCATGCACAACAAATAATAGCATTTTATAATTTTGTTTTGTAGCGCTCATCGTTTTGTTATATTGACTTCTGTATTGGACTATAACAATAAATCTGTGGAAGCGGATATTAATCCTATAATTCAGTAGCTTAAATATTTTTTAATAATGTTATTTTTCATTGTACATTTCCCATAATACGCGTTCAATATAAAAGTTCTACACTAATAAGTGAAACAATAATTTGTATCCCGTTTAAAATACACATTTTGTTCTATGTGAACAAAACTACATAAAGCAATTCGATTTTTTTTTTAATTTAAATTTAAATTAAAAATAATTTTTCATTCTTAGTAAAAAAAAAAAATTGTAATAATAATGGAAAAAAAATAAATCTGATATTAAAAATGTGTTAATTTAGAAAGTGGACTGAACGGCTACTTATAAACATATATACCTTTGGTCAAATGTAACAAAATTATGAGTATTAATTTTTATTAATTAAAATACAATTTTTCTGATTAAATTTTTTTTTTGCTGAGGTCATTAACAGAAAAACATGCTTTAGGTGTTGTATTTTTTATTTTTTCAATTAATCTGACTTGATCTTCAAATATCTTCTAAATATGTACATCAAACAAATGGCCTAATTTTATAGTAGTGTACAAATATCTCGTAAACTGAAGAGAAATTTTAAATTAAAATCGTGAAATGTCTTTGAAACATCAAAAATGTAAAAAAAAATTGTATTTATTTAATTTGATTTTATAATGTTGTACTTGCAACGAAACATTATGAATTTAGAAATGATTTATGATTTTATATGTGTGTTATAATAGTGTACAAGACAACACAATTTTTGAACATCTTATCTCTCTCGCACGTTGCGGTTGTATATGATGAGCTTCATTGAATTTAGAAGCTTTTATATATAGAACAAAATATTTTTTTGTTTTTTCTATATTTTAAACAAAAGTCACGGTTTAATTTTTTTTTTTGTGTATTAGTTCAGTTTACAACAATTTGTGCAGTCTACCAACTGATTTGATCATCCATAAAAATTAGATTACAATTTTAAAACTAAACAAAAAATAAATAAAAATTTGCGATAGTCATTTCCGCAAGTTTTATCATCGCGCGCGGGATGGCTATTCAAGTTCAAGATTAGTTTTTTTTAAATTCTATTCACAATTGTTTGAATATCTAAATTTACTTTACAAAACAAAGATGTTATAAGCTTTGGGAATTCAATGATGTGTAACCAATGAATCGCGCAACAATTGATTTTTTATTTTATATTTTTGCTTTTATTAATAAATGCAACGTTTATAAATATTTAGCTCAAATGCTTTCCTTATTATTGTTTTATATTTCTTGTATTAAACATACAAACATTATGAAAAAAAAATTATTATATTAAATGCAGGGTGTGGTTAGCCAAGTGGATAACCTTTAATGAAATTTCATGTTGAGAATATTTTTTTTTTTTATTTAACTTGAACGAGTATACAGCTTTTCTTGTGTTTAATGTAAATTTTACAGCCACCCCCGCAAACTATATTCTGCGATACGAACTTATTTGATTTTAATTAAAATTTAATGTGAACATTAGTACGTGTGAAAATTAATAATCGAATACATATTGCTAAATTATATTTTCCGATACAAAATGCAATTCGTTATTCTATCTATAAACTATTTTAAACTACTGTTAATTCTGTTTATGGGACTGCTGAAGAATACTTTAACGATCTAAATTATTATTTTAATATTTAAATACAAAAACAGAGGATGACCAATTGAAATAATCATGTTATACAATTTTGATTAAGTCCTATACAAACGTATACAAGCGAATGCTAAAGGTGTGTCCCGGATGGAGATCGTTATTATATGTAAAATGGTTAAAAACATGAATGAAATGATATGGCTACTTAAATTACTTCAGGCAACCAAACCTATTTAATAAGTAAGATTGAAATTGGTGGAGAGTTTTTACAAAATATTTTTAATCGTAATAAAATGTTATACATCAGCAGAATTATGCGTATTATATTATGTTAACTTGAATTCTTATAAGATTTTGAATTAAATATACAGATCAGAAACAAAATTACCTGTTTAATTTTTCCATATTAGACGAATCTTTTTTCTAATGAACTTTCAAAAAAGGATAACTGGATTTATCAAAATTTGTTTAGCATCTTCCATTAAAAGAAACTTTTGGTATTCTTTAAAATATTTGAAATGTGTATAACGATAATTTTGAGTGAAATCCTTCATTTTGTGATACACGAAATAGTAAATATAATCACTTTACTTTAGATAGAGACATTTAGGTTAAGATGTATTGGTAATAAATTTTATACAGGGAAGTGCAAGACATTTCCTGGTGATTTATTTAATCGCGATAATTATTATTTGAGTGCTAATCAAATATTTTCTGTACAATTTTTTATTGCACAAACAAAATGAAACAATAATCTGACTCAATTTTGCCTCTATTTTGTCCTCCTTTCGATCAACCAAATCTCATAGTTAAAAAAACGAACAAGATCTTAGTTGAATAAAATTATAATTTTAAATAACATAATCGTGGTGTTTTAATTTTTAACTTAGTTAATATAGCCAAAAACATATGATCATTTTATTGGATAGAAGTGAAAAAATTGGTAACAGTGACGAGCTAGTTTGTTAAATCAACCAAGGGAAAAAAATTATTTTGCTAATGACTTGTTACTGCTACCAAATTTTCTTAGTAAATGTAACCAAATTGGCGGTTAACGTTGCAAAAGTTTTAGGTTGAACACATTATATCAAGGTTAGGTGACCAAACCAAGACGTTGACAGTTTGGTTTCAAACTAATGAAACACTGAATTGTTTATATTTACAAATTCGGTCGTCTCATAAGACTGCAGTTACCAAACTACAGAAATATTGAAAATATTTTGAACTTTCATTCAAAGTATAATCACAATGCCTTAGTGAGTTTTAATGATTTGTTAAGCAATTGTCAATGCAATTGTAATTTTTAACAGTTTATATGATAAAACTTGTAGGTCAAAATAAGTAATTAAAATAAACCAAAACACTTTGCTAGTTAAAACAATAATATTGTTCACCTAACAAAATATTTTTTGGTTAAATTAAACAAAACTACGTACCAACATCCTGGTAACTCAAATTTCACTCACTTTTTGTAGTAACCAAGAAAATAATATATATATGTACATATTATGTACCAAAATTCTAATTTAAACAAGAGATTGGGTTTATCTAGATCAGAATTTTTTGTTAAAAAAACCAAATTAATTTAAGTAAGTATATGTGTTAGTAATCATTTTTCTGAATGTCACATTTAGATACAAAGCTTATATCGAAACTATTTACGATGTAATTTCGCTTAAAAATGCTACAATACCTGGAAAGCAGACTTTGCTATTTCTACTTCGAAGTTCATATTTCTATGTAAATAGCATTGATTTTAATCGATACAAGGAAATGTCAGACGTCTATGCGATGCTATTTGCATCTCATATCAAAAACATTTTCAACTTTGATACGATTTTATATATTTTTATACTACGTGCGGCAATGAAGAGTCAAGGGAGTAGCCATGATAATTAGGAATTCCAAGATTGAAATTTGGAAGAAAAATATAAATATTAAAATGTAGAAACCTTGACTGGACCATCCGAAAATTTCAATATGAAGCAATTACTATAGGACTGGACTTCTTCTTGTGTGAGTGCTTAAATAGCAAATGAAAGTTAATATTTTCGATATATGGCCGAGTGATATGGCAAAGCAAGATATAATCAGATTTCTGGGAAACATGGAAAAAGTGGAGCTCACGTTTATTTTTTTAAACTTTCGTTTAAAAAAGCCTAAGTATTTGTAAATTTGAAGAGAGCAAACCGACGTGTGATCTGACGTTTAGTGCGATTGCAAAACATAAACCTTAGCTGAAAGTAATGCGTTACAATAGAAAGGACATCGATCAATATGAATTGAGGTTGAAAATGGTCGTAAAGGCTTAATTATGGGCACTACTTTGAGAATTGTTATTTGAATCCTGCACTATGTAACGCGAATGATCATAAACACTGATTTTTGAGAAAAATTTACAAAATATAAGGATTATAGAACAAATTAATTTAATTTTACAAATTAAAATTTCCAAAAATACAAAATAGCTTACAACAAAAAACAGCTTACAACAACAGCTTTCAACAAAAAAATTATAATGAATAAAAATATCAGAAAATTAAAGAGAAATGGAAAGAGAAAAAAGTTAGCCGGAGCCATATCAAGAGAATACGGCGGTTGTTCAATGATATTTGTTGAGTTTTTTGCCCGAAATTCGTTCACAATGATAGCCTAGTGAGATGGTGCGTTGACGTGGTGCAAAATCCATTAAGGTTCTTTCCAAAACCTTAATTTTTTCCTCAAATTTGCTCTAATATAATATTTTTTACTTGGCGTATGACCTTTTTACAAGAATTCCGAGTGCACAACACGGTTATAATCAAAGAAAACAGTCAATATTATCTTAACTTTTGATCGGTTTTGATGTGGTTTTTTGGTTTAGGCTGAGTTCGAAGGCTCTATTCCAAAGCTTGTTGACTGCGGTTTGCTTGTTAAACTAATAAACCTTTGTATGTTATACTACGTTTTATGAATGTGGGGTGGGAACAAGTTTTAGCAAAGTCTTCGGCGACCTTTATGCGATTGAGTTTTTGAAAAGTCGCGGAAGAGTCACGGAAAGCAGCGGCTATCTCTCTTAAACCTGAATCACAATTTTCCGTCAACATTTCCTTCACTTTATTTATGAGAGCGAGGCAAATCTTCTACTATATCTCGACCGCTTTTTAATGCACTCTTCCCCTCTGCACGTGTTTTTAATAAAATCAATTCGCCGTAAGCTTTCTGTAACATTTTCAGCGATTATGCATACAAAATTCTATTTGTAATACAAAATTGGAGGTAAACTTTTTGTTCGATACTTTTATTCATTATAAAAATCGCAAAACACACTTGAGATGGACTGACAAAATAGAGTAGATAAACAAAGTGATAGATCGCGCTCAAACTTCTCGTCAAGATAGAGGACAGTTGTCCCAACTTACCGGCAAACATTTTTACAATCCCTTTAATGGGGCTTTTTAAATAACTAATTCCCGTTATATTTTTGACAGAATGTACATTGAAATCTTTAGGCTTTGTTTTAGAAGAACAAACACAATAAAATTAAGACAATGGAATAAAACTCGTAGATCACATTTTATATGATAAAAGCAGTCATCTTGATTGCTAGTCTCGAAAATTTTGGGTCAGAATTCACTTCACTGCTAACCTTTCCTCTAGAACAAATTACAGTGATAAGAGCGATGGAAAGCACTGAAAATTTTGGTATGGAATTTGTAAAGTGTGTTTTGCCAGATGAAAGAATAAAATTACAAGGGAGGCCCGAAACCATTGAGTACGTTTAGATATTGTGATTGCGGAAGTAAATTTCATTTTAAATAAAAGGAATTGAAGAACAATAGATGCACGCACAGTTGATAAACAATATAGGATTACTCCAAAAAATAGAAAAACAATTTTATGGAGGTCAAGGTCGCGACGAACAAATAATAATAAATGTTATGCTAATGCAGCCTAAATTAATTTAATAGGAAGTTTGCCTCAACACACCGAATATAGTGATTATCAGTTTATTTAAACAGAAGAAAATAAGGTTACAATACACAATAAGTCATAACTCACACCAGAATATGTTATTCAATAAATTAGCTGATTCTGCTGTTCAAAAATAGCTTTGGGGTGAAAAAATTCTTTTTGAGGCTCTAAACGGACGAATTAAATGAGACAACTTAATTAACTCTATAAAAAGCAAACCCCGTTTCTAATTTGGTTTAGAAAAAATGATTGACTATATTACGAACGTTTGGATGTTGAGCATGGTTTATGAATTTGCCTAAAGGCCGAAAACTCGGTGCTCGGTCAATAAGCAGTGTGATGGTAGAAGAAGATTATGTGAAGAAGATTAAAAAAAATTATTTTCCTTCTACCGAAATAATAAGGAAGTTGAAACTTGTAAGTTTAAATGAGCAATAGAAAATCGAGAAAGATAATTATAAAAATGAAACAAAACTCTTAAGTTACTCAGAGGCTCATAACTTTGATGAATGTAATGAGCTACACAAGGCGAATTAAATCCCCTTGTAAAATTAAAAACTTGGGAAGAGTGTGATGAACTCCCGCAAAAAACTAAAGCTTTACACACAAAATTGGAAGGCGCAAGAAATAATGTGATCACATCATTACCATCATTAAGCAACGAGTTAGTACATAATTGGGTGACCGCATGAGAACAGCATAAATGAAATTGTAAAAAAAAATGGAAGGTATGTTGATTTGACAGGCATGATAGAATGTCCTATGAAAAAAAAAATTAAGAAGAAAGTTTTTATTGAAAACAGATACTTTTTATTTATTGAAAATATTAAAGATATAGTCGGCTTAAAGTTCGTTAAGTATTTTTTAATACGATAGTAAACTAAAAATAAATAAAATATATTTTCGTATTAAAATTGTTATTTTTAATTCAGAATTATATTAATTAAAAATTTGACTCATTTTTGATTTGTCAAGCTTAAATAAACGCCCGGTATTGTATTTAAATATTGCAATTTTGAAATTAATTGAGTAATCTGCCGTTTCGAAAAAGAGGACGATCACTTGATTTCTTCTAATTTAAAAACAGTGCTCGTTATAATCAAAATCACAGATGTTGTTCTCAGAAGCATTACTAAGAAAATGATGACAATAAGTAAGTCTAATAAAATGAAACCTTTAAAAACAAAGGACGAGGGACTTATAGAATTTTTTTACATTAAATTATACATCTTTATCATGTATTGATGAACCATCTGATCAAGGGTATCGATACCTCACTTTGTTTCACTATTATATTTATTTATGGCAGATATTGGTTTTTCATCGCTTTCAACTACAATTTCGGCATTGTGGTGCATAGGTGATAAAAATAAAACAGCTTGCCCCAGGTTTAGGAACATGTGATGCAATTGTTA
Organism: Nephrotoma appendiculata; assembly: GCA_947310385.1. Lineage (NCBI taxonomy): Eukaryota > Metazoa > Arthropoda > Insecta > Diptera > Tipulidae > Nephrotoma > Nephrotoma appendiculata. Next base: position 278,625,777 of record OX371223.1, read on the forward strand.
ATGCTTTTTGAATCCAAATAGCGTTGATCCTTTTTCTCTCGTTTGATTTTGTAAATATTCTAGAAGGACGCATCTTTTCGCAACGTTTCAACCAACGTCAACCCATTATCCATAGTATTATTCTGAATTTTCGAAAAGATGGCGTGCACAAACGATCAAGAAATAGTTTGCACTAAACCAACCGCTCTGGTATTGCCTGCCTTGACTGTATGTGGTATGCCCATTAGTGGATATGCAGTTCTGGAATCGTAAATCCACCAAATTTTTATGCCGTACATATCCGGTTTACTTGTGCATGTATTGAATAAATGAGCAATGAGCTCTGCAAGGCATCAGTTGTTCATCAATTGTAAAATTTTCTGATGGTAAGTAATACTTGCTCAGATGTTTATTTACGGCTTGCCATACATCACGAATGGGGCATACCTTATCCGCCTTTTGCTTTTCACTTCTTGTTGATTTGTCATCGAAGCGTAAGAAGCTCAATATATTCTCAAAACGAGAACGACGACGGCGGATGGTGACTTTGAAAATTGGCGATGCGTACAACGGATCCAAAAAACTTTTGTAATTTTTGCTCTTCCATTTTGATTGTCGAGCAAAATTTGGAGCAGGAACTGATATTTCATCTTCAGTATTAGAGTGGTCTATTTCATCCTCAACTTCAGAAGCTTCGGAAATAATTATAATATAAATTTGTATTAAATAGCATAGAGACTTACAGGCTCTGTTTAAGAATTTATTTAAAAAAAAAAAAAAAACCGCGAAAAAATAACGGAATTGTTTTCGGTAAATTGAGATTAGAGAGAACTTTCATGCACAAAAAAAGTGTGTTAGAAATGTATACGACAATTATAAAAAATAGAGACTCTCAGTCTCCTGTTAAGAGGTTTAGGGAGAGGACGTTGTTAAAATGTATTGAAAATTTCTAAAATTTTAATAAAGTCTGAAATTCGAAACATTTAATTTGAATTTACTCTAATACTACCTTTTTAAGTGTTTTCTCAGGTGTCATTACTATACGCATTTAATTTGGCCATCTTAAACAACCATTTTACACTATTAGTTTATGGTCACGGAAACACAAATGCACTTGTTTAATCACATATTTAATTAAAATTTTTATTACCTCTTGCTCATTCCAAATTAAATAATAAATTAAATCCTTTTCATTTTTTAAATTATCTTCATATAGACACATAATAGATCCGTTGTAAGTAAATTAATGAAAATGACTTCTAGTTTTACTCGAAAAATACTTTAGTCAGCTATACAAAAAAAAACTAATAACTGGTATGTATCGTAAAATAAAAAATCTCATTAGTTTTATTACGACTGACAATAAAATAAAATTTAAACGAAGAAAATATTGTATTGTGTATATCCATAAAGTGGAGATGATGATGACAAAAACTAAACAAAAATATCTGTATGTATTGAATCAAGATTACACTATTGCACACATTTTCTTTTTAACATGTTACCTGCCACGTTACACACACATACATACTAATATATGTAGAAGGTGTAAAGTACATTATTATCTGCATGCCACACAAATAAATTAAATAAAAATATTATACTGTAAAAATAGTTTATATAGTATTTCCTGAAATAAGATATTTTTAACTATTATTAAATTATAGTTTTATTCATCTTGATAATATTGTAAAGTATATTAAAAATATGTTACAATATATACAGTGGGGGAAATACTTATCAAAATGAAAATAAATTTTTCACACCTAAATTATTTGATATACTATCGAAGGTTATGTCAAATTTTAAATGTAGGAAATTTGATAATTGAACGTATTTTTTATGCTTCAATAGTTTAAAATTAATTACAATAAATATATTTTTTTGTCACCAAATTGAGATAAGGGTTTTATTTATAGTTGTTTTGTATAATTTATATACTCCCCCGTATAAAATCGTACAATCATAGTTACTCTACCCTACATTTACTTTAAGTACAATTCTTGCACAACCTTATAAAACAATTCATGGTGGTCTTATTTGTTACGTTTGAATTTTCAGGGTATAAACCGTCACAACTCTTCTTAATAATATGCTAAAAATCAATATCACGATTTTTACATACATCGTTACAATATTCTAACTATTAGTTTACAAATAATTTAGGTTTTTATTAAATAATTTTCTTTGGCTTTATGAAAAATTATAATTACAATTATACAAATATCAAAGGAAAAAACTATAAAATTAACAATAACAATAAAGTGCAACAACAAAATGGTTAATGATTTTATACATACATATATGCAATATGAATATAAAACCAAACCTAAAATAGGTAAAATATTTTTAAATTTATGTAGACTGATATTTTTGTATTGAAATTGTTCATAAAAACTTTTCTAATAAATAAGACAGAAACCGACAAAAACAATAGGTAATCCTTCGTTCGAAAACTTTTACAAACTTTTTGACTCCCGTATGTGATCTAAATATATAAGTTATATATTTTAAAATGATTTAGAAGGCACACCAAATGTCCTGCCAAAAAGCAATTAAATATACTTTTCTGATAACATCCTAAAGCTCAAAACAGAACAAGAGCGTTGGCGGCGAGCGAAATCGCCGTCATACTACAAAACACCGAAAATATTTAAAACAAACAGATCGATCGACACGGGTGACGACGGTTTTATCGTTGAAATAAATTTAGGCCCGTTGCACACTTGAGCTATTTTAGGCAAAGTGAGCAATGTTTTGAGGTCGTGCGTCCTAATTTATATAATTTTTTATTTAAACCTGTGGGATAGAAACGTAGCTCACATCGCTCATTTTCTGGGACCCTGAGGTTTATCTATAATGTTTCTCTTATTTGGGTTTTGGAAACCAAAGAAACATAGCCCAAATGTACAACAGGCATTAGAGTCTATTTCAATTTTTATTGCCGACGAAACAATGTTGCCAACATTTTTTTATATATATATGTTGGTAGAGCTCCTACGTCACGTGCCCAAAACATAAAATAAAAGGCTGCTGTATGACTGTGAGATTTTACCGCACTCACAGTCTGAAGTTATTAACTAATAGTTTTGGTTCAATAAAATTCGCCTACATTATTTGACGTTTCTTTTTTTCAATTGAATTTCTTGTCATTGTGAGTTGAAACTACCATTCAAACTACCATTATTACACCAACTACAGTAACATTACGATACTAAAGCGGATCCGGATACCCCTTCTTGCCCCCTACCTCTTCTTAACCGGTAGACCAGAAACATGTTAAACTTTCGACATGTTAAACAACAGAATTATAGAGGCAAAGCTATTAACGTACCGACTATTGAGGGAAACCTTTTTGCAGATACACATAAAATTATGAATAAATATCACAAATGAAAAACAGACGCTATCCGAACTGGATTTCTGAAAAAATTTCGACTGTAAGTTAAAAATTTGTACAGAACGATATCGTCTAGCTGAACGATACAAAAGTTTTATTACATTTCCTCCATTTTCACGATGTCAATTAATAAGATTTCCAAAGCAAATTACTTTGATTCCCTTCATTTATAAAAATTTCCGAACACATCCCAAAAAAAAAAATCGAATGACAAGTATTTGTCATAAAATAGCAAACCGCTTGCTAATTTTCTTTTTTAAGCAAATTTTTTATATTTATAGGTTGGTCGTCTGCGAGCCATGTAGCGCAAAGATAAAAATACTTTAACTCGCAGGGGAATATTTATATGGAAAAAAATGATGCTAATTCAAAAATAAAAAATTTTCTCTCGCACTCGTGTGGCTCAGAACCCGTTTTGACATAGACAAAATATGTCGTCGTTATGTCATTTGTGGTTGTTTTTTATTGCCATACGTTGATGCTTTTGTTCTGTTAGCTACAACGATATTTTTTATTTATTCGTCGATGCTCGTCGTTGTCGCTCTTGTTGTGTTTCTAGCATTAGCATCAAAATAATTGTCTGGTATTTATTTAGTTTTACTACTTTTCTTAGACCCGTTTATCACATTAAAATCAATTTTATCGTAACATACAAGTAAAACATTTTCCGTCCATCGTTAAACTTTAAACCAAGAAACTTATTTTGCCAAAACTCAGTCGAAATTGACTTAGAAATGGGTTTAAAAATAAAATTAGGCACGAAAATGACTGAACTACACAAAACAAAAATAGATTTAATACAATAGTCGTAATTAGCTACTTGTGTGTGAAAAATTAAAGGTCGATAATGACCATATTTAGTACTTAAAAAAACTATCCTCTTTCTCCCTCAAAAATTTAGAATATCTCATTTGTTTTGTTTTATTATTGCGTTTTATGGTCATTCCATTAGTATTTTTTATTCTACGTGAACAATTCACGCTTTTAATTAGTTTGGGGTTGAAATTTGGGAAGTAAAGTGTCGTTGTGTGAGAAAAATGTTAAAGAAAGTGAAAATTGTTGTTTTTAAAAATAATAAAGTTATCGGTGCATGATAAATATCAAATAGTTTTGAATAACAAATTCAAAATTGTTTAAAGAAATAATTACGTAAGGTTAGTTTATAATTAATCGAAGAAAACACTTTACTGAATTTTTAAAAAGATGCTCAGCTACCCTTATAAAATGCATAACAATTGCGTATATAATTTCTGTGAAACCTTTTATTAGTATGAATTAGACATTGAGTGTTATCTTGTATAGATTAACAATTTTGTTATTAAAGTTCTTCAAATCGTTTATTCGTTTAAATAAAACAATTTTTGGAATCATGGCCACATGTCGACCATTAGAAGACGAAATAAGTCAAATGTTGGTCAATTGTTTAACCTGAAAATGAAAGAAATTTTATATACAATTCTGTCTTAAATACATAAGGCTTCCATTCGGTGGACAAAATTTGGTCGAATTTGCTAATTAATGAAAGGGTGACATTTGGCGGCCGAAACTGATTGACAGTGGATGTTACATACAAAATTAATTAATACAAAAAAGAAAAATTTACGAAATTTCTACCAATTCTGAATCAGAAGCCGCCTACAATAACATTTAGAATAAAAATTTAAACATTTTGACTAAACAAGACCTTTAATTTTTATTGCAGCTTGCAGCAACAATGCGAGTCCAATCTACTACTCACAATGATTTCGGGACTTGGTCAATATCGATGTACTATTGGTGCCACTGAAACCCAAACCTACCATCAGGAATGGTCTTGCGTATGTCGATCAATTATGGCTTACAATAGTTGGTCTGAACAACATGCAGTCAAATTTGGCCAACTAATGATTAGTATAGTTGGCCAACCGAAATGGTCGGATTTGCCTAGACGTATCATTGTCGACAAAGATTAGACGCCCAAATGACTGAACATTTGTAAGCCATCAGACTGATTTTTGCTTCATTTACTGGTCATTTTTCGGATCATTTTTCGGACGGTAGTCTATATAGTTAGAAAATTGTTTTACGGGATATACTCTTATCGATAAGTTTAGTAATTTTTTGGGGACGGTACTCTTTCCTTATAATGGTTTTAAATTTCGTACATTAGGACTTTTGTACAAAAGGATTCAATTAGATGTTAAATCATTAACAATTTTTTACTAATCTTTGTTAACGTTCCTCACATATTAATGTATTCACGAATTTTCCAAATAATTATAGATATATCGTGATGTAGGCCTTTGCGTTAAAACACACATTCGGATAATTTAAAACCTACATTTATTAGCGATATCACAAATTCTGAAAAAAAAAATTATAAATCAAAAGACTTATACTGCAATTTCATATAAAAATATAATACCAAGCGACGAACCTTAATTTAAGCGCAAGCATACGCAATTTTTATTTGTCTTGCTGTTTTTTGATAAGTAACTTTCTACATTTTAATTTACTTAGGGTTATATCACTTTGACCGCTTTAACATTTATTTGAAGGATACGTTGCCTACCAGAAAACAGAAGGAACAATTTTTTTTCCTTGTATATTTTTGTTCGCAAAATAGGGTTCGTCGCTTACTGCAATATTTTTATATCGAATTGCAGTTTAAGTCTTTTGTCTTATAATTTTTATGTTGATAATTTATATTTAAAAAAAAAACATATATTTTGACACGTAATTACTCAACATTAATAGTCCATATATTTTATTCAAATAAAATAAATAACATTTTTTTATTATTTATATTTTTATATGCGGTGTCAATTAATTAGAAATTTATTATGAAATATAATATAAGAATTTGTTGTGTTACTGTTGTTATTGTCATTTATATTTTAGTCGCAAGTAATTACATTTACTAAACTATTTTTCTGAAAGTGAAATTTGTGTGGTTTTTTATGTTTGGTGTGTACACAATTGAAAAGAACGTATAAAATATTCATTGTTATTTATGACGGGTTTATAGAGTATCAAAAAGGTGAATGAATTTATTTTATTTTTTATATATATGTATAAAGATTTATATATAAATAAACTTCACAAAAAGGTGTTTTTTATGATAGAACTTATGAAATATTAAATAGAAATTGTGGTTCAATAGAATTTAATCTTTAATCTTGGGTTTGGCGAGCACATTTAAGATGAATGATTCATCTATATATTATTACACAACTGAATATTATTGTAGACAATCAAATCAACATCCTGTTGTAGATATCTTGATATAATATTTCCAGGTGTCTAAGTATATTCACTTCCCCTCATTTATTGTACCTAAAATATGTAGCTGGTATAGTTGCTGTATTAAAATGGATAATCATTTTAACCAGGAAATTAAATAATTAAAATTGTTATTATTCATCTACAAGACGTTGACTGTACATATATAAACATGTTAAGAAAATCACATAACTTCTTGTAAGGAAACAACACAGTATATATATTTTCTTGTACCTATTAAAATTAAATAATAAAACCACAAAACAATTGAAATAATCACAAGATATTATAAAATAACTCAACTTATTTGCACTTTCAATTGTGTTTTATGTTTTTTTTTAAATGTGTATGGTGCTCCGTATGATACACATAAGTACAAATAGAGGTAAGAAATAATTTTTTTATCTTATTTTGAATATCTCTAAGGAAACAACATAAAAAATTACTTTAACAATTGTAAATTTTACGTTTTGTTTTTGTGTTGTGTCTAATTAAAACCGAATTTTTATTTTTTTTTCATACTTAACTGGGTCATGTAAATTAAAGTAATTTTTATTTCATTTCAACAAAATATGTATAATACAGATAAGATATGTGTTATTATAATTTTCTCATCAAGGTGGAGTTAAGTTAAGTTTAAGGAAAACGTACAACAACAATATTTATATATTACGTATATATAATGTTAATGGACAAGGGCGTAATTAATGGGAAAATATACTGTATAACAATAATTTATTTATATGCGCTTTATTTATTTATATTCATATGTCTGCAGCTTTGATTGATTTGTAATGAACTTAGTAACTTTATGTAACTTAAGGTAATTATATTTGACACTCAAATATAAATAATGTTGTTTTTTTTGGTTTAGGCGCTTGAGGTCTTAAAATTGTTTGATCGTAAATTAAAAATAATGGTTTGGTTTGAACCATTAGCTTATAATAATGTTGCTTTGCCCTACTTAGTGAATACAAGATCAAACTATCCACAAATATATTTCCAAATATCTCCAAATCTATAGTAATTATTGTAAATGTCTTTAAAAATATTCTTTTTAGCAGAATACTGACAACGGCTGTACTTTCATACCTCTTTATGCTGCAAACAATTCAAGATTGGGCTATGAAACAACCCGATTGTTATAATCTATTCGAATCCATTAGGGTTTGGTTTTCTTTTATTCTTGGAATTCAAACATATTCATGTTTACATTAAAAATGACTAGTAATACACCTACACCTCGTTATACGGCGTCACTTTAAGGAGATTCATTAGCCTTTTCGGATATTTAATTTCACAAAACTGATACCCGATAACTGAAAAAAGCACTTTCAATTTAAAGTTTTCTTGAAACATTAATGACGATATGCGTTTTCTTCTTTTCTCGCAAATTGGTTGTTATTTAAATTTGTTCGGGTTATCACTCATGCGTTATTATACATTTTTAATACATAATAATTTAATTGACAATCGTTTTGAGGTGATTTATGATTTTCCAATTATAGTAGCCGAGAAAAACATAGGGGGGTTAGAGATCAAAAAATGTTACCCCTTTTATATGCTCACCAGTAAGCAGAATTTTTAATTATATGGAATCTTATGATGAACTCGAACAAACTTGATACGGTCAGTGAGGGGAAGAGAAACTAAAATTTATTGAATGTACGAACGAATAATTGTTTTATATTTTTAAGAATTTGACTATATAGTTGGAATGAATCTGACTCACCATTCGATATTATGTCAGAAAATTTATTTCTTAGCCTATTCATATAGCAAATGACCCTATATGAATTTTAATTCTATGTTTAGGGTGGGTTTATTTAATAAGGAGATTTTTTCCATCTTGGTCAATGAAACCGTTCATGATTTTAGGATTATATAGATACCGGTCAAACTTAGCCAATTCAATGGTCTATGATCCTAAGAAAATATTAACTATAGGTTAGGGGATGGTATGGATCAGGTGAGGTTATAGGGGAACATTTTTGAATTTTTCCTTGCGTTGTCGATAAAATTGGTCATCATTTGAGATTTTGGGTTGAAACTTGAATTTTCCCTATTCGAGATTCTGCAAGACACTAATTTGTATTGTTATGGCTTAAAACCATTTTTCAGTACTGTTTAACTTTTGTCACTTTGAAATTTGTAAACTAATTAAAACAATTTGTAATTTATTCCTTTTAGTAACAATATTTGTTAATTATATTTTTCAATTTGATTTTCAAAAATAAAATTAACAAATATTGTTACTTTGTTTTAATTAGTTATTAAATAGACACCAATTTGGCCATGCAGATTCGATTACCAACGAACATGGGTGGCGTGAGACCCCAATCCTGAACATCTCCATGTTTTGTCGATAAAATCGGTCCTCATTTCAGATCTTGTTAGATAGTCACCATTTGGACCACGCTAATTCAACAGCCAACGACCATAGTTAAAACCCAACTAAAGGTGATAAGATTCAACTATGATTGGTTTGCAAATCAAAAGCAGTTGATTTGTAAAGCAAAATATTTTTTCATAATCTGAAGCAGCCAGAAAAAGGTTAAGAAAATTATGCGGCGAATGTCCAAGAGATGGTTCAGACATCGATCCTTTTTTATGATGATGGTGAATTTGTAGATGATCCGACATATGAACAATCATATGAACCATCAATAAGCGAAAGTGATGAAATAAGCAATATGGAAAATCAAATGAATGAACTACTAGATGATTCGGATCGAGGGGACGAAATATTCGAGATCAAAAATGATTCCGATCTAGAAGATTTAGGTGAACCTATTGTTGTTGACTGAAGAATGGATGGATGACGATAAAAAATACTGCATTTTTGTTTGTTGCGAGCAGTAGCTGTGTACAAATAGAAATTTAGCCTGACGCAACACCACTACAAGTTTTTGAACAAATTTTTAATCCGTTAATTTTGGAAACGCTCGTCGAATCAACAAATTTGTATGGTTAAAACTTTGTGAAAGTATCCGCCTATAGTAACGAGGAACTGCCGTATTGCTAATGTTACACCTGCTTCCATTTCGAGGAAATGTAAAAGTTTTTGGGGCTCTGTATGTTGCAATCACAAGTTAAAGCTCCAACAATGTCTGGATGCCACCTCGAGCAGTTCTTATGTAGCTTTAATTGTAATGTTGATATAGCAATTATAATGGAAAACAGATAAAGATAAGTACACTGTTAAAACATTTTATTCAAAGTGTTCAAAAGACGTATAGACTAGAAAAAGAATTGTCATTAGACGGATCTTTTTAATGTTTCGAGGTAGACTGAGTTTCAAACATTACATCAAGGGCAAGAAAGCTACCACTAGTACTTGTTAAGTATCAAATAAACAAAAAGGAGATTATTCCAACTTTTTAAAAGGACAAGAAATCCTGTGGAAGTATAGTAAGCAAAAAGCTTACAGAAGGAGGATTTGTTTGAAAACGGAAGGAAACGTACACATTTCGAAATGGAAGGATAAACGTGACGTTCTCTTTATCACTACAGTCATTCATCATAAATTGTTTTAAATCATCAATAGAGATATAGTGCAGCATTCATAAAAGGTGAAAAATGGCCTCCTATACACCAAATGCATGCCAGAATTAAATAAAAGGGACCAGATGGTATCATATCACCAAAAACAACTATTCGCATTGTTGCTACTAAGGACGCCTACTTTTTATTTCCTACAATTTCGAGATGTACCAATTAAAGTCGTGATACATCTCCCTAACACGGTCACAAAAGATGGCTCCAGAAATACAGCAAGAAATACACTTGCGACATTCAATCATTTTATGGAAAGAATACCAGTTTCTGAAAACCAAAAATGTAAAGCAGTTTAATTTAGATAATGCGAAAACAAATATTCGCAAGGAGACATCTTACCAATGTAAGAATTGCCCTTCATTCCCGGCACTTTGTGCTGTGTCCCTTTATTTTGCCTATATTTTCTATCTTACAGGGCAAAACGAAATAAACCGTCTAGTCGGCATATGCTACTTGTCATTTGGGAGCAGTTATTTTATTCTAAATGAACAAGACGGGAAATAGGTACCATCATTTAAAAAAAAAACGTAGAAATTATCTAAAAGGACTAAGAACCACATTTCTAATAATTTGGTATTTATCCGACAAATTTATCTTTCATATTGCGGAAGTTTCAATATGTGTCATTCTGCAAAACTTCTGGTGAAAAAAGTGCCCGGTTTAATGACTCCGCAACTATATCATACGGACAGCAAATTTTTTTTACTTAGTAGAAGAAATATACTTATTTTTTTCTAGTTCAATCAAAAGATGGCCTATTATAAAAAAAGTTTATGTTAAATATAAATTTAAAACCTTTAAGTGAAATAGGTTGGTCTATAGTCGAATTGATGCTTTAAAGCTTTTAAAGTATCATATTATGCAAATTTATGGCTCTCTCATTGAAATTTCAAATAATAAGGAAGCATAATAAACTTCAAAACAAGTCATATGGCACACAGTTTGTTCCAAGGTAATTATTGCAAAACCCAGCCACTCGTATAAAGGGCTTAACCAATTTTTTTTCCAAAATTTCAAAGCGATAATGAGTTTAAAAGAGTTTTAGGTGTGAAAATGACCTTGCTAATGAATCGGACGTAAAACTGAATTTCCTGCTATTGAGAAAGGAACAAACCAAAAATTTCGAATTTTCAATTATGGAAGTAAAGATGAAGCAATCTTGGATCCAAAAACGCATTTTAGAATTAATTTTTATTTTTGCATTCCTGATCAAGCATTAACATCTATTTACGGAAGATTCGAAATACTTCTAGGATATAATGACAAGTTTTGAATCATTAACGATAAAACAATCAGATAAGTCGTTACTTCAAAACTATAAAGATTAACACTTAAAACTTTCAGAAGAACAAAGAAGTGAACTTGACATAAATGATGTTGATTTGTTTGACGTAATTAAAATTGTGCTCTTTGAGGTACTCTTTGCATCTACAAGAAAAATGGAACCGGAAAATATTCTTAATTATTTATTGGAAAACAATATGCAGCCAGCGGTTCCAATTTTATTAACATTCCCAGTGGCCGTTGCGTCCGAAGAAGATCGTTCTCAAAGTTAAAAATTATTAAAATTTATCAAAGATCAACGATGTTAGAGGAACGACTTGGAAATTTACTTAGCTTTAATATCCATAGAACATCAGATAGTTGACAATTTGAATATGGATGATATTATATTTGAATTCACTCTAACAGAGCCCTAAAATAATAAAATGTAATCGTATGATTTGATTTTTATTTCCCAGTAAGTAGTGTTCCCTTTACCTCAAGGGGCGGCCGATAAAATTTTTGTACGCAAGCGGCCATGTACTAAGGCGGACATGGGTGAAACCCCGATATTTCCCGTATTCTTTCGTCAAAATCGTTCGTCAATCAAAACATCGCCACACAGTCAACAATCCGACCATGCCGATTCGGTAGCTATGGCTTATAGGTTTGAAAAAACCCGATTTTCCCCATGTTCCGTCTATAAAATTGTTGACCCATCCCAACCGCATAATCAGGGGCCCTATTATGAAACCGTTCGCTTTTCGCATTTTTTGCGATTTTGCGGATGCGATCCGCCCGTTGCGTTTGTATTATGAAATGCGATTATCGCATATCGTATTTCCCAAAAGGAAATTTTTATTGGGATTTTTTTTAATGTCATTACAACATCTGTCAATTCTTATAACCTTTATAACTATTCGCAGTGTTTTTGCATTTATTTATTCAATCAATAAATAAAAATATTAAATGGATTGTGTTGCCTTATATTTAAATATAAACTGTGAACATGATGAAGAAGGTGTTTCAACGTCAATATCAAAAAGAATTGTTTAACGAAACACGTCCAAACCCCATTGAATTATGTGACAATATTGAATTATGAGACAATAAAACTTTAAATTTTACTATTACCACTTTTATAATAGCTTTTTATTATTTAGTTAAAATATTCTATTAAAAATTAATTAATTAAAAAAATAGAAATTTAACTTGAATGAACGATAAATATGCGATATTCGACTGCTTATGAGCATTCGCATTTGTCAAATATAGTTTCGCAAAAATCCGCTATGGTATTTTGTAATATGACGTTCGCATCCGACTTCGGGCGCATTTTTGCGAAAATATTGTACTGTAATACCAAAATGCGATATCGTATGAAAATGCGAAATCGCATTTATTTCATAATAGGGCCCCAGAATCTACCCACGTTTTTGGACCATTGAATCGGTATAGTCAGATTGGCGTCCATCTGGCAAAATCTCGGGTGGCGACGTCAGACATCAGATCCATTCCAGATCTATAATAAAAATTCACCTATAGTCATAGGCCATCAAAGCAGCACAGTCCGATGGATCACCCTCATCAGCAGATTAGTTACTTTCGGCTGGGATATTTCAATTTCATATACAGAATGATTTTTTTTTTACCTTTTGGCTGAAGCCAAAAGATCTCGATTACAGACACCAGCTACCTAATCGATTTTTCACTTTCGCTGGTAACTTTAAGGTTTTTTCCATAAATTATACAATTATAAAATAATGAAAATCAATTAAGAAAATTAAATTATCAGATAAATAAAACTAATTTGAAATTCACATAAATTTAAAAAATTTATTTTTCGAAAAATTAAAAATTAAAATAAAAAAATATTAAATGTTTGTATTTCGTCGTTTCGATCACTTCTTCGTTTCGATTGAGGATTTTTCAATCCCAATCAGACATAAAAGAAAGAAAATTTTAGTTATTTAAACTCGTTGGCTGATGGGTAAACTGATCGGGGTAAACGAAAACATTTCGTGTGCGATAATTAATTTTACATGAAAAAACAGAAATTACGCTGAATTAGATAAAATATTCTCAATTAGGACTATTTCTTTGCTGTTGATGATGCTATGATTGAGGATACCTTTAAAATTTATGTGTTATTTGAGACAAATATTATTACATTCAAATTCGACCGGTTGAGGTTCACATTTCTGTTCGTCTTTAGTTCTTCAAAATCTATTTCCTCTAAACGTAATTGCAACACAAAGTAGATAACGTCTACTTGACGCATGCTTTGTTCAGGGATCCCATTTGAAACGCGATATGGTACAAAACGCGATATGGTACAAAACGCGATGTTTCAAAATGCGATATTTCAAAACGTGATATTTCAAAATGCGATACGGCAACACACGTGATATTTTTTATCATTAAATCGAATTACTGATATGTATTGAACAAAAGTGTTCGTGTCCAATAAAGGGTAATTTATTTAAAATTAGACGAAAATTTTCAAAGTGTCCAAGTTACATTATAAAGAGGTTGTCAATATATGAAATTTCAAGAGACTGAATAAAAGTGTCCAAGATACAGAAATGCCCATTCAATTTGCACCTGATATCAATTGACGGTCGAAAATTTTAACTGTGTGGTTATACTTCCGAATAGGTCATATACCACCAAAAATTCTGAAAATCGGTATACTAAGGTACTTTAGTATGCTGATTATGAATATGGCCATGAAAATATCCAGAAACGACCCCAAGTAGCTCTCAATGATCCGAAGTGGCCCTAAATGCCCCAAATGGTCTTAAAAGACAACCCAAATGCGAAAAAATATTGTCTTTTTTTGAAGCACAAATGCTTTTATGATTATTTTAAATCATTTTATACCTTAAGATTGAGGGCTACCGTCCCAAATCCCAACTTTTATACAAATAAAAAAATTTACTGTTATTTCAATTATTTTATTTCTTTTTTTTTTATAATCCACATAGGGGACATTTAATTTTAGTTTAAAGGAATTTAAAAATCAATAGGAGTGGAAGTTTAGGTTTGGGTTATATCTGGCGGGTCGGCTCCGGTCACTTCGCAACGTACATTCTGGAATTTAATTTCGTTTTAATTTAAAATTTGATAGAAGTGCGGGAGTTTAGGATTGGGTTATATCAGGTGAGGGCTTCGCTCCCTAGTTAGAAAAAAAAACTTCAGTTGATAGCAATTTCAAAATCGATAAGAGTGGGAGTATAGGATCGGGTTATATCAGGTGAGCACTTCGCTCCTTAGTTAGAAAGAAAAACTTCAGTAGTTCGGGGTACAGCAACGGATTATACCAGGTGGGTCGCTGCGCTCCAGTCGCTTCGCTCCTTAGTTAGAAAAAAATTTCAGTTTATAGGAATTTAAAAATCGATAAAAGCGGGAGTATAGGACTGGGTGATATCAGGATAGTCGCTGCGCTCCTGTCGCTTCGCAATGCACATTCTTTTGTACCATATCGCGTTTTGTACCATATCGCGTTTTGAAATATCGCGTTTTGAAATATCGCGTTTTGTACCATATCGCGTTTTGTACCATATCGCGTTTTGAAATATCGTGTTTTAAAATATCGCGTTTTGTACCATATCGCGTTTTGTACATATCGCGTTTTGAAATATTGTGTTTTGAAATATCGAGTTTTGTACCATATCGATTTTTGTACCATATCGCGCTTATAATATCCCGTTTTAAAATATCGCGTTTTGTACCATATCGCGTTTTGTACCATATCACGTTTTGAAATATCGCATTTTGAAATATCGCGTTTTGTACCATTTCTCGTTTTGTACCATATCTCGTTTCGAAATATCGCGTTTCGAGCGGATCCGTTTGTTCAGTGCTATGGCAAAGTACAAATAATCTAAAAAATAATACAATTATGGCGGAAGAATTCGTTGAAATGTACCATTTTGGTTGTCTTGATGAGTGCTCATTACACGAGTGGAATATATTGATATTTTGAGCTTGTTTTTAGATAATATGGCTTTCTAGAAAGGAAAGCCATATTATTGAAATATAAGCTAAAAATATTTTTGATATTAAATTTCAAATATCCAAATAAATGATTAGTATATTTTTCAAATTTTATCGTTTCGAGCCTTTAGAAATGATAAAATTTGATTTACTGAATGGGTCCGTTGAAATTTTTATTACTAACAAAGTATTTTCATTGGCCTTGGCAGTAAAGTGTTTACTTGTTAAATATTTACTTCCATGCTGCTTATATACGACACATGGTTGTACAACAAGTTGTCGATAAACACGATATAAGAATTCCGCATTGATATTAAACTTATCTTCAAACCATTTTTACAATTGTTAAATATATAACGCAGCTATTGGAAAAATTTAATTTTGAGTCATTGTATGCGTTGTTTGGAAAAATTTGGAGAGTTGGTGGTGTGTTGGTTTTACAACTTTCCTAAAAAACAAGTACAACTTACAATCAGTAAACAACGCTCATTACTACAACAAATGTACATGAAATACGGCAGTATGATGACTGAGTTGATTACTGAAATCTTTTTTTGAAATCTAATTTTTCTGAAAATTTTAGTTTATTGTCGTGGTAGCTAAAAATACCGGTATGATATATATGATTGTCAAATTTTTGACGTCGAAATAAAATACTAGATTGCATTAGTTAGGTTTAAGTTTTTTGAGCTGCCCATAAACCACGTAGGGGGCGAAGCCCATTTAAAAATGTAATTGAAAGTATCGCATTTAACATGTAAGCTTAAGCGCACATATTTCAAATAAAATTTATTAAAGCGATAAAATTACAATCCTAATTTTATCTGTTAAACAGAAAATGAAAAATATTTTTCCGCTACATGTATTATAATTTATAACTTTTTTATATTTTTTTTTTATAGCTTAACATTTCCAATCTACTTACTAGTTACATGTTATATGTAAACGAACAAAGAAAATGAAGTGCAAACCGTTCCGCCAAATCGATTATTTAAAAAAAGATATTTTTCGGTTAATTTTAAAGTATGACAAAATTGATTATACACAAATTTTTGGGTTTTTGACTCTATATCTGGATAAAATTATAACCAAAAAATGTAAAATTTAATAAAAAAAACTTAAGACACGAGTGACCACCCATATCCTAAAGTTATAACTTGCCGCCCAAAAATATTATGCTTTATTTACCCTTTAATCATGAATATTTTTTTTATTTTGGTTAACGCACAGTTGTATATAATTTCGGTTGTTATTATCGACACCATTAAACCAATAATTCAAAGATATAATTGAAATAATAATTCGCATATTATATTGCTTTTGTATATCTGTAATTGTTAAGTACAATTTCAATTTGCATGATAGTTGGTAGTTTTATATATATAGTATGGTTATGACGAATGCGTTTAAAAAAATACAAAAATTATAATTCGTTTTGTTTGGAGCAAAATTATATATCTTCCTTGCGTATGCACAGTTATAATTTCCCATCAATCTTTTTATTTCCCATCGCGTATAATAATTCTCGCGAAACGAATTAAATTTTATGGATATGACCTCGTTTCCATTGCGCGTATATATATGTAAATATTAACGGAAAATTCAAATAATTTTTCACAATAAATTTCTCTAAATAAAAAGTGATAAAAAACATTTTTTAATCTTATACCTTACATATACATATTTTCCGCATACATACTACAAAACACAGTTTCTTATCGCGATCGAAAAAGCTTCCTTTTGAATTCAAATATGCATATCGTATGATGATAGTAAAATATGTTTATATAAATTAAATTAAATAAATTAAGTAAAATAAAACAAATAATAAAGATTTAAGACAGAGATGTTTTTCTGTTATTCTTTTTTTTCTTAATTAAATCGGATGTGGAATTTAAAATATAAATAAAATAAAAAGAAAAGTTGATTTTTGTCTGTTACATGGTTTAATTGATGTCTTTTGTCGTGTTTCGAAAAAAAATTAAAGAAATATAAGATTTAGTAAGATAAATATAAATTGAAATGACATTTTTTTTCTCGTCTTCATGTTGTATCGTAGCGTGTAAATCTTTGACTTGTGATTGACAAATTTTCAACTAAAGATTTCTTAATTACGTATATACCTACATATTGTAGATACGTAATCAACTCATTTTTATCTTTCTTTCAATAACAAATTTTACAGTTCCGATAATAATTATGGTGATCAAGTGAACAAGTACAATATTATAATCTATCGGGTTATTTGGGTTTCTAATTGTTCACGACGATTCCTACAAATATAAAGAGAACACAAAGAATCGGAAGAAAATACAAAAAACACAACACTTATCTGATTCGAACTTGTTTTGCACAAATAAATTACCATCAACGATTTGCGATTGTGATAATCAGAAACATCTACAATTTCAAGAATATACTGGACTATCGGCATTGGAGTATAAGTGGGGTAAGTTTTGGTCCTTGTGAATACGCTAACAACCCTAATTACTGCCAACTGTACATCCATAGTCTCTTACATGGCCCTTCAAGCCGGACAATTTCAACAGTGTTTTCGGCGAGTATTTTTTTATAATTTTGTGAATCAAGATGGCGGACGTTCGAGCCCTTAACCCTTATGTGAGTGACGAGGTACCCGGGTACCTTTTGCACTTTTAAACGTCTAGCTTTGTATGTTCCAGTCATAATAAAAAGTTTTAATTTTATGAGAATTTCTAGTTCAATTAATAGATTACGACCATACTTAAAAATGAGAGATTTTACAAGTTGGACGCACGTGAGAGCAAAAAATAGTTTAGTTGTACGAATTAGAGTAACAAAGGTACCCGGGTACCTTTACACATTTTACACTATATTTGAAAGAAATAGTATGCAAATATTTTATAGTTTTGTGTTATATGTCAATGTATTTCATCATTTGTATTTCTGTTTATTTATTTCATTTAATTTATGTTTATATTTTTATTTATTTCAAAAAAACTAATCAATATTTTTCTACTACTATCGATCTTTTTTTCCACCGATGTGATATGTTGGATTATTTACGTTTTTTACAGAATGTTTTTCGAAAACTGACATGTTGCAGCTAATGCAAAATTGTGTATTTATGTAATTTTAGCAAAATCCGTTATAAATTTTATAATTGCAAAAAAATATTAAAAAGAAATTAGTTTCAAGAAAAATTGCATGTGGGTACCCGGGTACCTTAGTCACTCAAATTAAGATATTTTTTCTACACTCACATGAGAGTTAAACGCATTATTAAAAATTAAGAATATGTTAATAACAAAATCGGTGAAATAGGGTCCGGTATATTCTGAGTGGTGAAATAAAAAGCACTCAACATTTCGAAATTAAACAGTTATTATATCATTGTGAAACAATTTTGGAAACGGTGAACACTCCAGAAAATACATCGATTAGTGATTTGACCTTTTTTACATAAACGAGTCAGTGAAGTGCAATTACCACGTGTTAATATACCACCATTTTTAGGAAACTATTCGGAGTTTCCATCATTCAAAGAACTTTTTGAAACTTCTATTGATCAAAACGAAAGTATATCTAAGGTCCATAAATTACAGTATCTCAAATCATTATTAAAAAAAGAAGAATACAATTTGATCAAGCATTTAAGTGTGACGGAGTCGAATTACAAGGAAGCATGGGAAAAGGTAAAGGCAAGATACAGTAAACCGAAACATGTGATATGTAACTTACTCAGACAATTTATGGAGCAAAAGATAATGCATCAAAGCTTGGCAAAGAGTCTTCGGCATCTTACAAATGTATCTGACGCAGTTATCCGTGGTTTACGCGTGTTAGGAGAGCATGCTGAAAAACAAGGTATATGGCTCATTTATATTTTGACGTAAAAATTGGACCCGGAATCTAAAGAAGCTTGGGCTCACAAGTCTGCCAGTGAGGATTTCCCTCTCTCGAAACCTTTATCGAATTTCTCAACAAAAGGACCAATCCGTGGTCTGTCGATCTAAATATGTATGCCAAATTATCAAAAGGAAACATCATGTAACATTACACCCGGATTCAAACCAAGATGCAAAGAATGAAGAACTAAAGGGAACAGTGACGTCAGAGCCCATTAAGGAAACTGAAACCACGGTGTTCGTTGCCATGAGATCCAGAAATCGCAAAGGAAATTTCCAACAAGCTATTTTACCAACAGCACTAGTATTAATTGAAGACAAATATGGACAAATGCAGAAATGTAGAGCTTTGTTGGACTCTGGTTTACACTCATCGTCCATATCAGAAAATTGCGCTCAAACAAACGTGCATATCACAGGATTGACACCAGGAAATTTAATATCACGAGGCAAGTCAACGATTACATTACGATCAATAAGAAGACGACACTAGAGGTTCTTATAATAAAACATCTTCCCACACAGATTCCGAAGATTAAGATACACTTGCAACAAACAGATTTCATGTCTGAATTGAATTTGGCCGATCCATATATCCATTTTACATCTCCCATAGATTTGCTGATTGGAGCCGATAAGTTTTTCGAAATTCTGGAAAGTAACCAAAGGCGATACAATTCAATAATATTGAACGAGACTATTTTCAGATGGATAATTTCAGGACTACCACAATCAGCTGATATCGAAGAAGGTAAAACGTTCAACACGTTTACGCAGGATAATACAAGATTGGAAGACGGATGGATACGCATAAGGGAACACCCGATGGACGATACATAGTAAAACTTCGTTTCAAACACAATTCGAAAGAATAAGGCTATTCATTGCAAGCGGCAACAAACAGATTCCGGTCACTCGAGTGTAAATTAACAATGAACACGGCACTACGTGAAGCATATATAGATCAAATGAGAGGATATATTAACCTATGTCACATGATAGAAGTACCAGCGAATTATAAACAAAGCGAAAGTTATTACTTGCCTCATCATTCCGTGACAAAAGAAACTAGTAATACAACAAAGGTCCGAATCGTATTTGACGGATCCAGCAAAACAAGTAATGGTGTCTCTTTGAACGACAAATTAACAGTAGGTCCGATTATACAACCAACGCTCTGGTATCGTCAAGTCTTGATATCTAAAGAACACCGAAAGTATCAAACAATTTTATGGCGAGAACAACCACGTGATGCATTGAAAAGTTATCAGCTCACCGGGGTTACTTTTGGTCTTGCATCATCAGCTTTCTTCGCCATCAGGTCAATGCAACAACTCGCAATGGACACAAAGGATGAAGAAATCAAACAGTGCATACTCAATGACTTTTATGTTGACGACCTGCTGACGGGAAGCAAGGATAAGGAACAAGCCGAAGAATTAAAATAAAAAATGATATCTACTATGGCGAAGGGTGGGTTTTGTCTAAGACAATGGAAGTCAAATGTAGGCGATTTATGTGATAACATCGAAGAAGTACCAGTCAGTGATATCGGTTGTGATGAAACCTCCACAGTTAAAACTTTTCGGCTACAATGGCATCCAGCCAGTGATACTTTCACTTTCAAAATACAGCCAGAAAGAAAAGGCTATATCACCAAACGAAAAATTATTTCTGAAGCCTCCCGTTTATTTGATCCTTTTGGTTTCGTTTCCCCATCCATAATTCTAATTAAAATTTTGTTTCAGAAATTGCGGCTCCTGAAATTAGACTAGAACGACCAATTGCCAAGCGAAATAGAAAAAGAATATAATGGTACAAGGTAAATTTGCATGTCTTGAAGACGTAACAATTCCGAGATGGTTTCCGGTTTGTAAAAACCAGTGAGACGGGATACAGATACACGGATTCGCAGACGCGAGTGAACTAGCCTACTGCGCGGTGATATACAGCAGGACAATTCACGAAGATGAAAGGCGATCGTATTGGCCTGGATCTCCACCCTATGCGTTGGAAAACTTTCATCGCCAGACGTCATTGGGCTCACATCAAATCTAAAGATAATCCGGCAGATCATGGATCACGAGGTGTGAAACCAGATAAAATAATCAAAATCACGCAGTGGTGGAGAGGTCCAGAATAGTTGGTTCATCCGCAAACGTCGTACCCAACAAATGTGTCATATAAATTACAAGAAAATGAGCATAACATGGAATATAACAAAGCAGGAATGTCAACCGTTATTCCTCACATCCAATGCAAATGATATGATGATTCCTGGCTAGAACAACTTTTTGAAAGAGAATTTAGACTTCAAAAAATACTCAGAATAATTGCATATGTACTGAGATTCGTACAAGCACTAAAACAAACCCAACAGTAGTAGCAACGGAGATAAAAAATGCTCATCTGATGTGTATTAAGTGGGTACAGCGAATGGAATTTGAGAAAAATAAACAACACCTACAGCGACAGTTAGCAGCAGTTCCACACTTTTATCATTAGCACTTATAATAACTCCCCAGAAACACATATTTACGAATCGAGTTGTCTATCGAGAGTCCATTTATCTAAATTGCATGCTGGTCCAACGCTTACATTGATCCATATACGGCAGAAATGTTGGGTGATAAACGCGGACGAAGCCGAATAAGGTGCATTTTGAAAAAATGCGTAATTTGTACGAGATACGCAGCTAAAAAAACTACACAGATGATGGGAACTTGCCGAATGAAAGGGTCACTCTGACAAGGCCATTTGAAAACTGTGGCATTGATTTTGCGGGGCCGATATATATTCTGGCAAGAAAGGATAAGGACAAATTATTTAAAAATAGGATATTATAGTCATGATCTCAAGTTGAGCTTTTGGTATGGTTTAGGTGATAGATGAACCTAGATTTTAAACTTAATTTCCCGATGGGGTAATCTCTAGGACTTACATAAATAATTAATTAATTTTATCGATTTTTCATATCAAACCATAAGGAAAAACTGCTTGATTTGATTCTTAAGTATTTTTAAATTTTTAAATCTTTGTGGGCAATCTCGACACAATGTATGCATATGATGATTACATGTTTTGTGTCTTCTGTTGTTAAATAATAAGAAAAACTTATTTTGTTGTATAACAGCACACATTAAATTTTTTTTTGTCACATAGTTTACCAGGTAAGGTGGTTGTTGTCTTTACTTTACTTTAATGTGTAGTCTAAATAGAGCAAATAAAACCGTGATTTTTATTCATTGTCTCCGATATTAATAATTATTTTTTTAATACAACTTCAAAAATATTTCGGGATGTAATTCTCGTTTTTCTTGCATTTTCAATAAATTTTTCGGGATAGCTTTAATTTAGCAAAGAAACACACCAAAATTGAAAAGGTGGTTTCGGGCTGGTTTTTGGTGCCAGCTTCATGTATATGTAGCTAGCTCGATACTCAGCCCGAAAAAATGCGATGGCAACACTAAACTATCACTATCGTGAGAGGAGTTTACTATCCCAGCCCGTAAAAATGTCACTGTCGTGACAGTAAACAGTATTATGATACAATGTCATGACATTAATAACATTCAGCCCGAAATTTTAAAATTACTTTTATGTATTTTTAAGATATGTTACTATTGCTTGGTAGCCTAGTCAGAGCAAAATTATTTCTTTATATGAAGATAGCCCGATATTTAGTTCAAAAGCCCGTTAGCCATACTAAACTATAAATATTGAACAACTTTTATATCCCAGCCCGAAAAACTATCACTGTCGCGACATTAAAATTAAATATAAATATACATTTTTTTGTTAAAATATTACTTTTACGTATTTTTAGATTATCCCTTCAATTGTTGAAAAACCTAGACAGCCCAAACCTAACCTGAAAACAATAATGCGGAAACTTATTTAGCAAAACGTCACCACAACGAATCTTGCAAGAAATTTCAGCTCGAAATTTTAATTTGTTGTTTATGGATAAAGTCGTTTAAAGTTTAGACTACAAACTGAGAAATTTAGCCAACAAATCTATCTGCCATTAATGGGATGTATAGTTATTTCAATCACATGGGGTTCATTTGGCATAATAAATCGCTGGATTCGTTGAAGTTATCACTATAAACAAAGAGATTTGAAAACTTTTATCTGGAATTATCTAGATATAGTCGTTTGAATCTCTTTTCACATGCGATTCATGAGCACTTGACATATACCGCCGCATTCAATAAAGTTTTCACTACAAACTAAGAGATTTGCAGAAAAATTCTATCTGGAACTGTTTGGATATAGTCGTTTGAATCTCCAAATAGAATTTTTCTGCATATCTTTTAATTTGTAGTGAAAACTTCAACGAATCCGGCGGTATATGCTAAGCGCTCGTGAATCGCCTGTGAGACAAGATTCAAACAACTATATCCAGATAATTCCAGATAGAATTTTTCTGCAAATCTCTTAGTTTGTAGTGAAAACTTCAACGAATCCGGCGGTATATGTCAAGTGCTTGTGAATCACATGTGAGACGAGATTCAAGTTCCAGATAGAATTTTTCTATAGATCTCTTAGTTTGTAGTGAAAAGTTCAACGAATCCGGCGGTATATGACAAGTGCTGGTGAATTGCCTCTCAGACGAGAATCAAACGACTATATCCAGATAGTTCCAGATAAAATTTTTCTGCAAATCTCTTAGTTTGTAGTGAAAACTTCAACGACTCCGGTGGTATATGTCAAGTGCTCGTGAATCACCTGTGAGACAAAATTCAAACGACTATATCCAGATAGTTCCAGATAGAATTTTTCTGCAAATCTCTTAGTTTGTAGTGAAAACTTCAACGAATCTGGCGGTATATGCTAAACGCTTGTGAATCGCCTCTGAGACGAGAATCAAATGACTATATCCAGATAGTTCCAGATAGAATTTTTCTGCAAATCTCTTAGTTTGTAGTGAAAACTTCAACGAATCCGGCGGTATATGTCAAGTGCTCGTGAATCGCCTTTGAGGCGAGATTCAAACGACTGTATCCAGATAGAACTCGACAGTTTTGCATATTTCATATATTTCAAGTGCTCATGTATCGTTTATGAGGCGAGATTTAATATTATATATTCCAATTAATATCCGATTAACATTTTCTCATTCTTAATTTAGTTAACATAATTCCACTGAAAACAATTTTAGAATTTTTTTTATGAAAACTTCGCCAATTAATTTTTTTTACTTTAATATTTCAGGAGTGACATTTATCAGCAGTAATTTATCAGAATTTAGAAGCCACGATTAATTCGATAGCTATTTAATACATATTTAATTAATAGTAATGCTTTGCGTGTAATGCAAATTTGCTTTATAGTTATAATTTGCTTATATTTTGTGTCATGATAGAAGTTGTATTGCCATAAGTAAAAAATTAAAATTTCGGGCTGAAAATTCGGGCTAGCTTCACGGAGGTCAATAAATGGTTTAATCTTTCACAAATTTGTTTAAAATATTTATAATATATCATATTTAGCATGCTATGAATCATTTTTATGCTGTGGATGCATTACACCTTAAATTACCAAAACAGAAATCACCACTATCGGAGTAACATTAAACACTTAAATTTATAATCATAAAACTACTTAAAACTTTTTAAAATATTACCGAAATAATCAATTGTTATAAATCTTTTTAAAATGTTTAACAAATATTTGCTTTTTATATATACACATTTTTTAAATAAATATTTGTGTTTGGGCGATATAAATACGCATATACGTGTATTTATATAAACATGTGAAAGAAGGAGTATATGTACCTACTTAAGGAACAAGTAAAAAAAATGTTAAGAAATAAAACGTTTTGTTTATTAAACAAATTCTAACACTATATAATTTTAATAATGTGCATAATTTAATTCACATGTCAAAAAAATAAATTACAATTAAATCAACAATCGTTACCGTAATGCGAATTTACATTGCGTATTATTATTAATTATTTATTGTATTTTACACACTCGAAATATATACAGTAACGTTAAGAAATTTAAATATTTTTTGAAATATTTGGAGCGGATGCAAATTTTTTTTATAGTAATAATAACAAAATAAATGAACAAAAATATAATTAAAAATATTTTTTTTTGGTATGGTGAGAGATTTTTTTTGTATTTTAGACAATTTAAAAAATCATAATAAATTAATGATTTTAATCTTTGTAAAACAAAAAAAAAAAAACATTTTTGTTATAATTGTAATGAAATAACACAAAGTAAATTTACCGTTAATTAATTTAATTAAACCAATCTATTTATTTGTATTAATTTTTTTTTAAATTTCGGTTTTGCGTTATTGTTGTTTCGCTGTTGTTTTTGTTGTTGTCAATAAATGAAAGTATATATAAATTATTATAAGATTGTTTTAAGGTAATTATAACAAAATATAATTATAAATTACAACAGTGTAGCTGATTGGACAAATATCTCGTGGCCAATTTATACGAGCGCGTATATTTAATTAAAATGTCGGGTTTTTTGATCTCTTAAATATTTAACAAAACAACAACAACAAAAATTTCGGAAATCAGTTGTAATGTAATGTAACATATACATATATGTTATTGACGTAATTGCTCTCATTTCAATTATAATGTGACAGTACATAGTATATGCTTGTCAAAGTTGAAGGAAACTGATGACAGATTATATACGAAGATAATATTTTATGTCATAGTTTCGGATTATTTTACGGGGTATATACATATACATAACTAGAGGAAGCTGCTAATCTCTAGTTTGCTATCAAATATATTAACAGGAACTTACCAATCAATATTTTTTTATTTTCGATCGTATATTGAACGCAAAATCAATAAATTTTTTTCGGCTCAAAGTACATACAAACAAAATTTGGATTTTTTCGAGCAGTTTCGAACCCAATTAAAATAATGTATGTTAAAATAATGTATTTAAGTTTAATATATTTATTAACCTTAATTAATTGGTTCCTCTGATTTTATTGGCAGATAAAAATTATATTCTAAGGTTGAAACTAGCGAAAATAAGAATTGTAAACACACACCTTTGCCGCAACATTTTTGTTCTGCTCTGATTTTTAAAATTATATTACACTTAATTTTTCTTAATTTTCAAGAGTTTTACTTTGACGTAATGAGAAAATTCCTCCTTGTTGTAAGCAGTCTAGAAGATATAGTATTTGTTTTAAGGGCGGGTATACCTAATTACTTTGATTAAAAACCTGAATTGGTTCTAGCTAATATTTTAAGTACAGATTTTTTGGATTTAAGAATAAGCTTTTTGAATTGATAATTTTTTATATTGTCTTCCTTTTCATTATTTCATTATATAATTTTACATGTCACAGAAGATTCATATGTTAAACCATTCAGGTTTCTTTTTATCGATAAAAGGTGCAAACTGGACTTGGTTAACCGCTGTGCCGCAATTGAGATTCCATCGATTCCAGTTTTCACTCGCCTAGTTTTGTCATGACGCTAGAATGTCATTACAAAATATATTCGTATTGAATTTGATTATATGCATTATACGACACTGTGACAAAATGAGTGGAAATTTTGTATTTTACTCTCAAGTAAAGAAGACAGAGAATTGCCTATCGTCATGTCAAAATGTTTCTAGTGAGGACCAAGCATTGCATTAAATTTGGAAAATTTGTTTTAAATTTTATCAGTTTGTGGTAGATTATCAAAGCCCCAATCAAATATATTAAATTAAAATGTTAATTATTATTTTAAAAGATCCAACGACTTCAAAAAAATTTAAAGCTCTGTTTTCGGAAGCACGATTAATAAATAAATTTAATTGTGATAATGTTAAATTATTTCGTGCAACATCTGTTTGACTTTAGCGGAACATAAGTTCAAATAACAATTTTTCAATTAATCAAGCTTTAAGCGCCAAACAAAACGAAACGATGGCAACTAGCTCTATTCTATAATATCTTAGATATATAGCAAAGTTAACATCATTTATCGCATGTAAAAAATGTAAATAGCAAAATAAGAACCAAAATACTGACAAACGTAGACAGTTCCTCCATTCTCTGATGGCGCAGTTGGTCACTCCTCACATAGAGGAAAGAATGAATTATCTGAGGGTGATTGAGACGTTTTCAAATTGCAACGACAGAAGCGCTATGCGTGTGCCTTAGGCGCCAATCCGGTTTGCCTACAAAACAGCAAACAATATTTGGAATGTCAAAAAATGTGAGCAAATTAATTTTCCTAACTACGACTATAATATATATAACAAATTTTTCATGTGTGGTACCTTCAATTGGAATATGTCTTGAATTGGAGGTACCTAGTAAAAATTTGGTTAATATCTTGAATATCTGTCAATTTGAAAGTTAAATGCGTTTTTAACTGTTATTTTGGATTAAATCACGGCCCTCACTAAAAAATATTGTTCCTGGAACCAGATACGTCTCGGCTTTCTTAGAGTCGTAAAATTATTCTGACAACACCGATTTGCAGAGTTGCCCATTAGTAGTTAAGTTTGAGAAAATTCTCTAGCATCCTTGAAATTATAAGCGTTGTTTGATATGTTTAAAGTGGATTTTGAATTACACAGACAACCAGACAGTGCTTAATGAATTATTTAATATTTCTGAATATAGTCAATATATTAGGCGCTTTATTCAGGAAACAAGCTTTATACATATACAGTTGTCTTTAGTAGTAGCATGACTTATTTCAACGGATACCAACATCTTAAACATCAAATAGGAAATAAAGCGATTTATACTTACTCCATTTATCTTGGTGACACAACAAATTTCTCAACACATAAATATTTTAATTGAATTCCAGAGATACCGCTAGGGTTAAGAAGACAAACTGCGTAATTTCGAATCTATAATTTTTATTGAAAATTCATTGAAATTTCACAAAAATTCAAAATGAACAAGCAAATTGTAACAGTTGTGAAAAAGTATTTTGTATATGCAAAGGTGGAACAACATAGACTTTGTTAAGTCATTTAAAGAGCCAGCATAACCTCAACCAAAAGTTGAATGAAAACAAAGGGACTGCCGATGTAGTTCCAAATCAGTCTTCAGTCTAATATGTTAAAGTTCGTACGACGACCAAGTTTGATGGTTTGTCTCTAAGACAAATTACTATAGATCCATCTTTATTCGGGAACCAATAAAATTTCAAGGTTATGAGTGCCTAAATCAGAAAATACTGTAATGAAAATGATTTCAAATACTACAAAAAATAAAAATGAATTTTAAAAATTTAAAAAGTAAAAACTTTTGATGAGTGGACAAACCTACGAGCCAGAAGAAACCTGAACCTTAATCTTTATAATTCCGATTTGGACTTTATAAATTTGGGTTAATTCCGCATACACGGAAGTTGTGGTTCATATAAAATGAAAGTACTAATTGAACATCGACTTAACAAATTTGGATTGGTTTAGAAAAATGATATTGTGGCCACAACATGTATCGGAGCATCAGTAAATATTAAATTTGGCAGAGAATCAGAAGCTTAAATTATTCTATGAATAAACCGTATGAATTCCATTTTGGCGTTACATACCTTTTATATAAAAAAATCACCCCGATAAGTGGAAGCAACAAATGAATTCGACGAATCCGATTGTGATAACCATTATGATGGTGAACACGAAAATGAAGCATATTATAATGTTGAATATTCTGACATTTCATTCGAGGTATGCATTAATTCAGTTTGCAATGTTACACTCGTTGGAATATAGTTTAATACTTTTGATCCAACGATTTTTAAAGCTGATTGATTGCGTAAAAAAAGCACTAGATAATTTATAAAAATTAATAATGCTCGAAAATATATCTGAAATAATGCTTAAAGATGTTTGTGATGCTTTATCATCCGTAGCATTGGAAGCTTTGGAACGAAAATACGCTGGAAATATTTAAAAGATCCAAATACAAAAAACAAATCACTAACTGAAGCGGTTATTGGAAATATTGTTTCAAATAAAAGCAGAACCAGAAATTTTGATAGATGGTGCAGATAGGGATATTAACAAAATAAATGTCAATAATGATTTTGAAATGTCGCTTAACGATGAACTTAACATGGCTAAAATTACAAGAAGTCGTTAGTGTCAACACGTTTAGATATAATGTCATTTTTTTATTTTCATGTTAAACCAACTTCAATGAACTCAGAAAAACCTTTTCTGTATCAGGGAATTTTTGCAATAAAATTAGAAGTCGTCTTGGCGATGAGTATTTTAATTTTTCATTAAAATTGTTTTTACCTATAACTATATATTTTAATAAATAGTTTTATTAATTTTTGAATTGGAATTAAAAGTAAAAACTATGAAAAAATCTTTGTTTCTTAGCAAAGTTATAAAATAAGGGATATTTTATTATAGTTTTATTTTTTTTCAATCTGAAACCCGGTTAACTGGTTAAACCGGGTTTTAGATTGGAAAAACCCGTAAAATTGGTTTTACAGACACCGGTTTGTAGACACCGCTGATTCTGTAACGTTTTATTAAAGTGCTGGCGCAAAACACCCAATAATGGAGTTCAATAATAAAAACTACTGTCACTCAGATATTGAAGTAGGCTTTGTTAAGAGACACTGTCGTATACACTAAGTGGTAAAAGAAAAATTTGTGGTGAAATTTGAAGTGAACAATCATCACCGTTTAAAGTGGTAGAAAAATACACCCACAATTTTCACAATCATTCAGCCGCAACTAGCTTGAGAACTTAACTTTTATTGTCGTGATCTTGACTTAACTAATCAACCGACCTGTAAAATGTTGGTGGTCGAAACTACCTTTAAAACCACATGGGAATCCACCCGAAGCCACTACTAAAATTTTGACTACCTCTTTTGTAATTTTAAACTACTATAACTAGTATAGTTTTAAATTAGTATAACATAATTATTATGTTTGACGTAGAAGAACATTGCAATTTATACAGTAAAACTACATATAACATATACAAAATATTTTAATGGCAAATTCCAATTAAAAGTATATATGTATTTATAATAAATGTTTCAATTGAATTTTCGTTCTAGTTGACTGCTTATGTTGCCATACGTAGAAAACATAAAAATCTGCAACTCGAAAACTCTATATAAAAAAAACCACACCCACAAAACCAATAAATAAAATTTTTAATTTTATTATAACTTCAGACTGCAGCCTGAAAATGACTCACTCATAAAATACCGTATATATCAATTACTTGTTGTAAAATTCCACTATAAATTAATAATAAAATGCCGCTGAAAATAAAAAAAAAATCCACCTTTAAATTAAAAACGCTATAGGTACTAAGAGTTTAGTATAAAATTAAATCGAAGCGCGCAGTAAGATACACAAAAAATAATATTCTAATTAGAATCGATGATAATTATCGTTTTCTAAAACTAAACCATAGTAAATAAATACGGTAACTGTAAAATACAAAATGGTTAAGGTAAGTAGAAAAAAAAATGATTTAATTACAAATCGTGCCTTTTAAATAAAATTAATTGATTGCATAATAATTATCGATTTACATTTAATACACTATACCGTCGTACAAATCGAATGAGATTTTATACAAAAGAATATTCATTAACTGTAGCTAATACACAAAATTAATTAATCATTGCTTAACTTCATTTAAATTGACCCTTAAGTTTCGGTTTATATATATATGATTATTTTTTTTTTTTGTAATTTAAAAACCGGAACGTAGCAGAAGCTAATTTCTTACAAATGTTAATTTAAGATGTTTGATGTATTTAAAAATATAATCGAAACTGTTTCTTAAATTTCTGGATCATCTTTGAACCTTGTTGTCGACAAGAAGGATTATATCAGCTTGTCACAGTTTAAGTCTTTTTCAAATAGCACGCATTACAATTACATATATCGCTTCGAAATTTTTCCAACATAAACTATACAAAAACAACATCATGCCAAAGGCTAAAATCGTCTATGATATAATTAAAAGGTTTTTATTTATTAGATAATAATAATAATGATATTATAATATGCATATATTATAATATTAGTTTTGCGGAAGAAAATTATTATAATTTTATACATTTCTTATATACCTTTATACTAAAGATAATGTAATCAAGATTATTACGTTGATATTTAAATTGAGTTTGTATGCCGTTAAAACTAGTTGTGAATGTGTAACGAGTGTGTGCACATATTTCTCAAAAGAATTTTTATTTTATATTAGTTTTCTTAGATGAAATCGAGAGTGATCTACATTCTTGATGAGTGGGATTCGTTTGTGGTTTATAATCATCAGGCAAAAAAAATAAAAATAAAACAAGATTTCATTCAATCGACGTAAATAAATTGCAGATATACAGTTTCGTAAAATGTTTGTGCTCTTATTTAATCTGTTAAGAGCTAAACGGGTTTCCGCCAATAAGAAATTAAAGCGACAATGTTTTGCTTAGATATATATATATATATATATATATATATATATATATATATATATATATATATATATATATATATATATATATATATATATATAAAACTGGTTAGCAGTTTAACAAATATGTGTAGGTACTGGTATAAATATCTATGCAGTAGCACTTTGATAAAAATGGGTTTAAGGAGCTAAAATCTCCTCGACAAAACTTTTCTATAAGATTAATTCTCAATATAGTTAAATAAAATTTATAATTTGTCCGAAAACTTAAATCAAATATTGCTTGTTTATTAAAGCTTGTTGGTTTTGGTGGGGGTGGGAGTTTATGTGTCATCTATTAATTTTTACAACGTCAATTCGCACTATAGTAGTAATTAGAAATTTTCATATTTTAAACTTTTGTTCCCGAAGATTTTGGTTGATATATTTTATTATTAAAATAAATTTCGAGTCTCACACTGACTAAATTACTAACTTAATTAAATTGGTCGTTAAATTGTACTTGTAATAATTGATATTTGTTGCTGTATAAAATAAAATGTATTGTGCCCAATATTTAATTGCTTAACTATACACCATCGTTAATAAAAACTGAATAGAATAAAATTTTAGTGCATTGTTTTGCGCCATCTATTATAAACTGATGCAAACAAAAATACATTATTTTAGATAGTAATTAAGTTTAAAAAATTGGTATCAGGGTCATTAATTTCAGAATTAATACAAGTTTTTCTAAAAGTAGTATAAAAAAAATCGAACGATGCATATGTCGGTGACATCTACTGGTATTTCGCCAAATTAAAAAAAATCGTTCATTCATAAATTAATTCAGCAGTGCAGCTAAACACAGAATACAAATACATTGATTAAATTTTTTATAGAAAACATAACTTATAAATATGAATATTTATAATTACTGTGGTGAATTTATGTTAACTTTTACTTTTTAGTAGAAATACTATATACTGTCAAAACTATTCTATGAGTACGTAATTGTTTATTTGAAATAAAAGAATTTGAAAATAACGATTTTTTTCCTACGCGTTATGACGTTAATGTAGTTATTCTGTGGTTAATCGCCAAAACATTCACAGAATATTTGTTTTGATAAAATTGATACTATGACAGCTATTGTTAACCCTCCTTAAGTATGGTGAGGTAATAAAATTGATTTTCGTTTGTGGCTCAATTTTAAGTGTGTTCGTCTTTTAGGATAATGATATTGCAGGAGGTGCAGCATGTACTCACTATAATAACAGGTTTAACGGCGATTGCTGTAAAATTTCGTTTTTTATAACTAATGATAAATTAATTTATTGCCCGGAACAACTGATGTTCGTCTATTTACCTGTTGTCTATTATCTTCCCGTGACGTGTTGCGGATAACCATATACCAACTCTCAATAATATTTTAATGTCGATACACTCGTTTGCAGATTTAATTTATAAATGAACTTTTAAGCCGATCGGTTACCATGCTGTATATAAGGTAGCAGAAAAATAGCAGCAGAGAAGTGTTTTTCTATTCACCGCTAGAGGCATCACTATAAAAAGCAAATTTTTTTTTTTGATATTTTTTGAAATCAGCACACAATTTTTAAAACTTTTAAGGAAATCAATAATTTTAAGTCATTTTAATGTGAAATGTTTTCAGTTTTTTAATAAAAGTGTTAGAAAAACCCTCTTGTAACTACCTTGAATTTATTTTTATGGTAGCTGAGATCAAAATCTATATACATGAGCAACATAAAAATCATAACTATGGCGTCAGTAAGATTCCATAAATTATTGAAGTCATTTTAATGTTAAATGTTGTCAATTTTTTAACAAAAGTGTTAGAAAAAAACCCCGTTAACTACCCTGGGTTTACGTTTATTATTTTATGTTACGTTTTGATGGTAACTGAGATCACAACTTTTACACTTTTGTTAAAAAACTGAGAACACATTCCACATTAAAATTTATGGAGTGCTATTAACGTATGCGATTTTTATTGTGTTTCCCTGCATGTTGATCATGGTAATTTTAGCATACATATTTTGAGAGTCTTAAGCGATGCAAATCGTTTTTTTAAGACAATTAACTTTTTTCGTAACAAAACGTTTTCTCTTCTTTTTTCATAAATTCTTCTGCTGAGAAATATTGATTTGCTTAAAAAATTCATAAATTTTCTGCTGGTTTTAAAAAATATCAGCAGAAAATTATATTTCTTGTGATAGTGATGCCTCTAGCGGTGAATAGCAAAACACATTTTTTCTGGTGGCAATTGTCTGCGATTTATACAGAATTCGGTTACCCCACTTAGTATCTTCTTTTCTTTTCGACATTGTGACCTAAAAATAGACAGTTTTTTCATAATTGCATAACCGGTTCTAATGGGTGATGCCTGCTCATTTTCGCAAATGTATGTACGTAAGCCTAGCAATTCTTATTAATTCTTATTGGTAGATCACTAGTAGCAGTGAGGAGGAACATACAACTTGCCATTGAAAACCCGATCTGTTTTATCTGCTAAAGGTTCACGAAACATTTATGAAGTTGAGCACAATTGTCAAACCGTTATGCGGATGATAATTCATCCATAGATATTCGATAACTCTGATAACGGATCTATAGCTACAGAAATTTTTTATTCATATAATTCATTCTATTTAAAATTTATAGAACCTTTCCAATTAATTATTTTGTTGATGGCGTATTATGCCCCCCCCCCCCCTCTTCCTTCCGTATCATGATGTTTAAAGTAAAGTCTCAAATAAGTGGGTTATTTGTCTACTTAGGAATAATTACTATAGCGTTATATCCTAAAGTTGCTAGAATATTGCAGCGAAATGAATAAGTAAATGTTATTCAGTGGAGTAGTGAACAACTGAGTGAGGCTTTAATCACGGAACATTTAACCTGTTTATTTTTCAACGCATTTGATGATTGCGTGAAGACACAACTTATACATGAAACTCGTTAATGGAACGTATTGAATGGAATTACTAAGCAATAGATTTCTCAAAAATTTGGGAAAATTTAATGAAATTATCGGGCCTTAAAGGGTACAAACGAAAATATTTCAAAAATAAGTGGGTATTTAGAAAGATATTACGAACACTTTCAAATAATATTCAAACTTTACACGAAACTCACTGATCATTATTTATTTCGATAGCTAAATTATTCGCTATAGAACTCTTCGAAACAACTCAATGCTTTAACGACATAAG
The DNA here is from genome assembly GCA_947310385.1 of Nephrotoma appendiculata. Taxonomy (NCBI): domain Eukaryota; kingdom Metazoa; phylum Arthropoda; class Insecta; order Diptera; family Tipulidae; genus Nephrotoma; species Nephrotoma appendiculata. The sequence continues at coordinate 278,660,756 of OX371223.1, forward strand.
AGGAAAACAATTGAAGAAATCAATGTTGATGATGGCATGTCCAATCCAAAAGCTCATGTGTTTTGTGCACTACTTACTTTATAATGTTGAACAGAAGCGAACGAAATTTTTTTTCGAGTTTACGTCATCGTATAGGAAACTATTTATATAATAACGAATAATTTATGTAATTTTTCAAAATGTAAATTAATTAGGCTCTAGGATAACTAGACAATCACCTAATAGCTAGAGAGCAATTCTCTATAGACCAGTCAAACTATAATACAAAGAGAAAACAATAAGCATCGGATTTCTACCAGGGCAGTTATTTTTCTATTGACGGTATGATTAAAAGTTTTAGCCTTTAAGATAATTGCTAAAAGTTAATGCTTTCTCAAAACTCTACTGTACAAACATATTTTTAAGTTGCACTAAAATATTGCAAGTTTTGGAAATAATAATATGTCTTCATGATTTTCGGAATTAGCCTATTAGAAATTTTAAGGTGTCCAATTTCTTTACCTTTGTGAATATTACCGTAAAATTAGATACAAAACTATGATAAAAAGGCAAAATCCATATCATACATATATCATGAAACCATTATGTTTATGAATTTAAACTAGTTCAAGTAATTCAATGTCTTTACTTGTTCGGCGTTCAGCCAGTGCAATAAAGTGTCTTGTTACCAAAAAATTTGCACCCAAATTTTGTTGTCTGTTTTGAAAATTGCTTATTGAAATTTATTACGTATATAGATCGAAACGAATTTAGTTACTGATTCTAGTTTAAAATTTCGGCATTTTTGCCGGTATATAAAATGTATTTTTTTCTGATCATAAGTCGATATAGAAGATCACTGAAGAAAACTAATTTCATTTTCTGTGGCACACAAATTTTGATCTATTTTTGATCTTTTCTGATTGAAATGGATTTGTTTACATTTTTTGTCTTTATTTTGTTTTTGGAAAAACCATCAAAAAAAAAATCCTACAAATTTGTTGGATTTTTGTTTGATTCATTTTCAAATAGAAAAAGACAAAAAATGTTAACAAATCTAATTTGAATCAAAAAAAAAATCCAAAATAGATCAAAATTTGTGTGCTACAGAAAATAGTGTAAAATTTTATTTGATTTGCTTATATATCTGCAATTTGCATTGAAAATAATAAATGACCCTAAAACGTTTCCTTATAAACTATTAAAAAGCATTTGCTTTGCAAAACCTTCCAAATCCAAAATATTTAATAAATGGCATAGCACATGAACGCCACCATTGTGTGATATACAATGCTCATTTCCTGCAACAGTGACACAACTCACTCATTTCTAAGATATTCGAAGCAAACAATTCCCAATAATTCATATTTTTATTACGTTGTATCAAAACATACTCTGTGATGTAGTTATTTCTAGCAAATGAGATAAAATTTCAAAGAAATAAAGAATGGAAACGATTCTACAAAAATTTGCAAAATATTAAAGAATTATAAAAATTAGGGTCGAATTGACGATGGAGGAATAAAAAAAATATTTTATTAATCCTAATTAATACTAATATTTTACTAATACTTTACGAAGAATTTATTTTATTAACTTTTAAAAACACCGTTTTTACAAAAAAATTTGAGTGATATTTTCAAATCAATCTACTATTAAAAATTTTGAATTCGGTCACTTTTGCTGCAAATTAGCGACATGTGCTAAAATATTTTATTAAAAACAACACATCTCAATGAAGAATTTAAGAATTTAAATTTTTATCACACAATTTTTATTTGACGAAATTGTGCTTGATAAACATTTCATTCTAGCGAATTTTATTATGAAACGAACTCCAAATATATTCCAAACAATAATTGTCGAAGAAAATTTTTCGGTTTTACTCCAAAATGTTAATAAAATATTACAATTTTGTAACGGATATTTCAAAATTTGTGACAGGGATGTTGCAATGTCAATTTAGTAGTGTGGGATAAAATAAATAAACAATTTTTCCGGATAAAGTTTTTGTGAGTTTGAAAATTTTAAAAATTTTGGTTTGACGACACAAACTTTTCATCGAAAATTAATATAATTAAAAACTATTTTTAAATACTTTCGTTAACCTTTGTAAAGCGGTTCATTTAAAATTTCGCTATTTAATTTTAAATTTTATTTTTTTTGTTCCAGAACTCGAAATACATGGTTGATTTATGTTGATGAGATATTTTAGACGTTTACTGAATTTCATCCATTGATCCGGAAGAGGGGAGGAATCAACAGCGCCATAAAAATTTTAACTCATCCATAAGCTATATAATATAATATGAAGAAGTTGTAAGGTTTTTTGAAACGAGAGAATAAATCGGTAGAATTATCGCAGCGTTCATGATTCTGCACTAATTAAAATTTTCTATGAAAAACTTGATTCCAATTTCACGAAATATGACCTGAACCTCTCAAAGCAGGATTACTCAATTCCTGAATAAAAAAAATATTTGTTTGATTTTTGTTATGACATTCGTTTTATGTCAGCTGGCTATACTTTTATACAATAATTTTGATTTATTTGAATCCTTCAAAAACTTGTTAAATTAATATTAAAATACATCGAAAACACATTGATGGATTTTCGGCTAAGTGTGTTCTTGTTTTTGGCATGGGTCTAACAGATTTAAAACCAATCTAAAGTGATAAGCGCTATAATTAAAATATCATGAATAACAAATGTAAGAACTGAATTCCGCCTTATTTTGGTCAACAGATTGCATTTGAAAAGCGTACGAAATTGAAAAATTATTATTTAATAAATAAGTTGATTTACTTATCAGTATAATAATTAAATTTTTGATTAACTAATCTTTTAACATGATGCTATTCTCAGCAGTGTTGTGCGTGTACGCGTATTTTGGAAATGTGTACATGTTGGTGTCGAATTGACTTTTGAGTAGGCAATGTCGAGAATTGGTAGAGTATGTTGATAATTTGTATAAAATGTAGCTTATTGCTTCTTTCGGTGCTCTTTCTATTTTTTTTGGCAACAAGCTGTCATTTTATAGTTTTTCAGTTTGACTACTAATTTTACTGTAAAGTAAAAATTACGATCATTATTAGTCCGAAATATTTTTTCTTTTACCATTTTATTGCGTGGAGATGATGATATCATTGCATTAGGTACAATGACATTTTGGTAATTCTGTGTTTGGTATAAAAATTTAACTGTGTACAAAGTTTTAATTCTTAACACAGAGCACATGCAAAATACATCTGTTTTTTCCATTTTCAGAGCATAATAACACATATTAAGTAGTATTCGCGAAATCCTTTACCCGATGGTTTATTTTAAATGGATTAGCTTACCTAGACAACAAGATTTGTTTATCTGAAGCTAAACTTTCGATGAAGTTTTGCATTAGAGTAAGTACAGTCGCCATGGCCTGATAAGATGATTGAAATTTTTCATGATCTTATCAGATCGAAACAGGATATTACTTCTGTTACAAAATTTCATTGAACATTTAGCTTCTGATCAAAAAATCAAAATGGGGAGTGCTTGGAAAGAGCATTATGTAATTGTTCGGCGATTCAAAAATATTCCGTGTTATATGAAAACAGAGCCAAATGACATTAGGACCGATTTGTTCGATATCGCTTCGTATTAATTAATATTAGTATTAAATTTGGGGAAAGTATTGTAAAAATACAGGATTTGTTTTGGTTAAATTCCGTCATGATTATCCAGAGGACGCAGAAAATAACTTCTTTTCAAAACTTAATCGTTCCAAGTTGAGTAACCAATCTTACGTGCGTTTAGGTAAAGGAATCAGCAATTAAGCCGGCAATATAGGCTCCATTCACATAATTAAATTTTCAATCGTGTGAATGTTTTGCAATATGTTTGAATTATAACCGCAACTTATATTATACAAATGTGTTTCATTACCTTTAAATAAACTTGGACTCAAATGTTTAATGTGAGGAAAGAATGAGCCTCCAACAAAGAAATCATTGAGTTTGGTTGCTTGCCGACAGAAATTCAAATTTTCCAACTACGTAGTGTATGCAATATTGCACAACACTGATTCTCAATATTATTATTAGTATTTGTTGAGTTTTGAAAATTAAGTAGTAATTATTGGATTGTCATATCTTCAATTTTACGAAAATTTTAATGATGATCCGGCAAATTACGGAATCAATCCAAACATGTACAATTTGAAAATGACCACTATAATTCAACGATACAATTTAAAATGTTATGAAAACCCAAAATATTACCGAAAAATGCATCGTATTTTACAACCTTTGCAACACTTTATACTATCTAAAAAAATCGCGGATTTATCCGGATTGACAGATGATAATTCTCGCAATGTTCTCGTGTCGATTGATTTACAGAAGTAATTATACAAGAAAGAAAATTAACCAAAGTTAGCAAAACATTTAACATACTCAAGTCATTGTTAACGTCTATTTGATTTTAATTTTGTAAAATTATGTTACATATCGCAAAGAATACTTGTATTTTTAAAACACATAAGCGTGTATTTTTTCAATGTTTATTATACCATCACGGGCAAAATTGTCATCAAACCGGGTTTTTCGATATGTGAGGTCAAAAACAAACCTGTAGTCACTAATGAGGTTTTTGTGCAAAATTTACGCCTGCGGCGCTACACATTGTCTGCATTTGTTGGTGCATGCATATGACCTTTAACAATACCTTAAAGATACATAACGACAATTTAAAATTTTGTTGTAATATTCGTGTATTCAAAAACATGTATGTCTTAACGTTTTGATTCAAAAAGGAAATAACATGAATACCTCAATTCATTTCCTTCTTCACCTTAAAAAGCATTTCACGGGGTTTTAAAGTGTTTTTTTTTTGTTTGTTCTCATCAATCAAAATAATAGTTATAATAATAATATGTAAAGTATGCGCGGCATACAATATAAATATATCCGTTAAAATTATGTTAATTAAAATAAATAATTTTTTTTCTTAAAACAAATACTATATATATAATTAATTACAACTTAATTCTTATTTGTACAATTTTAATTCGCTTCACACACTTTACGAGACTTGTATAATATTAGTACATATGTTCGTACAACATATAACAGTCTTGTATATATAATGCATTACTTAAAGAAAAGTGCATATCATATAATAATTAAATAGAAAATAATTATAAAAATATTTTTCAAGGTCAAATGTTTTAAAGTGAAATTTTAATTATTACAAAAGGTTAACTCTTTTTTTATATTTATTTCATAAACTATATATTCCTATATGTTTATGTATGTATACAATGTATTCTCGTACATATATACATAAATTATTTTTGTTGTTTTCTTGAATATAAATTAATAATTTAACACTATGTACAATATTTATTGATTTAAATTTTAAATTTATATGCTACAAATGTATTCCGAATCTATCACCACAAAATTGTTTATAGTTAATTGATTTTGATGTTGTGCTTGATTGTTGAGCGGCCCACGTCAATATATGGGAAATGAAACTTTTAATTTCTATTTTATTTATTAAATTGCGCAAGAGTTTATACTTGATCAATAGTTTGACAAAGCTCATATGCATATATAATTAGAATTGTGTACAATTAAACCTGGGTCACGATCGAGTTTAAAATATGTCATGCCCGGGAATTTTGGTCGACGGTGTTTTCAAGAAAATAAATTTTAGCGACTATAAAATTAATCTTTTAAGTGCTTACGAACTTAGCCCACCAGGTTTTAATATTAAGAAATTGTATGAATTGTGAATACTTCTATCAATACAATTAATACCAATAAACATGAAATTAACTGTAAACTTAATTATTATTATACTAACTATATTGCCTATAAAAATGTAAGCGACAATTTAAAAAAACCTTTCAAAATGGCAATCTGGAATGCGAATGGGGTTATGCAACATATTTCAGATGTTATGCAACATATTTTTTAATTTAGAAAAAATCGATAATTTCTAAAAATCTGAAAGCCATTTAGTTAAATCTTCGTGTGTTAAAATACGGGGATATAACTTATATCACTCAATTCATCCACCGGAAAAAGCAAGAGATGGTTCGGCATTGCTAATAAAAGAAAATATGAAACACCATTTAGAATCAAATATCGAAGAAGAAACAATGCAAGTCACTACTGTTTGGATCCAAATTAAACACAGACAGCTTACTGTCTCCGCAATATATTGTCCTCTCCGGCATAACTTGAAAAGTGAGGACTTTTTTAAACTATTTAAACCGCTTGAACGTGATTTTGTTAGACTTATGACGTAAATAGGTAAACAGTTGCTTCAAGCAGCGCAGAAATCAAAATGTGAATTTTATTCTGGTCATTACTCAACATGGTTCAGTGAGAGAATAAAAATACCTGACCTAATAGACTTTTATGTAGCAAGGGGTATATCCCAGAACTTCATACACATTGAGGACAGTTACTGTCTAGTATCGGATCATTCCCCGGTTATAGTGACAGTCAGTGAAATGGTAATTCAAAGGGAGGGTACACCCAGAATAACAAATTCAAAAACAAACTGGGATCTCTTTCGTGAAGTAATGGAGGGAAAAACAAATCTTCAGGTAATTGAAATATGAATTAGAACAACTCCATGAAACAATTCACTATGCTGCTTTGGCAAGTACCCCCATTAAACAAAATAAGAAGAAGAATAAAATAATCTACGCATCCTACACCGGAGAACAAATCTCTTCTGAAAGAAGTTAAAAATGCATCAATAAACTGCTAAATGATTTTGTTATTGGCCCAGTCACTCTCAAAGAATCAAAAGAAGAATTAAAAAGCAACATGATTGTTAAAAAAGCCCCAGGGTATGACATGATTATACTTGCCAAATAAACAAGCCTCTACCAGATTAAGAATTTCGTAAGCTATTACTCATAATCAATGTAATCTTTCGGTTAAAATATGTTCCGTGACAATGGAAAGTAGCAGAAGTAAGCATGATAGCAACACCCGATAAACCACCTAACAATTAAAAATCATACAGGCCAATTTTATTGTTGCCCACTATGTCAAAACTCCTTGAAAAATTATAACTAAAAAGACTTAAACCAATAATTGAGGACCGACAACTAATTCCTCCACATCAATTTGGAGTCAGAGAAAAGCATTCCACAATTGAACAGGTGCATATAGAATCAACAACATTATTGAAAGAATTTTAGTACGTAAAAAGTATTCTCTAGCATATATCTGTACGTTGCCTTAGCATTTGATAAAGTTTTGCATAGTGGAATGGAATTTAAGCTGCATGCCGGTGTTTTGCAGGGGATTGTGTTAGGACCAATCCTGTGTTTAATATATATACAAGGGATTTTCCAACAACGAATGAAGGAACCACAGCAATCATGGCGATTGTAAGTAATATCGCTGATGCAACGAGCAAACTCCAGAAAATTACCAATGCGGTTTGTGTTTCTGGAGAATCAACCTTAATGAGACGAAATCCACGCATATTAACTTTATATATCATAAGGCTTCCCATGCTACCGATACAAATTTACTCACGACCGATGCTATATCAAAAAGGAAGTTAAGCCAAAAAGGAAAAAGAAAAACTTAACATTAAGTTTAGAAAAATATATTGGCTCATGTGGAGACTCCGAGCTTACAATTCACAATAAGCTGCTTTTATATCGGCAAACATTAAAGCCGATATAGACATACTTTGCTGAAATCTAGCAATACAAACGCATATCATACCATTGTCAATAACACGGCGGATATCATCATTGATATGAAGAAAAACAGTTCTAGTACTTAAAAGGTTAAGCCGAGGCTGTTTGTAGGCTAATTGAAATTTTGAAAATAGTTTGCTGGATTCGATTAACAACAAAATTTGTAATTGAAGTATTTTTTCAAATCCCTTGGACAACGCCGCGGACTAGGTACACTTATTGAATGTTTCCACTGAGATGGAAAAGTGGAAAACGCGACGAATTTTATAGGTATATCATCGATACCAGTTCTATAAGCCTCCATCTCAGCCAAATCAATATTCCAAAAGCGGAATGTTTCCTCAGCATCATGAGAGTTAATAATATCATTCCAAATAGTTGTTAAAATCGTCTGTAGTTTCGTTGCTTTTTATAGCAAAAAATGTACCAACAGATCTGATATTTTTCCAAAAAACTTGCGAACGTAAAACAAAATCTCTCACATTTATTATGTTAATAATATCACTATTAAACCATGGTGGACGATGATATCGTAAGTTTATAGTTGTCAGTGGAACGGATTCCTCAAACTAGGGTCTACTATAATTGGGATCAGGAATAAAATAAATTAAATCCATGGGAATTATTTTAGTATGTTCAATAATATACGAAAATAATAAAAATCATGGCCAGTAAATCCTACGCATATTTGATTCAAAAATGTTACTTTATCCGTTTTTGATATTATCCAGTCCAATAAAGAGGATGAATTTTTGGAAAAACAAATTGGCTCAGAATTAATAGCTTTAGGGCAAAACTTTTCCATTTTCTCGTATTCGTATTGAACTGATTCAGATCGCAATTGACACCTCCACACAGTAAGATATCATTATAACTAACACTATAATTTTCAGCATGTTTAAAGACTAACATTAACAGAATTTTACTGCTACCAAATGACAATTCAATTACAAAAATTTCCAAATTGAGAGCACAGTGTTGATGAATAATTTTTAAATTAATGAACGATATAAGATACACTCAAACCCCACCGCCTCGATCTAGCTATAAAACATTGTATCCAGTATCCAGTGGCCCTATTCTGGTAATTCCCCGGGAATAGGGAATAAGTTTTTTTTTGTAGCAGATATTTCCTAGACATTTTCCCCAATTCTTCGTTTTGCAAATTTGTATTTTGTCGATTAGGGAATAAATTTACGGGAAAATTACTTTATCATGGAAAAGGGTCACAGGAATATAAATCGACGCATTAGGAATACGATCATGGTATCAATAAACTTTTCAATAAAATACAGTATATCAACGATCATGTCATTTATCAGTCGTTTTATCTCATCAATTTTAGGTAAATTGCTATGCGAGTGTTTAAAAATGAGATATTCAGCCCACACATTTATTTCTATAAGCTTTTAGTACAGTATTATTTTTTAAAGTGGGGGATGCTCACGAATTTATCCCTAAATTATTCATACAGAGTTCCAGAATGTATAAATTAGAAAATATTTTGTTCACTGAAAATAAACGAAATATGTACTACTAAAATTATATGATTATCGCCATACAAATTCAAAATATAATACTATCACTATAAAGTATTTTAAAAACCAAATAAATTTATTCCGTCATATTGTTATCAAATCTCAAAATATTACAAGTAAAAAATCAGTTACAATTTATATGAGTGTCATATGCTTATCTAAATAAATACTATCAAATATCGCAGCTACGTATAATGAGGTCAATATTGCATTATAGTGTAAAAGAGCTTTACTCTCTTTTCGATATTAGAAATTGGAACATGTGATACGATAATTTTGCATGATCTATTATTCATTTCGAGCGTATCAATTCTTTCATTGAGCTGCTCAATTTCTTTGTTCATCTTGTTGATGTTGGCAACAATTTCATTAATTTGATCTTGGAATTTAATCAAATGTCCACCAATACAGGAAAGCGGGTGACTTTTTACATTGTTGGAAAATTTTTCAAAATCATTTACAAAATTAGTAGTTTTAGAGGAACGTGCATTATTGTGTGTAAGAAGCGAATGAAACACTTAACCATGTAACCATATATGATATCAAATTTCATTATATCTGCTTAAATTGGAGATTTTTTTAGATAATTAATATTTGTCACCATGATTTTGAAAGTAGGAACTAGTTTGATACTTGTGACTCTGTAAAAATAAATTTAGAAAAATAAAATAATATTTAGGAGGTGCCAGGTTCGAATCCTGGAAATATTACGATCTTTGATGAAATGGAACACAACTATGACCCTCTATTGGAGTGCAAAACTCATGACCTGACCCATCCTCCATGGAGTGCTTCGCGATGGAGTGCTTCGGTCCCTGAACAGAGTGCTAGATAATGTAAAAAAAAAATATTTAAGAAACTTAATATCCACGACTGCACAGTCTCCACCAAGATGAAGTTATAGGCATACTCTTGTATATATACATACAAACTGATCTAATTGAAGAATAGCATATGATTAAATTTAAGCTTTATACAGAAATTAATATGATGTTAATAATTTGGAATACAAACAAATACAAATTGCAAACACGTAAAAAATTATATATTTTACTTTCATTTAAGCTCAATTCCTAAAATTGTAACACGTAGGAGATTAATTATTTTTTTTTAATTTAGACACCTCCATGTACCCAACATATTTTATCAATGAATGCTTTATACGTTCCACTTTACTCAACAAATACATATAGAACTCCCACATATGGGAAAAACCAACAGGTATATACGCGATAACATTTTATAAGATTTCACCAAACATTTTATATTTTATTAAAAATCTAAACTAACAATAAATTATTATTTTCGTATATTGAGTTAAAAATAAAAATAAAAATTAACTCCACCCTACCATTAGGCAATAATATAAAAACATTATATATACATATATATTATAATATATCAACGATAAACCAAGAGAAATATATATTTTATACTCATATGCAGACTTCAAACAAAATTTATGGAAAATTCAAGTAGGTAAATATTTACATAAATTTAGCATATACCATTGCCACCAAATGGGTTAGATATTTTCTTTTCTTATATATATTTTTTAACATAATATTCAATTTTTTTTTACTTCATTCTTTCTAAAATATTTATAACAAACTATTAAAATAAAATACAAATAACATAAAAAAAGTTGTTGGAGTAGTTCAGGTGTTTTCGTATAAATTTCACTGGAAATTTTAACCTCTATTTGGGTGGTCAAATAACAAACAATATATAAACTTGATTTAATATCTAGATATAAATTAAATTAATAAATAAAAGAAAACAAATATTTAGATATAATAATATTAATGTCACAATTATGTTTAAATATTAGTCAAGATATGTCAATTAAAAATAGTGCGCGGGTGTAGTTGATTCGCGTCTATAGTGTTTAATAATTATATAATAAATATCACACTCGCTATTTAACACATCATTGATTTTTTTTTTTTTTTTTTTTTTTATAAATCATTTGTAGTAGTTTGGCAGCAATATATACAAACCGGATGGTAATTATTTTAGGAAACTACGAGCCCGGTTGTTACGAGGTTTGATAATAATAATAATAAACATATAATAGGTTATGTTTATATTTGTAAAATCAGATTGTATTTCAATTGCGTTTTTTATTGATCAGCAGAAATCTGCTTTGGCTATAGAAATCCGCATTCTAGTTTATAGTTATATCAACAATTCTCTAACCAATTTTTTTTGTAGCATACAGTCAAAATGTGCGCATGCAACTCAAAATGTGTCAAACTAGCTATTATTGCATCAATAAAAAAATTGATGGCTAGAAGAAATCATTGAAATAAAATATTGATGCCTTTGGTATTTTACAGATCGAATGCATTCAAATCCGGTAAAAATCTATATATATATTTTTTTAACAATAACGGTCATAAATGTACATGTTTTTATAGCTGAAAGTAAATTATTATACTTCTTAGCGATAAATTACCTTCAGTGATGTGTGGACAATGTATGTAGTCAATGCAAAAAATTAAGTCAACAATGTAGAAAATGTAAACAATGTTGAAAATAAATATATATGTTAGCAATCAACAAAATTCTATGATTTCTTTGGAAATATATGCTCAGATTACGAACTTAATAAAAAAATATTCGAAAAAAGTCAAAAATCTATGTAAACTAACGTCAAATACACTGTCAAATTTTAAAACCAAATTCGGAGTTGTCAAAATAAAGTAGTTTGAGCCACGGTTCTCCAATGAACAAAATTATCACTATTCAACAAAATGTTAACGCATAAATTAATGGTAAAACCACTCAAATACCCCAACACTTACATGAAGCTTGAAAACCCATCGAGCAAAACGATTCGATTTTCGATATCGAATTCCTTTATTTTACTGAAGAAATGGATGAGTTTATCATCGGCCTTATGATTACAGACGAGGCCGATACGTAACCACATATTATTTGGTCTTGTTAAAATACATCTTGATGAACTCAATTCCGACTACACTGGATGCAGAACAATTCTCTGCAGATGATCCTATTTCCCGGGTTCCTTTCTAATTACTCGAAATGGATTTCCCCGATTAAAGGTTGCGATTAAAGTTAAGGAACCTATCAGAGATTCAGCCATAAGGCTATCAGATTTTTGAACATTTACGCCATCCGTGATTTTTACCGCGAACATCACCTTCCACCCACGATTTTTATATACAATTAAGAGATTGACTCCCATAGTGTCTTAATAGGTTTGTAGGGGATTCATTGTGTAACTAAAATCACCTAAAGCCATTTGTACAGCTCCTCTTAAGATTGTATAGTTAATGCTGTCCTAAGTTCTATTGTTCGAGTTTCATAGGCACACTGTGGTATTTTACTGATTTTTTACTCGCATTTACTCGTAGTAGTTTTAAAAATTTTTTTTTTTAGAACGTGAAGAACAGTTGTGGTTTTTTTAAGAAGAATACTCGGGTCAAAAATATCCGTGGTTTCATTTAGTACGGGTTTCGGCATTCTGTCATCACTCGATACAATTTTATTTTTATTACATTGATACAAGGGTATTTGCACTGAGAAGAAACAAATTTTAATAGCCAGGTGTCTATGGACTATTTTCATTAGGTGAATAAGAAAAATCCTAGATAGAGGCCTCGCTTCTCTAGAATAAAGTGAGATACTGTTTTAGTATTCGTAACTTTTTCCAGCCTGCTAGATCAAAAAATTATGATGTTTCTAACTTCATTTATATCACCAAATAATTTGTTTTCGATACTTGAACGAAATTGGAGAAAGAGGTACTGCTCATATTTATTCTATTTTAGGCTGCGATAGCAATAGAAAATAAATAATTCATAATCGAGGCCGTCGCCAAGCATCGATAAAGTATCGAAAATGTGATGTTATAGCATGTCACCCCAGATCTCAGCTGAAAAGTCTTTTCAATTTTACCGCAACAATTGTAATCTAATGTTTTGATCTGAATTGAGGTAGATAAAATATTGGTTTTTGGTCTGTAAATATTTCGGTTTTTTTGCAAGGTGCCTGTTGACATTTTGACAATTCAAACATCAGAAAAGTGGTAAAAAATAAATTTCTCTGTGGTAAGAGAAAAATATTACCCATTTAATAAGTGCAGTAATGCATCACCTACGTTGTCTACGAATATTTTACATACTCTACGAATTGTCGACATTGTCTAGGCCAAAATTAATTGAATAAGCTACTTTTACACCAACTTAGAAATGATAATGAATCTAAAAAGCACAATAGCGCTGATGTTAGATTCTCCGTTTGCCCAAAGTATTTTGGCTTGTTTTTATTGTTTCTCTATACTTTTATACCTCTTGATCATTTTTAATTTTTGACTGCTTTACTGCAGTTTAGATGATGTTAATTGGTAAATATTGAATTTAAATTAAAGAGAACATCAATTAAAAATTATTGCCAGGGTTTATATGGAAGCAAATACAAACAAATCTAATCAATTCTGAGTTTATTAATATTATCCCGCTCCTGCCTTTTAATAATCTGTAATGACACGTTAAATTTGTGCCAACAATTACTAATTGAATATTTTTTGTGCTTCAAAAAAATCAAATACAGATAAATTAAAATGGGATCGTGGACTCTTTAGAGTCAATAAAGGCATTAAGTTTAGTGGGAATCAACATTTGTTTGGAAATGTTATCGGGTTACTAGAAACTTATTTTAGAAATTAATATTCTAGTTTACAGTTTGACTGATTGAAATCAAACTATTTTATTTTTAGTTTGAAATGTAATTTTAATTTGAAAACGAATAGTATTTTTTATCTGTGACCAGAAATCGAGTCATTATCAATTTGTCGTGAAACCATAGGTCCATTAGACTTCTAGATCGATCATGTTGTGCAGTTTAATACAATGTCAAGGAAATTTAGTTTGTTGAGATGCAATTTGTAACTGAAGAACTTTTTAATATTAGCTAGCCGTTTGATTGACAAAAGTTAAGTAATAAATTGCTATTTAAATAGTAATGTAAATATTTAAAAAAATTTAAATTTCCCAATATTCATTATCTGAATCAAAACTCTAAAACTTTTTTACATTTTTATTATTATTATTTTTAACACTTAATGGACTGGAAAGTTCTAAACAAAATCCGAATATTACATTCCAAAATAATCAAAATCGAGAACTTGAAAGCCGCAATGTCAAAAATTGCAATCAAGACTGAATATTTAATAAACAGCTAGGAAATGATCGGGTAGTGATCAATTTTACAAAACGCATAAAATAGCAGTAATCTTTTTAAGACTAAAGGCTACATTTTTATTCCGCTGTACGTATCCTTGAAAATTCAATTCAAGTGACTCATTTTTTATGGAACAGTAGCCAACATAACAAATATGTGTTTTGTTGAGGTCACTTCAAACATTAAATTTAAACTTTTTTTTTAATAAACTTACACTTTTAATTTCGAGGTGGCTTTACCATGACGTTTGGCAGTTTGTTTTCGACACTCATGAAACAATGAATTGTTTAATCTAAAAATTCATTTTGTTTTATCAGACTGCAGTGACAAAACTATAAAAATATGGGGAAAATGCTTTGAGGTAATACACAAAATATAGTATTTCACTATGCTTTTGTTACCCCCTTCATAACCTGGAATTTTATTGTATTTAACGAAAACTGCCAACGTCTTAGAAAGCTCACCTCGGAATAAAAACAATATTTGGCAATCACGCAGAATAACCCAAAATTTTAAATGTTTTCGAACATCGAACTACAAAAAATTCAATTAGCAACATTTTGGCAGTACGAAGTTTCTGACAAATTGACAAAAAACCTCATTACAGCCAAAAAGTGAAAAGAAAATGTTGAACTTTGAAATAAAAATGGTACACTTTTTAAACACAATTTGTATTTAAGAACAACAAGAGAATTAAAGAAAATATTGGAAAATATATTTATTAAAATTTATTTTACGTCATTAAAATCAAGAATTACAAAATATATAATTGTTTTGAATCATAGAAATTCGAAAATTCAACCATTCGAAGGTCATTGACATGGCATCGTAATCACTACTATACCTTTTCATTGTCGATCGAAGCACCACTTTTTCCATAGCAAAATTTAAAAATTAAAAAAAAACTATGACCCCACCTAAATATGTTGGCTTCTAGAAAACATAAAGAATATGGTTATTGCACATGGTTATGGCTAAAGTATCTGGCTATTGTGAACTTATATTTTGAATAATTTATTTCGTTTTGCACAACACGTTTTTTTTGAAAGTATAGATTTACACTTTTTGGGTTGTTGTAAGTTTTTTGTCATTTTTAGTTTGTCAGAAACTTCACAATAGTAAAATTTTGGTATTAGATCGGTCATCGCTATGCTTCTCCTTTAAAATTAAAATGTCATACGGGAGAGTATAGGTCTCTTCAAGGAGGGCCACAAGACCGAATGTTTAACGAAAAATTATTAATATTTAAAAAAAAATTGTATTGCAATTCAAAATTTAGTATTTTTAAGCTTATTATTTTTAAATTATTTCAAAACCATTAATCTGCTAGGTAAAAATTAGTTTTGAGCAGCATAATAACTTTTGTAATTATTAAATCGTTAGTTTATCACTTTGATCAGAATTACGAAAGCATTGGGCGCATTCAGCTTCGCCATCATAGATGTCATAGATACCGCTACCTATCGGTATCATATTTGATGATATATGTTGGGAACGTAAACGGAGCTGAATGCATCTAATTGATCAAATGTCAAATGGAGAATTGTGTTTCTTTTAGTATAACGAATGAGTGTAGTTGTGTTATTAAAAGAAAATTGGACTCAATAATAAATTTTTTGCAGTTTAGCAAAAGTAGTACCTTAAGTATGGAATCGATTATGGCAGTTGTTGAAACTGCTATAGAAACCCCAAATAAGCAGCAAGGCCGAGGAAAAACGCCAATAAGAATAGAAAACTATTTTGAGGTTACCATACATCAATATGATTTTGATGATTTTCATAGACATTTTCAAATGTCCCGAGCAACATTTCAGGTATATAATTATGAAATTTAATTATTATAAAATCAATTTAATTAACAATTTCTGCTTTATTTTAGATACTGCATACTGTATTACGGCGGATACTAGGGGTTAATGGCAAAATTTCATTGGAGAAGAAAATACTGTTTCGATAGGGTTTATGTCAAAAGAAGAGTGCTTCATGTCAACAAGTAACCGATTCGGTATCGCACCAATTACCGTACATTTCGTTTTTGTGCAAATTATAAAGGCCATATTAAATTTGAAATCTGTATATATCCAGTTCCCAAACCTCATAAAGCAATTGGAAATTTCTAACGTGAGTGTATTTATTAATTCAATTGAAAATAATTACTGATTAATTATATTATCATAGGAGTTTAAAACCCAGTCAGGAATACCCGGCGTAATAGGAGCTAATGATGGATGTCACATTCAAATTAAGCAGCCCCCGGGGGAATGCTATTTATTTTTACAACAGAAAATCGTTCCATTCGATAGTACTACAAGGTACAGCTTGAAACTATAATGCTGTTAATTAAGTAAAAATTTGAAACGTGTTTTATAATTTTAGCTATTTGTGATAATAACCGAAAATTTATCGACATATACGTTGGGAGCCCAGGACGAATTCACGATGCTCTGATCTTCAAGAAGAGTCCGATATTGCAAAAATTGACTGATAGTAATGATCCGTTGTTAGATGAATCATGTCATTTACTTGGTGATACCGCCTATCCAAACAGCAAGTTTTTGGTTACACCATTTAAACAAAATGGTCATCTCATTTCAGCCCAAGAGTCTTTTAACACTAAGATAAGTGGACTGAGATCGTGCATTGAACACACTTTTGCCTTATTGAAAGGAAAGTTTCGTAAACTGAAGAACATCGATATGTCTAGTCATTAGCGGATTAACGAAAGCATAACAGCAGCTTACATCCTACATAATTTTGTTTTGGAACACGACATTTACCCTGGGGACGAATTTATCGAATATGAAGTCGATGAAGTTGATTTAAATAACCCAGATATTCATCATGAAGATATTGTGACATCTAACGTAAAACGGAATGATTTACTAAGTTTATGTAATTAAAACACAAATAGTGTCGGAGTGCAAAACCCACGGGCCGACCCATCTTCCATGTCAGTATAGGCTGGCATGGAGCTTGCAAATGTGCAGATGGTCTTAAAATCGGTCCTAAAGGAGGAACGGAAATGAGCAAACCGCGAAAGTGTAGGGAGAGCTGAACAGGCCTCAGAACAGATTATATGCAATACATATGCTTCCTAACTTAATTTAATTTCAGGTATCACATTACATTTCTTGTAAAAATATAGGTATTTAATATCACTTCAGGTTTTTATTTATCTAAAATCTATTTTAGTACTATTAAAGCTCATTAATACAAATGGTTAGAGGAACTATAATCAATAATTTGTTTAAGCAAAACATTCCGTTCTTCATAGACTTTAGTATTTTTTTTTTGATATTATCGATCAGTCTCTCCATTTTTACAAGTTTTGCTCGTTCAATATCCAGCTGTTGCAGTCGATAATCACTTACTGCACGTTTTCGGCTACAGCCATCCGTTTCAACGAGATTTGCTACTTTGCTGATGTAATTCTCACTGTCGACTTCTATAGATGACATAGTATTGTTGTTGTTGTTGGCTCGATCATCACTAAATATCTCGTCGAATGTATCAAAAAACTCCCAATTAATGTGACCGCTTCCCATCCGATTATGTTTATCCTTAATATCAGTGTACGTTTTTTTCAAATTCCTAAATTCTCTATCTAACAAATAAATCGACGGTGATGTTGTACCCCAATCACAAAAACACAATTTGTATTTCATTCCATAAGTCTTTCCCTTTTTTTGGATCTCTAAATGCATTTTTTCTATTTTTATACTCGTTGATAATGAGCAAGGTAGTATCCTTCGTCCATTTAAATGTACCTTTATGCAAAAAAAACTCAACAATTCTTGTTTGAGGTTATGTTTTAAAATATAAATACTTACTTTCCAATTTTAATATTTATATTTAAATTTTAAATAACCCCTTATTATTTATTATAATAATATTTAGAAGTTTATTATTTTATATTTATTGATTATTAAAATTAAAAATTATTTGTATATTCCCTTATAAACTGATCATCAAACGTATCAACATGATTATACCGATTTAAAATATGACATTTAACTAATCAGTGTTGCCATAATTTTCTCGATGTATCGGTTGCATTCAGTACTGAACATGTTGATTTTACTCAAAATGTTGCCAACAGTTGGCGGAGCTGAATGCGCCCATTGGCAAAATTATTGGTTTATAATTGATGATCAATAATGGCATCAACAAACAATGGCGACGATTTAGTAAAAATTTTACATTAATATTTTCTGAACATGAATTGAACGTTCAGTTGCCTTCCAAATATTAGAAACATAAAAGAAAATATAAATAGAAGATGCACACGAAATTGACAGCAATATTTGGAATTTAAGACATTAACAAATGTCAATTGCAATTTAAAAATAAATAATTTATTATTTTGTATAAGTAAATTTTTAAATTGTTGCAAAACCAAACCAAATAAGTTCATTTGGAAAATCACCAAATTTTACTTTTGGTTTGCTTGTATGCTAATTCGACTGGAACCTCCCAATTTATGCAAATACTTTTTACTTAAGCTTTGTCTCGATCAGTCAATGCTGGGCTGTCGTGAGGCCAAATTTTGGTCGAATAATATGTTTTATTTTCAACAAAAATCGTTATTTCCTACAAGTCAATTTTGGGTTAAAATAATATTATACATCTGTTATGGAGTTATGGTAAAACCAAAAAAAAGCTTCTGTGTAAATTCGCGAAACCACACACACACACACACACACACATTCCTAGAACGAAATTGTAGCTTACACAAATGAAACCGCAAACTATTTTAATTTTAAAATTTTCTCTCTGAATCTTATTGAAATAACGGAGCAATATTATTTATAAACAGATTTCCCAATTAGTTTTACCCGGATCTTAAATTAAAATTGATTAACCTAATTGTTAAAAATTATTTTGTAATATATAGTTTGTTATTCTTAGAGCTGCGCATGTTTAAAATTCAATGTCCTTAAAAAATAATTAGATACCGGATATAACAATTTAACGAATTTTAACTACTAAATATCAATACGTGTATCAATATTGACTCCGCACATTACGCAAATGACTCCACATAAATGCTACCTAATATAAGAGCACTCACAGTGTACCTTTACCACTGGTAATTATATATAATATCGTACTAATGAGATAACCTTCGGTTAAATTAAGTAATTTATAACAAAATGTAAAGTACAAAAAACTCAAACGTCGTGTTTATTTATATTTTGTATTGTTATACATTAGATTTATACAAATGATCAATAATAATCTTATAAAACATCTATTAATACGTCTTAATTACAAAATCACCTCGAAAATATATTATGTTTTTCCCAGGGCCTTTCATATCATATTTAAATTACTACTGCTGCGGTATTGTAATATGTCAATCTGTAGTAAAATATATCCTAAGTACACATATTGATTTGAGATAATTAGATGTAAAATACACGATGCATGACTGTAATACATTTAAGCCTAGATACAATTCTCATTATACTGAGTATTTTACAATATGGCATGCGCATAAAATTTTTATAAGAGTTCTAGGTATAAAAATTATGATTATTAGATATTTTCATTTAAATTTTTACAAGAAAATGTCAAGATAAATTATTTATTTATATATAGATTTCCATTTACCCACAAAACATTATACAAACAAAAAGAAAGATACTTGTCTATTGATTTATCTGTAATTTAGTAAAACAAATATACTCGTACTTTGTAGTTAGAGATGTATACGACAGATAATCAAACCTAACTACATAATTCTATTTTTAAATAATAATAATAATAATCAATTACATGATAGATTGTTTTTGTTGTTGTTTGTTTTTCTAAATTATGCATACATTAATTTACCTACAATAACTACAAAAATATATATATATATATAATGTTTAATTAACTCGGATGATTAATTTACAACTATGAAGAATTTATATTTATTGTACATTTTTTGTTATGTTCTGTTGATTTTATTAAAAATAATTGATAGAAATTTTCATCGATTTACATTAGGCATTGCACATTAATTAGTTATTAACAGCTGTCTAATGGATTATAAAATTGTAGGTTCCTGATAAAAAATAAATTTTACCTCATCCTAATCATTATA
This sequence comes from Nephrotoma appendiculata, assembly GCA_947310385.1. Taxonomy (NCBI): domain Eukaryota; kingdom Metazoa; phylum Arthropoda; class Insecta; order Diptera; family Tipulidae; genus Nephrotoma; species Nephrotoma appendiculata. Next base: position 278,681,290 of record OX371223.1, read on the forward strand.
CAATCGGTTTTTAGAAAACAAGATTAAATTGAAGCGGGAATGTGCAGCTCTCAAATTCTTAGATTTAAGTTTCTGACATGACGCATAACTTTGTCATGATCACCCAAAAATTGAAGCTTATTCAGTTTTGGAATTTTGAATACTTTTTAATAGAACTTTGGAAATGTTTGTTTGGAGTATTAGCTTTGGGTGAACTGTTCCCAACCATAAATTATACATATAAATTATAAACTAGAAATACAATTATAATATATAAAAACTTAGCTTCGAAACGTATATTTAGATTCGAAACGTATTTTTATGGATTGGGACCGAATTATCTCATCCAGAGTAAATGGATTTAAACCAATATATATTAAACAAAATAGTTATAGACAAAGAATATTTTCAATTAAGTGATTTTGTGTGATATCAATGCAGATTTAAAAAAGATTGTCATCTTAGATTTAATTCATGTTGATACGTAATGACAAAAGTTCACGGAGAATGAAATAAAATTCATTTAATAAATGATTTCCGAAAATAAGTGACTTTAAATCTTATTGAATTTCAAAATCCATGTATCCATCCAACAAAATATCTCGAAAAAATATGTTTTTCTCGTTGGAATTAATACAAGAAGCATAAAAAATTTGTTTGTGAAAATTTTATCGCGTTTCTTGCCAGAATATTTAAGTGAGAATAGAAATGTTCATTATTATTTGTAGACAACCTTGATTTTTTTTTAATTGAAGTAAATGAACTACTCGTTTCTATTTTCAAAAAATAAATGCCATATTAAGGTATACAAAATTACGTGTTTCATTTCACCGAGTCTTCGAGTTTATCCATTCTAAACTATTTTCAATGCACAAAAAGTTTAAAATATCACACCAAAATAACCGCAGTTTACGCAATAAACCGCTAATGACTAAATTTTAATACGAGCTAAAGCGTTTCGCTCACAAAATGATTTCGCAATGGTCATAAAAGTTGAAATAGTTTGAACTAAGAACGAGTTAAAATCTCAAAAAACATATTTGCAATGTATTATGACACAATGAATATCGAAAAGACAGTTACTATCGGTACATGATATTCCAGGTATACAGATACATTATCAACTAAAGGTTTATATAATTTCCCGACTTCAGTATTTTCCGAATAATACTAGTCACAAACAAGTGTGCAAATTGTCAAGAGCTGTATTTTGTTGTGAATTAAATTTTGAGGGCAGTTTTTGAATTCGCATTAGAAAAGACAAATTTTCTTCATAGATTTAATTTCGATTTATACAAACCTTCAAATTTTTTGATTTAATTAAAGCAAACTCAAATTTCATTTCTACTGATAAGATTACTAGTGATAGGAGATCAAGATTCTACTTACTGTGGCAAATTCATAGCGAATTAGTTCTAATTTCAAACGTGGCTTTTATTAATTTATTTCTCAACAAAATACAGCTAATATTGTAATGAAATCAAAAATAATTTTCAATCGTAATAATGTCTGCACTGTGCATACCTGGTTCTACAAATTGTATTATGAAATGAAGTACGAAAGGTGTGCAAAATAAAATACAATGTATTACATTTGACATCTATAATCTTTGCTATAGGCGTACAATAGCTGGTATAAGCCCACTCGCTCGGATTGTATTACAAAACAGGCATTGCATGAAACTTAGTCGCTTTGGAAAAAGTATAAGCAGTCTTTTTGATGAACAAATTTTTATTAATCAAACCAAAGACACTATAAATATAATGATATTTGTTTCAATTTTATTTGTTCAGAAATCTAGTCGATTAATTGCTTTGTTTATTTTAAAGTGCAATTTGCAGTTCTAAACGCAGTATAGCAGCTGCAGAATAAATATAAAAGCGACATTTGTTTGGTGAGCTTAGTCTACTAAAATTTCTACAGTTGTCAATTTGGCATGAATCTTTTATAAGGGGGGAGGGAAATCAAATAATTTTGAAATATTTGATTTTGTAACGTGAAAAGTTATCAAAAATGTTAGTAGAAAAACGAATTGTCGATAATACAGATTAGAGCGTTGCGAAATATATACATATATATTGCCGACACAAATCATTATAATAATAAATTTAATTTACTTTAAAGATTATGCCGGTTCGAGAGGGCCCATCGCGTAATTTCTTCTTTGGAATTTTTATTCCTTTTCAAACTGATAGAGTCATGAATGTTAAATAATTTTATTAATAAATAATCAGAAAAATACGACAGGTCTTGTTTGACACGATTCAGCTTACTTTAACAGTTTACGTATCATAACCTCATCAAAACTATTAGAAACCTACATATTAATTTTAGTTATTAGTCTGCTTTATCGATATTTTCAGTTTTTTGAGTAGTTGGATATTTACAGACACCTTCGTGTAATTATTTAAACAGCTCTTGTTTATAAACATTTTTGGGGCTTATACATCTATAGCGATCGTTTGAATCTGCCGTTTATATTTGAAAAATTTCAACTTACTCATCATGAAGCAAGAATCAAAATATCAGGTTGTAGGCGGATTATTTGTAAATTTTAATCGACAATAGTACTCTTCGCAGAGTAATGCTGCAGATCTTAATTTTTAACGGTTAATACAAAATTCAAGCTTTTGAGATTTTTATTGTATATGATCATCGCACTACACAATATGCGTTATTATGTCTTAATGTAGGAGTTAGTTATTTTGTCTGCAAGTACTTTTTATGTAAAGCTAAAATTTTTGATCGAACCTTTTAAACCACTTAATATCACCATGGGCCACGTGTAGAGTGAAAGTTAATGACATGTCAAGTCTCTCTACTTGTTGTGATTGTCTGATAGAGTTTTAAAACTATTATAGATTTCTACCAAAAATCCTAGTATTTTCACACTCCGTCTTTTATTTGCCTGACTCCCAGAAGGCCGATTGAAAAATAAAATCAATAAGAAATCGGGATTTTGAAAATCACTTTATAGTCATGCAGGAAATACATCCAATTGTTAAAACCGAATCAATCAACATTGGAATCGCTGACATGGATTTTTAAAAAAAATAAACTATACCAACCCACACTGGAGCTAAGATATTTTCTAACAATTTTCGACATTGCTTTCTCTCTCCATCTACTCTTGGAACCATCTCAAGCTCTCAGTTAAGCGTAGGATTTGTAATTAGAATAAGTAATTTAGGAAGGGAGCTCCCAGGAATATCAGCCTGCTAAGCATGGAACCAAATGCAAAGCAAATGTAGAACAGATCGTTCTTGCTAGTCACCTTCGCAACGACGACAGTAATCATGTGAAAAGATTCCCATTCTGCTTGCGTTCTTGTACCTATGAGACCGTACCCCGTAATAGCATCCATCACATGCCATACGTGACATTGCACGTAGTGTGCGGCATATTAAGATCAGCCCAGCTTGGTGAAATATTGTAGATTGTGCCTTGTCGTGCGAATTCATCCGCCTTTCTGTGCCCCATCATTTTTAAATGCTGTCTGGTTAAGAGATAAATGGGAATTCTGGGCTATTTTTGGCGTAAGCAAATATGATTTGAGCGTTTTAATTGAAGCCAAACTGTCCGTAAAAATAGAATATTACATTATACCTCCACCAGTCAACGGATTTCTTTATCACGATTAGTTCGGCTTAAAAAGCTCTGCAGTAGTCTGAAAGACGAAAGAAGAAGTTTATATAGGTAGCGTCAAATTATAATATAAAACACTTTATCGATCTCACTTTTAACTTAACTTTAAAAATTTAACTGTAAATATTTTTTTAAACTTTATATAATAACTATTTACTAAAGCAACTTCAGCTTGTAAAAGAAAATGATAGCAAATCATTTGATCGGACATTTTTTAATAGAAAATCATATTGTGCATTACGTAGATAATAATTGATTTAAAGTTGAATTTTAATCAAAATGAATTGATATATTGAAAGTCAATTATTGAAAGCCTATCGAGGTTGGGTTCGTTTACCCGCATTTCATAATGCCAAAATCAAATCCCGAAATCAAAAGCCCGATTATCAAAATCCCGACTTTCAGAATCATGATTTTCAACGGTCCGATTTTTTAAAGTTTTTATTTATGAATTCTAGCAGCCACGGCCGGGGCGGCTGGCCAGCAGGCGCTCGAACTCATAAAAATAATTGAGAAAATCGGGTTTTTGAATTTTTTTTCCTAATTATACAGTGTAAAAGATTGACCGATTAAAAATAAAGGAAAATTTAAAAACAAATAAAAAAAATAATAACAAAAAGCGCAAAATGATATCTCATTGCTTTTAACAAACAAAAATAAAGACAAGCTAATTATTGATGGTTACGCTTATCATCTAGAAAAGATGGGAGAAAATCAAACTTATCGATGTTATTCCGATCAACGGAAAAACCTGTTGTGTAGCAGGGGCAAGAGCAACTACAGCACTATAAGAAGGAAACCATGAAATAAAAAAGGAGCCATAAGGCCATAATCGCCGGTGGCTGTCAAAAACATGATTTAAGGCAAATTAAACAAAAAAAAGTTTGGCAGAAATACCAGGGATGCGACCTTCTCAAATAATAACAATACTCTCTGTATTGTTAAATGCGATCCAGATTATATTTGCCTTCAAAGAAAGCACAAAAAGAAAAAAAATTGTTCGAGTGAGGGCCACAAAACTGAAAGCCGGAAAGTTTAAATGAAATTACAATTCCGGAAACATTAAAGCTTATTGACGAAGAGCTCTTTGTTATGCCCGAGAAAGATTTTGGATGAAAAAAATATTTCAAAAACATTTTTTATGTTACTAGCAGATGCTGAATGCTGGCTCATGAACGTTTCATTCCAGATTGTATCGTCTATAATAAGACATGTATTCTCGATCCATGGTAAAATTTGCGATCAGATCGTGCCATTATTATTTTGTATAATGAGCTCAAAATCAACAGTAGCTTACTCGGAGATGTTCTATGAGCTGTGTAAAATTGCTTGTGATAGGAACGTCTAAAGAGAAGTATACAAATCGAATTGTAACAGGTATTAAAAAGGCAAACGACTGCAGCTAAAACATTTTTCTCGTTGGCTGACTAGAAAGGGTGCCGTTTCCATTTCGGTCATATAATATGGCGGAAAGTACAATCCGAACAATTTCAGGTTAAATTTGGGAACGATGAATCTTTTAACATGCAAATACGCATGAAAAAAAGCTTAGCATTCGTACCTCCTAAAGAGGTTTCCAAGTATTTTGACGCAATCAAAAAATAATTAGATCCAGCTACCAAGCGAATTGCAAAATAGTTCTTAAATGATCATATAAGGTGTATCTATATGGATACAAAGGAAGACATAAATACAGCCCAGATTTCTGGACTATAGACCAAACTATGGAGAAAGTTTCTCTAGAACACAAAACTCAGTTGAGGCTTGGCACTCGCGACTGAAAATACTTGTCGCAAAACTTCATGTTGGGTTCTTATTTTAAAATTTATTCAAGAAATATGAGTTGCGAAGTGGTTGACGCTAGTAAACGCATCCCACAAATTTGACCAAGATCTGCCAAAAAAGGCCGAGTTCTTAATCAAAACGAAGATAAAACAGAAAATTTAATAATTAATGTCTTAAAAAAAATCTAGACTTATATGTCAGGATTTTTTAAGGTTCTAGCAAATTCGGAATTTTGAAAGTCGAAATTTTGAAAGTCGGGATTTTAAAAGTCGGGATTTTAAAAGTCGGAGTTTTAATAGTCGGGATTTTGAAAATCAGGATTTTGTTTTGTCTAGATTTTGATAATTCAGTCTTTTGTAATTCGGGATTTCTTTTTTTCTAACAAATATTTATTTTAGATATTAAGGATTTAATCAAAGAGTGTACGTACTTGTTAAACTGAGGAACGGCCTAAAGGAATATTTCCGGTTAAGAGAATTGACCTTTAGATATTTATAATTCAATTTTAAAAATTTCAACTAGTAGGTTAAGATTGAAATTTACAGAGTAGATAAATATAAACATTTTTGAAATTTTAACATAATTTATTCTAAATAAATAAATATGCGTTGTTGTCAGATTTCTTTAAATAAACAATTATTTTCCTATAGAAACAATTTCCGTTTGATAAATTTTTAAAACCTGTAATTTGCGGAAGAACGATAAAGCTCTGAATTTTAAAGTGACATTATTTTTCAGTTTAGTTTGAAAAGGCCAACACAATTTTGACATTTGTCGATTACTTATTTTAAATGCCCGGATGTAGATTAAAGTTTTATAATTTAGGCACCAGGCGAATAATTACCAAAAATTCTTCCGGATCTTAATTATTTTGGTTGGCTAAATTGTTTGTTAACCTATTCTATTAATAACATGATATTTGTTTCCCGGAAAAGATATTTGTTACAAAGGTGACAAAATACCGTACCCAATCAATAATTTAGATGAACTTTATACCTACATCGTATTTAACTAATAAATTGATAGACATCAATTTTTTTTAATATTTCTGTTCCATATTTCCTGGCTTTATATACAAAAAAAATAAGAAACAGACGAAAGAGGTTTAATATAATATTATAAAAGCCATCAAACAACGTGACTTTTATTTATACGTAAAACGTCTATGACACATTTCAGATTTAAGATTATTATAAAAAAGCAGAATATTCAATTTTTTTTTTTTTGTACATAATAAAAAGAAATGTTATGTCTTTGAGTTGTAACATTAATAATTTTTTTTTTTAATAATTTTATATTAATAAACCAAACCGAACATAACAAAACATACTCATATATATTTTTAAATTTCCGCCGGGCTTTAATAAAAGTATTGTAAATAAAATTAATTAAATTAATACGTAAAAAATCATATTAAGCTCGTAATCAATTGGTTCTGTTAAAAATTTGTGCGATAAAGCTTAATGATAGCATCAAAATGAAAATTTATAAAAAAAATGTTAACAGGATATTGATCTCCGTATATATACGATATTGACGAAATAAAATTTTAAAAATACGTATAAAACTATCACCCAGTATAATAAAAAAGACAATTGATCGTATATAGTTTTTCCTGTATATTCTTTTTAACCGTGAAATCGTTAATGATTAACTAATAGACGATTTTCTTTTTTAAAACTCTGTTGAAAGAAATGTTAGATTACTAATAACAAAAACAAGTAAAAAAAAAATATTTGCAATTTATTATGTACGAATTGATGATGATAGTCATGACTTTGTTTTATGACGAATGATGATGATGATAATGATTCGAATGGTACTTAGCGGAGAATTGCGGTAGGTATTTTATTTACCGTCATTATTAACATATAATCACCAAACGTAACAAACATGCATATTACCTTCTTGTATATAAAACATATAAATAATACCTCCTAGACATTAAGACTATATGATTGGACTTAATATAGAGTTGAAAAGAAATTTGGAATTCTAATGGCCAGAATAATAATTGTATACTTGCGGCTGAATTTTCGTTTTAATTGTGTTATACGTTTGACATGATTTTCTAAATTTCTAGTTAATAGCTTAAATAAATCAATAAAAAAATAAAAATTAAATAAAGGTCGGGTTAAATGTATAATAAACAATATTGTTAGGTGAATGGTGATTATCATCATTAATTTTAAATTCAACATTTATTTTTGTTTTATTTTTTCTCATCTTCTAATATAGTCGAAGTTCGAAGATTATTTTCTTAAGATAATTTATAATTTATTTTTATAAAATCTTGTAATTGAAAATGATTATGATTAATTTGAGAAAAATCGTTTTTTTATATTATTTTATTTGTGCAAACTGTGATGTTGCGATTTTTAAGCAAATTCAAATTCTTTTATACAGTTTAGAACACTGTAGGGGCTATTCAATAATGATAAAAGGCGCTGGGCTAGAAAAATAATTTTTAGTGAAATTTTGGCATTGTTCGTAAAATCTGCGTATAGTTCGTAAAAAATGCATTATACAAACATACGGTACAGGTTAAACTTTTAGGTCATTCTGTGTATGCCACCGAATTAAAAAATTATCATAGATTAAATCTCAGTAACAATCTAAAGATTAATGACTTTCAATAAAAATTTTGAACATCTTCTAGGTTAAAAAGTAAAAAATTAAATTGACCGGTCAATAAAACGATGATTTGCCTTCTGGCTTTCATATATACACTTTAATAATTTGATAAATCATGTAAGTAAGGCAATTGAAAAATTGTACTTAAAAGGTAGGTCAGTGTTCTCTAACTAAATGTTGGAGTTTCCTATCGCTGCATGTGGTAGGCATAAAAATGTGTTTATCATTTTTTTTTTACACAGTAAGCGTAAACATAAGACCACTATCAGAAGCAAAGATCAAAATTTTGTTACCTATGGTGAAAAGGAACAAACTCGAGAAACTGAATCCGTATTTAATGAAATATTATGTTCGTAACATTTCATATACAAAGGTTAAAATTTAAGCTCAGGTGGCCCAAACAAAAATTCATTTTAGCATTAAAGTTAAACAAAGCATAAGGAAATTTTACATTTAGCTGTTAATGATAACTAGTCTAGATTTTGATCTTGGTAAATTTTAAAGGCAGAAAAGATGTTGTATCATGTTGTAATTGCAAATTGTAAATTATATATTAATTAGTATCTATAGATGCTGCTTTAATGTAACCAATTTGCTAATGCAGTTTTGCTTGGTGAAATAGTTTAAAAAGCCAAGTTTTCGAGAAGCCTAGTTACTTTTAAAAATTTATTATATTTCAAATTATTCTTTCGCCATTTGTGGGGATGTTATTGAACCCAATTAGGCTAAGCTTGATTGAACGACAAATTAAGAAAACGGAACGTTAGTAAAATCGATAGTTTCACCTCAAGTGCCTGTATTGTTTAATATCAAACCAAATCGTTGACTAATTCCAGCTCCAATGTCAGTTGTTTGAATTGTCCGTTGATTTAAAGTCGTGGCTCGAAAAGTCACTTGGGAAACGGGCTAATTAAACGTGAATGGATTCACTAAGAAACGACTTTTGGTAAATGATTTTCGAAACGAACGAAGATAGTTAGTTTTCGAAATGAACAGATTCAGAATCATTTTTTGACGTTTGGTCTTAAATATTCCCTAATAACGGTTTTATGCAACATCCAACATATATCAAAGAGATACTACACAATGTTAGATTTACATGCAATGTAATACCAACTAAGACTAGGCATGACGACAAGGGTACTTTTACTTATAAATGAGTAAACTAGATTCTCATTTTATCTAACCACTTTTTACTAAAAATCTAAAAATTTCGTATAAAGTTTTTTTAGAATTAAATATTGTGCATATTTCAGGGATATTGTCAAAAAGTGACTTATGTTATTCTTTTGTAAAGTTTGGGGGATCAAACTTTACAAAAGACTAACAAGATAAAGTAATAAAGTGAGGAAATGTAGATAATGTTAAATGGAAAAAATTAGCATAGTAAGAATTGATCTATATTAATCTATATTAATATAGTTCGACAAAAACCTATGGTTTAAAAGTTACTTGAATCAAAAAATAAGGATATCAAAGATATTTCCGGTGTCATATCAAACAATATATAAGTTTTAGAAATTTGAAAACACCTTTGGTCGTTTCAAAGTAAAATTGAATTTCATTCAAGCATTACAAAAACCGAAGGTAAATGAGATTCTGATATACAATGGATGTTCATCGGTGCACTGTTCGAACTTGCGGTGCACGATTCTAGTAACACTTCTTCAATTTGTCAGCCTTGAAAATATAGTTTTGAAGATGGCCTCAAAACTATTTCATGAAGCCCTTTGCGCTTCTACACGTGTATTGACGAGTGCCCGCAAATGTTATAATTTTACCTAAGTTGTATTATTTTTCGCGAAATTGAATTTGCCGAAGAGTAAGGCAAATTTGTTGTGCAAGTGATGATGCTCAATATTTTTATAGAAAGGCCCATTAATCCCGATTAATTTAAATTTTACAAAAAAAGGATCCAAACATTATTTTAAATCACAAATTTTGACTTAAATTTGAAATTGGAAAATATATGGCGATAATTACAAATTCGCAATTATTTATTTCCTGTTCCCAAAAGTGGGTTCTGGTAAATAGGGAATAATTTTGCAGGAAGAGATTTTTTATTTGAATTTTTATAACCAGAAACAATCGTCCCGACTAATAACATCCATAATTTATTTTTGAAGATATATTTAAACGATTTTAGACTTTTAATTTATTTAATTAAACTTTAAAAATCCAAAAAAAAAATTATTTTATTTTAGTATTTTAACTTTGTTTAATTCCGAGATGTTTAAAATTTTACTGATGGCAGTTAGTTCAAAATAAAAATATTTGTATTTCATACCTAAACAATGCGACAAATACAAAATAAAAAAATTCACAGCTAAATTTCAGAACGTCTGAAATGTTTTGAACCCAATACAGAAAAAACAGTATTTTACTTTGTTGAATAGGCAGGCACCTACGGTTGCAATGAGCGGCTTTTCTGGTGATAAAAACACTGGACGGTTTATCAAACTAAACAGTCTTTCTGATTGTTTTGGACAACGCGGCCAATAGTCGATAAAAAAGACTTTATGAGCGTGTACGACCTTTCCACCCATATTTAGCATTTTCACGGTTTCTGCATTAAACTGTTTCATAGTGATGTGGATATGTACAGAGTGTTCTAAATTATTCACCTCGATTTTGGTATAATTTGATTTTCTTTAAATTTATTTTTCAATTGCTTTCAGATTATTGCTAATTAATTAACGTTTAATGGTTCGACTTGAGCAAGACGGGACCACTAGTTCAAGTAGTTCATTGAAAAATATAGCGTGTAAGAAAGTATGGAAGAAAATTATGAAACATCTTTAAGGCGACGATCCACACAGTTGGGAATTCCAATAACAACTGTTCACAAAATTAAACATTCCGATTTACGCCTATTTCTTACAAGATGCACAGTTAGAAGTTTTGCTGCAATTTTTAATGCAACCCTTGCATTAAAGCTTATACGATGCAATCATGTATTACATTCTAATGTAAAGCTTGCATTAAAAATAATTATAATGCAGTTGCTTCAAAAATTACTGCAGTACTGCATTAAAAGAAAATGTCTATATAATCTGGGATTAACTAATTTTTAGCGAATTTATAATAATTCGCTAAGTCATTGTGTATACTGGTAATATAACCTTAAAACATTTTTCATATATTTGCTGTGTAAGGACGCCAATTGATTAACGTCAATCGAGTTGGAAGTAAAAAACCGCAATCTGTGGAATTTGCCTTATACTTTTAGTTTTAATACAAAATAATATAAGTGTTAAAACAATTATTTGGGAATTTTTGATGTAGTGTGCTTTACTGTTTAAAGTACTGGACTATACAATTTAATGCCACTTACGACAAAAAATGTAGCTTCCAAATGGATATTTTTATTATTTTTTAATGCAATGTGCTATAAATTTTAATATAACATTTATCAATTGTAACAAAATATTCCGTTAAAATTTAATGTAAATTATACAATAAAAATTAATGCAATTAGCATTAAAATCTGATTTAATGCAACGTTTGCATTAGTTTGTAATGCAAGCTTGCTCCGGACCTATATGTAATGCAACTTGCATTACATACGGCATATTTTTTCAACTGTGTGCAGCTACCAATCTCTGGAACATTCAGTATTATTTTCTAGATATTTCATGAATAGTTCATCGACACCGTATTATCTCAAGACATTGGAAATGTAATGCCTTTTTAAAATATGCTGCCCATGTTTTCAAATTGGCTTATGTAGGTGCCTCTTTGTACACATCATCTCTTCATATACGTCACCTAATCCAGACACACAGTTTATTTTTTTTTAAATCACAGATATTAACCAAATTCAATTGAACTTGTTAACTGATGACATTCGATTGAACTGACACCGTGGTTTTGACGAGCAACGCCATATTTAGACTAAGTTCAAAACATTTTGGTCTCCTATATCTGCACTACAGTGTTAAAAAAAGTTAAATGTGTTGCTAAGTTAATTTTATTTCACATTTATTGGTACTTACCAGGGTTCATTCATGGGTCCATTGCTGCTGGAGCCAAGAAACAACCGTTTCCAAAGGGAAATTTTAACTGTAAGCAGAGATTATTGATTTTCCAAACTGGGTTATATCACATTAAGTTGCTTTAAATGAAGGTTATTTCAATTTCATACATTTTTAGAGAATTCTTGAAATTTAAAACCAGAAAATCAAGATGTCAAAGTTTAAGTTTGATATGTTTAATACATCATGACGGGTTATTCCGGGTTAAAACGATCAAGCGGTTGACAACTACAGCGAAAAATATCGATACTATAAATTTTCTACTAGAATAATCAAAAATAACAACGTTTGTTTTTACTGACGTTTTTCCGTAACCGTATAAAAAAAATAACTAATGAAAGCATCAAAGAAAGTCTGCATCAACCGAATGAAAACTCGTCTAAATGGGCCCATTAACTTGTTTATTTAGGGACTGCGGTGACAATCGTTACTCTCAAATGACTTACTACCAAAGCTTAAAAGTATAAAATCATAAACTTTAAGACGTATAAAACAGTTTTAATAAATTCAATAGTTTCAAGTGAACAATTCTATTTTCATTTGTTTTAAGTTTTTTACTCGTATAGTTGGAAAAACTGTAACAATTACGACAATCAGTTTCAAACGAAATCCCGATCTCCTGTTTCAAAAAATCAGTGTTCTCATCTGGTCGCGACGACTGATGTTGTTTCTATATATAGAACAATAGCATGTATTTGTAGTACTAGCAAATTACTGCTTAGCCTACGAAACCGATTCTGTCATTGTTTCCATCTATATTTCATTCTCACACCGAACTTAGTGCAAAAAGACAAATGTACGGAACAATCACAATAAAAACCATTTAAATAGAGAACAAACAAAAATTTTATTTTCAATAACTTTTAAAAGTTTAATAAATTTACGTCGGTTATTATTTTAAACATATCTATCTAGCCCGTCAAAAAATGAACTTCAAAGACGACACATTTTCCAAATCAATAAGTTTTTCTTAATTCTATCACAAAATTATAAAGAACTGCTAATATTTAAAGACAAATATGCAAACCAAATTAAATTTGAAAAGGTCATGAAAATTAATTTACACTATTAAAATTCGAACTTTAAATTTTGAAGTGAAATCCGCCGAGTTTTTAACCATATGGTCAAAAGGGAATAATATGGTAGGGTCTGATAAGCGGGCATAAAGTAATTTGTATCTTTTTGGTAAGTAAATTCAATAATTATAAAGCTCGAATTTTAATTAAATTTTTACTGAGACATAAGCATTAAGAGAAATATTGAAATCGTTTACTAAATATATTTTTAAATTTGATTTGTTTTCAGCTTTTCAGACAGAATATTATTTTTATTGGCACCCATACAATGTTCATGACTTTTCTAGTCATAGAAAAGAAAGAGGCCATTTTCTCACAATATTTCACCAAAAAAGTTGTAAAATGCACTCCCCCCATTTTTATCCCCCAGGATTCTGTTGTAAAAATACATACACAACCCCTTACAAAAATGAGAAATTTTTTAGGTCGTTCCAGAAGTTTCTGATTTGGTGATATAATTCGCCAAATCGATAAGTTCTTGTTTTGTGCTATCGGTACAAAGCAAGAGTTTAATTTTTGTAGTTGGGTCGTTGTAACCTGATCAGTACACCATTTTTTTGTCAGTACGAAACCAAGCTGCCAAGAAGAGACCTAAGGAAGTTTACATTTTTGTAAGGGATTGTGTATTTTTACAACAGAACCCTGGGGTTAAAAATGGGGGCAGTGCATTTTTCTTATTTTTGTAGAAATATTTTAAGTCGAAAAGTCGTAAACATTGTATGGGCGCCATTAAAAAGAATATTTTGACGAAAAGCCGAAAAAAATCACAAATAACTGGGTACATTTATATGCATTATAATTGTATTTTATACGGATAAATCTGAAGGTCGTAGAAATCTGTCGCACAAAATTTAAAATCAGCCTCTTCTGGACCAACAAACAAAAGATTTGGCCTAAGCATCATACAAACATTCAAGCGGCGAATTGGCATGGAACAATGAAAATCCGGATAAAATTCTTATTTGGGAGCCAGTAACTTCCTCTGAGTTTAATGGGTATTTGGATATAATTTTAGTTGCTGGTGTGGGCCGCTTGAAAACAACAACTCAAGATTTATGGAGTTCAAGAAAACAGGTACCATTTCAGACAATATATGGCTTATGTTAAACGAAAATCTAAATGAATGATTTTTAGCTGGAGCAAACGTTACAGTGGATAAATAGCTATTCCTAATTCGAGTTGGTACTCAAATGCATCCTGTGGTGATTTAAATACATATTACTCAATAAAAGGGCAAATATATACCGTTATGTGTCCAAATTGGAAAGTCCAAAAGGAACAAATCAAGGAGAACGCGTGGTGAAAGATTCATGCTGTAATCTTTTTCGAGGAAGTGACCGAAACGTTACTTGTGATAATTTCTTTAATCTACATAGCTACTAGTTTTATGCATGATTATAAATTATCAATACTACTTACGTTAAGGAAACACGGTGTTCCAAACCAGTAGAATTCCGCAATGTGAAAGGCAAACATCGAGCTTTCGAATAGTCTATTTTTGTGTTTAGCAATAACGTCATAATAACACGTTCGTACATTCCAAAAAAAAAAAACAAGCGTAACGACTACAACTATAAGCACCAACATATTTTGACCCAACTATTGGCACCACTGCATTTATTAACGTGTTGATTCAATCTAATAAAGTCTCGTTATTTGTACCGTACATTTGTTCTTTGTGTGAACATTTGTCTATTCGTGAAATGTTAAATAGCGTGGGTGCCAATAATTGATAAAACAAATACTAATATTCTAATTATTAGCATGGGATGCCAATAGTTGAATACGTGGTTATACAATAATTGACACTTGCCAATAATTGTATGTTTTTCTAGTGCCAATAATACAATACACTCGTTAATTTTCAGTAATTTTAAAAATGCCGCGAAGAAAAATACATACGATGAGAGCCAACTGCAAAAACCGCTCGATGAAGTTAAAGATGGCAAAGTTTCAAAAAAATCGGCTGCTTAATATATGGGATTCCCAGATCAACTATCCAGTTTCGTTTAGGCTTACAATTTACGAAAACCCACCCAGGACCGTCAACGGTTTTAAATGAATCAGAAGAGCTAGCTATTGTAGACTGGATCAAGGTTTGACAACGAAAGGGATTTCCAAAGCGAAAGGAAGATGTGGTGCATGCTGTAAAAATTTTCTTAGAAGAAAATAATAGAGATCATCCAGTTGGTAAAGAAGGTCTACCAGGAAAAGGCTGGTTTAAATCGTTCTTAAAGCAACACCTATCTTTATCATTTAGAGCGGCTGATCCAGTTTCATCTGCCAGTGCTAATGTAGCGGCCACTGATTTATTTGGAGGGTTTGACTACATTGAAAATTATCTGCTGAAAAACGATCAGTTTTCAATTTTGGATGATCTAAGTAGAATTTTCAATGAAGCCGAAACAAATTTTATGCTGTGCCCTAAAACTAAAAGCGTTTTAGCAGCGAGAGGTTCAAAAATCATTTACGAAGTTGACAGAGGTATAGCTAAATAAAATTTAACAGTAATGTTTTCGTTCTCTGCTTCTGGCATGATGACTTCAACTATGATCTTCTATCCATACAAACGAATGCGCGATGAAATAAGAAGCACGGTTCCAGAGTCTTGGAGGTATGGAATTAGTGAGAATGAATGGATGACGAAACAAACGTTTTATGAGTATATATCAAAAGTGTTTTATCCGGATCTTGCACCCATTTAACTTTGCAAGTGAGCCAGCTGTGTGTGCAATTGGGAATAATTCTAATTGCATTATACCCCAATTCAACTAGAATACTACAGCTGGCAGGCCTAGCTGCTTTTAAGCCACTAAAAAGTTCGTGGAATAACGCTGTTCTGGAGTGGAGACGTATCAACTCCAACAAACAACTAACAAGAGAGATATTTGGTCCATTATTGAAGGAAATTGTAGATAGCTCGGTTGCTTCTGCTACATTACAAAATGGATTCAAAGCCTGTGGCTTATTCCCATGGAACAAATACGCCATAAACATAAATTAATGTTGGTTATCAACATCGAAACTTAAAAACAGTAGCGATTCAGACACACCTGACGCTTTTCAGAATTGTTGTAGTATTTTAGGACCTGAGCAAGTTGAGATATTTGAAAAAATTGGCAACACCATTCAAATTACGGATAGATCGGAAGAATTCAAACATCTACATAGACTGTACTACTGAATGAAAGATACAACAAAATGTAAATAACAAAGCTTCGCAGACAGATTTTAATAATGTATCTGGTAACGTTACGTGCATAGACATTGGAAGTATTGACGAGTTTATTTACTGTGAACAATTAAATGAAAATAAAAGTGATGACCATTGCTCTGGAATCATCGACGACCACCTACATATACAAGAAACTGTTCCTGCAGAGGATCTTACAGGTGCCTCCATTTATACCCCTCATATTTTTCAGATTCCGGGTGCTTCATCTGAACGGCCATTTAATGCCATGAATGATTGGCCTTTAGGAATAAAAAGAACCACCGATTACTCCGTATGCAGAAATCAGTCAAGATGCCACATTTTCCACACCTAGCACATTTCACTCACCAGCTTTTAACCAATCGTATACGCCCATAGAAGATATACTGAACTGGTCTGAGACACCACTAAGAAAAGGAAGTATGTCTCAGATAGGCAAAAAAAGTTTCGTCATTACAAACACGATGTGGATTAAGGATGAAGAAAAGCAAAAGGAAGAACGCAGAAAAGTTGAGTTGGTCAAAGAAGAGAAGAAAACAAAACCTCCAAGGAAAATAAACTGAAACCTAAAAGCGTAAATCAGAAAGAAGTCGTGGCTAAACGAGTTCTATCAAAAGTACACACGATAACATCTGTTGCTCTAGCGTCTCTAGAAATGTGTTCGCCGCAGCAAAACACAACAGATACTAGAGAAGAATCTAGTTCAGCACACACAAATGTAACATCCGCTGTTTTAATTGCAACAGAAAATTATTCACCACAAAGCGCAAATGTACAAACTCACGAAAAATCCAGCCCTACAGGTGGAAGTCACGTGATAAAATTGTTTCCAGTAGAACAGTTTTATGAGGATATTGGATCAAATATTCTTTGTTTTGGGGGATGTGTTTTTCATGTACAAAGTACATGTCATCTAATGTAAACCCGCAAACCTGTGGTATAAGGTGCAATAATTGTATAAGAGAACACCATATTAAATGTATAAAACAGTTGGAGTTCACATACCTTCCAATATTAACTTGCCAAATGTGTTCAGAAAATTCAGGGAAAATTTGAAGAAAAACTTGCAGAACCGCGTTTGTTATTGAATTGATAATAATTCTAGATATTTTGTTTTTATGAGTAAATGAATTTTGATAAAAAGCGTATTAATAAGCTATTGGAAATAGTTTTTATTTTATAAATGAATTATTCTTGTACCTTAGTCTTTGTGATAATGAATGAATTAAGTTTAATTGTGTTTTGAGAAAATTAGCTATTAGCTAGCTATCAGTTCAATTTTAAAATGTCTATAATGCCAATAATTATACTTTCGTATTGTGCCGATTATTATATTCAGGTGTCAATAACACTAGTTTTTTGGAGGGCCAATAATTCCGTCAATGTGCCAATAGTTGTATGATTAGAATGACAATTATAGTGGTAGCGTGCCAATTAGTGGCTGAGACCAAATGTTACTGACTTCACTCTGCTGTCATTTGTGTAATTGTCATTTTCGCGCGTCAATTTTTTCTAAAAAATTGTTCTAAACTAATATCTTCATAAAAACATCGTAATGGAATTCAAACGTAATAGTGTAGTTGCACTGTATTTGAATGGAAATTCACAAACAGCAATAGTTCGTCAGCTCCAGCATTTGAATGTGAATAAAATATTTGTGTATCGAACCATAACTCGATACATTGGAACTGGTAGCATCGCTAAACGCAACAGAGGCGGTCCTAAAAAGACAGCAACATTAAAAGAAATGTTACGAAAGGTGAAGAAACGAATCCAACGAAATTCTCGTCCAAGTGCCAATCAATTAGCCGCACGTCTACATGTTTCACGATACAGCATTCACACCATATTGAAAAATGAACTACACTTGAAGCCCTATAAGATACAAAAAGTTCAAGATCTTACGGAGGCACAAAAAAAGTTAGGCTTGAACGAACACGAGCATTGAAGACCTTGGCCGAACGTGATGAGATTCCAAAAATTGTCTTTTCTGATGAGAAAATTTTCACCATTCAACAGTATGTGAATAAACAAAATGATCGTGTTTGGTTAGAGAACAAGTCCAACGATAATTTGGACACAAGAGTTGCCATGCGCAAGCAATCACCAGCTTATGTTATGGTTTGGGCTGCAGATGGACGCACTCCTCTGGTTTTCATCGAACATGCTTTGCTACCTTAGGCACGTAAACACTTTGGCACGAACCGTTGGAGATTCCAACAGGACTCGGCACCGTCACACAAAGCTCGAGCGACACAGCAATTTTTACAAAATTGCGTTCCGCGGCTGATTTCGTCGAAAGAATGGCCACCATATTCACCAGACTTACATCCCATGGATTTCACCATATGGTTCATTTTGGAGAGTAAGGTGTCCACTAAAAAATACAAAAGTGTTGATGCATTGAAGTCAGCTCTTGTTCGAGAATGGAATAAAATTTCGCAAGCCCACGTTCGTTCAGCATGCAATGCTTTCTATGGAAGACTGAATCAAATAATCAGAGCCAAAGGAGATCATATCGAACAGTAACATGTTTTTCATAAAATGTAATATGTTTTCAACATATTCCACGAAATATCAATAAAAAATAATCAAAATTAAAAAAATTACAGCTTTTTCATTTGGTAACACTTGGTCTTAGCCACCCTGTACTGTAGTTTTGGGAAACATTTTTTTTATTTGACATTTTCATAAACTAAATTACAGATGTCATTTAATTATTAAACTGATTACAATAGATAAATGTTTGAAGAATATAAGAAAACATCACTTTTAAATTTTTTTTAAAACCACTAAATCTCAGAGCTATTCAAAATAAAATTTTCCTTATGGGTGTCAATAATTGAGGTCACTACGCAATGCTGAGGTTCTTTTGTCGACTCTGTATTACGATAACGAAACGAATCGAACGAGGACGAATTGATGGTCACTTGTATTTTTTATAATATTTTACACGTAGCAGGATAAGCAGCGTATATTGTTCATTCTAAAATCAATCCGTTCCTAAACTAAGTCACCATCAGGAGGCGTAAATTTTTAAAAGAACTATGTAAGCAGTTAGTTATGCCACAAATCCTTTAGTCTTCCAAGAATCTTTAAATAACACGAAATTTCGCCACTAAAATTGAAAATATGCTGGAGTTTATTCTGGATTTGTCCTTATACTTTTCCTTTATATAACCCGTTAAAGTTACCCAGTTAAGTTGGATGTGCGAATTAGGAGGGCTATTTAAAAGAAAAATCATAAAAGTGGGCAAATCGGAGGTTCAGGACATTTGTAACAAAATATTCTACCAAAAACTAGTTCTACAGATAGATTTTAAAAATGCGCTTAGATTAATTTAAATAAAAATGTATTCTTATCGAAGCAGGATTTCTTCGAAGTACAACTAAAGAGACCAACCAAGACCTAATTCTACCTAATCTATAATTAAAGAAATATTTTACCAGATTTATTATATTTTGTATGTAAGTTGCAAATCCTTTCTACATCCTGAAATAATTTAATATGACATAAATTTCATAATAGTTAGGTGGTTAATTCTTGTTTTTATCACAAAATCCGCTTTGTATATTATACGAGTATACAGTCAATTTTAAATCCGCTTAACCAAACAACGCGCACACTACTTTTCCCAATGAATCACACATGAATTAAGCATAAATTAAAAAAAAAAACACAAATAAATTGTATAAACAACTAATTTAACAATATATTTGATCGATCTGACATGACACGCGTATTAATTAAATCAAATGCGCGTTTAAAAATAAATAAGATGCACTTTATACCAAACATTGTGTATATCTTTGGAATTTAAATTTATTTTGTATATATATTGTAGTTAAAATTAGAAATTTGATTTTTTTGTTTAGCGGTTTGGCATGTGTGCAAGTAAACAAAAAAAAAATAGAAAATTCGATTTTACGATATATAATTATCAAAATTAATTAAAATTGTGCAACACCCTAGTCTTCACACAACTAAGTGAAAGTTTTTTTTTTGTACATATCTGATATCTCGATCGGTATATATACAAATTATGATTAATCCTGTTAACCTTGGCTAAGATTACGTGAATTAATTGTAAACCAATTCCTTTCATTTTCATTCTGTTCTGTGCGGTGCACTCACCCTGGAACGATAAGAAAAAAAAAAAAATGTTAATTATTAATTTCCACTTGAGAACACAAGCATTTTAGGGTTATATACAGATTTAAACGATATATTAGTACAGTAGCTATATACATAATTTATTTTTAAGGTCTAGAAGGTATACATAGCTCTTGGCTATATAACATACAACAACATAATAAACGAATAATATTTAAATCAGTGTTGAATTTATAATTTTTCGTTTTGTACGAATAAAAACCCATTTCTCGATATATCTATTCACAATCTGGTTTTAATGAGACTTTTATGTAATTTACGTGGTATGTTAGCTTAATGATTCTTGATTTCTTGTTATTTTTGTATATTGTGTGTACGGATCGATTCATCGATCCAAGCCGGTCTCATGTACAATTTTATTTTTATTTACGTTTATGTACTCTTTGTTGCGATTTATCGATCAGTGTTTATTTTCTGTAACAGGAAGAACATGTTTTTTTTTTGGTTTAGTATGTAGGTAAAGCGGCGTGCGCGATCATCGCTAAGTCACGTGAACTATGTTAATAGATATATAGGTTAATTTTTTTTTTGTTTTGCTTTTCTTGTTTTGTTTGTGGTGATTCATTTTCATTTCTATACGCTCGTGATAAGCTCATCAATATATCTTGACGCTTGATCCAGTAATAATATCGCATCATGAGAATATCATTAAAATTAATTTACGAGCGAAAATAAATCAAATCCAAAAAAACTTTCCCGACGATGTACCAAAAAAATCAAATAAATTAATCAAATTTCAATCATTGTATACAATAATCAATTATTTATATTCGAATGAATTTTCCATTAATTTATATATTATATTTAAAAAATTAAAATAATTTCTTTTCGAAATAATTATAATAATTGAATGATTTTTCAAATTGTAAAATTGAACTACATTTTCTAAGTTTAGATTATTTTTTTTTACAATATAATAAATAAATTAATTAATTTCTATTTTTATTTTGAATTAATTGGAATAAATTTTTAAATACATAAAATGCACAAACAAGATTCGCGTAAAAACATATAGTCATGATTAGAATTGATAATACGAGTAGTTTAACATTTTTTAAAATACATAAATTGATTTATTGCGTCATTTTAATTTTCAAAATGGAAATGAAATTTTATTTTTTTTTTATAACCGCGGAATTTTATTCGTATATAGATTGTTGGTGGAATTAATTATAAAGTAGAACATATTAAAAAAAAAAATTAAGTTACTTATATTTTAGTTGTTATTTATTTGCAATTTATAGTTTTTAGTATTTTAAATGGTTTACAAAATATATTAAATCATGAAAAGTGGTGAAGTTGTTTTATAATCAATATACAATTCATTTTTATTGGGTTGGTCTGTAAATTTTATATAAGGAATTTTATTATATACCATTCCATATTATGGTGATAATCGTGTAATATAGTTGTTTGTTATGTGTATTTGACTAAAAACGGTAACACCCCCAATCTGGTTTTTAAGGTGAAATTTTCATAATTATAACTGCAGGTTGCAGGTTTAAAACATTGTTATATGTATAAGGCAAATAAGAAATTTAAACTAGGTGTTACGCTATGCATTATTTAAACGAGTTGATCACCCTCTGACGAACTATTTATATAAAATAAAATCAGGTTAATAAAAATGACAACCTGAACTTTTAATTATTAGATGCATAGTGAATTCGTTTGCTGGGGTCCATGATATTAATTTCCTGTTCATTAAATGCTTACCATTTATATTCCTTTAAAGAACATTTTGGCACCGCTGATTTTTTAGCAAGGTTTTGATAGAAGAAGTTGTCAGAACCTTAACTAAAAACCGGATATAACATTGATTTGACAGGTAAACCAAGTTCTACAAGTATTGGGATAATTAAAAGCTCACCCTTAAGAATGATATTTACAATAATACCAAACGTCGACGGGAAATGTAAAATGTGTAATTTTGTTTTTTTTAGATTGAAATTGAAACAAAACTTAAGAAAATTGTACATCGTTCGCTTTCGAAAGCTTGTAAAAAATACGCAGTGAATGAAAACACTCAAATGTGAATGCAAAATAAAAAAAGTATTGTTTGATGGTTTTTGGTGGTATGTTAACTTCTGTCGACCAACTACGACTAGTGTGAGACATGTCACATACATTTATTCTTTCATGGTAATATCGTAAATGAAACATGTATGCCAAATCTTCGAAATTTTTCATCTTATCACATAATCAGGAGAACATAGATTTTTTAGTTCATTTCATGATATAGCATTGTGACAACGCCATTGATATTATTTGTAATTACATTTGGCAATTGTTTTAACCGAAAAATTTTAACATAATTAATTCATGATTTATTAAATATTCTGACATGTCACATACAAATTGTCTCCTCGTATACGACTCATCTCAGACATGTCACAGTTACTTAGCTTTAGTTTTAAAATTTAGATTGCAATTGAAGAGACGATTTCTTATAAGTGGTAAATTTTTTATTTCACACAACCTACTAAATTTAGAAGTCTACATTTTCATGATAGTCACAGTTGTGTAGCAAACAATTTTTAATTTATTTAATTCAAATTAGTCACAATTTTCGCCGAGTATTCAGGATAATTTTCCGAATCAAAGATTTCTTAATCAAATTGTATGTCTTTTTACTCGCAAATCCACTATTTTGGTTGCATTTTTGAGTGGTTTTACAATTTTAGCAGTGTATAATGTATATTTGTATAAAGGTTTATTACGGTTGAAACCGGTTTTAGCACAGATTTTTCGATCAGTTTGCCATAGAGTTTTTTAAAATAATTGAATTTACCGAAACATTTACTTTAAATTGATATTTACCAGACATTAGTAAACAGCTTATGTACTGAGGCTGCGGGCCAATTATCGGGTAAAAATCATTTGAAGTAAATTTTTCAGTATATTCATTTATTTTCTAAAAACTCATATGACAAACTGATCGAATAATCTGTTATAAATCCGATTTTTACCATAGTAAATGATTTACCCGACTGTTGGCCAGTAGCCTGAATAATAAACTGCAGGTTAGAAGAAATAAAATATAATTTCCTGTGTTATTTGATTTCTGTGTTTATGCTTGAATTAAGTTCTGCTGGCTTCTTTTACCGAAAGAAAACTACACCTATATCGAAATTTGTCTTACCAAAGCTGCGGGCCAATAGTCGGATAAATCGTTTACTATGGTAAAAATCGGATTTAGAACAGATTTTTCAATCAGTTTGAAATAGAGTTTTTGAAAAATAAATGAATTTACCGAAAAATTTACTTTAATTGACTTTAATTCGACTATTGGCCCGCAGCCCAACTAGAGTTTTCTATTAAAACCACAAGTTTTCTTCGGGTCTTTGATTAAGGCTTAGTTTTTTTTTATTAATTAACAAGTAAAAAAAATGTAGTTAATTTAGTCTACTTTCCGATTTTGGGTGATTTTAATTATTTTTTTATGACTTTTTTTGAGTCAAACAAAAATGATTTTAACGAGGAAAAATTCTGAAACTTTTGGGCTGCCTACGAAGTTTTCTGATGTTTTATTTACGAATCCAAATAAGCCATTTTGTAGAGAATTTCGCTAAAAATCGCTGTTGAATTATTGCTAACGACGAACCAAGTAGCACTATCTCTTATCGAACGACAAAAAATACTGAACAACCTAGTATATCAATATTTTGATTTCTAGGTCGAATTTACATTAAATTACTAGTTAGACAACTTTTAAAGCAGCAACCGGCCAAGAAATTTTTACCAAAAATTAAGATTAAAATTTTTCAATTAAACATAATTTTGAATATTTTAGAACATTTACAATGGGCGCATTCAGTTCACTCAACAGTTGGCAACATGTTGAGTTAAATCGAAGCCCACGTTATGAATTTGCTTAGCATTATGAGATTATCAAATCAAATAGGTAATGAGTTCACTAATCATGATAGGAGATTAGAAAGCGCCCATTAATTCAATGCTCGAAAGAAACAAAATATGCAATTTACAAATTTGCAAAGAAAAAATTTTAACGTCATCATAAACATATGAATCCAGATTTTTTAAAACCATAGCACTTCGTCAAAATATCAATTATTCAATTATTATTAAAACAGAGTGTGTCATTTAATCAAACACACCGTGTTGGGCACCACCAATGGAGTGAGGAGACTTCAAAGCTAGAAACCGCTGGACCTGGGCAGTTCTAATTATAATAAGAAAATATTGTAAAATGAGTAACATACGTTTATACTCATAACCGTGAAAGTAATTTAAGATAGTTAAATTACAAGACGATCCCTGAACCAGTTGTAATCTTAAATAAATAAAAATACAAAACAACATTAAACAAACTGTTCTTTACATTACAATGATGAAATCTATAGAATACCAATTAGCAATAATATACTGCAAAACTTTTGGTGAAAAATTTTAAAAACTTAATTAAGAAAATTAAAATTTGAAGAATTTTAATGGCAAATTTAACGATTGAAAAATTTTGCAATTTAACGTCATACAATTTAATATTAATAATTCACTATTAATTTGACAAACTTCAAATTTGTCTTTTATTATATTGCATCGTCTTCTATTTAACACAAGCCAATTGTCCATCAAAAAGAATCCTGGTTTAGACTATACCCGACAAAAGCCATCAAATTATCGCTTATTAACCTATTTCTGAATACGAAACAACAACGAAAATCTTTAATTCGTGATATAAATTCGTTTATGATTCGCGCTTTTACGCGCTCGTGTTGACAGCTCGTGAATAACTCATCGACAACTTGTAGATAGCGTCGACTACTCGTAGACAACATCTGTAACTACTTATTATTCAGGCTAGAACTGAACGAACCATGCGAAACAACATTAAATTAGTTAGTTAATTGAAAAACTTGGTATCAGGGACACATTATTAGAGATTTCAAATGTTAATTTCAAACATAAACAATTAAAAACTAAAATACTTTATAAGCGTCATGTTGTAATGAAAGACTGCAATCCCTACACATAAAATGGAAAAACGACGAACCTGTTTTTACATATTCAACTTTATAATGGAAAGGTAATTTATTCAAAATGACGTTAAATACTGCTCACAGCATACTATAAATGATTTAAACTTCTGATGTTATCGAGAATTAAGCTATTTTGTAAGTTTGAATGCTGTATATCAAGTTGAGAAATCGGTGAAAATAGACATTTGGCCAAACTTAAAAAAAAAATATCGTTCAATTGAAGTATTTCTTTCATGCATAAATTAATTTCTGCAGTTTAATGCCAAAACATTCACAACATTCAGTTAAATGACAAATGATCCTATTGCAGCTGCAGTATTTCTGCCTTAAATTTACCGTGCGATTCTGGTGTATAGTCACATAGGTCTTAACTACAATATTTCACATAACTAAGAGATTTCTCTTACTTAAGACTATTTTGCGATTCTGCACATACTGATCAGTTAAGAGGTTCTCTTAAAAACCTCTTAGCCTAATACCTACCAATTAGGTGGTCTTAAACATCATAAATGCTAGAATTTTTATAATGTTGCACTAAAACTAATAAAAAACGACGATTGTGTAAATAAATAATTTATTAAATTATATTTTACAATGCACAAAAAGGATTTTGATGTAATATTTTTAGAAGAAAAATTATTCCGACATTGTCATTTCGAGCAGAAGTAAAAATTTTGTTGTTGTTTATTTTCGGCAATTTATTACAAATTTTCTGCAATACATTCTTTAATTTATTACAAAAATATGAATTGTAAAACATTAGTTTTCACAAAAATATGTCGTATTTTATCGTTTATTTAACAATAAAATACATTTTCAATGGCTCGCATTAATAAAAATCACATTTGACAGGTCTCCAAAAATGTTTGGAGAGTTTTTAATATAAATTTTAAGAGTATTACTAACAGAATACCAATTAAGAGATTCTCTTTAAAAAAACCTATTAACGAAAAACCTCTTTACTGTTAGCCTCTTAATAGTCTTAACATCAGAATCGCCCGGTTAGTAAGCTAATGAAATGTGATCCTGGTACATTTTGGACGATATTGAATAGGCGGACATTTAGGAAGTCGGGAATATAAGCTAAATTGTGGTGTAATTTTAAATTCGTTCATCATATAACTGTCCACGTTGAGCACATTATCCAGATTAGCAGGTACTTTTTGAAATGACACAAGTGGTACAAGGAGAACTTAGCTTATCGACTGAGGCTGATTTTACAGAACTCATGACCGCTATCAAAGAATTTTAATATGTTTCATCACACTCACATACTTCTTATTTCTCTATCTCAGTTTAAATATATTTTTCATAGGATATTTAAACTTCCAATGGCAATACTGGAAATTGAATGTGACAGTGGACAGATGAATGATAAAAAATCAATCCCAATGCCCCATTGAGAATCGAATAACGAAATATTCCTTTAGTCAACTTAGTGTAGGGCAGCGTAGCTGTGTTATACAATTACGCATAAATAAAAATCTTTTACATTTTTTACGTAAATAATGTAAGTATTGGTTAATTACGGTAAAAAATTGTGAAAAATGTAAAAAATAATTATATGCGCCAGCCAGGTCAGAATTTTATTTTTCCCTACAACTACAAAAAAAAAGTCCCTACTTTTCCCTACATAATTTTCCTTCCAATTGTTGTTGTAAAATCATCAAAAAAATACAAATATTTGCATTCCAGTTGATCAACCGCTAGTATAAAGGTTTCTATCTTTGCTAAATTTTTCATAAAATTGATCAAAGTTAAAAACCTTTTTACTAGCTAGCAGGTACTAGCAGTTGATCAACTGGAAAGCAACATCATAAATAACCATAAACGTGTTTTCTCTCCTCTTTATCTATTAACAAATTTTAGTTGGTAACGAGGAAATAATGTGCATACTCGTCTGAATTGGCTGAATGGCCTATATTGATGTCCGCTAACTACAATAAAAACCGCTTACATGAATGCTTGTTTTTTATTTCATTGACTTCAAATATTCAAAAATTAAATAAACATAAATGCACATTAAATCACAAAAAATAGCGATATTTTCTATCACTGTTTTAAAAATTATAAAATCTATTCACCCGGCAATTTCATACAAAACTTTACTAATAATTCGACTGAAATGGTTATCATTACATTGAAATGTAAGACATGATTCACTGGATGGTGAAGAACGTAGAACGCATATGGCGTTTAAAACTTCATTGCTTGGTTTGTTTCTTTCTGACACGATTGAAAATATTCTTTCGGTATCAGAATTTGCATGAGGATACGATAACATATATTGAGCCACTTTTGATGTTACCGGAAGAGATAGATTATCGTTGAAATATTTAAACCAAAATTTATCAACAGGATCTTGATAAATGACACTTTTTTGGGTTTCACGATTTCCAGCTTTTCATATATTATTTTAAAATCATGTAAATCAATATCGTTTCTTGTACCCAACGTAATGCTCGGATTAAAAATGGAGTCGGAATTAACCGGCAGCCGTTGCTGAATTTCTTTCAATGCCACTATATAAAATTGCAGGCAATCAAGCCTTATGCGATCTGATTCATTTTTGGGAATTTTTTTAATAAGTCATACATTCTGGTCCCAAATTCACAGACTCAATTGATATAAAATTATGCGGCGATTTGTCATTAATGTTGGGTTTCAGCTGATCTGGTTTAATAAAATTTTGAACAGAGTTCTTAAAAATGTTGATCGATTCTGAATGCAAATTGTTAATTAAACACTTTTTGACTGAAACATTGCATTTAATATAATAAAAAATTCTAGTACATACTTTAAAAATAACAAGTAAGATAATATTAGAAATCTGTCCTTTTCCTCGTACATTCATTTTTTTGATAAAAATTCCCTACAAGTAGGGAGTTTTCCCTACACCTGGCAACACTGCAGCATCTGCATGAAAAAGTTTAGATTACTATTTTTAGTATTTAAAAGCGCAATTCACATGGTATTTGGATAAGGAAAGGCAAACTAATAGCAGATCCATCTATGATTCAAAGGATGAAATATATTGTTAATAACTGAGGTTATCACCTAAGGCGGTACTACAAATACGCAGGGACTCAGGTAGCATATACAAATTTGATTGAATGTCTGAAAGGGCCAAATAATTATTACGTGGACGGTAGAATAGTTATTTAAGAATTTCAATGAACTGTTTCTTCAAAAAAAAAATATGTTAATATCTAAAAATTGTATCTTGTTATGAAACGCTGAATGTCGGAATAACGCACGGTGATTAATTTACAACTTTTTTTCAAATTGAAATAAATTAGGGATCACCCAGTTTTACACTAAATACATGCATATTTAAAAAAAAATCGTAAAACCCGGACTACGAGTATTGGTATGCAAAGGAAATTAGGAACACAAAAAAGTATTTTGAACACAATAAAAATTAAATTCAAATGTCAAAGTTACAATAGATGTAGTTGGATGTAATGATTGTATTAACGACTTATAGAAAATAACGTATTTTAAATTATTTTGTGTAAATAATAGCGTAACTAATGGAACGTAATTAATCTGCACAACACTGAGCGTAAATGGCTATCCTAATATACTGAAGATTATAATATGTTATTTAGTATCAGAATTAATTTATTTGGCACCTAGGATAAGTAGATAAATACCTAATAAAAATGTATTAATAAATTGATAACGCCGATGACGTAAAAATTGTTAATTATTTTACGTAATAGATAATTGTACGTGTAGATTATATTGTGTAATCTACCTGGCCCATTTCTGCTATGACTAGCTATAGCTTAGCGATAGTCTAGGTATTTAGTCTATCTTTGAGGTTTATTCTTATTTCTAATTTGGGTTCATTTGCTTTAACTGATAAGACCAATAAAAAAAATGATAAAACATTTTTAGCCTGAAACTTATAATAAAAGCTTTAAATTATTATTTGTGCTTTTAATTATGTTATTGCAAGCTGTTTTATTTGTCTTCGTACATCACTATTTTTAGATAGCTTTTTATAGTTCGAGGGAATAATAAAATGTTTATTGATTTGGTTTTCCGTTTTAGAAGTATTACGATCGATTAATAATATATTTCATTGTTTATGCTAATGTTTAGAGGATGAAACCCATTTTATATTACTGGGAAATCGTTTTTGAATGAAATTTTTTTTAATTTTAATTTTATTATGTTTGCAATCTGTTCTGGGGCCGAAGCACTCCCAACAATCTCGTGGTTCACTTTTCACGTCCTACTTTACGCCGTTGCCAGACAATTTTCGGATGTACGGCTATAGGACCAATTTTCGTAGAACCATTATATAGTAATGGCATGTAGGATGGGACGGCCCACGAGTTCTCACTCCGACAGTGTGTCATAGTTATGTTCATTTTCGTCACAGATCTTGAACAAAAGATCTGAAAAAGAAAAATCTTTCTTGCATTCCGCCGTTATCGGGATTCAAACCCGGTACTTAACGACCCAAACGCCAAAACTTTAACCACTGTGCAATCTGGTCGGTTGAATGAACTTTGTTCCTTCCTTTTTTATTTCGTGTCAAATTACTTGAAGTGTGGTATACCTCCTTAGTGTATACTCTTAACTTGAATTAGTCGTTCAGATAGGTTTGTTGGCGTAAAACTTGATAAACAAATGGAGTGTTGCAAATTATGCTGTAAAAGTCATAAAGCAACGTTATCATCGGAAACTTAGGCCCGCATTTTTAAATGTGCAAAAATCATCGGATTAGTCCGTAGTTTTCGGAAATCTACTGATTCAGCCAAGGCTACTTTTGGTAGTTTTAATGGTGCATAAATCCACGGATTTTTTTGTAGTATTTTTGAATGAGGCTAAAATCTTTGATTTTCGATATTGACTTTCGAATTAAAACTGCTCGCTGGGACACGTATCAACACTTTTGTTTATTTTTACGCTCATTTAGAAGCGTTCCAGCCTCGAATGAAACTTAATAACATTAAAACTGATTACTATGAAAAAATGGGAAATCTTTAATTATATATACTCGTATGTTTACAATTATAGCTTTTATATCAATTTTCCGTTGGATAATTTTATTAATATGTGATGAAATGAAACTTATATGTGATGTTTGAATTAAAACATTTAAATAAATTTATTTGAATAGAATTTATTTAATTTAATTTAAGGCATATCACGAAATACGAGAAAATTTCTTTTTATAATTATGTAGCTCGGTACTTTTCAATTTCATGCGAAATTCCGACAAATTTCTTCTCTTCGAGAAATTCGAAATTGGCTTGAGCTTCGAACACATTTCGAATATAACTCTGTAGTTCTGGAAGTTTATTTATACTTATATCTTCATCGACTGAAGCACTTTTGCATTTGTGATTCTAAGGAAAACGACTAGAGTAAATAACAAATAAAAGAAAACCGTACTTACTGCCAGAACTGGAAAACTTTTCACTGCCCAAAAGTTCTTTCTATTATTGATCTGGTTGATGTAATCGCTCGATTGTACTTTTCCTGCAAAATATTCCGTGGAACTCGGTAAGGGGTAGTAAAATAAATTTTGTATCGGCAGCCGGAATCACCAATGAGCATGGCATATTGTTGAATTCGTTCTGCTCTATAATCCAGCCTTAATTTGACAGAAACTAAAAATGGTTTGATTATGTGATGATCCAAACCATTTAAACATAAAAACGCAAAAACATTTTAATGACTTGATTTTAATATGGTTAATTTAAAAAACTACCTTGCAACAATGTCTAAAAATTTTGCTTGTGTGCTAATGGAAAATGGAATATTTTTGGCCGTTTTATTTAAATTTTTTTTTTATTGTCGACTTAATAGAATCTCAAAATCTAAATCATTAGACTCTGAGTCTGACATTTAAAAATACGGGTCTTAATGTTACTCGTATATGCTAGCACCTAATTTCGTATCGATTAAATTTAAATTATGTCTAATTTAACCTAAAATTCTGTAAAAGTGCTCGTCTTCTCCATGATAGCAAATTCTTTCACTCCTTATACTTTAAATTTAAAATTACATCCAAGGATGTTCCACTGAGCAAAAGCGCTTAGATAGTTAAAAAAATAAATCTGATGCATGACTTATTCTAGAATCCAGACAATTCTATACCGTACGAACAACAAAATTTGCCAATCATACTTCGTTTATAAAATGTAAATTATAACAACAAGAAAACGGTTTTTATATATTTATTAATTTATAAGAAATAAATAAGTAAACCGTTATATTATCGTCCTTGGCTTTCCTCTATTTTTATTGTTGTTATTGTAGTACACCACCTCCCGCTATATATACGTACATATTTATAGTTTAGTTTCTATATAAATTTACAATACATATCGTTATTTTCTTCCACTTCTTCTTACCGTCTTAATTTTATTACCTCTATTCGACCGCGTAAAATCAACGTATGAGCAATAAGAAGAAGAAGACGAATAAGAAAACGTATCTAATATAAATATGTATGCTCGATAATACAAAGTAGTTTTTGTTATAAGTAAATATTCTAATACATAATATTAAAAAATTGTTAAGGTAACTCCATTGATCCAGCATCCATCCCAGGTGTGTGTGTTATTTTCCATTCGAATATGATTATTTTTTAAATATTTAATATTAAATTTTTTTTTTTTTGCTTTTGATTTTACAATAGCGCGGAATAGCTAGTCACGATTTTTATTTAAATCCAACAACAACGAACATTAAAAACATGTATCATAAGAAATTTTAAAATTCTATTGAGACATACAAATACTTAGGAAAGCAGCAAAAAATACATTTAATAATTATTATACAGTGCGGGAAATAATATATAAGAAACCTGCAATATATTCTCGCGCAATATATTGTGTTTCTAGTGGCTTACAAAAAGCCATAGATAAAAACATAAGATACGGAATGTCTCTCGGTGTATGTGCATTTAGCGTGCCCACCACAATACCGGATCTTGCAGAAAAAAAAATTAATAAAACATTGTGTATGAGCATTTTTCTTCTTATAAATTGAAGGAGAAATAAATAAAATTGTATCTAATACACGATGATTTAATTTTATTATTTAATTAATAGCTATTAGATTTATATATTTTTTCCTAATGTAGTAAATATGTCTATAATTCTTTAGAAATTTAATTGTATAAGAATTATTGCATAATAAAATTAATTACTATTAAGAACTTAAATGTCAGCCAGACGGTGGTATAATTGCCGTACGGTATAAAAGAAAATTCTTTGTAATTTCTATAATAATATTTAGCTATTTGAAATGGGAAACTTTGGAAAAATTTTAACTTTTTAACATTCTTCGCGTACGCAAATCAGCGTGTGAAATAAAAATTCGTACCAAAAATCGTATAGAACAAAAAAAATTAAATTTCCGTTTTAAAAACTATGCAAATTATAACACAAAACTTCTATAAAATAATCAAATAATCATTTTTAAGATTCATGTAAAACTAATTAATTCAAAAAATATAAAATAATAAAAATTCCCATAATTTTCCACTTTTATGTATGTACTGACGGCGGGGCTTTAATTTAACCCAAAAAATTAAATTATTAATTTTTTTACAATCATAATTAAAAATTTATAAATACAACAACAACAATAAAAAAGTTACGATTTTGAAATTTTATATTAGTTTTTGAGGCGAGCATAATACTCGTATGCAAAACTTTATATACGCTTTACCTACGATGTGAAAAAATATTAATAGCGAGGACGTTTGACTGACTTTTGCTTGTGATATAGCACATGAGTTTTTTTTACTGTGTCCTTGTCGCATTGTAATAGTGGTTTATTGTAATTTTATTATATTATTTTTTTGCGACGAGACGATATGTTATAAATACATGCGTTTTTATAGTTTGTTTTGTCTACAATGTAATTAATCATGTTTTTTACATATGTATATATAGTTTTGACTTTTTTGATGAATTTTAAATTATTTCCGTTAATAAAATCTTTGTTATTTGTTAGATATTGACCTTTTGGCTTGCCGCGGCACTGTGTATAAAACGCATTGATGCGGAACGAATGTGCAAATTATAATTTTGATTAAAAAAAAGCTCTAATAAAGAAAAGTTTTGTTATTTGACCATGAATTATGTATAATATGGGTTTACGATATACCTATATAGTTAATATGGTTGTCTGTTAAAATTTAAAAGTTCTTAATAAAAATGAATTCCAGGAAAACAAAGTTAAGCTTATGTCCGAAAATGGGATCACAATTTTGAAATACCGAGCAAAGATCGATATTTTAAAAACTGCAATTCAAACTCATCCTTTTGAAAAACAAATCCGCCGTTTTGCAAATCAAATTCAACTGATAGTAAAAAATGTTAATACACTTGTGACTGTTGACATCGCTTTTGTGTTAATTTTAGTAGGCGATTTTGTTATTTCGTTATTGAAATTTTTATTTGAAATTAAAAATTATTTAAAATTTCAAAATAAAACAACCTTAAATGATTAGAAGAAATTTATTATCCTCAGAGTGAAATCACGAGAATCCTCGATAGATGAGTTTTTCTCAAAAACAATTGAGCCGATTTAGCAAAAGCGTTTTTCAAATTGGTCCAATTTAAATTTAAAAATTTAGTTTTTTTTTATATTAAACAATTTAGATTTAATAGTAATCTATGTACGTACATATAACCAAAAATTTATCATATAAAAGTTGTACAGTTTTCTTGTAATATCGTTGCGTTCTGTATAATAACGGAGTCGTTCATAACTATACAGATCATCGATATTAAAAGAAAACTATCCTTCCTTTAACATGGATTTTTTGTTATAATAAGATTTTTAATAAATCTAAGTTTTTTAATTAAAAAAAAATTATATTTTTAATTTTAAATTGAATAAATTTGAGCGAGCTCAACCCGATTGTTTTACAGAAAAACGCAGCTAATTAGAGGACGTAATGTCTCCTCATTTGCATCAATAAACATTCAGGGAAAAGAAATTAAAGACATCATTGGTCACTCCAATGTAAGTTTGAATATTTTCTGGGAATTTTTGCAAAAACTATTTGAAATTTGATGAAATTAATATTGAAGATGCGTAATTAATTTTAGATAGTGTAAGTCTCCACAAGACGCAGCAGGTGCTTGATCAAGTTGGACAAACACGTCATATTTTATTTTTTCTTCCACCTTATTCACCAATGATGAACTCTATCGAAAAAGTTTTTCTTTTTTCAAAAATAAAATGTTCTGCAAAAAATACGTTACCCCGACGGTTTAGTGTTACCAAATATTTACTGCAGATAGTTAAACGTGTATTATATAGTTTATATAGTTATATCTAAAATCAATTATTTGGCTAATTTTGAATTTGAATTGTTTTATATTTGTTGAATTAATTCTTAATTTTGAATTTGCGAACATTAAAATTCTAATTGTTTATGCTTTTAAAATCTATATAAATAAAAAAGTAAAGTTTCAAAACATTTTTTACTATCAGTTGAATTTGATTTGCGAAACGGTAAATTTGTTTTGCGAAAGGGTTAATTTGATTTGTAAAAAAGCTGAATTTGATTTGCAAAAGGGTGAATTCGAAATGCAAACCCTGTTAGGAAAATGATGTTAACGTTAAAACGTGCTAAAACAAAAAGCAACATACCTTTGCTAAATAATAAATATTTTCTATTTATATTATTTTTTATTTAATTCAGTTTTTGCATTAGTTTTAACTTCTATTTCTTTTATTTATTGATTTTATTCAAAAAATATAGTTTCACTTACCAAACTATAAAAATTTTTCTTTTAGAATTCTTTTATATCTATAAATTGAATTTATTACAATTTATAACGACAACTTAAGCAGAACTGCAATGTCAAAGCATTTATGGCCCGAATGAATGACCTTAATTCCATAATTAGCCCAAAAAACGGAATTATACAGGAAATGGATATGAAGGATATGCAGAAAAAAATGTTGGGCATTTAGGAATACCAAAGTTTTCAGTCGCTATTTCGAGATAAAAAATTTCATCACATATGGTAGTTATCCTAATTAAAATGGTTTTTTAAACCATGTTAATTAGAAATATTTCAAAAAAGTAAAATTAAACTAAAAAAATGTCATCTATTAACCTTCTTCTCATTCGTACATACGATAGACTAGCTAATAGTTAGGGCCTATCGACCGCGCGGTTTAACATAGTTCAATACGGATGACTATTGGTGCTGATGCAAGTATTTCTTTGTGTAATTCTAAAGAATCTGAAACTATATATAACCAAATCATGCAATGTTTTGGACAATCCTCTTGCGACAACAATATATGAACTAGATAATTGTGTCGATTCAATGTGCACCTATAGTATTTTTTTTTTACTTCTATGCGGCTATTTTTAATAGGAACACTCTATGCATTTTAGCAAGCAAGCTATAATTTCAAATAAAAAAATTTTGAAATAAATATCGAGTGGCATTTGAAATAATAGAAAATTAGAAGAAAAGACAAATAGAAGATGTACAAGGAATCGACACTAATATGTGTAGAGAATTAATAAAATGGCGCAAAAATTTAGACAATGAAAAACATATGTCAACAATCTTTAAAATAATTATTTCCGTTGGCAATTAATAAATTCTGTAATTTCTTTGTTAATGAATCCATTTCAAGAAGGGCTTGAAACCCAAGTTTTTATAAGGTCATGACGTTCTTCAAGGATGATATTGGCAAGAAATGAAAAACAACTTTTTTCGGAAGTCGAGTCGCCATTTCAATTATTTAATTCTTGTACAGAAGAGAGTTGGCAACACCATGTTAAGTTAATATTAATAATGTCGGCCATACTCATGTCAAAAAGAATTTATTTTAAAGTAAACCATGACCTACCAACAGCGATTTTACCCGCCGATGTTGTTCTTGAAAGGTTTTCAAATAAAGCATTAAGCGAAAATCGTAACGTCCGATTTTACTTGAGAAATTGAAATGCATTGTTCGATTTTGTGGGCTTCACGACACGAAACCCTATTGGCTTACCTATACTGTTCTCATTGGAATGCTTTTTTTCATGATAAATCATAAATCAGCTGTCGCAATGAAATATCACTCATCTGAGATGTTAGCACACAAATTCTTGTTGTTAAAACCGCTGTACAAATTTAAGTTTTCCATTCAAAATCTGAAAATTATTACTCGATCGTCGCAACTATGAATTGGGATCGAAAAATCTTGACAAATAATTGTCCGAGAAATTGGACGTCAAATCTAAAAATTTCTTTTAAAATAACGAAAATCGATACAAAAATATTATAAATTTCTGTTTGTTTAGGGATTTTTATTGTGCTTTAAACGTTTAATTATAAACTAATGCTTTTAAGAGACAGACAGAAAGGCATTTCGCATGGGGAAGGCCCAAAAACTTTTTTACACTTCTGTCAGAACATTGAGCTACGTTAGTAGCACTACTAATCATGAAACCCATGATTTAGGGCTGTTGAACACATATTTTTTGATTTTTTTTCAAATGTACTAAAACTTGGTCGTAAGTATTGGAATTGGAAGTATCATATAGCGAGAGCATCGAAAAAAGTACTACAGTACCAACAAGAAGATTAGAATGGTGTAATATTAAATTGACTTTTTCAATGCTTTAGTTGATTTAGGACAATTAGAAAAAATCAAAAAATGACAGACGATAGCGATAAAAAGCAGAAATTTAAGTCTACATAAGAAATCCAAACTTGCAGGTGTCACTAAAATTTAATCCAAATTTACAATTGTGAAACTATTAATGTACTATAATGAACAACAACGTAATGACGTAATAAAATGTAAAATCGCATAGAATTACAAGGAAACATGATACACATATCATAAGATTTCATCGATTTTAAAACCTAATTTCACGAGATAACGTATCTCCAGTAAAAAACACAGATATGAAAAATCCATCATTGTATTTCCTATCACACACTAAATATTTTAATATGAAAAACCACACAAATACTTCATAGATATTGGAGTATGTGTGTGGTTAAAGGGTGAAACTGAATTGAACTTTGAAAATACTAAATCGGTTATACACAACCTGGTGGCATCTGCCTGTTGGGTGGATGATATTTCGTTAGTTAGCATTATGATTATCGATAAAACCTATGAAATGATATTGCATGCCAAAATTTTGTTTAATTTCGTTAAGGAAGTTACGCGATTCTGGCCAGAATGCTTTTCTTATTCTGATTCCTTGACGAAGGATTTTAGTAAAAAAAAAAAAAAAAGTTGCAATAGCTAGTAAGCTAATTTATCGAGAGGTGTGTGACAAATAAACGTTGAAAGAAGAAAAGTTTTAATTTCATTTACCAAAGGTAGTTGACAGTTAGCCGTTGACACTTTGACAATTTCAAAAAATAAACTTTTTCGAGAATATTATTATTTTATTATTATTATTTATTTTCGAGAATAAATAACGAAATAGTGATATACGAGTATGTACGCAAACACTTTAATTTCTATGATATGGAAAAAAGACCTTATTTAATTTGGCTAATTACTAAATCAGACTAGATCTCGAATAAAAAAGTCGAAAATACTTTATGTGAATCTGAACCTTAAACTTTCTAAGTTCAGTCATTTGTTTCGTAAAAATGAACTGAAAAAATATAAGATGACAACCTCGAACTGCACAAACTATGGGCAAAACAAAAAACAAGAATATTACACTCTAGCACCAGCTAAATCGGAACCACAAATTTTTAACATTGGAATATGGATCTAAACCGCAAAATTTATAAATGTTTAGGA
The DNA here is from genome assembly GCA_947310385.1 of Nephrotoma appendiculata. Lineage (NCBI taxonomy): Eukaryota > Metazoa > Arthropoda > Insecta > Diptera > Tipulidae > Nephrotoma > Nephrotoma appendiculata. Next base: position 278,719,605 of record OX371223.1, read on the forward strand.
AGTAACGATTTTTGGAATTTAAGATACAAATCAATCGCTTTCTACAAGTTTTTTTTTTTTTTTTTTTTTTTTATAAATAAAGTTTCTTTTGGATTGTAAAGAAATGCCAACCTAACATAGTTAAAATAACTCCACAGTAAACCAACAAATTGTTTTAAATTATAAAAACCGATCGACGTTGAACTTCCTTGTTAGTATTAAGCAGAAGAAATTTTCATTTTGGATGTTTTTGGAGGTGCAATATCTGACAATGAAATAATTGTCCAAAGCAAAATATTAAATTTGGTTCACTTGTGCTGACTTTTTTGGAGAAAAATGGATTGTGTTTAACGTCCCGCCATTTATATGGGAAGCAGAGCTCGATTTGGACCAACGTGAGGTGTAGACTTGGCGAGCGAGTAAAGGCGATGATAAATTTTACATTTAAGGATTAAAAATTGAGCTGATTGGTTAAGGTTCGGCCATCTTGAATCACCTTAAAGGCAAACTTTTAAAATTGAACAATTCTCAATTTTTGTATAAGGCAAATTTTCTTAACCTGGAAAAGTGGCAGCTAACAAACAATAAAATCAGACAGATTATAACAACAATAAAGATGAAATAAATTGGATAATTGTAATAAAATTAATAATATATTTAACAAAATCAACTTTATTTTATCTATATATATTAATTTTTACTAATCTTTTTAAATAAGCGCCTTATGCCAAAATATTAGATGTATTCTCTATAAAAGAATTATGTTTTTTTTGCCTTATAAGGTACTGTAAGTTAACCAATCAGAACGCAGGGTTATTATGCTTTAAAATCAAAAATATGAACATGTATCATCGCCTTAATAAACATTTAAATGGATATTAACGTTTGTATTTTGATCCTTTTTGTGACCTAACGCAATCGAAAACGCATACAATCCAAATATACTTTGCAATTTCAAAGATAGTTTGGTGAAATACATTTTTTTTTTACTATTCCACGAATGATTTTTTTATTTATCAAATTTGTTTATGGCCGGAATTGCACTACCTATACAGGTCTTTTATGAAACTATAATGTTTTATAAAACTATATCACTTTTATAAATCGTTTTTATCAAACTTAAACTTATGCAGGTAAATTTGTTAAATTATTTTTGACATATTGCTTACCAAAATGGCGACCAAATACAATTAGACGGCCAAAACCACAAATATATTAATTCAAGAATACGAGGCGAAGAAATTTTTATATAATCAAAAAATAACGAATATATTAACGATATAATAATAAAAGCGCTTAATGTTGCTGCACTCGCCGCTCGTTGTTGTTCCGTTTTTACTGAAGTTTGAGGAAAATTTTGAAAATTTGATCAAAATTGTTTTAAAAAAAATTGATTTAGATATTTTATAAAACACCTATGACCAAGGTCTTTTATAGTGTAGTTCTGGCCTTTCGAGAATTCGTCTTAAAATTTATTTAATCAGATGAATTTCAATACAATTTCTAAAACTACTCATTGCAGAATAATCTGCTTTCCCTCTACCATCATTTTATATTCATTGATGTTATGTTGTTCTTCCTCAATCTAAAAAAATTCAGACAAACTGCGTTTGTTCTCTAAATTTAAATATGCTAGTGAACTATTCTCACCGTAGTCGTTTAAGAAAATGCGGATGGATTCACATTCCTCTAGCTTGAAATACAAAATTTTTTCCGCGTATTAATTTCACAAGAACAAAATCGTTATTCTCTGGAGTATATTAAAAAAATTCACAATAAAATTTGACCAGGTGAATTAATGATCCAAATCAAACTCCGGTGAATGGTAGCCGTAAGGTTTTTGTATTACTTTAATAAATGGTCAAAAGTACGTAATATCGACACTTTACTGACTGTTTTGTCTTCTTTATAAGCCCCGTGCCCTATGGATTATCTCAAATTTCATTGAATTCCGTTCCAAGTTACGGAAAATAGGAGTAGAAGGGATGAGAATTATTTATTCTAACGGAAAACCAATAAACATTTGTCATCAATTTAAAATGGACTATTTATAAGTTAGGTGAGGGAATGTATTTAAAAATAAAGCGAAACCATTTTTTTTATAATGTTTCCCTGGATCAAATACACAAATGATCCCGTTTGCATCCTATATAAATTAATTTGTAATATCTGTTATCCTACACGTATTAATCTTGTACCTATTTGTTGCATTAAAATTTAAATCTTTACAAATCTCAATAGGGTTTGTTAAATAGGCCACTAATTGTCGAAATCTTAAACACAAAAAAACTTTGGCTACTCTATTGCAGATTTTCAAATATATATATAATGAGACAATAGATATTCCTTTGTAGAGTTTTTAAAAAGTTCTTTTACCGTGAAAAATTTAAAATGTTGTATGTTATTCGACAACAACCGGTACATCAATTGCCTAAACTGATTTATGTAATGCGTAAATTGATGAAATTATAACCAAACCAAAATTTTAACGAAGAAAAATTTGGGCTCTAGATTCGTTTGGCAAATTTTGAGCAATCCCGTCTGTTAAATAACATTGATATTGATGGAATTCCTGCTATTGAGAATAAAATATAACAGAAACCTTATTCAACAAGCTTATAATTTATTTAGATTTCATCCAAGTGTAAACAAGTTGTCATCATTCAGGCTATTATATCTAGCTTAAGGGAACGAGTCGGTTATCAAAAAAAAAAAAAAAAAAAAAAATCTAACTGACCTAAATTTCTAAAATCCCAATTAATAAAAATTTAAAATTCCATTTTACTAAAATACCGTTACATAAAAATCAAAATTCAAAATCCCAATTTAGAAAATTTCAAAATTTATTAATTTTAGAAAAAAAAAATCCATATACAAAATTCCATTATTTCGTTAGTTTAATAATATTTGCAGCATTTCGTAAAAATTCTAATTGTTACAATTAATTAAATTTAATTAATTGTAATAATCAATCAATTACTTAATTATTACAATTAATTAAATTTAATTAAATTATTACTCAAACATGATTCCAATAGAAAACATGGTTGGGTTTTTTGTATTGTAAATTCATTAATAAACAAGCACTGTAACGGTTTTAGCAAGTTACAAGATACCGTTGAATAAACCTTAATCGAATATTTCCTAACTATATATTAAATAAAATTTCCAAAATAAACTTTATGGGATAAAATGGAATTTTGTATATTGGAATTTTGAAATTTGGCATTTTGTATAGGAATTTTGTTTTTTCGGAATATTATTTTTTAGAATTGTTTCTATTTGAATTTATGTTTCTGGAATTTGGCAAATCGTACCCAACCCCAGCTAGGTTAATTGTGTTTTGATTATGCAAAGGAAATGTTTCAATGGTCACTCAATTTTCGTAAGCGAAAAAAGGTAAGATTGTGTTCTTTAAAATGGAAGGTGTTCATGATATTAATAATATTCTAAGGGTATGATGTATCTCTTTGATTTTACTCAATTGGATGCAATTTTTTAAACTGTGAGTGTTTTCTTGATTGCAATTTAAACTAGAAACAATATACGCAAATATCAAAGCAAATATCATCACTAAGTTAAATTATGTTTTAGGAGCAAAAAATTGCTACGCCTTGCCTAGATTTTATGACGCTAGTGTTGATTTTCGCTTATCCAACGGTATTTTTGTTGAAGAAGTGCTTATAATTATTTGAACGATGAAACGTCTAATTACCTTACAAAAATTTATTTTGTGGATTATGCATTTTCGTACGGATCTTAACTGGTCAATATTTAGGGAGGCCATGGTTAACAACAACATTTGAGCGTTTTTCGAGTTTTAAAATTGATCTTTTCAGGTCATCTGTAGGTACCGAAATTTTCCACTGATAGTTTGTAGAGAGCTTTTATAAACTTTTGAAATCATGTCCAATAAATCTTTAGCCTGTAAAAATGTTTTCCAATCACTTTGCAGATATTTTTTTTTATAAGTGCCTTTGACTTAATTCTTAAATATTTTGTTTCTTGGGAAACTCATAAGTTGTTTTCAAATCTTACAAGCTAATTAGTTATAAAACGAATTTTTAAGTCTCAACCTATGTTAATTCTTAATATTAATATACACTCTTTGGTTTGTTGTTTGTATGAATTAGTTAGGTATCTAAGGGATTTTTGCACATATGAATTGTGAAATATATTATGTTTTTATTAATTACGTTAAGTATTCGTCAACTTTTCTATATTAAAAGCATATTTTCGCTTGATATTCTAATGTATGAGAAAGAATTGTAAATGCCAAACATTCTTATTGATGATTCTTCTTATTTCCACGAAAAAGCTCTTATCTTTAGTCAAATTTAATTTAACTCTCTGGTTTTTTTTACATAAGAGAGAACATTTAGTAAAATCGAAAGAAAAATGTATGATAAGCCTCGCCACTAAGAATTTTTTTTTAAGAAATCTGTATTTCAGTATAATATTAAACTAGCATAGTAGTCTATTCTTGTGGGATGAAACCTATCGGTTCAACCCAGCTGTGCCAGTCCTTTGATTTAAGCAGCTCAGAGAACCACTAGTTAAATGCTTTGTTCTTTTCCGGCGTTTCGGTCCATTGGTGTGATCCAGTAGGCTCCGTAGCTCCTTCACTAAGAATACTGACATATCTGACAATAGTGAAAGCAACGCAGATTAATAGTGAAAGCAACGTCAGATTTTTTTGTATATTGCTTATTAAAGGTTATTTAAAGATGTTAAACTTATGTTAGGAAGTGGCAAAACAAAACAAAAATATGAACATTGCGTTTTTACAGTTATGCGAACTGTTTGGATAACCTTCACTTTATGTATTGCTTTATTTCACCCTGCAGATCTTATGGGATATTTTAGCCGGTATTATCGGTTTGCTGTTATTCTAAACACATTTTAAATTTTCAATAAAATAGCTTTAAATTGGTTTTATCCAAAAATGGGAACAAAACTAGCTTTTAAAACCACAGTCTCGAAAATTTCTGCGAGTTTGAGTATTTCATAACTAAGTCAAGCACCTTTGAAATATACATTTAAAATTACAAAACCTTTGCAGCTCCTTTTCAAAATAAAATGTTTTATATAAAGATTGTTAAAATGTTACCACTAAAATTGTTGTTTATCTCCAATATTGAGATTTGCATGGGCTATCATTTTATTGGGTCTCATCTAACGAGTTATAAGAGAATTTTTCTGTCAAATACAATATGAGTGAGTTTTTAGTAAATGCCAGGCTTTTATCTCGGAAACAGTGCAACATAGAAGAATATTATTTATAATAAAAATTGTTCAGTGTCGAGTGGAGCGTTTAGCGAAAATTTTAAATGGCTTTTAACTCATTGGCATTGAAAATATTGACGGAAATGTGTATGGTTTCAGGAATATTAGCAAACGATTTTCTCTAATCTCTAACAATGTTTCGTTGTAACGAGAATAAAAAATAAATAAAATCCGTTTTTCTTTGACTTAGGAGTATCTAATTTTTAGATCTATTAAATTTTTTTATTATAAGTAATTTACTTTTAAGTTGCACGGTTTCTACTTAAAAGCTCACGTGAATGCTACATAATATAATAAAATATTTTAAATATATTTTAAATGGATAAAAATAAAATTTGTAATCGGTGGAGCCTTAGGATCTAATTGGAAGCAAAATTATAAGAATAAAAATAAAATTTCTACATTTTTTTTAGCAACGTATTGTTAAATTTAAATAGGCAAGACCATTTTGTCTCTACCTATTTATTTTTTTTTTAATTTTTTAAATACATATAATGATTTTGAATTACTAAAAATTAAATAATTTCCAAAACATCAAATAAAGCTTTTGTCCTAAATAAAATTTTTTAAAATTCTTTTATTTATTTTTGCATATTGTGTTTAGTAATTGCACTTAATGGTACCCATGGTATATTAAGAATTTAATTTTCAAACCAGAACTGATCAATTACTCTTTACCGAGTTTCTTCTTAATAAACTGTTCTAGTAATGTTTCTAGTCGTTTTCAAAAATAATTGTTTCGTAAAAAATCAAAATTTTTATTCTCAAAAAATCATAAACAAATATCGCACTTAAAATGGGCTTACTGCTTTAATTAGACGCGATTTATCATTTTTACTTTCATGGTTCAATTTATTGCATTAAAGATTTATTATGTTTGATAATATCGCACGCATCAAAGTCTTGAAAGGTTCCAAAAACTAATCTTGAGTAAAAGAATTGAAATGTTGGTAATAACAGGGTAATCGAATATTTTTCAAAGATGGCATTATACTAGAGGTATGCCGGTATACAATTATTTTATAAATGTCAAATGTTATACATTGTTGATGTCTTGTTGTATACATAACGGTAATTATAATGTCAATTAAAACCTTAAATAAAATCTTTAAAAAAAATTCCACATATCCAAAATAAGTATATGTCTTAAAATCAAGTTTTATCCGTAGAGATATGTAAGTAGAAAAAAAAAAAAATTTAATTACCGCCTAAACAATTTTATTTTATATTGATTGAATAAAAATATCTCAAACGAAACAATCATTGCATTATATATAAACTATATGTGATTAGATTTTAAGATTAGATCAAGAAATGTTGAGTTCAATTTCAAATTTATATCGTCGTTTCCCACCCAAATAGTCCTATATAAATATAATATATTAATAGCTATGTATGATGCATGTGTATACCTATATGGCATTTTATAGATTTTTTTTTTTTTTTGGTAACAAAGAATTATAAACATAAATTTCACTGCAACATTATTATTATTAATGATGATTATATTTGGTGGGCGTACAACAATTCTTTTTTTTTTTTTAATTTTTATGTTGTTTATTATGAAATTAAAATTTATTTCTCTAGATTTTTCACAAAAGAAATATTGTACGTACGACGAGCGTATGTAAATTTTACATAAAAAATCTTAATCAAGTCAAATAATAATATGTCATATTATGTATGAAAATGACATATTTAAATATGCGTTTGCAAACAAAAAAATATATTGAAAAATTGCGGTACATATGTTAAAAGGATTCATTAAGCATGAGTGTTGATTAATCAAGAAACTCGTCGGCGCGAGGTATAAACCTATAAAAGTTATGATGTGTGTGTGTGTGGTGAAATGTTGAAGATAAATTACACAACATAATAATCTTCAAACGCTTAAAAGTGTGTTTTAATATACCTCGATTTTCCTAGACACCCCTTTTACAGAGCTTAATCGATTTATCAATTCCATATGTACTCCGTATAATGTGTCTCATCATTTATATAAGGGCATGAACCACGATTGAGAAATTTTATTTTCAAAAAGTGTTTTAATTCGTCAAAAATTTCATTTAATTTATGAATGTGGTATTCGTTATATTGATTTAGATTGTCCAGTTACGGTTATGTGCGCACCGCACCATATATCGCCAGCAAGTGTTAAGCATCTTTAAAAAAAAAATTATTTTTTCATATAATTAATGATTTATGTAAGAAACAAGAAATAATAAGATTATTAATGTTATAGTGAAAATATTACATCTTTATATACTTTTCTATCTGTATATATATGTATAAGAAAATTATATATTGTAAATCCGAAGAAGTCGGATTAAAAATAAAAATAAAATAAAACAACTTACTAATATCTTAATAAAAAAATAATAAAAGCTTTAAATTCCACTTGCTTATTATAAAATATTTGTCATCAAATACGATACGTTGTGTCACATAAATAGATGATGTTATTATTTATAATTATTAAAGAATTTCATTTTTATACATACATAGATAATTTTAATAAGATGCAGCAAGTACGAGTAAGTGGTTTTAAAATTGCGTAAACTTGCGTATTTTAGAATATATAGGTCTAAATAATTTATTACTGACATAAATTAAAAAGAATTAAATGTGAATTTATCTAGGTGAATCTTGGCAATAAAATTTATTGAAGCAAACTGTCTTACATATATATATAAAAATTTGCCAAATTAAATTTTATTATTACAAAACACAAAACAACACTTTATTAAATTAAATTTGCTAAAACTGACCAATTTGATTATTTTGAATCTGATAATTCTGATGATATTTTGAATTCATTAGTTAAAATAAAATACTTATCGAATGAAGCGGCGCCACTAACATTAATTACTGTGCACGATTATATCAGAGGATTAATTGCAAAATACGTTATTCGAAAAATTCATTCACCTTTGAATTTACTTTAAAATTAATTTCTTCATTATTTTGGACCGCATCATTCTGAGTTTCGATTTAAATTAAATTTCGTTTGCAAAATTGTAAAAGAAAGACTATTTTAATTTAAAAATATAATGATATTGTTGAACATTTCTGGAATCCAATATAACTGGTCAAAAACACTGGTTACCTTCACGAGATTGTAAAAAAGTTTAACTCTTTCAGTTTGTATCATTTTTAAAAGTTTTTAAAAATAAATGCTTAAATGCATGGACGTAACGCTGGATAATACTCGTTTTTAGAACAGCTTAATCCGTTACAGATTTACTGATATGCACATTATGTGCAGAAGTAGCTGAAATCAAAGGTTAGTACAATGTAAATGATGAGATGTTAAATTCCTTGCAGTTTAGGTTAAAAATTATATATTTTAAACATCTATAACAAACCGATGATGATTAAATTCTCTTTCGCCGCCAAAAATACATTTTTCAGAATGGAATTTTTAATAACTGCATATTTCAAAACGGCATAGGTAAAAAACGGCATTTTTCAAAATGTTTTTCGCACCTATATAACATGGTATATAGCATATTTTTTACATATGGTATTGCAATAATAGGAATACCGCTGATGCGAAATGATGCCGAATCTTATCACCGATATTTAAATCCGATAAGTGGCCGCCCACATATCGAGGTAGTGCATTAATTGGCAAAATTACAAAAACCACTTAAACTATCAACGTAGCACTATAGAGTTGAGTAACTGGAAAAAGAAAATCCGCCAGTTGTAAAAATACCTAATTAGACAGGGTGTCCCAAGAAGAAGTTCAGATTCAAAAATTAACCATAAAAAACGGCTTAATATATTTCTATTTTTTCTCTCTCTTTTGTTTTAAAGTACATACAATCATCCTGGTTGTTATTGGAAAACGACTTAATTCAAATTTGAGCCGTGGCTGGCCTTGGCGTACTCCATTCGGTCGGCCCAATTTCTGAGCACATTTTGGATTGTGTGCGAATTATTTCGGATGTGGTTGCTTCCATATTGGCTTTCAAATGCACAATTGTTTGTGGATTGTCCGTATAACACTTGTCCTTACAAGGACATACAAACCAACATCTTCAAGATATGGCTACAAAAAGATGTTAACATGTGACGGTAATTGATTTCGTTGGCCGTAACGATCGCACTGGCCTTATCTTCGAAGAAATACTTCCCAATAATGCCGCCACGTCAAAAGCCGCACCAAAGAGTAACATGCAATGGATGCATTGGCTTCTCCACATATCCTTTCCGATTCCCAAATGTGACAATTTTATTTGTTTATCCGCAAATTCCTCATCTCCTCATATCCAACATTTCCCACTTTTGTTGAAGCTTTAAGCGACACATTTCTTAAACTAGAAATGATATACTGCGAGTTACTGTCAAAGAAAGAATGACATTAGTGTTGGCAGAGCCACAATAACCTATATGTCAAATCTGAACCGATTATTGTGACACCCTATATTATTAAGGAAAAAAAACATAAACATAATTTTAATACAAAAAAGAATACCGCCCCAAATAAGGCTTTTGAAAGCATTTTTTTAGAAATATATCCTTTTAGTAAGTTAATTATATTAAGTCAAAATTTATTTATATTTTTGCCGTTTTGTGCCTATGCTGCTGTTTTAAAAAATGCTGTTTTTTTGTGTCATTTGAAAAATGTCGTTTTAAAAAATATGTCGTTTCAAAATATGAAATTTTGAAAAATCCCGTTTTGAAAAATTACTTTTGGAAAAATGACATTTCAACAAATGCCGTTTTGTACCTACATCGTTTTGAAATATGCATTTTGAAAAAATGCCGTTCTAAAATATTCCATTTTGAAAAATGCCGGTTAGAAAAATGCCGTGTTATATCTGTGTTGTTTTGTACCTTATGCTGTTTTGAAATATCCTGTTTTGAGAAATGCCGTTTTTAAATGATGCCATTAATAAATGATAATATACCATTTCGACCTGGACCTGAAAGTTGTGTGTGCTCTATATTACTTATTGGATTGTATATTGATTACTAGAACTTGTAATCATCGAAATCGAAAAGTGTGTGAAATAAAGTTGAAGATAAAAAGGAAACATAGTTCAAATAGGTCGCTACACTCTTTATACTCAGCACAGAGCTTAATAGATCAACTTTTAAAAACTAATAGGAATTTATAATATTTATTTCGATATATTTTGGTACACATGTCATTACATAATTAGAAAAATATCATGAGTTTTAATCTTTACTCAACTTACTGTTATAAAAAAACCTTAAGCTTTTGCAAGTTGAAACGAAGTTAAAAGATGTTTTTAAAAACTCTACCGAAATGAATACTTTTTACTATAAAGGTTCTAAACCATTTGAACCGATGCAATTCAAAATATAATAACGATTTTTTCTGGAATCCATAAAGCTCGCGATGTAATAAACGTTATGCATTCAGGCCAAATTATTTATTTAGCCATTAATAATTAATTAATAAGCTCTGTTATGACATATAATTTGTCATATTAGTTTATAATTTATCGGTATATGGTATTACACAAAATACCACTTAAAATATATATAATTTAGCCAAAGTGACCAAATTGCAAATTTTAAATCTATAATAATGTGTTAGTATTTCGGATTTATTTTTTAATTAATTTGTCAAGCGCTTAACATTAATTACCGGCAGCGATTGCATCAGAGAATTAAAATTGCCAAATATTTGAGTTTTTTTGTTTTAAATAAATAATAATTTAACATTTAAACATTTCATTCATCTAAAATTTTTATTAATTTCTTAGTCCGGTTTACATTATCTCCTAGCTTGAAAGACATGGCGCGAATGATCGGCAAAGTAATAAAATCCATTATGCAAAATACTATATAGATTGAAATGTAATAAAATTAGAAATTTTATTACTGCTAGACATCTAGATTGTGGAACTTACAGCTGTATAATTAAAATAGCTTTAAAATTTTAGGAACAAATCTTTACAGATCTCTATTCGTAAATATTAAATTATTGGTGGAAATTATTCGAACTGAATTTTGAAATATCTAAAGGTTATTTTTTGGTTTGTAATTGATTAAATCTCTTTAAGGCTTCTTCTTTACAATAAAAACGGAAATGTATTTTTGTGTTAACATAAACGATTGTTTGTAGCTTTACCAATTATTTAAGACACTTTTAAAACACTTTTAATTTTAATTAATTTTTGATATCTTTTTTGCTGATCCTTAAAACTATTTTAAAATTTTGGTTTTTAATCGTAGCATAAATCAGGCGAATCGGCAATATAATAAGTCGAGTAAAAACCATAAGTGTAGGTAATGGATCGTGCTTTATTCTTCCGCACTTCAAATTCCGTTTTTGAATTTTATTTTAAAAAAATATGTTGGAGTTTTAATGATTTCTAGACATTATTTTTATTATTTTGTAGCCGATGAAATCGTTTGGACCAGTTTTGCTAGCTGATTTAATATTGCGGCAATTAAGCAAATATCAATCTTGCCAAGAGCAAATTTTTTTGTTTAACATACGAAAACGTTTTATGACGACTGATTGACATAAAGCTGGCAATAAAACTGCAAATTACACTGAAGATATATTTTAAATAAAAGGTCGAAATTTCCAGACAATTTTCAATTTTCGTCAAACAGCTCAGTTCAATAAATCAAAGATTTCATTTTCTTTAAGAATTTATATGGAGATTTATAATATTAACTTTCTTGATTTTTTGAATGTTCTCATAATAAACGATTTCAAGATAGAAATGCTATTGTATTTTGAAACTGAAATAACAATACCAATGGTAAAAGCGAAAATATTTTACATTTACTCAGAAGCCATTTAAAGTATTTGGGTCATGATATAAATGTTTTGGGTCATGCTATAAAGACACAAAATTTTCCAAATTTTCGGAAAACTCTTTGAGAACATTTCGGTAATTAGATAATGTAGTATTTCGTGAAAATGATATTCACCATAAAACGCAAAAAATTTTAGGATATTTTAACTTGCAAACAAATATCATACTACCTAGCATTAAGAGCGCCAAATGCAGAACATTATTTGTTTTGCTTTGCAGTATAAGCCGAGTCGGTGCAATATTTACTGATTTCCAAACAAAAATTCTAAAACTTTTGACAAAGATGTTTTGTTTATATAAATTGACAGTTAAAATTGTCCCCCTTATGGATTAAATCGACTCAATTACATCATTGATCTTTTGGATTCCATAACAAAGACATCATTTGAACCACGAAATAGAAATCCTTTTTTCAATTTTTTCTACAACCTATTAAACAGAACATTAGTTAAAATTCGTAGAGCTCATAGAGAAGATCTCTTCGTCTACTTCAAGAGGTGGTTTTATATTCGTGATACAGCCATGGCATTCAGCATATCACCGATCATTACATATATTACCTTTGAAAAGTCACGCAAGGTTGTCGTTAGTTGAAGATTTTACCTTCATACGGTTCACTCTGCATAGTAAAATTAACGTCCAAATCTGAAAAGATTGTGAAAAATAAAATTTCGCAATTTTGGTGGTTACATCATAAACCTTCGTTTTACCAGGGGTTTTTTGACTACGTCATTTACCTATACCTACGTGACCACGTCTATTTTGTATAGTAACTGTACAAATATCACACATTTAAAAACTCAAGGTCATGTATCGTAAAGAGAAACGTAAAAAGAATACGATTTCAACTTCGGTTAGGTACAGTTCAGTAGCTAATTAGTAGACACCAAAATGCATATAAACTAGTACTTTTGTATTTTTTGTCTGAAAACGTTGCGAAGGCGGAATAAAATATATTGAGTTCACACAATTTTAAATATCTATCTGCGGCAACTGTAGGCTGGTGTGTTTTTACTATTTTTTTATTTTATGAGAATTACTTTTGTTTTGAATTATGAAAATATATTTTGTCAAAAAAAAGTAATTTTGTTGGTACAATGATATATTTGTCAACATTTGAGTGTAAAATTTATGAAGAGAGGGAATTCTATTTTTGCAGTGTTATTGAAGCCCGTTAGACCTTAGATGAAGGGACAGTATTTGGTGTCGGCGATCCCTAATGAGACAGATGTGAACTTTGACGCAGAAATGGGAGAGTTTGAAGTAGAGTTTAACGACGTTCTAGACCAAGAGGAAATAGATGAAGTTGAAAAGGAAGAAGGCAATTATGAAATATGCCAACTGGCTCTTCTGATAATATATTCTTCGCTACAAAAGACGGTGTAAAATGGTATACACAGCCACCACCTTTTAATCGCCAGGCACCTCGGAACAGAATTCGAGGATCAACTTTCATGAGGCCAAATCCAATTACAAAAAATCTGTCCAAAGTTGATACATTCACTTGCATGAAGAGATATGAGACATTCAATATGTCAATATTTGAACAAAAAAGCAGAAGCTCGCAAATAAAAGCCAATTACGGACAACGAAATTTTGGCTTTTCTAGGACTTAAGCTCTTAACTGGTAGACATAGATCGAGTAAAGAGTCAGTTTCTTAACTATGGAAAAATTTGACCTATCCGTTGTTACGAGTAACCATGGCACGCAATATGTTGACATATATTTTGCGATTCATACGCTTTGACTGGCGACCAGAGCTACTCGCAAGGTAAAAGATATAAGGCAGTACCTACATATAAGGGATATTTTTACCATTCACAGCAGGGCCAAATATATACTGGCAATATGCCAACTATAGGAACAAAAAGAAGTATCACGATGGACAACTTCTTTACAACACAACACTGCATGCCTCCTTGGTTAAGGAGTTATCAAGCTGGACTGTTCTATAATTGACCATTGTATGTACTGTGAAAGAAAACAAAAGGTATATGTACCCACCGAGTTCAAGCCTTCTTAAACTAGGGAAGTTACTTCTAGTTTGTTGCTTTCAGAAGCAACCAGGTCCATGGTTCTGTTATTCACCATGCAGAGAGCTGCAATTGTGTTAGGAGGGTTGAAAAACAAGCCAGAAATTATTATGTATTATAATAAAACCAAGGGCACTGTGAGATAAAACCTGAGACAAAACGTTTTCTCAGTATTCAACAAAAATAAAATTTACGATGGCCTCTGGCTAAGTTTTATAACATTCTGGACACGGCTGCCCTCGCTTCGTTTATTATATACAAGGGAAAGTACCTGGTAAGTTCTGCCAATAAGTCTCGAAAAAGAAGTTCTGCCATCCTCTGATTTTAGAAAGATCCAAAAATGTGAATATTACTGGAAGATTTCATATCAAGACAGGAATACAATACATTTTAGGTAGGTGTATTTGTTATTATGAAGCGAAAATATCTGAATTTTTATTTTTTATTACAGGAGAGCCAATTTCTGGAAACCTCGAAAACGAGGACTTTTAGGTGGATGATATATTCCTGAGTGAGACACCACTGGTCGCATAAAAATAAAGGAATGTGCCATATGTGCGTTTCGAAGAACCAAAGAAGAAATACACGCCAAGTTTGTATCATATGTAAGAAGCCTGTATGCGCAGAGCACAGCGTTAGACAAATCAATTCAGAAAATTGCTATTCAGGCCTACCTACTTCAGACCGAAATTTGAGAAGTTAATAGTTACATTTTTAAATTTTTGCTCATTATTTATATAAAATAAACAGTAGAATTTATATATTTTCAGGTACTTTGGTTATTGCATTTCACAATTCTTAGCACAAATAAATATAGGCAGTCTTAAAAATACATAGTGGTCACCCAGGGGACCATCAGTAAGCCATAAAGGAAAAAAAATCTAAAAGAGATTGAAAATTTGTTCATAGAGATTAACACATTTCTTGCCTCGATAAAAGCTCGCTAAGTTATCTAGGAATAAAAATCGAGTTGTCACTCGGGTGGGTTAATTTAAAGATTTTTTCAATTCTTTTAAGCAAACTATAACTAGCTAGGTCCGTCATAAGATACGAATATGAAATTCTATAGGCCGAATCTCTAGTTTCTGAACTATCGTCTTAGCCTGAAAAAAGTTTGATTGTTAGATTCAGTTTTTTTAGATTTGAATTATAAAGGGTTGTATAATAGAATCTATTCTACTATTTGTATAATATAACCTCTCTCTAACGAATTTTTCTCTTAGCCTTATATGAAAGCCTTAGAATATGTGACTATTAAAAAAGATCAATTTAAATTGTATGAAGTAACATAAATTCCACCCACTTTGAAGCAACCACCAAAAAAAGCACATTCTGACAAATTTGGAATTCTTGATTGTTCCTTCGGGACATACGGTAAAATTTTACATATTTTTAGCAATTTTACATATTTTACATATAGCCCTTGGATGATTAAATTTTAATTGACCATATCCCCAAGAAAGATGTTTTGTCAACTAGTTATCGCTGTTGATAATTGGTACTTGTTAAAGTATTGTACAAAGTCCTATAAGTCAATAAATTTCAATATCTTCAGTTTATCTGTATTTTAGAAATAAATAAGGTTAGTTTCAAATTTCTGTACGACCATGAGTTCATAATTATTCTCAGTAGTTTGAGATTTCAATAAGTCGAGAGTGCTAGAGATATCAATAACTCAATGTATAAGTAACTACTTTTCTTCTCTTTAGACTCTCGTTTCAGTTCTCACGAAAGTATGACCACATGGTTTCCGGTCGATAAAAATATTAAGAAAAATATAATAGTTGCTGAGTTAAGCAAACTTTTCTTATTAGAAATAGTGGGTTCACATCTCAAATTTATCGGACGTAAACCACCCATTTTCTTTCACGAGTAAAAAAAACACTTTAAAGATCTAATAAATAATCTTGCGGATCACGGATTGTTAACTTTAATGAGATCTAGCTTCCAGATCACAAATTTCTTGTTATATTTTTTTAATGTCCAAAAAATTCTTTGTTTGCCTCTCTACGACTAAAAAAATCGTAAACATTGTATGGGTACCATTAAAATTAATATTTTGTACGATAAAGCCGAAATAAAAATCTTAAAAAAATTGTTTATGATTGTATAATAATTATTTGCCTTTTGATTTTGAAAAATTAATCGCAATGTTGTATTTAATAATAAAGTTAGATTAATTTAAGTTTCATATATTTTTTGATTTTACTTTAAAAAATTAAGGGGCAGGTTTTACACAACGAACCGTGTAATGGCACAAGGTCACCCTGTAGATTTGTCATTGCGAATAGTAACAGAGCCCCCTTAATATGAGAGCCGTAAGATTCCGACATTTTTTCATAAGCTTTCCATAGAGGGGAAGCTTTTTATTGTTTTTCAAACCAATCAGTGTATTTTAATATTCTTAGAAGCTTTTTTTGTATAAAACAACATAAATGCTTAGTTTGAATGGTTAGTTCAATATTGAGGAAAAGCATATTTTAAAATTGAGGCATTTGATGTCGCTAACGTAGGAACATTTAAATTAGCCTAACACAATTTTTTTGTAAACACAAGAATTTGTTTGTAATGTGTATGTAATGTGTATGTAAAGAAAATAAGAAATAAGCATAGAGTGTTCCGCAAAAAAAGCTTTTGAAGTAACAATGTAATATGCTAGTTATTGTTTTTTGAATTATATTTCAACATTGTTGGTGAACAATCTTTGAAAACTGTTTTTTCGTTACTTGTTAATAATTTGATTTTACATCGCAACAAATTCGCAGAATAAATTGTATCATCCTGTAGTATAAACAAAAGAGAGCTTCATAAAATAAAAACTTTGAGCAGTATGTTGTACCATCACTTCAAATCGAAATCCGAAAAAAGTCGAATCAAAAAAGTGAAAGCTATATCATTTTCGACTTTTATCGTTTTTTAATCTTGCAATACTTTTTCGAGAATGAAATGTCAGCTAGATTTATTATTATTTTGGTTTTAAATGATATAACATACCGCCATTGGGCTTATTTCAAATTTCGATTCGAAGTAATTGCATAACATACCGCCCCTTATTTTATAAAACTTTTCGCAATTACTAAACCAATCAAAAGAATTCGTTTTGAAAATTTTTGTTTAGAAAATTTAACAATTTATTATGTTTACTGCCTGGTTCAATAGATTATGTAGTTCTCCTGGAACTAAGAATAACGCAACACGAGCGAATTGGATTGAAAAAAAAAATTGGAAAAATTGTGACATTTTTCTATTATTGATTTATAGCACACAGCAACTATGATGGTGAACATTTTACGACCAGAAGTTTCATTTACACCAATCAGATAAAATTTATAATTGTTTTCAGTTTTATTAATAATGTTAAATTATTATATTAAACATTTCGCGCTTAACTTTAAATATTTTATTCTTTTCTGTAATTTCAAGTAAATTTATTGTAGAGACATCTGTAAACGAATTTTGAAATTACAGAAAGCTCGGTTTTGCAATCACATAAAATTAAAGTTTTCTACGATTGTAATAATATTTAATTAAGAAAATCAATGATGTCAACGATCTTGTATACATTTCCAGTAAATAAATTGATCATTATTGTTTCTACATAGTGATTCATAAAATCTCGTTTCAGATTGCTATTAAATCTATCGTTCATCTCGAAAATTCTGATGTGCATGAGACCAGAACTAATTTAAGAAATTAAAATTTTATAAAACTAAATTTTAAATTGGATGTAAGAGAGCGATGTAAGAGATAAGGCAGCACACCCTTTATTAACTTACTTTAGTACTCTTACACAACTAAACCGAATGCAATTTTTTAAAGAAAATTAATAAATTCATAAATGTGTGTTCAAATTTTTCCATTTACCACGGTTTCTTATAGTAACTCAATAAAAGCTTCGCTCTATTTAAAGCTCTCATTTTAATATTACGGCTCTTTAAAATAATAGATGGCTCTGTTTATAGCTATTTATAAACGACTTTATCTCCAGATCCCTATCAAATCAAATAAATTAAAAACAATTTATCCATAAAATTTTAACAATAATTATAATAATATAAAAAATTACATATTTTGTATTTCATTTAAATAATTTCACTAATTATTTCAGTTTAATAACCATATCGGAATAATGTTAATTAGCATGGATTCAAAGAAATGAATAATAACAATAATAATTATAAAAAAAAAAATAGTTTTCGTAGATTTTTTTTCTGTTTTGCAAAGAGAAGTTTTGCTTATAACGGATTCAAATCTACCATTACTGCCACATTTCACACCGAAATAAATAAATAAAAGAAATAAAACGGTGGAAGAGGTGGAATATTTATTTCTTTTATAATTGACGAGAGTACAGTGACACTTGCACGCCACGGTTGGTGTGAATGGTGCGCGAAATTAATTCGATTTATTCTTTTTATTATTGGTCATTTATTTGGTCTAGTGGATCTGTGAAAAAATCTCTATTGTGATTTCGTTATGGATACATCACTGTATACAAAAAATAAATACAAACTAATTGTTTATAAGAAAATAAATCATTAAATCTAATATTATAGTAACAACAAGAAAACATAAGGCGTAGGCTGCTAATAAATTGTTTATAATTTTTATCTATTAAATATTATGTTTTTTACGCATATATTAAATTTACGACCATCCATCATACTACATATATACAGCAATTGACCTAAAATTATACCTTACCAACCGAAAAACCAAAAAAAAAAAAATTCTGAACATATAAAATATTAAATTACCCAAAAGTATTAATGGATGACTGAATTTTTAAAGTGGTTTTAATATTTTTTTTTGTTGGGAATTTGGGATATTTTAGTTTGCAGTAAACCATGTCATTAAACTCCACTTTTAGATGAGACCCACATCTATTAAATTATATATGTGCGTACTATAAAATTATGTTCATATATATGCTAAAATGATCATTTAATTTAATTTAGGGGGCCTTTAAGTGATAATCTTTCGGGTGGATACAAATCGTTGATGGATTATGCATACATATTTAATATTTTTGCGGAATAAGCCCAATAACACCAAAATATTATAAAACTATTTCAAATACCGTGAAGGTTATTTTAAAGATTCCGTTATACAGTTCAATGAAATTGTTATAAGGCAACAAACACAAAAAAATGCATATCAAATAGCAAATTCAAATTAGATTTTTATCATCGCTAAACTATATATTATACACAGTTCTAAACTAACACCCATTTTTTTATTTTTCAACATGTTTGAAGCCGCGGCGCGCTCATCTTTTTTTTTTTTTTTTTTTGTTAAATGTCAAATTAATTTTTGTGTTCTTGATTAAAATCTTTTATGTTATTTTTTATAGTTTATAAAATAGATATTTTGAATGTCAAAAAGATATTAAATATATTAAGTCTTCAGAACTCCACTATATGCATGTTTTTAAGGTATGTATGTATATAAACCATGACTAAACGAAAAATTGCAACTTTCTTCTTGTGTTAATAAAAGCGTATGTATTGCAACAGCAGCAAGAACTTAATTAAAATTAGAAAATTTTGTAGCTTTTTTGTTTATGATTGATGATTAGCGAAAATGTATATAATATTGTATATACATACATATCAAGATTTATATTTTATCTAACAGCTTCCGGTTTAGTTACCAGGTCGTTTACCCATATATTTTGAACATACACAGATTATATTAATTTTATTTATTTTCTTTTGTATTTTTTTAATCCGTACACAATCCGCTAAAAAAATTTAATTCAAGTTTGAATTAATTTTTTATTTTTTTTTCTTCAAGTTCAACATCATCTAAATTAAATTATTTTATTGTTATACGCGGCTAGACATTGTGAATGCGCACGCGAACTCTTAGATACCAATAAAATTTCATTTATAAATTTTGGATTTTATGATAATTTTGCGCGTAGTAAGTATATTTTTAGTGATATAAAATCAATATTATATGCTAAAAATATTGTAGCAACACAAAAAATATAAAAATGCCGGACCTCGTGTCTCGTAAAAAACGATTAATTAAAACTCGTTGAACTAGTTTTCATTTTGTCGTTACTTTAGTTTATTTTTTGCGATTGGTTTTTATACAATGTTTACTATTTTTTTATATATTTTGTATCTAACAGCTATTACAAATTTCTTGTTGTAGTAAAACGATAACAACAAAATTTAATAATTATTATTTTCTTACGTTTTGATATAAGAAGTTTGTTTTGTGCGGTCAAACTTTTAATATGGATTAGAAACGTACAAAATAAATACAAATTATAAATTTTATATTTAACCTTTATATGTGCGCGATGAAATACCTTGAAAATATAAAGTTTTAAAACTACATGCAGCCATAGATATTATATATACATTTTACAAGCACATGTTGCGAAAAGCCCGTTGGCATTGCGAAAAAAAAATATTATTGAAAAATGATAACGCGATAATAAGATTTATGCGCGCGGTTTAAGGTATTTCACAATTTCCGACATACAAATAATATTTTTTTTACTCTCTCTCTGTGTCTGTGCGCTTACGAACATTTCAAGCTGGTTTGATTTATTATACGATTCCAGTAGTAGCAACGGTTTAAATTTGCTTTATGAATTTAATTGGATGTGACAGCTTCCTTGAAATTTATTCTTAAAAAAAAAAAAACTGGCATATAATTTTTATTATCTAGTCCTAAGCCATTTTGGGCGCAATTTTAAACTTAAAATGACTCGAGTGAATTTATACGTCAAATTTTTAAGTTATCTATAAAAAATCGTGACCACTCAATTTTATCGATATGATCGAACACGCAAATTATTTTTATTTATTAGTTTTGAATTAATAAAACATTTGACTTTTAAATAATTTAGAAAAATGTGATTGCCTAATTTAAATTGTTAAATAAAAACGATTTACCGTCATCGAAATCACGAGCAGTATTTTTTTTTAATAACACATAAACTAAATACAAGCGATGCCAATAACTAAGATAAGCACCACTAGACGAAAAGTTGTGTGGCAAAGTTATACAAAATAGACGGCGACTTTAATAATTGTATGTTTGTCAACATTGTCCAACAAAAATCTACAATATTAAATATTGTATAAAGTCTTTTTAAATTGAAGCTTCATTTAATTTATAAAACATTTTCATTGCCTTTAACTTGAATTTTCACTGTCATACTTTAGAAAAACCAGCAACTGGAACTCGTCGTATAAGACTCCAACACAAAATTGCTTCATTTTTTGAAGTTTGTATTGCCTCATAACTTAATTATATTTAATTTTATTCCTCATACTTAGATTCAATTTTTATTAAAAACGAAGTAACATCCATTGAAAGTAACGAGATTATTCAAAATGTGGCGTAAGTAGTTTACCGAAATCCTCCTACTGTAAAATAGACCCAAAATTAATCAAAAAATACAAACGAATTTTATTATGAACAAAATCCGTCGAATTATTTTTTAAACAACATGAGATTTTAAAATTTCGAAATAAAAAATTAAGTGGTCTCGTAAAGAGTATTTAAGATTCTTCTTGTGGAGGATAAGTGTTCTGACTTTATAGAAAACCAGGACCCTGGCAAATTATTTACGGTGATTCACAAAATAACAATAGAGGACACACAAATCTAAAGTACATACAGATGATATAAGTTTCAACTGTAAAATTGTGCAATTTTTAATTGAAAATTGTATTAACACAATCTTGAAATTTACAATTATACAGGGTGTTCCTAAAGTGGTTAACACCAATGGTACCGTTAAATTCTTTGATTAAAACGAAGATGAGGCTTCTTTCACCTCGCACGTTAAAGGCTCCCTATCAAGTCATATACGTTTAAACAGGAGCCTCCCAACATAGGAAGTATTTAACATTTAAGCAAAACTTTTAGAATTGTATTTTTTAAGAAAAATTTTGGTTTCTGTATCATTTGACTCTTAACAATTACTCTACGCCAGCAATTATTTTTTGATGGAAACAAAAACAATTTGCGTGCAAATCGTATTTACTTAAATGCGTTTTGCGTCAATCTGCGACCACGTAAGAGCGTCAATGCGAAATGTCATTAACCGAACTTACGTCACAAATACAACTTTTGATTATTAAATTGATTTTATTGCGTTTTATTTCAAAAAAACTTCTGGAAGCTCTTATTGGATCACCCTTTATTACATATATATTTTGCTCTTTAATATAGAGATTTCTTGTGTTTGATCATCTAATGTCGCAAAGTTATCTTGACTGCTTCATAATGCAATCTGCGCCAATTACAGGTACTCGGTATCCACCAATATTCTATTAAGGGTTACTGGTTAGTACTAGGACCACCAAAGTGGTATAGGCTTCTTATTAGAACTTAACAACTGGCCTCTGGTCGTACCACTCACCTTAATTGAAACCGTTGGTTGAGATTCTGACCTGTTCATTTTTGAGAATAAATTGTAAAAACTTATCAATATGATTTTAAAGTTCTTCTGTCATTAAATTTAACATGACAGGGTAATAATTAAGCCTTTTCTGAACGACTAAATCATTATTAAGGGTTTAAGAAAACCAGATAATGTTGTCAAATACCGCTTCTTACCAGTCGAACTATTAGCTCTTGCTGCTGTCAAGAGTATAGCAGGGAAGTTGATAATGCCTTCTGCTAACATAACGGGTTTTTACGTGAAGGCACCAGCAAATATGTTACATATAACTCGGATTTTAAAGATGGTGTTAAATTAATAATCTTCAAATAATCCACCTAAATTATTAGGAATAATCTTTGAAATATTGTTCATGATTGATGTGGATTGATGAAGTGGAATTCCGGTTCAGCCACTTAGCTTTTGGAACTTTAGACTTAATTTATACTCGGATGTCTACATAATTTCTGGCAGCTGGTTAATTGGAAAAAAATATACCACCTCAGATGGTGTATTCGTAGAACATTAATAAAAATAAAAGTTATAGATTTTTACGTTCCCAATATGTGTGCCATATTAAAGAAAGTACCCAGGTTTGAACATTGACACTATATGAAAATTTAAATCTTTGTGGAAATATAAAATATTGTTTTTCGTAATACTTTTCTTTTTAGTTTAGTGAAAATAGAAATCATCGCTAAAAAATATTTTAATAATAACATATTTTTAAAGTTTGAATTTTGATTATGAGTTCCAAATAATTATTCCTAAAGCTCTAAATATTCATGTAACATTACCTTAGAACTTAAAACGTACTTATATGTCGCACTCCAGTAAAAAAAAAATGTAAAAACGACGAAAACTAAAAAAAGAAAAGTTTTACGGAATGAAAATTATGTCAAACAAACTCGGTTAGATCAATTCAAATTAGTGTTGGTGCGGATGTGGTGAGATTAATAAAAAAGATATTACAATTTTTAAGGGTTTAACAAATTTTTGGAATATTACTTCAGTTAATAAAGTTACGTCCCTCTATTGCTTTGTTTCAAAAATTTTAGACGTCATGTAATTTTTAAATTTTAAAGTAGCTTTTGAGCTGCTAAATCTTGGGCAGGCCTGCATACACTAACTGTAGGATATTTGTCATAATATAATAAGCAGATGTTCTTCCTCTTACAGAGCAATGTTGTTATGCAAAAATCAATGCACACTCCAAACTGTAGTCACGGATTCGCGTACAAAAAGCTTGTTTCCACTTTGATAAGTTCAAAAATAAATCTTTAAATATTTTGATCTCGATTCATCTTACGTTAAAATTGAAAATTTATACTAGAGACGCTATTTATCATTATATTGTAGTTTCCTTTTGAAACCTATATGTAGTACTCGAAATACCTTAATATTAGTGCTTACCAGTAAACTATATATGTATTAGTTATTCCAAATCTTACCTGGAAATAAAAAAAAAATATTAAATTATAGAATGCATAAATAACCAATTTAAACTAATTCTTTTTTTTTTAAATCTAAAAAGAATTTTTATGAAACTAAATTCAGGTAAATCACAAATTTTGGATACATTTTAAATTAAAAAGTAATTTTTTTAATCTAAAACGCTATAGGCTGTTATAAAAATTAAATGACATAATTTATCTACCAACGGCTGATAGTTCACTGCCAATTTAGAGCCCGCGAGATCTTTGCATACAGTTCCGCTAGAGATTTTACGTTTTTGCACTAACAATATATGCAATACTTGGAACCACGTAACCCAACGCATAGTCTATTTTGTGAATAAATTAATTGATACATGAGACCTAAAACTGAAATCAAAACAGGTAAATTTGTAAAAAAAATGATGAGTTGGAACGATACTATTTATGTTTCTTCTGGAAGTTTATTTTAATATGATAGTATATATTTTAAAATTTACATTCTTTTAAAACCTTAAACTTAATTTAGTCACTATTATTTTCAACTAGTGTGAAAAAATTACGTTAATATTAAAAGAAAGTCTAGTTTACCCGTAAAAAACAACTTCGGTGAAATTATATTTTTTGCATACTCCACACTATTTTATTTCCACGCCAAATTGATTCATTTTTATTTAAATTGATATTTTAAGATTTAGGGTTGAATTTGCAAATTTTTTAATCATTATAAATACTTTGTTACTATTACACTTTAAGGCATCGGGATAAAATCTTTATTTATGAATGTATTCATAATACTAAGGCCTTTGGTGAAAGGTAATTTACATTTTAAATTATCGATCCCAGTTGTTCTACAATTGCAAGCTACTGCTTGGGACGGAAAACAATATATTGAAATTGGCATTTTACTACAATTTTAAAAATATTTGTTTGCGGAATAGCCACACAACAATATCAGCGTCCTGAATATCTAACCGCGGTTATTTTTCTTCATTTTAAGAAACACACATTTTAAACTTTTATTGTGTTTTTGTTTTATTAAGGCTGCGGCTATTTAAATAAAACTATTTTCACGTTAATTGGTTAGAATAAAGATAAAGTATATTTTTTTAAGGCTGTTAAAATCTTTTCAGCTTGCGTAATATTTCTTTAATTTGGAGTGCATAATTATTTTTTTCGAAACATTTAATTTGCTCGAAAATGTTACATACTCAAGCGAACGAAAGATTGAACATTTTAAAATAATATTATACGATTAAACATCACAATTAAAATTAAAACAAAGGCAAAAAGTTTTAAAAGTTAAGATTAATTATTAAATTTGCCTCCATTAGTAGTAATAGTATGTTTCGGTCTAGAGTGTCATATATTATTTGATAGATGACAAGTAGAAACATTCCGGTTATTAAAAATCGACAGTTAAATAAATTTTAAATTTAGTGAAAGTTATCCAGAAGTGTTAAGAAAATTTTGTATACAGAATTTGGTAGAACAAATTACTCGTCAGTTGTGAATATTCTAAAATTTATTACAAAATTCTTTTGACAATTTGGAAGATATGGATGTTCAGAATATGTGGTTTTCACAGAATAGTGAGTGCTACATATCATACAGCAATTGAGTTGAGTGATTTTTTCCGCAAACTTTTGGCAGTTAAATAATTTCTGAAATAATCCATTACAATTCGGAAACATTTGTGTGTATTACCATTTGAAATAAAAATTTGGATACTTATCAAATAGTTCATGTGTATTATTAAGGCGTTTGTGTTAACAAGGCATACATAAAATATTTTTTTCTAAATTGGATTCAAATGAAAGCCTATTAACTTGTACATCTGATCAACATTAATATGAGCTATACGAGTTTAAATTTATATTTTATCATCCACCAGATTAATAATTTATTTATATTAATTTTTACAAAAAAAAAGATTAAAGTAAATGTTTTTAATCATTACCAAGCTAAATCGTTGGAGATAATTATTTAGTTAATTTAGAAATTACTACAAACTAGTATTCAAAATAATTCGGGTTTGGAACTAAAAAGTACTATACCTCTAGGCTTTGTAAAATTAAATATTATGAATTGACTACTTATGGTGTAATACCCGTTTTGATAAATTAATAGTAATTCCAAAATTACATGGTTTTGGAAAAAAATGTTTATAGTTCAGGGGTTTCGCGCTTTCGCTTAAGAACATTTTCGTTTTTAATATAAATAAACTCGAAAGTGTCTAAGAGCCAACTTAGCTGGGATAATAGGTATAGTAAATCTTTAGGCAGAAAGTTATTTTTCAAAAACTGAATATTTATTAGATTTGTGAGTTAAATGTCTCCTAAAGCTCGATTTATATTATACGGTAATTTCAGTTCCTTCATTTATCGTGTCAGACAAAAAAAAAACATTGTTACATATATTTTATATAGGAGTATTTATATTATCCGTTCATTCACTTACGGAACGGATAATATAAATACTCCTATGAAAATACATGTAACAATGTTATTTTTTGTCTGACACGATAAATGAAGGCACTGAAAGAAACGTATAATATAACACGTGCTTAAGTTGTTACTTTAACTTGTAATGTGTTCAGAAGTGTGTTTGGTACTTTTGTATCATGCCTTGGTCGGAATTTGGTAAGAGCATAGTTAAAACTTAATTAAAAAAAATCATTTATTCCGTTTCAATAACAAATGTCGTTTTTTGGAATTTTAGAGATTTACGCAATTGAGGAAGAATGGGAAATGCTACCTTAGAAGTTCATTGCATATCTGATCCACAGTATGCCGAAAAGAATGCTAAATCCGCATTTCGGTAATTTTGTTATTTCATTTGTTTTGATCCTGCGGTTACTTTTTTTAAACAAAAACTGGTTAGTGCCTTTTGGTGCATAGATATTATATGCCAATTCAGAAAAACCACTTATCTTTTTTTATTCAAATTTTCAGAAGATCAGGAGCAAAATCGTACAATAACATCGAAAAATTTAAACGGATTTAAAAATATTTTCAAACGTACTTAGCTTTAACTATATGAATATAATTTTATTAGTTTATCTTTTTGCTGCCCAAATGGTTGTGACTCCTTCAATATATATATAAACATAATATTATTTATTTACCTATAAACAAGTTAATATATGTTACTCACGCAAATTTCAAAGTTAAAGTAAAACATGAAAAATATTATGCCGACTAGTTGATTTGGGGCTTTTGTGACTGCTGGAAAATTTCCATATGTTTACTCATAAAAATAGCCTAAATGCGTTATTTAATTAATTATTTAATCAAAGAAATTTCATGAAATTTTATTTTTTAAAGCTTAATTTTGAAATCAAAAAATTCCAAAGATTACAAATCTCGCAAATAATGTATAAATTAAGCAACAAATTTTATATATTAGCTATTTTGTTTCACGTTAATATTAAAATTGATAAATTCTAAATATATTAAGCAATTTTGTTACACATCTCAAACGGCTTTAATAAAAAATATTTTTTTATAAATTCATCGACCTATTTCATAGAAATTTATTGGCAAACGGTCATCATAATCGCGATACTCTTAGCGATGTTAGGCAGTAAAATACGCCTCTCCTAATATGAAATTGTATTTGATAATTTATACAAACTCAAAAAACAAGTTTCGAAAACTTAAAATTAACTGTGGGAATTTGAAAAGCTTTTGCCACTTTCGCCAAATACGTTATCCGTAGAAGTGGTAGCTAATTTGGATATTTTTGTTCAAGATATTTTTTATCAATTTTACTCAAAAACAAACACGATATAAATGATAAATCTAAAGACATAGACCAAGACCTTGACGTTTGTCCGCGCAACACCAAAATATCAAAGTAAACTGAAAACGAAAAAAAAAAGAAAAAAAAATAAAATCACGTGGGTTCAAGTACAGGGTTAGATCGTTGTTGTTGCTTTATAATCTGAGAATTTCGATTATTATTATTTTTATTTACTTATAAATTATTTTATAGCGTAAATAATTATTCGATTTAAATGAATCATCAATCTCTTCTACATTTTTATTTCTTAAGTAAATATTTGATTTATATTTACACTCAATTTAACAACAAAAATAAAATTTTGTTTTATTAAAAAATAAAACTTGATAAATGCAGAAATTTATTTTGTTGTGTTGAAAAATGTGTTAATAGTTACAAATAAAAAATCACCGCTATTTTAAATTCAGATCTACAATATATCTTTTCTCTATATATACTTTCTTATTAAATTATGTTATGAAGCCGGAAATTTACCCATATAGTTACGATCAAGATTTATAATCTTTGCACGACGTGATCTTAATTACCACAATTTGTGTGGCCTTTAAAGTAAATCCGCAGAAATATTATGACCCAGGGCACTTCTAAATAAAATTGTACATATATATCATACAAGTAGTTATCGTTCGAGCATCTTTTATATATAGAGAGGTACATCATTTTGGTTAGAAGACGACTGTAAAAAACATATAATTTGTAAACTTAACGACTGTCGTATCAGTTAGTAATAATTAACTAATTAAGTTATTGTATACACGAATACACCAAGTTCTGTCTTGTACTAATTGGCATTGACAATCTCGTTTGTTTGTAAGTTCAAAAGACATTATGCTGCACTATCTTATAGAATAGAATATAGATATTAAGCTAAAAATCACCACAACATAAAAATCATACTTCGCTTTTAAATAATATCGTAAACCGTAAAAATTCTAAATATCCGTATAATATTTATTTAATTTTAATTTCTTAAATATAAAATTCAAATGACTGCTAATGCCATTAAAACAAAACACTAAAAAATAAATAATTTTCTTTATTTACGTACATGTAGTGTTTTGCATTATGTTTAGTAGAGTAGTTTTAATGGCTTACAGGTGAAGTAAAAAAAAAAAAAAAACTTAAAACACAGAAATTTAACTACGAAAACGAAATGTGTTCGCAGCCGTTTAGTGCAACTAAACCAAACCTACACAAAAATGTCATTAAATTTTATGCTAATTAATAAACGTTAGATAAGTTGCTGGTTGAATTTATTTAATGCATTTAATTTTGACCTTAGAAATATTATGGTTTCGATATGCGGCGTTACAACTTTTTTTTTGCAGCATGCAACTAAAATGGCTTAAAAAATTAATTAGTGAGTCAGTGTCAACTAATACAGTTGAACAAATTCCCCATACATACTTAACTAATTATCAATACGCGACTGATAACATTTGAAAAATGTAAAATGTCTATGCGATACGAACTAAATCGATTATTACCGAACATAAATTACCTAACCAAATTTACCTGTTTATACTTAATTTTCATCCAGCCTCTTCGTTCTTGTAAAATATTTCTATAATTTTTTCATTGTCTGAAATTTAGTTGCAGTCAAGGAAAGTTATATTAAATTTGAACTGTGCGCATCAGCAACTCACTTGTTAAATTTCTAAATTGTTTGTTTCGGTACTTAGTCAAAAAGAGATTTCACCAAATATTAATGGCAGGCTACTAATCAAGCTGAAACTAGCACCAACCAAAAAGTGCATTCAAGAATATTAATTGTTCATTCCATTATAATTTTTTGTTAAATTTTCATAAGTATTTATTAGTTGAGTTGTTGGAATTTACTTGGATTTATTCAACAAAAAGTTAGATGTGCCATTTTCAGATTAATCTGATTTTTGGCTGATTTAAAAAATAACTTCGAATTCCAAGGGTTCGCGCAATTTTTAATGGTCCGTAGAATGAGCTATTTTTTGTTATATGTTTTGTTTCTCGAAACTTATAAATAACTCATGATGAGATTGAATTGATTCTCATCATCGCTCAGTAGCTGGAACAGTGGCACAACACAAATTTCACTTATTTCTAAGATATTCGAATCAAACGATACCTAATAATTCATATTTTTATTATGTTGTATCAAATAATACTCACTTATGGTAGCAAATTAGATAAACTTCCATATAAAAAATCACTCAACTCGCAAAAGAAATTTAAATTTTAAGATACTGAAAACTATCCTAAGAAAATTTGCAATATATTAAATAATTATAAAAATTTAAATCCGATTGAGGATGTAGGAATAGAAAACAATTTATTTTACTAATTAGAATGCATTTTTATTTACTTTTGAAAAACGCCGTTTTTACAAACAATTTTGAGCGATATTTTCAAATCGCTCTACGGAAAAATTAAAAATTTTGAGTTGTGTCACTGTTCCAGCAAATAGGCGATATGATGTGTTAAACTTATTTTACATTTTATAAATTAGTCGGACAATGATATTGTTCTGCACATCTTGATTTGTTCAACAGTTTTAGTGTTACGGTACTTTTGCCTTAACACAATTTATTAAAAAACGTTTTCCTTGTTTGGTTCTCGTTTGGAACCTGATTCTCGAACCAGTCCCGCTTCACCTACGGAAATATTTTTCAAACCTCGACAGCAATTTTGGGTTCTTTTTAATAATAAATTGTTAATCAAAAATTAGACGTATAGAGCAACTGCAGGGCAGGCAAATTCACTAGGCACCGGACAATTTTCTAATTGCGACATGAGTGAAGGAGTGTTTAGACGTCTGTCTCATCACTCGAGTCCGTTTCGAGATATGAAAGGTTTGGGAACAATTTGACTAAATAGGACAAGTTATTTCCAAAGCTGGAAAGGAGGCGACAAATTCCGTTAGTTTTTCCGCGAATAGGTAAAAATTCCAGCGAAAGATATGTGTTCAATCTGCCTAAGTTTTAAGGAGCAAATCAAAACCGAAACAAATGCGACCAGAAGAAATAATAGTTTAACCAACCAACGTGTCGACAAACTTCGAGCCAAAGCATTTCTCAATTTGTTGCAAGAGGTGATTTTGAAGTTGGTATGGCATATATACCAAAAAAGAGGAAAAATTCTGAACTATGATTCTTTCTAATGAATTGGAGGTTCGTTTAGCCAATATAAATTAACCAATATAAACTGGTGGATGTTAATAATTTGTTGGGAAAACATTTTGAGCTAGACTGGCGAAATCAAGACCACTTAAATTTTATAAAGCGCTGCTGGATAATAATTCAGAAAATATGATTGAGTGCGTTCCATGAAGTCGATGAAGCATATAATTTTATTTAGCTACTAATTAGACAGATTCTGACGAATTGTGATAAGTACTGATTTTTTTTTGTTTAATTTATGATTATTGTTATTTAATGAAATATTTATTTTATGCAGCCCGTACAATTTAAAATAATCACTTATATTTTTAATTATATGTAAAAATGAAAAACTGTTTTAATTA
Source organism: Nephrotoma appendiculata (assembly GCA_947310385.1). Classification (NCBI taxonomy): domain Eukaryota; kingdom Metazoa; phylum Arthropoda; class Insecta; order Diptera; family Tipulidae; genus Nephrotoma; species Nephrotoma appendiculata. The sequence continues at coordinate 278,750,862 of OX371223.1, forward strand.
ATTAACTGAACTACGAATACAAATTAATGAAACCCCAAACTACTCATGCTTTGTTTAATTGTTTTCATAACTGCTAGTTCTCTAAACAAATATGTAAGTTTCAAAAATAGATTTTCCTCTCTTAATTCTCAAACATTATTCTTTTCCAAACCCAATTTAGTTAATTTTTACAAATTTGATTAATTCCCGTCCAAATAGAAACAGTAAATTAAAATAAAATATCCAATATCGATTTGATTTGTTTTCATTATTTTTCTAAAAACGACTTAACATGGAGAAGATCAAGTTTTGATTCTAATCGACTCCATTTTGAACGGTTGTAGGGCTTATTACGTAGAATAATGCATACTTCTCTTTAAGCTGGATGAAGTGGAAGGATTGACTCGATTTCCTTTTTCCTGTTTCTATCCTGCTACAGTATACGGTATTTGTGTCAATCAGTTGCGAGACACTTAAAAGTATCAAGTACTAAATTTTATTGCAATTACAGAAGCTACCAAATTTTGTTAAACATGTTTAATTAACCCTTTGGAATCGGACATCAACGAATGTTTACACGTTTCAGGCTATTTCGTGCATTTTTCAAGTAAAATTTAAGTAATTGTTTAAATTTCCTCTATTACTCTTTGAGAGAGTAATTAAATTTTTGGTTTTAGTGTAATACAAAATTTGACAGACTGGCAGAAGTTCTTGTGTGAAACGGTCCCGCCAATTTTGCTACTGCTTGCAAGGTAAGTGAAAAGCCTTTATGATCACGTGTACAATTATTTTAGTGATACAAATTATTATTTTATGTGTACGTGATTGATGTAAAAATACAATGAAGTGAAAATCAGTTTCATTTTGGGTATACTGATGCTATTATGGTGTCTATAATTGTTGTCAACGTACGTTGGCAAATCGCGTCAAAGGTAATGTATACTGTATGTCGACAAATGTTGACAAATTGCTCCAACGGTTGCAGATGAGGTTGATTGTGAAATCACTGAATCAAATCAGCATAACGTCGAAGTGATACCAGTAATAGCTAACAAATTTGATCTTGTAGACATTGTTATGCAATACGTGGTTTTAAACGAGAAAAAAAGCCTTGATTTGGGGCGAAGTCGAATTGATTCACACATTTTGCTGAACTGATGAAGAAAACCGATATAGCATGAAGAAAAGTTCCCTATAATAATTTACTTTTTAATTTTGACTGTTCTGATTTGTCTAATACTATAGACACATTACTGATTTCATAACTATGGTTTCGAGTTAACCATGGTTTCGTTGTAACGTGTCACCACTATAACCATGGTTTGCAACTCGGTTTTAACGTAGTTACGGGATGAGATAATTTTTCTCATCCTGTAGCATTTTAGTGATAACAGCGCTAAATTGTTCAATTAGTAAATACCTAAAACTATAAATATTGGTTTAATACATGTAATCATTTACAAACATGTAATAATTTTTTTATACTCCAGCTGTTAAATCAAAATATCAAATTTGTTATTAAGTTTTCATATTATAAGATGACATTTGTTGCATATATGTAATTGATACACAATTTTTTATTTGGCAATTTTATTTATATTTATCACAAATAGAATTATAGTAATTTAAGAAATATGACGAACTATCAAATGAGATGAGAACTGTAGTGTGTCACCCATTCTCATCCGGCAAACCATAGTTTCATAATCCTAGTTACGAAACCAGATATGTGTCTATGGTATAAGTCAGATTCTATGAATCTCCAATCGAACTTTTTTTCGAAATATATACCGATTAATGTGTACGCTAAAATAGCTGCCTTCACGAATAAGTATGCTATGTGAATCAAAGCAGAATATAAACAGAATTGCGAAATTCAGCAGATAGCCGAAAAAAACGTTTTAAAATTGAAATATTTTAACTTAAAATTGGGATGGTGTCTTACTAAGGTTAGTTTAAAAAATCTACGAATAAAAGAAAATACGAAGAGACAGTTACAATATAACCACAAATGACTACTGTACGATCGGCGGAATGTCGACTGGAAATGGATATCCACTACGATGGGCTTGATCACCTCATATTATTTCGACAAAGCCACTCATCGAGTGGATGTAAAATTCCGAATTGTAAAGGAGTAGTCGTACTTTGTACTAAGCGCAAAATTCATTTGTGTATTAATTCTAAGAATGCTTTCATAACTTTCATTCTAAATAAAATTGTATGTGATATTTTCTTAGATATACGTGAATTGAATAAATAAAATGTAAATTAATCAAAAATTGTTGTTGTTGTTGTAATCTTTTTTTTATTATATCTCTTTAAATTATAATTTGCTTATAATGTAAAATAAAATTATTCAAAAATAAATGGAAAAATATATTCAAGGATTTCAAATGGATCGCGGATTTAAATTTAGTACCCTTCAATTAGTTAAATAAAATTATAATTGATTTAAATCTTATAAAGATTTGGCCCGGGTTTCAAAGATTTAAAATATTTTCGAAAATTTCATTATGAATATTTTTTTAATCAACTTGTATCGTGTGACGTACTTTTACTTATTGGAAGCCTTGGCATAGTTGGGCAAGTCACACATCCAAAAACTCCAGGAGTTAATATCAAATAATAGTTCAACTAATCAAATAATAAATTATTAAATATGAAAGATCCAATATGTAAAGCACATTTACGGCCAAATTAAAAATTAAACCTAAAAAATACCCTGCTTGTGTAATACATGTAGAATGTCTGATGATCCACATAACAATCTGTTTGTCTTTCCCTTATATTTTTGCAAACTGTTTTGGGAGTAGTTTGGAAAATTTTCAACTTTATCGAGGTTCACTTTTATATTTCACCTAATGGCGATTCTTAGCAAATTAAGCTCGAGGGGTATGCTTTACTCGAACTATCGTCGAGAGAAGAGTAATTAGTAATTAATTATTCAGTTTTGGTCGATTTTTAGTAGAGGGCATACATGGGTTACTGTAACGCTATTACGCACGAATTAAATTTAAAAAATAATATAACGTTAAAAATGTGTGAAATGGTAGTAGACGTTTTGAGCTTAACAATGCTCTTGAAAAGATACTAAAAACCAATATTAAACTATTATTATTATATTTTTCTAAAAGTTGCTTATTTCCCAATAAAACCCTTAAATTAATTATTCTTCTCGATCATCAATAGATGCTGGTTTATTTAGGCCATAGGAAACAAGTTTTAATTTTTCGTTTGCAGAGTTTGAGGAAAATTGAAAATGGTAGTTTATGTCATTGAATAATGCTCGTAGTGGTCACAACTATCAAGCGAGAATTGATGACATAATCTAAGCACCATGTTAGATTTGACTCGGATTCTAAAACTTATATAAAGTTTATTGCAAATTTGAAACCATATTGACATTAAGCCTTGGAATCACCTTCAAAAAATTTTGTTCTAGCCAGCTTGTAAAAATAATTTAGGAATAATTAATGTCTCAATTCTCGAAACTGGCTTTTTTCGGGTTGAAAAGCTTGTCTCTCTACGAAATGACTATCTATACGATAACGGCTTGGTTGTTATAAAAAATGGAAATTTAATCATTCTAGTTCCAAGATTAACATCTTCTTCGTTTCTTTTATGTATTGTTTGAAACGTTCACTTGCATAATAGTTTTTCCATACAGAAAAGAGAATTAAGTTTATTTGAAAATGTGGAAACGGAACCAATTATATGCAAATGTCTCAAAAACTGTCAATAATTTAAAGAAATAAATATTTTACAGTAAATGGTCCTTTCTCAGTTTAAAACTAGAAATTTGGAATTTTATCACGTCACCGGAGAATCAGTTTTGTATTGAAATATTCCCGGGCAAACCAGGACGCCTGATAAAAAAGTAAGTATAAAAAGTATTTGTTGCTGATAAATTATTGAAAAATATTTACAGCAGGTAGAGCAGAAATGGGTTATCGATTTTATGATACAGGTTTACTTTTGCCTAAACGAAGTAATTTTAGAATTTGAAGCATATTATCAAAAAATCACGAGAAGAGACTCTCAGTTTTAAGTTCCAGAATTACACTTGTATAAAGTTTATAGAAATTTTAATGGCAGTAAAGTATGTCCCAAATAACAAAAATAAACCTGTATTAGTATATACAGTGTTAAAAAGATTCTTATAAGAATTTTGATTGAAAACTAGAACATAAATTCAAAAAAATTATTTTACATTCAATTCCCCGGAAAATCTTTTCCATTTTTCTTCATTTGTAACTAGTTTGCAGTAGATAATTTATTTCAATATATCTAAATGCCAGGTATACAAAACCGCAGTACTCTCCAAATTTCTCGATAAGAGGATATCCAGACATAGAACACAATCAAGTGAGCTAAGGGACATTTCCAAAAAACAGGATATTTCTGAATTTTGTTGTGATAAATGGAGTCGTTTCGTTGGTATGAGTAGTTTTAGTTTAAATATATTAGTAAAATCGTGGAGTTTGTCGGAAAATGACTATAAGATAACACAATGAAATGAACCTAGTTTCCAAATATCCTTTTTAGTTCTGCTAAATTTAGTCGATTTTATTAGCTTGCGTAATTCTTGTTAAAATAAATTCTGGTTATCGTAAACTTTTTCGAAAAAGCACCTATGTTAAAATAAGAGCCTTTGTTAACAAAAATAAATTAATTAGATTCAATTTCCAAACGATAGATACCGAGAATAAGATATTATTTTTAGTTGTGGAAAATGAAGACGATTTTATTGGATTGAATAAAATTTTTTTTAGATTTGCGAGAGCGAAAAATGACACCTATCCCCTAGATATGGAAATGGCTCTGGATTTATTTAATTGTGTCAACCTGAAAGGAATATTTGGACATAGTAAAATTTTCCGACAAACTCTAGGATATTCAGAATTTATCTGAATGAAGATTCAAAGCTATAAAATCGATTAGATTTGCGAGAGCTTAATGTATTTTATTTTTTCTCGATTAATTTTCACTCTTTCTTTCATCTTTGCAAAATACATAAATCGAATATGAAAAAATGTGGCACCTATTTCGGTCTCTTTCTATTATAGTATAGTTATTTCGCAAATATTTTATTTTAACAGTGTAAATACTAATACTGTTCTGCATTAAAAATTCTTAATTGGATTTGTATATGTACACGGCATTTTTTTGGGACAAACTTCACAACCGTAAATTTTAAATACATATTTGTGGCGGATTTGTAATTAACAAGCCAAATTTTATTTTGATTACATCTTTACTTGAAAATAAATTTTATATCGCCTATAACTTCAAACAGATTGAGGGAAATGTTGCACTCTTCGTATTTTAGATCTCAAACGATAACTAAGCTTAGCGAATAAAGTTAAATTAATTCTAGCTTTAGACATCAATAAAATTTAATAATATACATAAAAAAGTCAAACCAGTTTAATAAAAAAATAGCTAAAGTTTTTGCAAGTGCTATAAGGTCAAAATTAAACAAGTACAATGGTTTCGGCCGAAATTTAGAAAACGTTGTATTTTCTGTAATCCTAAGAATAATAGATTACGTGAGTCGGGTATTTCGAGTTCACCAACGTACTAACAACCTATTTCCGAAGTGGCGTTAATCTATATTCATTCTCAGGGTAAGAACAGGATAACGTTATAATAGACTAACTGAAATTTGTTAACTCATGTCAATTAGCTTTTTTTTATACAAAAGTTTCTTGTAATTTTCTTTTACTTATAAATTATTTTTCAATCAGGAAAACAATAAATAAATTTTGGATACGTGCGTGGAGCATAAATGTTACATAAAAATTAATTAAAACTCTGTATAGTATTTATATACATTTATAGTGTACATGGTAACATAATAATTTTAAGTTTATTTTATAAAGCTGAAATATTTTTTTATTAATTAATTAAAATAGGTTAACAATACAATACAATTTAAATTTAATGAGCATTTAATTATGGTTTAAAAATTATATATATATATATATATATATATATAACATTTCAAAAATTAAATCGATAACAAGATTAAAATTAAGAAATTAATTTTTTTTATCTATTTTATGCAAAATGTTTTATTTGCATTTCTAGAAATAGTGGAAATAGCACGAGCTGTACCATTAAAATAGTATAAAAATATTTTATGAATTTGACATTTTAAAATTAAAAGAAAAAACTAATAATTTATTGCAACAGGTTTCTCTATATAAATACATAATGTCGTGTTAATAAAATGAAACCTGCAATATTTAAGGTTTCTGAAATTGTTCGAACTAGAATTCTTAAAATATTTTATATTAGCTACACGGTATCGTGGTAAATTTTAAACTGGTTCGGTTGCCTAATTTAGTTTTTACGCAAGGTGATTTACGGAGTGTATACTCGAATATGCCACTTGATTGGAGAATTTTAGTCAGTTTTTGTATATAACATTGGATTACACAGCTCGTGCCAAATCATATCATGTACACAAAAAAAAATAAAAATATCACGGATGAATTGATATATTATACATGACCTTATTTGTATATATCTATCTATCTACCTATATCATACAATTAAATTATTTTTTTTTAGTATTTCTCAAGAAAATTGATTTAAAATTTGATTCGCGAAATTTTGTAATTGAAATTGATTTTTTCCAAATATTTTTTGTTGTTGTCGAAGCTCGTGTATACATAATATTGTACGTATATATACTATATATATATATTCGAAGCTTAATTTTAAGATTTCAACGTGCAATTTTTTGTGTTGTTACCTTACCAGAGTTGTTGTGTTTGATGAAATTTAAATTAATTGAGGCGTAACATTTTAATGAATTTTAAGGTTACAATAGTGAAGAATTTAAAGTTATATGTATATAGACTAAAAAAAAAAACTATGTCGCTTTATATCCACCGTTAGATGTTACGCTCGTTTAAGTTTTAGCAGCGCACCTGATTACTATAATATATATATATAGGTTGTGATACATAAAATACAAACTGTCTCTTATCACAAGACAGAAATCTTAAACCATTACATTTTGAGTGTAAATTTCGTTTAATAATCCAACTACATAAATTAAATGTTATGTTTTGTTATAAAAATTTTATGTTTTTGATTAATTGATTTGTGTCAGTGCACGATATAAATCGATTGTTATTAAGTTATTAATAATTTTTATAATTATTTATGTAAATTATCAATCAAATAATATTGGGGTTTAAGTAATTTTTTATGTCAATTAAAAATAAAATATACTTATATTGAACAAGTACGTTTGTTTAATTTGGAAATCATAAAAACTGTGTTCAATTAAAACTAGTGCACGTTTAAATATTCAGATTTGATTTGTTTTGGATAAACAAGGTCATATAATTACTAGAACGCACATTACATATCTATAAAATTATAAATGATATGGTAATCAAGGTCATCTTTCATCTTAACATAATTATATATTTTTTTTATCTAACTTTTAAGACGTTACACGATCGCTGCACATTATGATCACACACATATATATATATATATAACTCTTATATACCGCATATATACACAGTTGTTAAGTTCTTCCTACTCTTCCTCGATTACATGTATAAATCGGTATCTTTTGTGTGCATCACAATATAAAAACCATAAACAAAACCCAAGCCAACAAAAAAAAAAAAAAACTTTAAGGAAATAAATCAAATAAATTATGAATGCAAGCGTGCACTACAAGTACAATGTGTTTTTAATATCAGCAGGTGAATTTATTATAAATACTAAAGATTAACTACATAAATAAAAAAAAAGTATAATGTTAACTTGCGCTGACAATACACGGTATTATTCCAAAAAGAGTAACAGCAATAACAAAAATGTTGGTAAGACGACAAAACATATTGTGATGACGAGAATCATGATACTGATAATAAAAGAATTAGTTTTAATATTAATTATTTTACTTTATATAATTAAGTCATGTATAAATCAAATACATACTTTTTTAGTAATCCACTATTATAAAAATACAAATTGCCTAGAAATTAATTAAAATGAATTCTGAAATTATCAATCAATTCAATCTTTAGTTTGTAGGTACAATCCTCGAACTATGCCTGCAACTTTCAGAAATTGTCAGTAGTATCAATTCAATGTGAGGAAAACTAGTAGAGTTTACCAAAATTTGAATATTTTTAATCTCGGGATTCTGTATTGGTATTTGAAATTCAGGGTTATTTGAAAATAGTTTATTGTTTAACAAATATAAAAAAATTTCGAGATTTTTCCAGATTTATCTTTCGCTTATCGATGCTGGGCCGAAGTCGGCCCTTCTTTATGAGCTTTTTCGTCCTTTCCAAATATTTTGAAAATTATATCAGTAACAACATGATGAATGGTATTTCATAAACACAATTATGAACTACAAGATTCTATATTAAATTTGCTTTAATATTGATCTAGATCAGTTTTTCAAAATTTACGCGGAAATGACGATCCCTCCAAATTCGAATAGCGTGGACAGTGTCACATAGGAGCTTTTTCGTTTTTCTCACATATTTTCAAAATTAGTTCAGATCATTTTTTAAACTTTACCGGAAATGGCGAGCTTTCGTACAATAAACTTTATTTCACCAAAAATCGGTGTCTCTTGAGTATTCGAAATAACTTAATACTTCAAATTTTTTCATTAGTTGGGAGTACAGATTGCAAACCTGGTTTGACCGATTTTGAAACACCGAATCCCCGGTTTCGTAAACATTAAAACTCGAAAAATAAGAAAGCCACTTGAATTTATTTTTCTACTTTTAGCTGTGTTTCTTATTTCCAATCTAATCGGTCTGATCGATCTGAGTACTAAACAGTTGTTTCTTATTTCAGCTCAGATCGAGCTGATCAATTTTGTTTCTGTTTCTTATTTTTCTTCAGATTGATTAGATCGATTTTTTTGATTTGTAAAAATATTCCGATTTCTCAGATTAGTTTTAGTTTAGTTAGCTTCACGTAATTCAAATTCAAATCTATATTGGCATTCTCATCATTTTTGTATGTTTTTGCGAACATTATTAAAATGGAAACAGAAAGAAATTTTAATTGTTATTTTATATTGATTTTGTTAAATAATGAAATAATTATTTTATACAGCCAAATTATTTTATAGAGTATTACAAGAAGTTGTACAATTTCATATTCATGGTACAACTTCCTCAGAGTAATTTAGCACGATAATATTCTCTTCGTGTTCATATTCGTTCATTCGGTAATACTCCCTTCGTGTTCGTAACAGTGGATAATTATTTTTACCAAATCTGAAACCTGTTCTTATTTCTTTCTTATTTATTAGATCAATCTAATTTCAGATTTCAAATTCTGCTCGATCTACGGATCTTAATAATAAACACAGCTTTTGTATGTCGTTTTAGCACACATTTTCACTCCACTCGTATCTTATCCCATTCTTTTATGTTAATTATTTCGTTTTTGTTCTAAATAATCTAGTACAATTTGTTTTCGTTATAAAATCCAATTCTGATTTGATTACCTAACACAAAAATGCATTTTACTTCTTTTGTTTTAAAAATTGTGTCACTAAGTTGAATTTGTATTTGATACATAGTTAATAAAATAACAAAAATAGTTTAAATGACATCTTACATTTACTAATGTAATGGAAAAATTTAAGTTTTTGGAGTTCAAAACAGAAAATTTACTTGATTCTAATTCCGTTTGGGTTAAATTTATCCGAGGAAAAAATGGCCAATGTGCCAAATGTAAAATTTGCGATTAAATCATTAAATGTTCCGGTGGGTCAACTAGCGCCCTTCATAGCAATTTGCGTAAAGTTCATCAGCTAAATTCATTGAAGTGGATAAAACACTAAAATTACTGAATATTTGAGTGATAAACGTGTCAATTTCTTGCCGGCAATCGTATCCCGAATGATAGCAAGCAACATTTTGCACCTCCATTAATCTCAGAATGTTGCTTGCGTGTAGAGGATTTTGCGACATGTATAAACATCAGATATAAACTTAAAATTTAATTTAATTAGCAAAATATTTTGGTTAATATTGAATATATTGTTAAGAATTAAAATAAAATTTGTTGCATTTGTTAATCTTCCGAATTTGCATACTATGAAAATAACTCGGATTATGCCGGTGCTGACTCTGATTCTGGTGATGAGTTTTCAGATCCAACTGGTACTGATCTACATAGTATTGAATAATTCACAATGAAGGAAATGCGGCCGTTTTTGTCGAACGATGATTTATTGCCGATAATAACTCTAATCGTTAAGATATTTCAGTAATCGCCCACTAAAATGATGCCATATTACAAAAATATTTCAAACTGCAATTTGGAAAAGAACGATGTTTGTTACGAGTTACGTTCCTGTATTCAGAAGGATATGGAAGATCTGAATTTAAATTTTACATTTAATGAAAATGAATTACAGGTTTTGTCTTAAATTATTACGGTGGTATTACCAGTAAAATTAGCAGAAGAATCGTTATGCTGACAAGATTCGATCTCTTGAAAGCAGATGTAATTTTAGATTTCATGCTCACAAATTTAGAGTCTAACAGCAACCTTCCCTTCGCGTTACAACTTATAGCTGTACTAGTTAATCGAATTAAGGAAAGAAGAACTGAATTATAGTGAAGATGAAATTTCTGAAATATTTTTCAAGTTAAAAAGAATTGAACTAATTATAAGAATATTGGCGATTTCACACTGCACCTAAAAGAGATAAAAACCGTGATAGTAGTAATTTTAAAGTTCCTGCCGGTACTGGTTTACAATTACTATAACCCACTGAGCATATTAAGCAATTGATGCAAAAAGCATCGAGAATCAATTGGCAGTTACAAAAACGCAAGTATTAAATTCAAATGAAAACTTTTCCTCAGTGAAAATTCACCGTGAATTGATGCGATTTGAAGACGACGGTATTAGAAGTTTTGGACCAAGTTTGTAACAGTTCTAACGAGCGTTGAGGCAGAAAGAGTATTTTCTGCATCGGTTAATATTTGTACGAAAATAAGATCCCGTCTGTCTGATGAGAGTTTTGATAGCCTGTGCCTGTTTCTTCAATAAAGCTCAAATAATAAATTATTTAATAATAGTTTAGCTGTAAGATGGAACATATGGCTATTTATTTGTTTTTTATTATTTTCAATAAAATTTGAATTTAATTTTACCTGTTTCGTGGTAAACAAATTTTGAAGAATAAATATAATTTCGATTTTTGTTAAATAATTATTAATAACAATAAATTTTGTTAAATAATTTGATGATGTTGAAAAAATCGAAAAAAAGAAATAAAAGGTTTAAATAAATTTAAAGATTAAATTTTCCTTTCGATCTTGTTGGTTTTCTGAAACTTAACCTTTATGTACGTGACAAGGTACAATTGTACCTTTTTCGTTTTCAATCAATTTTTTTTTTATTTTCGTGTTGAGCTGTATGCTTGATAATTTTATTTAGCCTCTGTTGACATTTTTTAAGTCGGGTTTAATTATTATCAACTAAAGTGTAGAACAAAATTATTTAGTTAATCCGGAAAATAAATCTATACCCCTTAAACGGGTGACATAGGTACGTTTGTACCTCTATATTTACTGTGAAAACTCCTTTAGCGAAGCCAATAAAATGGGAAATAAAATAAAAAAAACACCTATTTATGATCAAACAATTATTAATTTCAATTTAAAGTATACACTGATTGCATTTTGTAATTGTCTCTGCGTGTTAGTTACAAATTGGGCGTTTGCAAATCGAGCAGCATTTTCGAGTTTTTCGTTGAAATGATGAAGTTGACCGATAAATATAAAAGCTTCCTACATGCGAACTTACAGTTTTAGTCGCAGACACAGATGGTTGGGTAAAAAGGATTACAGAATGGCCTAACATCGACTCTATTCCTGATTTAGTGGAAAAATGAACTAAAATTTTTGGATTTTTCGCTCGATCTTCCATAGCCGGCAAGGCCAATTGTTTGCTGTAGAGTATGTATGCAGCGAGAGCGGCGACATCCACTATATTGTATAACAAAGCCTGCGGCCATCTGAGCGTCTTGCGTTTTGTCGTATAATGCGGCACCATCTCATCATGGTATCAACCCCTTTTTTGGTGGCATTGTAGTACAAAATCATTTTTGGTTTATTTTTTGGACTACTCGTTATATTTGTAGTATGCATCGTCGACAACAAGGTTACAATGCGATTTCTTTTCGGAACATATGAGTAAATGCTTACTTTCCCATCGTCGCTAAACCCAAACCGGGATGAACATTCTTCTTTACTTGTACGTTTCTTGAATTCCTTTGGGATGCAAGTTTTGTTTTGTTTTAGAGTGCCTACCATTGTCAAGTTCCACGATAGCAATAAACGCGCTAAGGATAGTGCGGAAAAGAAATTGTCCATGGTGACATTCCGGCAAGAACCTTTAAATTGGTGGCATAAATCGTGTACAACTCGCTGTCCTTGATCTTTTTCTAGTCCACCAGGTCCTTTTCCCGTGTACAATTGACCGATGATGGAATATGAGTTCTTTGCGTCACAAACCCAAAATAGTTTTAACCCATATTTGGCCGGTTTGGATGGTATATATATTGTGTGAACCGTGTCCTGCCTCGATAGGGATATAGTTGTTCATCTACGATCACACAATCCGAAACTATGTAATGTGATGACAAATTAACATTTAAAAGCAGCCAGATATCACTGATAGCAGCTGCTTTATCTGAATCCAAGCATTGAGGACGGGTGACATCGTCATCAAACCGAATAAATCGGCATATACCACGAAATCGGTCGATAGACATGGTCGCTCTATAAATTGGATATGAATCCACACGCCATAAAACAGTGTGGTGCTCCGAATTAATGATGTACACCCATTGTAATAAGCATTCCAATATATGCGTAAAACTCCTTTGAGGATAAACACTTCCAGGTTTTAGCAGGTTTTTCGGGATTATTAGCGTTCTACTCTTCAAATATTTTCAGAGCTTTCCGATTTTCTTCACGTACAATAATGTCCACCATCACGTCCGAAAATACACATTTAAATGTATCTGCAACAGACAAACATTTTGTTGAAGCGAGGTTGATGACAGAAAATGTTCTGTTTTTGTGTCCGAGTTACAGCCGGTGGAATTTGCGTCCATACCGTACCATCTTTAGCAATTAAACCGGGAATTGAAGATACGCTTGCCCCAGAAATTTTTTATTCAGTATCATTATCTTCATTTGGCTTGTATTCATCCGGAACATCATCATGTAGTTCTATTTCAATATCAGGTGCATTGTAAGCATCTTCAACGTCCGATAATTCATCAACACCCTGATCACTTGAATGACGTGGGGGCACCCATTCGTCTGCTGAGCCGTTATCTTCAAGATTCATTTCATCACCAGTGCTTACTTCATCCAATAAGCGAGCTAAATAAGCTTGTTGTTGATCATAATTTTTCTATTTCATTGAACGTTTCTATTTCATCGAAATAACATTCCGCAAACGCAAAAAATCACGAAAATAGTGCATTTCCCATACAAAACGTATGAAGGTACAAATGTACCTTAGCCACTCAGGATATGATGCAAAATTTGTCAATCACATAAAGGTTAAGTAGGGCAAATTGGTTTTGATTGTACAAAACAGTTTACTAAAACTGTATGAAATGGTATTCACGAATTGTAACACGGCTCAATAAACGTAAGTTTTGTTCTATTACTTTACAGCACCAAATGTGTTGACGTAAAGGGCAGTATGAAGTTTTTGGAAAATTGACAAGAAACCGATAAGTCAATAAGAACAAAAAAGTGAAATTGAAAGAAAAACAAAAGAAAAGAAAATGTTACACTTTACATTAAGAATGCTTCACTTATAAAACTTAATTTGTAATTAAGTACAAAAAGTATTGTTACCAATTTGTATATTTTCTTGAACCGAATTTTCTAAAGCAGGGAAGTAGTATACAAGGGTAACTATCACTAAGGCATTTCATTTGAATCTTTTTCCACCCATGACACTTAAAACCATCAATTTTTAAAAAATTTCAAATTTTGTGTGTGCGATATATTCAATCGAATTTTCCCGGACTCTCCACATGAAAATTGACCTGCAATTTTTTCTAGGTGTGAACATTATTAAAACTTTTCTTTTGAATCTATTTCCAGCCATGACACGTAAAACGGTAAATATTTAGAAATTTTCAAATTTTGTTTGTGCGATATATTCAATTGAGTTTGCCACATAAAATGTGATCAAAATGATTTTCCAGAGAAAACTATTAGTAAGGCCTTATGTTTGAACTGCCTGCTAGCCATATCATTTATAACGTTTAATTTTTAGAATTTTTCTAGTGTTGCATTTAATAAAAAAGTTTTATTTTTGATTAATTTACGTAAATGACAACAGAAATTACTGTTTAACACCACAATTATTTTTCAACTTTATCGACATTTTCGGCTGGCTTTTATACGAATCTACCATACCAACGTTTACAAGCGGACCTTGCCATTTTACGGCTGACACGTTTATTGTTACATCCGAATCTGCATTATCGACATATTTTGGCTAGAGAGTGTCAGCTAACTATAACAGTATATATTCATGATCTGTGTAAATTCGGGGCAATATGAAGTCGGGTGTTGGCTACTATATATTCAGACCTTCATTTTTTACAGAAACTTTATTTCGCAGCCGTTACTTAATTTGGCGTTAAGAGAACTTTGAGATTTAAAATTTTATCAAATTTAGTAAATATAAAACTTATTTTAAGCACGAATCAGAAAGTGGGACAACTAAAACATTGATGATAGCGGTTATACCTATACCTAATGTAGTATTTTAGGTGTCTAATTATGTAGAGGAATTATTGGTCTCTCGTTTTTCCTATATTGTATTAAGTTAAAAATGTTGACAAGAATATTTAATTATGGGTGATTTAAAAAAGACATGTTCAAAAAAATGTCTGCGGAGACGGTCTTTTTCGTCTAGCGTGTTTAAATATACATAGCTAATATCGATTTTACCGCCCGATAACAAATCTATAAAATAAGCTAAACACAAATGTGTGAAACCATCAATATTTATAGATCATACTGCCTGTTGCCGCAAATAAACAACTTGTTTTAAAACAACTCAATCTTATCGTACCCGTTACATGATTCCCACGAAAATCAATCAAAGTAAATAAAAATTAAAAAATTTTCTTCATTCATATACAACACTAATGAAATATATAATAAATAAAGTAAATAAATACGCGTGCGGCAAGTGGATATCTTTTTTTTTTGTATTTCATTCGAATAATTTAACCCCAAGTGAGTATGAAATTATTACAAATAAAATTCCATAAATTACAATAAAATAAACACTTTTTAAACAATTAACAATATCTTCTCGTTTTTTATTTATTTTTTTTTTTTTTTGTAAGAGATGAGTTTTATTTTTTGTTTATTTTAACAATATTTAAAAAATAAATAAATAAATATTGACATGAAAAGTGTATATATAATATAGCTACTTCGCGTACATGTAGTTTTGTGTTGTGTTATTATAACACAAAAAAGTTACAGAAGTTATAACAAGAAAAGGTTCCGCCGTCACATAACTTTTCTTATTAAAGAAGGAATATCATGGTTAAAGAAATAACTTCGAAAAAAATTAAAAATCGTTTATATATACATATATATAAGAAGTACACACTGTGTCTGAGACATCTTTGTATATGTTGAATTTCTCGCAAGGCAGTGGATTTTAAATAAATTTATGGTAATGATGAAAATTTAAAGAATTTAATATTGTTTGGGTTGAGAGGTGCATAAATTCATTTCGGTTTTATTTTTAAATTCAACAAAATTGCGGTGCGCATGAAGAAGAGTGTTGTGCATTGGTTTTTTTCATTTTGTTGCGCTTATTTTTCGATTTAATTGAATTAATGGCAATTTATTGGCCAATACAATTAAAATATTTTAAGTGAAAAGCTTTTAAGAGATATGCGTAATCATATAATAGTATCAATTAGTGATATTTGTGTATGCATGAAATATATATATGCGTATAAAAATGCAATTCACGTCCCATTACTATTTACTGTTATATGCATGCCATATGTATATATATGTACAAAATATATATAAACATATATTGCTTATGTTTTTGAGGTCAAAATCTGGTTACTAATATCAAACTACCTTATTATAATAGGATGCTAATCAAAAAACTAACTCTCGTATCTAATTTGCATACCAAATGATTTTGATATTGTTGGATGAGTCACAAAATCAACCAATCAGTCAACAATATTGTGTATACATAAAAAAAAAATTTAAAAACGCGATTTATTTTTATTATCTAGACTTATGGTATTTAAATATAATTGTTAGTCATATTATTAAAATTTGATCGAAACTGGCCAAAATCAAAAATGATTCACGCACAAGCTGTATGTTCTAGCCAAAAATATTTGACGTGTGATGAGAAAAAAGTAACACCCCCACCCGGAAATTACTTTAAATCCTTCAAATTTTAATCCAAATTTTATTAATTCTCATCGCGCACAATACCAATTTAATGTCCATATAAATTGAAGTTTAACCGTTTATTTCTTGTGTTTTGGTATAATCTTGAATCCAAATGTATATTTTATAATAAAATTTATGTAATTTATATACGAGAAGTAAGTTTATTTTGTCGAGATACGTTAGCAACAAGCGATAATATACCATCCGCTCTCAGGTATTCTATGATATAGCACTCGACAAATCTATTAAATCTATGATATCAGTTTTTGAGTAATTGGGTTGGTCGCATATTGATTTAATACACTCAAATTCGCCCATATAATAGTGCTAAGGCAACTCTCTTCAATAATTTTTTAGTGAACGGCACTAAAAAAATAAATTGCAATATTTATATGTATAAAAGTTTGACAATCAGTTAATTTTATAAATTTGGTGAAAATATTTTGAATCAAATTAGAAATTTTCGTCAAAATTTGAAATATTATATTTCTGAAATTATTTCCAAAACCTAATAAGAAAACACAGAGAACTTTCTTGGTTTTTACCAAATGTAATTTATATATCAATAAAATTAAGAACATAACGGTCTGGTAAAATTCAATGACTGGGGAATATGATATTGCATGATGACTACACCATTTTACAAAACAATAAATAACTAATATTGAATCTTATTTCAAATATTTTTATTTCGCTAAGAACATTCACGTATAATTATTGGAAAGCTAATTTTAAATTTACATGATTCGAAAAAAACAGGCGATACCACATGCTAATGATAGAAATGTACTGAATAATATGACCTTACGGATTAAACAATGAACTCGTACTTTAGCTCGTAAAAGGGATCGTGTCAGTTAAGAATTTCTACTTTATGGATTTTGTTTTGATGCATTTATTTTTAAATAAACCTGACTAATATCTTTTAACACCAATAATTATCTTAATTTTACAGCACTTTTATTACTCCAATGTTACAAGTGTAAAGCTAAATTTTTTTTTTTTTTTTTTTTTTAAACAAAATTCGTTAACATTAGCACTTTAACCCTTTGCACTCGATTTATTTTCAACGTTGTTGGTGTCAACTTGTATTATTTTTAGCTAAATGAATTAAAATTATTTATAGTGGTAGAGTTGAACGTATTACATTTATTTCATTTATTAGCTATAGAGTAAATTTATAATGTCGATATTTATATCAAATGCTTCCGATATCGAAAATGCTCGCTCTATTATTCTGGTCCCATATTCAGCCGAGAAACTTTGTAGAAACAATGTTTCGGGACAAAAAATTAGAAATACAAAAATAATTATGAATTAATAATAAACCTATGAAGAAAAGAAAATTATCCGCTAGTGATGACTCTTTTGAAAAAAAAAAACCAATACGAAGTGGACAATATACAATTATGAAACTAAATTTTTTTTGAATTTAATAAACTTAAATTAATTTTATAAAATTTTATTAAAAATTTGAAAACTATTTTTTTAACTTTATTTTTAAATAATTTAATTTCATAGCAAAATAAAATTTATTTTATAATGAAAGTCTGAGACTGTATAATTTTCATGAACTTTTATATGGCTTTAATATTATAAGTAGGTAAGGGGTTCACTTAATTTTTGAAGCTTTTTTATTTGTATTAAGGAAGATATAGTTAAGGAGGATACTAGTTCTCAATCCAGTTCAAAAAGCGAACAGATTTATGATTGATCAATTTTATTTTGGGAAATATTAAAAACTTGTTGTTAAAGTGGTTGATGTTGCCGAAATGGTTCGAATTTTAAAAAAGCTTATTTAAGTGGTTATACAAATTTGCTGATTTTTAGGTTTAGAAAACCCACACGAAAGAGAAGAGAACCAAATGCATCTTCAGTTAGTTACAGTTTAATATGGTTTTTGGATAAGCTCCATCATTAGTCAATTTCTCTTCGAAAAAGTTGTCAACGGGTCCATGGGTATGAAGATTTGCATAAAATGAAAAGTTAACAACAATTAAAATTTGTTAAATTAACAAAAATAACAGTCGGTAGTGTAAATGTTAACAATCGAAACCTGACAACAGACAAATTTCTTTTAATTAAAAACTATTATCAAAACTTAATTTTGATTGAAATAAAAAAATTAAAATTACAATTTAAAAATATTTACATAAGTAAGACAAAATATTTTTTGTAATTTAATAATGTTAATAAATTATAGTATTGCACTACTAAAGAATCAGTTACATATATTGCCACAGCAATCGAGTTACATATAAGGATATAAAATGTCAACATGAGAGGTGCTCTTTGAAATAAAATTGGTCTCATCAAAAACTATGAGATTTTCCCATTGGTTAATGCGTTGGAAAATCGATTCGCATTGAATATTTGGGTTTCACTACCGAGTAGTGAATATTAATCCTTGGCTGTGGATTAAATAGACCTAGTGCTTTTTACAAATAATAGTCACATGCATTATAAATAAACCCGGGATTCTACCAGAAAACCCTTTACACAATTTTTCCCGACATCAGAATCTATTGTAGATGATTCCTGGTACTCGAAATCATCCTTCAAATCAATTTTTTTAAAAACTGTTTGAGCTGAGCAGAAAGATTAAAAATAAACCCAGGGCTCAGCATAAAACCTCTTATATGATTTTTCCCGAAAACAAGATATATCGTAGTCGGTTCCTGGTACTAAAAAACCTCCTTCAAACAATTTTCATTAAAATTGCTTGAGCTAAAAAAAAATTTAAAAATAAGCCCGGAGCTCACCAGAAAA
This sequence comes from Nephrotoma appendiculata, assembly GCA_947310385.1. Taxonomy (NCBI): domain Eukaryota; kingdom Metazoa; phylum Arthropoda; class Insecta; order Diptera; family Tipulidae; genus Nephrotoma; species Nephrotoma appendiculata. The sequence goes on from OX371223.1 coordinate 278,770,121, forward strand.
GCCCTAAACGATTTTTCCCAATTTAAGGATACATTGCCATCGATTTCAGCTACTTAAAAACTTCCTTTCACCAAAATCAATGAGCTGAACAAAAAACAAGCTAAACAAATGGGAAAATCTCGTAGTTTTTTGAAGTGGCCAATTATTATTTAGAAAAACACCTCTCATGTTGACATTTGATATACTTATATGCAACTCGATTGCTGTGGCAATATACATATTGCCATGCAATAAACATGTTGCTTGTAACTGATTATTTCTACTTATCTACTACTAGTTTACTACTAATTCGGTTAACTAAGACAAGCGAAAAAAATTCTGATGAAGGCATTCTCATAGCCATAGGCATACGTCAATTAGTAACGAGGAATTTATATTATCTTCATCTTCCGTGGAACACACATGCGTTTAAATATCAATGGCAAGAAAACAAAACATCTTCATATAATATTGCCTATATTCCACCGCTACGTTTGATAAGGATGTTAACTATTGTCTACCATCCAATTTGACCTCTGATGAATGCTTGTTTGTCGACTCAATGCTAAGATGCAATTTGAATCAAATTAACCATATACCAAATGTGAATGGACGGATGCTGGATTTGATATTTACTATTGAATTAAATATCATCAGCGTATTACAATTCCTGGCTCCCTTTGCCACATACCTATGGCAATCCTATTTGATGTGCGGGAAATGTCGGTTAATAGCAGCCATCAGTCTGATGAGATGACATACAACTTTAGAAAAATAAATGTAAATCAGTCATGCCACACGAGCATTTTTTGTATTTTGGCATTTTTTTTCTACCAATGTTTTGTTCTGCTCTCTCTTAAATAAAATTTTAACTAAAATGAGTAAAAAATGTCCTTGAAATATTTTTTATTTCATTTATGTTTGAGTTGTGTGGTAGAACAGAAAATTTGTTTAAGTCGCAATTAAAACTTGTATCATAGGTAAACGGGGAAAGAAACGAAGAAAAATGCGGCATTTTTTTTTACGTGTGGCATGAGCCAATGAATTCAATCAACAATTGGGAAATATCAATTGACATGACGAATTTACGGGATAATATCAACATGAATATTAACAAATTCTATGACATCTTGTCTCGATGCTGCGACCGGACAGTACCATTAAAAAAGATCCAATCGAATAATAATCCTTTATGGTACGATAACGCTCTTTTAAATCTAAAAAGTTTAAAATCTATGGCTTGTCAAAAAAAGAAAAAAAGCAACTCAGAAACTGAAAAAATGGCATTCATCGACATCAACTCCAAATTTGAAAGTCACTTTAATATCAGACACGAAAATTACATCCATATTATTCAAAATTCCATTAAATCTGATCCTCAAACTTTCTGGAAATATTTTGCTACAAAACTTGAAGTTAAAGGTTATCCTGCAACAACGCACCTTGGGGAATCGAAATGTTGCTCTCAAGAAATAGCGAATATGTTTGCAAAAATTTTTCAATCAACATCCAACCCGGAAGATAGTTACGATTTTAAAAATCTGCAGACATCTATCAACAGCTCCGCATCGATTACAACGCCTACTATTGGTGAAGACGTTTTAACTAAAACAATAAACCACCTTGGAGATGGTTGTAGGCCAGATGGGATCCCATCTTTTTTGCTAAAAAATCATGCCGAACAATTTGCTCCACCTCCATGTATACTGTTTAATATGTCACACTGGCATTTTTCCTACTAGATGGAAATCCTCAAAGGTTACGCCCATCTTCAAATCAGGAGAAAGGAACGATGTTTCATGCTACAGAAGTATCTCAACCACATCAATGATACCAAAGTTGTTTGAAATAGTTTTACTCAAAAGATTTAAATCTATCATCCCGCGCCACCCTTCCAACAGTCAACATGGGTTTATACCGAGTATATCGACCACAACTAATCTAGTTGAATTTACCAGTTATATTGTTAAATCCATTGAACAGCATTGGCAAAGCAAAGCTTTCGATTCCATCAGTCATTGCAAAGCGCTTGAAAGTCTGCATTGTTTCGGTTTTTCGACCGACTTTGTAATCTTGTTTTGCTCATACCTCTCTGATAAATCTCAATTTATCGAAATTGATGGACGAAGATCTAATTTTATAAAACCCGCATCGGGTGTTGCACAAGGATCACACGTAGGCCCGTGGATATTCCTAATATTTATAAATGACATAGTCAATGTTATGTTTAATTCCTCGGTTCTTTTGTTTGCGATACTACTACAAGACGATATTAATAGGATCAGTGAGTGGTATGAAGTCAATCAACTCCACCTTAACATAAACAAATGTAAAGTCATGTCATTTCATCGAAATAAATCACCAATAACTATGGATTATAATATCAATGGCGTCAACATCAATAGAGTAGGCGAATTAAAAGACTTAGGAGTAATATTTGTCGGAAATATGATATTTACCAAGCACCTAGATTTAATTATTGCCAAAGCCAATTCCATGTTCGGGTTTATCAGTCAATGGACCAAAGAAATAATGGATCAAATGACATTGTTCATACTACATTTCAGCTACGTTAGATCCCAACTGGAATATGCAGCTCAAGTATGGTGTCCTTTCTATTAAGACCACATTGATAGATTAGAAAGTATCCAGAAACAAGCTTTGATGTTTATTATGAAGAAAACTGATTGGGACTATGACCATGACATTCCTTATCACCTCAACGTTGCTCGTCTTCCATCCTACCCAGTCAGATGTAATAACTATAAAATCCCGACACTGGCGAATAGACGAAAAATACTGGGGTCAATCTTCACTACCAACGTACTCCTAGGTGAAAAGGACTCACCTTAGATTCTAGGAAATCTGAATATTTACAATCCTACCAGGAACCATAGGCAACACAACTTCTTACAACCAAATCAACACAGGACTAATTAGGGCGAACACGAACCTCTATATATATACTTTTTTTTAAATCATGTACTCGATTTCTTAAAGTTTAAATAAATAAATAAATAAATTTAGTAGTGCAATACTACAATTTATTAACATTATTAAATTACAAAGAATGTTTTGTTTTACTTATGTAATAATTTTTAAATCGTAATTTTAGTTTTTTTATTTCAATCAAAATTAAGTTTTGATAATAGTTTTTAATTAAAAGAAATTTGTCTATTGTCAAGTTTCGATTGTTAATACTTCGACTGTTATTTTTGTTAATTTACCAAATTTTAATTGTTGTTAATTTTTCATTTTGGTAAAAACTTCACATCCGTTTGTTGTCAACACAGTTACGGTTAACGGAGAGTACTTTAGAGCGATGATAACTGATTTGTTTGAGGCCAGAAATCAAAGACATGCCAAACCAGCCAACAAAAAGTTTTGCACTGTTGCGAAGAAAACAAAGCAAATTTACTCAAAAATTGGGTTTACAGGGTGAGATTATTTCAAGCTAGAAGAGGCAGTCACATAAATGAAGTTATACAATTGAAATATTTTTCAACAATAATCGGAAGGTTTGCTCTTGCAAATAAAAAAATAACATTTGGGAAAATATTGATTTTGGTTTCTTTAAACAATAAGCTAGCGATCTATTTTTAAGTCATCTACTTGTGACACTGAAACACACAAATAAAATGAAAATTCCACTAACTATTTCAGAATACATAGAAAATTTCTGGGCGTATCGAATTTCTGCGTTATATATGCATTCGAAGGGGACATATGGGAGATGGGTTTAAAATTGACTGCATATCTTTAGAATAAATGTTTTCTGATTTATTGAAAAAAAAAAAAAGAAAAACGTTCGACATTTTGGAAAGTAACAAAATGTCAGATTTTCTGTTTAAATCAATAGTTGTACCAATTCAATAAACCTAAATTTATTTCGTTTCTAACTACAACTGCCAAAATTTTAATGGTTTAACTTGATGTTAATAACAGGTGCGTTTCGTGTTCCTAACTGATATGTAATGATGAACATAATGTTTTTGAAGATGAATTATTTGCATTAGGAAAAGCGAAATTGATAAAAACGAAAAGGCTTAAACGCCAATAAATAGAAAATTTGCTTGATGTTAAATTTTACACATACAAATTTTTCTTGATTCAAGATTATTGATAATAAACATTTAGTGAGTCATAAAAAATTTAAGCTATCAAGCAAATTGAAACCAAAATGGCACCTTATGTAATATCTTATGTTGGCTTATCTACGAATCAGGTCAAATCGAAAGAAATAAGATTTTTTGAACATAGTCATATATTTTGTAATTTTTTTTATTAGAATGAGTTACAGTTAAAACATAACGAACAGTTAAAAATCAACCAAATTACAAACGTATATTTAAGGTCATCAAACGTTCACTAATTCTGCTTAAAAAAATGATTGACATTTTATTCAGTCTTGATTTGACGTTATTTTTAAGTTGTCCACCAAAGGCTTGCGCTTGACAATTTGTGATTTTGGATTTGTAGTTTGAAAGAACTTGATAAATTTAATATAGGCATTGGTTTAAAGGCTAAGGCAAGAGTATGCCCCTTTCCCTAAAAAAAAAAATATTTTACTTAATGTGTGTCCCACACAAATGTGAAGGTAAGACAATAGACCATTATAATGTGTTGACTAATACATCATAAGAAAAGCCCAACCTACAGAATTGCATGTGTTATCGCGTGAAATCACCAATGGCATATTTCCCGGATTCCCATTTTAAGGAAAAAATACAAAATACAACAAATACTTTTAACTAACAAGCGAATGGCGAGGAAATTAAAATTACAGATAAATTAAAAAGTTCTATGGACTCTGTATGACGATATGAATATCATATCGCCGGTTAGACCTGTATTGGAAAAACGGTTATCGATTTCACCCTGTGGGTCAAACCCCATGTCGCGAAACCGTTTTCGAAATATTCGAAATTTATTACATTTCCGATTCTACTAGTTCAAGTAATATGCTTTAAAAGATAGATGTTGGACTCTTCCGAAAACACTAAGGTTTTATTCGATTGATGAACAGTCGAATCCTTATACTTTTAGATGCCCAGTCCGCCAATATATCAAAAATTAACCGCGACCATCGCAAATTAACCGCGACTTGTCATCGACTTTGGAGAATGTCAGGGTGATAAAACGCCATTTAGTGCAGTGGTGCTAATATTTCTATCGGTTTTTTTGCGGCCTTACCTCTAATTAAAAAGCTCCTCGATTTAGGGTATCGAATTACAGGTAAATACAATAGTTTCTTAAATTTTGGTTAATTTGTTTATATTTGTATTTTTTTAGTAATTTTTTAGTAACTATTAAGTCGTCTTAAAGATGTACAATTTAAAGTTGTAAGGACAATGAAACGGGGTGAATGTCAACAGTTTATCTTGGACGACGGGAAACACGAGCTCGCCACAGTTAAGTGGAAAGATGCCAAGTGTGTCACTGTACTTTCCACAATCGTTAGATGATACCCAACAGCGACAGTAAGTCTATGCAATAAAATCTCGAAAGCTTACGAAGACGTCACATGTCCGTGCGTTATAAAGCAATATAAAAAAAAAATGTGTCTTTGATGAAAACCAAGAAATGGACATTGCAGCAGTAAATAATTTTATTGATTTAGCAACCGTAAACTCATGGATAGATTATCGGCTCGATTGCAGGGCTAGTGGCATCAATAAGCGACACGTACTAGATTTACACTAGACTTCAAAATGGAAATTGCAGGTGCTCTGATCTCTACTACCAGTCCGATCGGCGAATCAGTTCGAGTGACGAAAATGAGGAAGCAGAACCTAGGTTTTCCAATTTAGCTTCGCCTCTTCCCTGTATAAGAAAAGGATACGATGGTTGTGACCATTGACCTATTTTAGACCAGATATGCAAATAACTGAAAAATGCAATATTTTTCTATGCTTATCACATTACTTCACTCAAAAAAATTAAGTTTATTAATATTTTAATTTGAAACTATATTTATTTAAAATTTTATTTGTTAAGGCTTCAAAAGCTAATTGACTGAATTTTACAAACTTGTTGATCATGAAATTAAGTGATAATGTAAATACAGGTAACCTTTGAAATATACGGCAAATTTGTTCCACAAAAACAGCACACAATTCAAATCCGCATAATTTAAGACTTAGAATTTCGTTCGTAACAAAATATAATCACAATTGCCATTTATTAATTTATAACTATGTATCAAATCATAAAAATTAATGTGATTTTCTTAAAAATATCATTATATAATTTTGTCGCCATCGCAGGTATTAGTATAGAGTAGTTTCGTCGCTCGAAAAACTTTCATTAGGAGCAGATGTGTTGCTGCAACTTATAAAATCTGTAATTAATATCCGCTTTTTAGACGTACCAAACTGTTTTTTAATTTCGTAATATGGTGCCATGATTATGTCTACTTCGCGATAACATTTTAGCCCTATCTATATATCTGGATCATGATCCTCAAGAAAAGATTTTAATTTATGGGCTATGTCAATTACCAATTGTAATGTGTTTGGTTTAAATGTTGGTGTCTCTTCGGATTTCAAAACATCTTCATTCTTTTTCATTAAATTTTGGTTTTCATCATATAAAATCAGACGATCTTCCTCAGTAAGTCTTCTACTAATCTCATATATTCGTGTACTTTATTTAATATCAATAAATCCTTCATCACCGACCAAATGCGTTAATGCTACCACTTGGTTCAATTCAGCTTCTACCTCTGGTACAACATGTAAGCGTTCGACTCCCGCTGGCCACAATTTTTTCCAGGAAACTTGGAGTGTATTCTATTTTAATTCCTTAATGGCATTGTTGATATACATTGTACACAATTCTTTATAGAATATTCTTTTCATTTTGCGGTAACTGTCACATCTGGTCAGTTATCTAATTAATCTATGAAGAAATTAAATGTAACCCGATGTCGTATTAGCTGGTAAGAATATTACCTTCACGTTAGGATGATTTAGATCTGGTGGATGGCATGGTGCATTATCAATGATAAGCCCTCCAATACACCGGCAATTTACTTCTATCGACGTGGCAGGAAAATGGATATAATAAAAGGAAGAAGAAAAATTAATAAAAAAAAAAGTTCGCACTTAACCGATACTTCCCGGATATTTTAAAAATTACGACTCAAATGTGAATCACATAAAACCAAAATCGCATTAATTAAACCCGTATATTTCAAGAATTACCTGTAATAAAAATAAAGGTAAAAAACTTGGTCTCTAATTAAATTGGTTTAATAATTTATATTTAAAATGAATCCATCAGTTTACGACCAATATACACAAAAGTGTGGGTACGATTTCTCATATAAAACTTTTTTTTCGCACGTCTATGATATTTTTTTTACAATACTTTACCCATTTTGAACATTAGCCTAACAAATTATAACTATTGCATGGAAATAATTGGCTCTGGATTGTACAGCATCTCCACTTCAACCTACACAATTGTGTAGCTTGGTTTATAAATATGTTAATTTTTCTTCTTTTGATGAAATGTTTACACAAATGTCTGAGTTGGTTTTAAATTTATCCTACATTAAATTTTGACGTTACTCTTTAAAGTAATCATATTTGACCCACACTTTAATGTAGGCAGGGAGGGACAATGTTATTGCACGCTTATGCGGAAGTTCAATAACACCAATTATAAAGGATTAAAAGGCTAAATTTAAGAAACAGGAATTATTTATATGTTTTGATTTAAATATTTTTTTTGTTGTCAATGTGCCATAATGATCAGCCAAGTTACAGAACAGTACAAAAATTTCTGAGACGTTTTCAATTGGAAGCTTTATATTTGAAAATTATTAGTGCTACGATCAATGAACAAAAAAAAAATAATTTTTTAGGGACTTCATTGGCTTTTGGACTTGGTGGCTTAGTTCTGTGTTTCGCTGGTAATCGCGGAACTGTTTTAGTATCCCTAACCATATTTCTTATTCATACGACGCACGATTTTTAGTAAAAGATCATATTTTAAAATTTTGTTTATTGAGAGCAAAATTAATTTTGTGGCCATGGAATTGTGATATCATTTAAATAAAATTGCAAAAATTACAAATCAGATTTGTTTTCAAAATGTGATACTTTACGTGAATTTATCAGCTAGGTTGAGCGTGAACGCAGATTGTTTTGACACACTAATAATATTTAATCAAAATTTAATTCATTTATTAAATGCTCAACGGTTGGAAATATACATATGTATATATATAATTATGAAATACAACTCAATGAATTTTGAAACATTCTGACAACATGCATTATAATTGTAACCGATTTATTTGATATTTGTTTTTGAACCGCCTAAAAATTTTAAATCAAATATTTATTATGCCGGAAATTAAAATTCCGATCAATGCATGTCTTATAAAAAATAAGTTTAAATCAATCGATATCTTGTCAGTACATATATGAACGTATGTATATATGCTACACATATATAAAATAACTTTTATCTTAATTAAATTTTTATAATTACACAATACTCGTGTAATAAATTAAGGTATTACGGTGCTGCGCTGCAAAGAAATTTACGCATAGTGATATCGAGTAAGTTACCTTGAATTATTTTTTGCACTTGAATTCTAATTTATTCGTACAATTTATAAATTAAAATTCTTTTGAAATAATAGCAACAACAACAACACAAATTATATGCCTAAGATAATTTTTTTTTTATCTAAAAACCAAGAATTTCACAGTTGAGTTAATTTATTTGCTCGCGCATATTAATTTCATAAAGTAAAATTTACTTATATCTTATAAGATTGACACACAATAATAAATTAATTTATTTAAGAATATTTTTTGTGAAGGACCAATGGTTGTCCATATGTACATAAATTACATTATATAGGCATCCATTCTGTATGGAAAATTTCATAAAAAAATTATGTATCTACTCGTATATATAAGAAAGAAATTAGCATAAATATATCTTAAACGGTTAATTTAATATATTAAAGAATAAAAACAAGAAATTATTTATTATTGTACATACATTTTTATTTCTATGTTAATCTCAATGAAAAAATCTATGAAAATTATAAATTTTCTATTTTTCATTAAAAAAAATAAAATAAAAATGATGTGGAATATAATAATAGTTATAGTCGTAATAATAATAATAATAATTTTTAAGATGACATCATTTTTTTCTGTTCGATGTATATAAACATAAAAATAAAAACTATCTTGAATGTGTAATATTGTAACAACTATTGGAATACATATAGAGTATATTTTAAATAATAGTTTAATACAAAACTTGTATTCATTGTTGGTATGGCGAATAACATACTTCGGCTATATGAAAAATTCAATGAAGTAGATAAAATCTTTGACTAAAAGTCAATTAATAATTTACGTTAAAATATAAAAATGGATTTTGTTTGGCAAAAAAAAAGCAACTTTTTATGTAGTTTTATCGTCTCTCGAGCTGTTCAACATATATGTATACATACTTGTATGTAGACAAGCGAATTTCTATAACTGAAGCAAAGTTACACCTACCCGATGGTCTTTTGGATCTTTTTTATTTTATTTCGCTTTATATTAAAATTTGCAAATGTTTTGAAATTTAATATGAGATTTATGGGCAATAAGTCGCATCAATGAAAGATACATGTGTTGAGGGATTGTCATAAACAAAGCTTTCGAATTACAATCCTTTACTTAAAGATATAGCCTCGTATCCGTCCAAAATCACAAGTAGAGAACTAACCTGTTTTTACCAAAATATTAAAATTTAATCCAATTATTTATTTATACTATAATCGTGAACATAAATACGAAACCACTTTATTAAACGACAGTAATATGATTTCTCATCAACGACTATATGAGCAATCATCAAAATATTTTTAAATTATCTTATAATTTATGCTTATCCGAATGCTTACGCATGAACATTTTAAACATTGAGCTTTCTATCATATGCGCTACTAACTGATTATAATAACCTTGTTGGTGTGGCTCAATCCCTTATTTGAGTGCAGAGTAAGTGAAAAATAAAATAAAAATGATGAGTGCCAGATGCAAAATTTTAAAACCAAGCTAAATATTTTAAAAATTAATATTGTAAATTTATTTATTAAGTTGAACACTTTTTATGAACGCTTTGATCTTCCAAGAAATAAAAACTTTACACAATGAAATTATTTTCTCTTCACATTTGAATTGTTTTTCTCCTTTCGGAATTGTTTGTTTGTTTAGTTACGAAAACAGCTTATTAGTTCCGGCTATATTGACGGACGACATTTTTATTTGACGTTAATTCGATTTGTACATAATGCTTTAAGGCTTTGACATCACTTAAAATTCATAATTTAACTAAAATAATTTAAATTTATTGGTGGCTTGGTAACGTCGATATAAATAGTTTTTTGTAACTCAAATAAAATGAATTTTATTAATAGAATTGCAATACCTGGATTTTCTAGTATCGCTCATCTAGTATTTTTTTTTTAAGATGTTGCTCGTACTTATTATTGAAGATGTATTATTGCAAAGGAAATTCAGAAAATTAAAATCGAGAGAAAAATTCAGAAAATTAAAATATGAAAGGAGTAGTCAATAAATCGCAGCAAAATTCGCTAGCACATTGGGAGCTAAACCCAAATTCACACAAAAATGAACAGCACAATTAAAATCACGTCATGCAATGCTAATGGTATCCTCCGGCATCAACACGAACAACAAGCAGTATTGCGCTAAAGGCTATTGCGTATATCACACTACTCATCTAGAGAATTCAGCCAGGAGAAGGAAGTGCAGTCATCATAAAAAATATGCAAGACATTGAGGAGCCAAAGTATGAAAAAGAAGAAATTCAGGCCCAGTGGTTTTTATAAAAACTAACAACTTTCCTATTATTTTGGCAGGATTGTACTGTTCACCAAGAAGTTTTATTAAAATTAAACAAGACTCAGAGTTCTTCAAGCGTCTGGCAAAACGGTTCGTAATAGGTGGTGACTTCAATGCAAAGAATACTCCCTCGGGTTCTAGAATAACTACAACTAAAGGTAAATAATTACTGATTGCCATTAATGAAAATGGATGTGAATTAATTTCAACAGGAAAACCAACATATTGGCCAACCGACCCAGGAAAAATACCTGATTTTATAAATTTTTTTTTACCAGAAATATTTCTAATAATTTTATGAAAGTCGCTGAGCTCGTTTCCGATAGTCCTAACCCTAAACTAGTATATCATGCAAAACGAGAATAATACAGTACTTACCAAAAAACATACAGGCTGTGAAAGTTTCAAAGTACATCTTGAACAAGGATACTTTCGAAAATTCTTTTAAAAACAATAGATCAACTGGGCATAGAAGTAGAAATGTTTATTATGGATATTTAACAATATGCATGGGAAAGTACTCCAGACATCAAATCAAGGCTTTAAAGAAATAAGTATCCAATAGAAATTAGAAATCTCCTTAGGGAGATTTTCTTACACAAATCCAGAAAAAAACGCACCAAACTAAAGCTCCACAAGACAAAAAAAGACTAAACAATCTTACTCAACAATTAAGAATAGAAATTCCGAAAATGAGTCAATTAGTTTCAGGAATAAAATCAGGGACATGGATGGAACATGGGCAAGGAAAAACAAATAAAAAGCTGAAAAATTTGCTAATCATCTTGATAATATATTTCGCCTCATTAATGTCAATTACGAGAAACAGTGAATGAAAACATAATGCAAATTCTCGCATATGTGGGAAATATGTGCCAAGACTTTGGAAAGTAGCCAGGAAAATCGCCACATCTTATAACATTATATAGGACTATATTGTTGCTGCCAATAATGCCTAAACTCTTTGAAAAGTTACTATTAAAATGACTCAAATTAATAATAGAAAAATAACCTAATTTGTAATCAACAATATGATTTTCGCAGTGAGCACTCAGTGCACTTGATCAAGTGCATAGAATAACCAATATCATTGAAAAGACTATAGAAGAGAAAAAAATTCTAAATCTACAAACTTAAATTAATCCTACCTAAACAGTATAACAGATATTTCCGGTTTAACCAAGAAGATGAATATTCTGAGCAGTAGGAAATAAGAGCAGAAGATTCACAAGGAAGTGTACTTAGGCTTCTTCTGTATTTACTATACACCCGAGATGTTTCAATCTCACAAAATATCACGATGACCACTTTCACCGATGACACAGCTATCATGAAAGAAAATTATAAACCGCCATAGAGCAAGTACACAACTGGACAAAAAAATGACGCATAAAATTAAATGAAATCAAATCTGTACATTTCGTCTGTACGAACGCGAGATTAATACACAAACACTGCCAAATATCTCGGTATACATTAGACGCTAAGCGTCGCTGGAAAGCCGATTTAAAAAAAGAGACGAGTTGGGATTTAAATTATATAACATCTATTAGTTACTGGAAAGAAACTCCCATCTATCAATCCTTAATAAGCTTCTGTTATATAATCAAGTATTGAAGCCTGTTTGGACTTATGCTATACAACTGTAAGGATATACCAAACAGAGCGACATGAATGTTATCCAACGATTCTAAAATAAAGTGTTACGAAATATCGTCAACCATGGTTTGTCAGAAATAGTGACATCCACAAAGATCTGGGCATAGAACCCGCATCAAACCCGAAATTACGAAATTTGATAGAAGTTACGAACAACGACTGCTTCGCCATATGGCCATCCAGCTACTGGATAATATGGGTTTAGTTAGAAGGCTAAAGCCTTTTGAGTGTAAAATCAGTCAAAAAAATTCTTTAAATAAATCTTATTTTCCTAGTTGTTGTAAGTTAGATAAAATTTCTAAATTGCCAAAAATTAAGAAGGTTAATATGATGTTTGATTTAAGACCAATTAGTGCGCTATCTCCTTTCTCTAAAATTTGAGAAACTATTATTCAAAATCAAATCACAAGTTTTTTGCTGAAAAATGATTTGCTTTCGGATTATCAATATGCAGAACAAAACATATCACCGCCGCGTTGCTCAATATAACTGATGACATTCGGGCGTAATATTGATTCTAATTATGAACTTTGTGTTAAATTATCGTCGTTTTTCAACTTCTCAGGACCTGCAGGTATACATTTATTTATTCATATTTAGTAGATCACAGCTTGTTGAGATTGATGGAATAATTTGTGATATTATCGAGCTAAGTTGAGGAGTTCTACTAGATTCAGTGCTTGACCCATTACTATCTTTTTGTTGTATAGTAATGATATTGCTACTTGCTTTAGATTTTCAAAATTTCATCTGTATATGTTAATGATTTTCAGGGTTTTAGCTATAGAGAATTAACGAACAAAGATGTTTGTATACAAATTAAAACAGTGATTTATTAAGAATTGTAGAATGGTCGAAACAAAATGATTTATTATTTAATACAAAGAGAGCTCAAGCTGATTTCCAAAATTTTATTCAGGGTAATAAGTTAATGCTAAAGTGTAGACGACGTATACATCGCGGAAATCGAGTAAGACAAACATTTTGTGAAAATTTACAAGCTAAAAAATAATATAAAATGTTAAGTTTTTTAATAGATTTTGATGGTGAAATTGTAAATTTATGGACAAATACATCCCTTCAGCTCAAGATTAGCTTAGAACATATTCCTCCTTCAGCGCATTCGCTAAACGCAACAAAATATAGAAAAACCACTGATGGGTCTAACATAGTAATAGACACGATTACCAACAACCAAATTATTGTTTTTTTATATTCAGTTTTAGATTTTTGAAGGAGCAGCAGCAGCTCAGCCAATTTTTTAAAATAACCCATTTCCGGCCGGTACCAGAATTCGTTAGAATTTTTCAACGCCGTTTTAATCAGACTACCTTTTGATAAATAAAAAAATTAAAAAATTCCAAGCCCCCGTTCTCAAGAAAAACAGTGGTGGAAAAATCGACCGTTGGCCGAATACGTATAAAAATTGCGGAAATCCGGGGGAAATCTGGGGAAATCCGGATAAATCTGGCAGAAATCCGAGGAAAATCAGAAGAAATGTGGGGGAAGTCTTGACGAAATCCTGGAGAAATCCGGGCGAAATCTTGGAAAAATACGCGGGAAATCCGAACAAAATATGTGGGAATACTATAGGAAATCAATGGGAAATATGGGGCAAATCCGGGGGAAATTCGAAGTAATCCGATGGAAATTTGGGAAACTTCGTGAAAATCCAGGGGAATCTGAGAGAATTTCTTAGAAAACCTGGGAGAAAGTCTGGGGAAATCCGGGGGAAATCAAGAAAAAAATCTGGTGAAAATTTGTGATGAATCTAAGGAAAATCAAGTGAAAATCCGGGATAAATTTGAGGAAGATTTTGTACAATTCCGAAAGAATTGAAATCTGGGGAAATTTAGGGGAAATCTGAAGGAAATCTAGGAAAAATCCGGGAAAATATAAAAGAAATCCGTGGAAAATCTGGAGCAATTCCCGGGTAAATCCGTAGGAAATCCAGGGGAAACCGGTGAAAACTCTTGGGGAAATCCGGGGAAATCCTCGGAAAATCCGAGGTAAATCCGATATAAGTTTTGGTTATATTCGGTGGAATCCTGAGGGGGAAATCTGAAGGAAACCTGAGGGAAATCTGGGGAACCTTAGGGAAACCTTGGTGAAATCTACATGAAATCCAAGGACAATCTTGTGGAAATTCTGGATAACGGGAAAAATATGCGGGGAATCTGGAGGAAACCTGATCAAAATCCGGGGGAAATCTAGGAGAAATCCAGTGGAATTCCATAGAATAAATCCTGGGGAAATCCAGGAGAAATCCTGGGGAAAGCCGAGGGATATCCGGAGAAATCTGGAAAATCTATGAAATCCGGTGGAAATCTGAGGGAAATCCGGAGGAAGTCATGGGGAAACCCAATGGAAATCCGAAGGAAATCTTGGTTATATCCGGTGGAAATCCGTTGGAAATCTCAAATGGGAAATCCTGGGAAATATGTTGGAAATCCTGATAAATCTTTGGAAATCCTAGGAAAATCGAAGATAGTTTGGGGAAAATATGTGGAAAATATGAAGGCAATACGGGGCAAATCTGGAAGAAATTCGAGCAAAGTTAGGAAAAGTCAGCGGGAAGTTCAGGTAAAATCTGGGGGAAATCTTGGGGAAATCCGAGGAATTCCTGGAGGAAATCTGGCGAATTCCTGGAGGAAATGAAAACCATGAATTTTTTCACTTGATGTGGTTTCCCTTTTTTATTAAACCGGTGTTTTTATTTTTACTTTATTTAGATCTTCGTTGTTATTATTTTTCTCAACGATTTTACCCACTTTCAATATATTTCGTTTTTTGTTCATCTGAAAATACATCCAAAATGCGTTTTTTTTTTCAAATCAATACTGTGGTATAAAGTACCTACCGTTCGTTTTAAAAATTTATATTTTTTTTAAGTGCCGAAAGATTAATTTTGATAATTAATTTTGATAAAGAAACATTTGGAAAACAAAGTTATTTTAGCTAGTTAAAATAATTACAAAGTTGTTGGTCGAAAAATCGACCATCGGTCGAAAATAGATTAAATTAAAGTTGTTTATTTTATTTATTTATAATTATTAATTAATCATGCCATACACTTCATATTTACTTTAGAAGGCCTTCCTATCTTAGTACATCAATTCCTAGTCAGTTTAAGCTGCGTACATGACATTGGAAACAAATAGTTCTATACTCACTAACGAACTCACAACCAATCAAATTACGTGAAATGTTGTATAGCACGCCTACTAGTTCCAAACTCGAGTTGAAAATGTTTTAACTTTGTTGTTGTTTTAGTACATTTTGTGTGATACCAAGGTATATTTTCCGAACTAACTCACGATCTCATGAACGCAGCATTAACGATAGTTAGGACTCTATAACAAGTGTCATAAGAATTGCTATATAAATTTTGGGTTTATGAAGCTAAGACTCGATTTAAAATGTCAAAATTATTTTATTTTATTTTAAATGCAAAAGTTATTAATTTCATCTGGGGTTTGCCAATTTCAAGGTAACTGATAAGCATTCAGCACCGCTATTTGCCACCATCTTGGATGTTAAAATATTTTTTTAAACTTATTGGAATGCTAAAATTTTTCTTGATATACTCAGTTAAGCGAATTTAAATTATTTTGTTGCTTAGCATAAGTGCCGAATTGTTATAATTATATGTTTAGAAAAAATTTTAAATTATGATTCTTTCAATCACTGTGAATAAAACTGTTGTAATTCAATGAAACGACGAAAAAAATTTATTTTCGGTTTGAAAGATTAACTTCGTTTCAAGGATGCTGAGTCTTGCTCATTTTATTTAAAATTGTATTTTAAAATATTTTTATATTAGTTTGGAACAGTTAAGAATTAGTTTTTATATTTGGTATAATAAAATTCACATTTCTAATAAATTTGATATATAGTTAGTTTTACCTGAGCTTGCGTTAGATGTTTAGGCATTTAGATACTTTTACTACAACTTGAAACTGTGATTCGCTGCTTAACTCTTTCGAACTCTTTCCGAAATCGGCCAACTTAAGCCTACTGCAGGTGTATGAGATTTTACCCGCAATCACAGTCTGAAGTTAGTATATCTATAGTAGTTTTTGCTCAATAAAAGTCGTCTGCATTTCTTATCGTTTCCTCCATTCGAGTGAAATTTTTGTCATTGTGTGTTTTTATTTTAAACGAAAGTGTTTTTGAGTATTTTATTTATCAATTATTCTAGAAACCTCAAATCTTGATCCGGAAAGCGGCAAGTAATATTTTTAAAACATTTGAATACCTGCCCTACGATGGAGCTCCCTGCATTATTGTAGCTGTAGAAACATGACGATACAAAATCCTAATATCTATATAGGTATAACAATTTTCAACGCGAGAGTTGAGATTCATCAAGAGTTTCGGGACCCCTTTATGAAAACAGTTATCGAGACAAAAATTGGCTCTAGTGCTGCCAAATTCTAAAATACATTTTATACAAGCGATGGACAGCAGGAGCTTTAAAAATTGTTAGCTTTAATACATCAAGAAATCTAGATATTTTGAACCGGCTTTTAACGTCTTAGCAATAAAAATCAATTCCCTAAGTAGAAATCCATGTGTGATAAAAAAATGATAATATGATTAAAAAAGATCAGTATACTTTTCGATTATTACGGACGGATCCGTTGCATTTTGATCACAGTTGTTCCATTTTCACGCCATCAATAAATATCACTTCCAAATCAAATTCTTTTTATTCCCTTCATTTATGAAAATTTGACGAACACAAGCCACATACAAAAAAAAATTTAATAACAAATACTTGTCATAAAATAGCAAAATGGTTTACTATTTTAAGCAAAAACCCATTCACTTTTTATGCCATGTTTTTTCTGTAGGTTGGTCGTGTGTGGACCGAGTAGCGCAAAGATAAAAAAATTTTAACACGCAGATGAATTTTTATCTGAAAAAAATGAAGGAGAAATATTTTCAAGCGTTTTGATTGGTTTAGAGTGCGGTTCACAAATAATTAATTTTCGCTCTCACTCGTACAATCGGCACAAAGCTCATTAGCATTAAAAATGTACAAGCTAATTTACTCTGTGAATAGAATTTAACAAGAAATCAAATGGATATATTATTAAGAATAATATAAGGTATCCGAAAGGTCAAAGGTCCTGAACAACTAGTAAAAAGAATTGGGACCAGATAATAACATTTTTTTGGGGAAAATCGCCGAGAAGAAATAGGGTTTGTGGCCATACCACCATGTCAAGGTATCATTTTCTCGAACAATCACCGATTGTGATGAGCTGCCTAATTCCATTTAAACATTTTATACTGCACTAGTGGTTGAAAGTAAAATAATAATTTCTTAATAATAAATCTTAAAATTTTAGTTTTGCTTATAATTCGGGAAAAATATTTAGCAACTACATAATTTTCTAATGTGGCAAAATGATGCATAAACCTTGCAACGGTTCTAACGATAAATAACGTAAAAAATATTTGAATGACTAATGTTACAATATTAATCAAATTTGTTAGTTATTACATATAGTATAGATCAAATTCCAGAAGCACAAGGTTATCGGTAATTGTAGGTTGTCTAAACGGTGACACTTAAACTATTTGTTAAAGTTAACAATAGTGTAATAAATAATAGGAAAAAGCTTTAAATGCCAATACGTTTTGTTGATTGACATGCGTTATATATTCCAATTAGATCATATAAGTAATTATATAAAGCAAACCTTTACTGCAAATATGTGTGTTAAACTCGGTGTATTAAGAAAATTGTAGTTGTAAATTTTTAAAGCTTTTATGCGACATTAATTGAGCGGAAAATTTCTTGAAATCAAATCGAAAACATTGACAATATAACTAGAACAAAATTATGGACCAGCCTACAGAAAACTCAATTAAAATCTCCGAAATACTTTTAAACACTAAAATGTAAGTTAAGTAGATAACCTACAAAACTAAAAAAAAAAATAATATGTATCACTCGTTTAATTTTAATTACATTTAAGACACGGAACTTTTATTATTTGCGCAAGATATACATATATTTTACTAAAGTGTTTAAACAAAATTAACAACAACAAAAAAAAGAACTTTCATTGTGACAGTTTAAAATTATCACCCAAAATTTTCTTCGTATTTGGTGTACATTTAGGTGAACCAATTAAAATTACATTTTAATCTGATATATTATAATGTATATATGGCACTTTATAATCATGAATCATGACAACTATCTTTTCAGTATACGTCATGCGTTGTTAAACAACTTTTCTCCCCAAAAAAGTTAAAATGTATAATTGCGTTTACAATAATTGTTTCGGCACTTATATTTATTACAGTAAGGAATTCTAAGATTTCTGAATTTTTGTACAAATGACTTACGTATATGTCTATAAATTGTAGATAACACAGTATAAGAAGAAAATTACCTATCTAACTCATAATGACCATATCATTCTGATTGATTGTTGTTGGTTAAAAAAGTACTTGTGTTTTTATATGTTTTCTTGAAAGAATTATAACTGTAAAATTTACTATTTAACTACAATATTAAACTCATTAAAATGGAATTTTTGAATATTATACAGTACTTTATAAACCTTCCTTCCCTAAAGCACCACACTACACATACGTATATATAACTATATATAAGATGCGATGTATATGCAGACAATAAGAAAATATGAAGAAAATATCTAAGAAAACTGATTAAAGTTACGCCTAATCATCACATTTTTTAAGATGACTTTTGAAAAAAAAAAAGTTAAGACATTGTTTATATGACACATAAATATCTAATGTAATTTTTTCTATCAAAAATGTTTGTTACTTGCTATACATAATCCGATTAATCATTTGGAAATTATTTAATTTAAAATTTTCCATCTAATACGATGTTAGTGTTTTTTTTTTTGTAAATTGAATTTGGAAAGTTCTTATATCGCGTGGGTTTTATCAAATCAACGCTGGATGCCTTCTGGCAAATATTGAACTATCTTAAACTAATTTTGTTGTATTCTTTTATTTTTATCAAATAATCGGTTATATTATTTGAGTTTGTACAATTTTATTATTTTATTGCATTCCATTTCAAGAATTATATACATATACACTTCGACCACACACGAAGTTGGTCAAATGCTTTTATTATAAATTTTACTTTGTTGTGTTAATGCCTGCAGATGTATATTTATGCACACTAAATTATCTGCCACTATTACTGTAACGAAATAAAAGTTCAATATTAAGGCCGCCACTAGCCATCAAATTACATCAGGTTAAAATTATTGAACTCCACAATATTTTTGAGTCTCATTGGATAGTTTCTTTTAATAATTTGTCACGCCGCAAACATTTTAAGATTCGTGGTCGCCCGTTTTTTTGACCTACTAAGACAAAAGATTGATGTAAATTTTTATAAATATCGAATATTACTTCCATATATAAACAGTGAGGGAGGAATAAGATTAACTCAGGATTTTAGAACCAAGAATCCTAACTGTGTGAAAAGGTTGAATTCCAAACGAATTACAACCTAGCTCATGGTTGTAATAATAAATCCTCAATTACGAGTAACAGTATTTCTTTTGTTGGACATTTGTAAAAAATGGGATTCATCAGAATTAAAAAAAGGAATGAAATGGAAACATCTACCCTCTGACGAAAAAAAGGCAAAAATTGACGAAACGATCGCAGTGTTCATGGCGCGGTTGACGCTAAACCAAGAGTGCAGTAACAACCAGTAAATGTGTCAGATGAGCAAATCTCATCGCTGCATCAACATTTTTCACACCGTATAGAGATTTGTTTATTGCGCTGAAGGCAATTTGGCGTTTGAATTATGGTGCCAACGACACAAAATTATCTTTACGGCATAGCCGGCTAGGATGACACAACTACAACACCATTTCTTCGATGACGTAGCGAAAGAATTTAAGCGCATTTTAGCTGAGAAACATTACAGTTTTTGCTGAGCTATATGTGTTTGAGGGTGGATAAAGCAGCTGGCGCAGTTTTACCGAGTATGCTACACAAATGAACTCAAATGCGAAAGATTCGACATTGCACATCTTATGATTTGAATGTATTGTAGTTTGTGCAGGAAATTAGTAAGTTTTAAGACGCCTAGACGTTGGAGAAACGTTCTTGCCAGTTTGAATAGCCAGGAGATGCACCACGAAAAAGCTGTACCAGTTACATGTTAAAATGGCATTGCAAAATATTTCAATATTGCGACATAATTAAACAGCCTTAAAGTCACCAAGCTGATTGTTTTGTGCCGAGATGTCTCGAATAATGAAGCGGGCAACGCACCGAGAAACCGGTATGAAATGGAACAAAACGCAAAGACATCAAAATAATTGGCACTGAAAGTTAAGTAATCCTGTCAAAAATGTGGAGCAATTCATTTCCACAGTGATTGCACACTTGGCAAAAAAAAAAAATGTTTTACTTGCAAGCCGGTCGGAACGAAGAAAATTTAATCCAAGTTGAAACTTTGCTGTAAGCGCTTTATCCGTCTCGACACTCGTTTCCGAATCTAATTGGACGATTATTAGGCTTGAACAATTAGCGACACGGTTGAAAGAGTGATTGCATGGATAATCCGCATTTAAAGAACATGCTCATTGAAAGCGTCTAAAAGTTGACGAAAAGTCAATCAAAAAAATGGATGAGGAAGTAAGCAAAAATTTTCGTAGTTCTTCATGAATCCACTCGGTTTCTACAATAAAATGAAGACAGCTTTAACACTGAAGGCTCGAACAAAGCCAATCTTTCGCAATAGAATGCTCGTGCCTTTCGAGTAATTTGTAGTAAAACTAAATAGACTATTTCGACGCCTTCCTTCAGATGAAAATGTGGCCTTTTTTGAGAGAAATTTTTCAACAAATAATCGAAACATTGATGAACGGAGATAAAGGTATTTTTCCCAACCAACAGTATAGTATTCTGCTTAAGTTCTAAAAGCGTTCGTTTGTAAAGATAGCTGGAGTTTCTGAACCACATCGTCGACGCAAATCCACAACAAATCCTACAAACAAATCCTCAGAAAACCAAGATATATTTTATTGGGGCAGTTACATGGTACGGCAAATTTGTAAAATACCTGAAAGACATTCGAGGGCTAATATACGAAGACGAACCATTGTACAAACCAGTGAACCAAGAAGCTTTTGAGAAACTTAAAAATGTGATAAAGTCAAGATTAGCATTAATCCCCTATGATCTAAAAATGAAAATTATCGTAGTGGCGGACTTATCAAGTGATGTAGACTGGGTGCAGTATTGATGCACGAACTACAAGAAGGAACCAAGAGGTCCATCGCATGTACGCAGTATCGTAATTTACGAAGGCCAAGAAAACTACTCACAGTTACAAGAATACATTTTCATTGGGAGTTTTGGAATATTTATGGCAATTCAGTATGAAATCGTAATATGTGAAACGTTTATTAAGAGTCACTATACTCTCATTGGTTGCAAAATTTTCGCTAGAAGAGACGAAATAAGATCAACCAAGATTGCTATTTTTTGACGATCGCATCGTTGTTCCGAGCCGCCACCAAAATCACATTCGTTCCGAGCTGGAAGTTGTACTTGTAGTTATGGACAATGCCAAATGGTCCGTGGTCAAGTGTGCTCATATCGATTTTGCAAGATCCGTAAATGATTTTCGGTACCCAATGATCTTTGACGAGTTTAACAAGTAGCCAGATGTTTTTGTAATCAAGAACGGCTGTAAAGACGATAGACCTATTAGAAGACGTTTACTCTGCGACACCATCCTTTACCCAATTTGTGTCTGAAGGATTTGAGTTGCTTTACAGTCAAACGTATCAAGCACCATTAAAATGGCATCGTTTTACCCACAGTCAAATAATCAGACTGAAAAGTTGGTCAGGCTGGAAGCTAGAATAAAAAAATAATGTCGATCCCAATAGAAGGCGATACGAAAATGGAGGAAAACTCAAATCAGCATTAATGCGAATTGTGGGAAGAGTTCAAGGCTGCTGAGTATGTGTTGGTCAAAATGTTCAGCAATAATAAATGGAAATGGTCACCCAGAGTTATGAAGAGATGCGGGTTGATAATCTACTTTGTGCTAACCGAAACACAATTGGCCAATAATAAAATAAAAATTCTTCCAAACCAAATGAAATAGAGGTTCACTTTCCTCGACGAAGGTGGAAAAATTTTACTGGACGATTTTGATTTACCAGCACCAGAACGGAGTTCCTGCTAGAACTGAGAAGAGAAAGACAAATGTTTTGGAAGGTCAGAGGAAGAGGTTTTAAGAGCCCCGCAGCGCTTTCACGATTAGAAGTATAAAGTAAAATGTATTATTTTGATAAAACTTTATAGCAAAGCTTATTTTATAATTCGGGAGGTTTCTATGAAAATTGGACGAAATCAACCTATCCAAGTGGGCGGCTTCCATAAAATCATTAATTTAAAATTTTAAGATTTACGAAAAAATTGATTAAAAACCAAGGATTCTTAATTAGATTTGTAACAAATTTAAGCCAAAATAGTTTCCCAAAAATTTTAACGGCAGTGACGACTTTAGTCAAAAACTAATTTTTTTTTTCATTTTCACTCTATACAAATTCAACATGTTGCCTGATCAGGATTAAATTTAAATTTTATTCTACAGCTTCTTTCTTAAATTGAGTGATAGCAATTATATTTGGTGGAGGACTTAATATATCGAAAGAAGCCCCAAAGGAGGTTTTTCATTAATTTTCAAATATTTTAAATATGTCACAGGTAGTTTTATAATTTAATTTGTCCTAAAATTGGTTCAGATCATTTTTTCATATTTTTTTTCAAAATTTGAAACAAAACTGGGACATGTCCATTTCTAAAAAATTTTAGGAAATCCTTTTACAAGCTTTTTTGATTTCTGCAATATTACAAAAAGTCAAGGCATATGTTTGTACAAAATGTACAACAAAATTTGTAATTTTTCTGACATTTAAGCGTAAATTATTTTAGAAGAACCCCGTCAAAAATATCTAGAGTGCGAAAAATGGTAAAACACCTGCCTGTTAAAATGTTTTAAGGACATTTGTCAGTTTTTAAGTTAGATGTAGCACAAATACAAACTCAAAAGTCGCTCGAAAATTAATCGTAATGATGTTGATAACGTTAATCTAGCATTTGAGAATGATTTTTAGGCAAGATGGTGAAAGATACATGTAGTTTTCAGAGGCATACGTGAAATACAAAAAATTGAAAAACAAGATTTTATCAATAACTAGGTTGCAAAAATCTTGTGTTGCTTGCAAGCGAAATCAAAGCCTCTTGACAATTACAATTTTTTAAGAGCATTACTAAAAGCAGTTTATCAAATGAAGCACAGATAAAAAACAAGACACTCTTATGGCTCAACCGGTAAAAGCTTCAGTTGTTTGTAACCAGCAAGATCAGAATATGTTCAATAAGTTTCATTAAGTGTATGTACACAAAGTGCGAAAGGTTTTGCTTTAAGGAATTTATTTGTATATGAAAATACCGTTCGTTCCATTGCCAAATTATATCTGAGGAATGAACACAGTATATGATATTTCACCTTTAATTTACTAGAACAATTGTTACTTGCAGGTTAAAGGGGCGTGTTTTATAGAGAACGGATGTAGTACTAACCCAATTAAAATAAAAAAGTTTAACCTTTATATATTTATGGGCCAACTGACAAATTTCCAAAGATGATTACTTCAAGGTTTTTTTACACACATATTCAAATGGAAAGCTTGGACTCAATCGGCCAGCAAAACAAATCTATAAAAATTACAGTTATCGGGTTATAAAAAAATAATAACAAACGGGCGCTTATAGTGAAGGTACATCAGGTTCCACGAGTTTTATTTGTCAAACTGTTTGCAAGATCACATGATGGTTTACTAACATACATTGTGAATTACGATGGGATTACCTAAAATTCCACTATTTATTTGCAAAGGGTTTTCTAATATTTGGCACAATAGAATTTTCCATCAATTTAAAGTAAACAGGCACAGTATTCAGGCCAAAAAGAATTGTCCCATTAATTATTTAAATATAAATAATTGCATGCACTGTAAGCATAACCAGGAGGTCAATTAACATAATTTATCGTCGTCACATTGTATTATTGAATTTTAATGGCCTCATCACTTCAATTCGCATTTTAACATTTTTAAATATGATATTCTTAAAATGATAATGTTAAATTTTTAAAAATTGATTTTAATGACGTTGTGGAACTAACTGCTGAAACTCTACTAAAAATTAGAAACTCTTAAGAAGTTGTGAAACACGTGTTTCATCTAAATTTTGTTGATATTACTAAATAAACAGCTGCTTTACAACAATAGTTTGGAAACCATTGTCATTATAATTGATTATAAGATATGTTATTTTTGACATACAATACAAGTCAAAAGTTAAATCTGTCCATTAATCTTTGCCCTATAATCAATTAATCAATGATTAATTTAAAATGTGCAGATTCATCAAATTTAATTCGTAATTCGCAAAAATAAATAATTGCAAAATCATATGTGTAAATTGGGTCGAGAACAGTTTACCTATAATACTCCAGAATGATTATCACTTACCGCGGTACACATAACTAACTGTAGTAAGGCTAAGAAGAAACTTTTCTAATTTTTCCCGAGAAACTTCAACAAATCCCATTTTTTAAATTAGCTAAACTTGATTTAATTTATTATAGGACCTATTAGAGAAATTCTTCGTTCGAGAGCAACTTTTGAGACACATACAACCGCCCTTCATTCAGAGATTATTCGAAACACGGATAATTCGGTCACGAAATGGAGCCGTCCTACAAATTCTAGGCTTAATTGAAATGTAATAAAACACCACATCCAATCACGTTATCAAGGCAAATATTCAGTTCAGAATTCCAACTGTAAATTGGGACGAGGTGCTTATACATTTCCAATGATACGCTATATAGACAAGTATGTATATTCGCACGCAAGTTTCTATCAAAAATGCACAAACACAATTTCATCGCAAATCTTACATAGGTATCAAATAATATATTTCGATATTATAAATATATTCAAAACATAATAAAATGATATGCAAATAGATTGAAATTTGCATAAAATGTCACCAAACCGGCAACGCCATTTTGCATGCGCATATGTTGTGTTGTTGTTGTTTACTTTTCTTATCGTTATTGCATCGCACATAAACAATTTTGATATAAATTATTCTAAATCCATTCCATATTATCTACTATTAAAAGTGAATTAAATCGATTACTACTCACTTTACAATATTGTTGCTCTTGTCATTTTCATTTAACAAAAATATTTGCACAAATAAATTAAAATTTTCACACTCAACACGATTAAACAAGACACCGAACATGGTCAACACTCAACTGTTTTATATATTTTTCGATTAGTCGTTCAAATATAAAACAACAGTATATGTGCTAGTATTAGTGTTATATAAACGGTATTATACAATATTTTTACATAGTGAATAATTAGTTCGGATGCTTATCACAATGATGCGCCACATCTCTATTAATTCAAATTTGAAATAGCGTTCAGTTGTTCTATACGTTTTTTGTGTGGTTAGCGTTTGAAATCAGAACTGTTTATTGTATTTGTGCTATTTAAATAAAGTATATAAAAATTCAGTGTAGTCCGTGTAAAACTATACATTTAACTATACATATAAATATATTTGGATAGTTATGCAATTAGGTAAGATTTTGGTAAAAGCATGTGCACAAATTTCAAATTTTTCCTATATATCAGGACCTTTTTCCATATACAATCTCGCTTTTAGGATTTTTAATTATATATAATATGTTACAAATTTGGATTGACGCACAAATATGTAATTTAACATGCATGAAAGGTTAGGATTTCAGCTAAATAATTTTGCTATTTCTTAAGCAATATTTACCAATTAATTAAACTGTTATCTCAATTATCATGTATTTCGCAGAATCCCCAAATTTGTTACTGGTTAAATGGGACAAGGCCATTTCCAAATCGATTAGCGTCATGGTTGGGTGAGGTAGATTACATAATGTAATCTACGCTGTGCGATAAGTAATCTATTTATTTATTTAATTTAATTTATTTATTACATTATACAATTTCGAGTAGAGTTCAACCATATTTTGAGCTTATAAGCTCATTTATAACGTGGTGTGAACTCTATTACCTAGCTACCACGTAGATTACCTAGCGATTTTTTGTGCTTCAGTAAACTGGACCAGAAATCAAAGCATACCTGATATTTGAACCAACAAACCTATAGTTCAAATTTATCAATAGCCACCCACAATTTGGAAATTGATAAATTTCATTTTATTAAGCAAATTTTAATTAAACTCTCTGATCGACTAGCAAG
The DNA here is from genome assembly GCA_947310385.1 of Nephrotoma appendiculata. Lineage (NCBI taxonomy): Eukaryota > Metazoa > Arthropoda > Insecta > Diptera > Tipulidae > Nephrotoma > Nephrotoma appendiculata. The sequence continues at coordinate 278,797,018 of OX371223.1, forward strand.
AATTAACCATTAATGTAGTTATTTGGAAATTAAGACAAAAACCCGATGCCTGGCGCAAAGTATAACCTAACTTAATATTAGTTCATAACAGTTGTCAATAGATGGCGTAAAACATAATACACTGAAATATAATATTCTAATTCGTTAATTTAATAAGACTGTGTGTCCCACGCTGATTTTTTGTGGTAGTTCTATACTAGTCCTTCAATGATGGCGAAAAACAAATCGTGTTTTTCAATTACGATGAAATATTTTTAATTTACTATTAGCAAATCTGAACTAAGTTTGAAGTTTAGATGTAAACATCATAAATATTTTGGTTTAAAACTATTAGAGTCATCTGACTGTTATGAACTCAACTTCATATTGTTATAGTTGGAAATTTAAGAAAAAAACGATGTCACAGTATTAATGACAGAAACGGTGTGAGGTATAAGTAACTTGGAAATATGTTAACAGAAATTAAGGATTTGTTGATCATTCAATCACTACTGGCGGAATAATCATTAATTGTCGATGTTGTCTACCAGTAGTCGACATTGTATACGTTGTTGATTAGCAACGTTGTGCCGTATTACAGGTGTAGACAATGTATGTAGACAATTAAAATGTTGACGTCTATAATGTAGAGAATGTAGACAATGTCGTAAAATATTGTTTCTTTTATAGAAATCAACAAAATAGCAAAATTGTGTGATTTCTTTGTTGTTCGATCCATTTCGCATCGATGGAGTTTTATGTCTACCTCACATTTGAACATTTTAACCCAAGTTTTTATATGGCAATGACGTACTCGTATACTAAGTTGTAAATAGTTTGTGTTACGGCACGGAGAAACATGGTTCAAAAGCACCAATTGTGTTTTAATTGCTTGAGACCGAGCCATGGAGTAAAGAACTGAAATTCAAGGGCAAGATGCTATTTATGCCAACAACGACACCATACTTTGCTGCATGTATATAATAGTGAGTTGAAAGGTGTTCATAACAATTCCAGGTTGCTGTCAACTTATTGTTCTACACATAGTTCCAGCAATAACGAACCAAATTCAGATTGTACACGCATCGGTAATCAGACAGTGAAACCCGAACCAAAGAATAATCCATTTGATCGTCAATTAATCCCTGCATCGAACAATTCATCATTGCTAGTAACGTCAAGTTGCCGAGGATTGACACTTGATTAGTCCAATGTGTTATCACATTATTTCTTCAGTTCGTTACCAATGGAAACGTTGCTCTCAGCGCACATTATTGGTAGACACAATCAAAAACATCTAGTGAGAGCTCTTTTAGTAAGTGGCTCTCAGTCTACGTTAATATCAGAAGGCTGCAGTAAACGGATTGGCTTAGCTAGGAACGCAGCTTCGTATGTTATCAGTACTATTGGTTCATCTAAGGCTGGATACACAAGGGGTTGTACACCTATCAAACTGTCGTCAATTTATAACACTGAAGTTTTAATCATTACCGAAGCATTATATCTTCCGAAATTGAAATCGAACCTACTGCTGGCGCCCCGTGAGTTAAGAAAGTCGCCATAAGTGAGAAATTTGAATCATGCTGATTTGCTTGTTTGGACCACCAAATGATATTGAAATCATTCTAGGAAATGATGTAGTTTTTCAAGTGCTTCTTTCGGAACGGAAACAACTCAAGGACAAATTAATCGCGCAAAATACCACATTTGGCTGGATATTAGGCGGAGAGATATTAGATAATTCCATTTCACCAAAATTTCAAGGTTATCATCCACCTCCGAGAACTTAACTATTGATTTGCACTTACTCGAGCGATTTTGGAACATGGAAGACATTCCAGAGCTTAAGGCTAACAACAATTTAGCAGTACATAAATGCGAAGAACACTATGTGAATACAACGACAAGATCGAACGAAGGGCGGTATATTGTGTGACTGCCATTTACGAAGGCACCAGAGTCCCTTGGTTATTCATTGCATAATGCTACCAAGCGACTAGTAAGTATGGAGTGCAGATTTGCCAAAAATAAAGATTCGCTAATGAGTACCAGGGTTTTATGAAGGAGTACCGCCAACTGCGCCATATGGAAGTAATTCCAGCGGTGGAACTTAATCGTGGTGTATGATGGGTCAAGCAAGACAAGCCGTGGAGTGTCATTAAATGATATACAAGCATGCGGTTCAACGATCCAAGATGATCTAGCTACCATTATATGTCGGTTTCGTACTCCGCAGATTGCAGTTGTCGCTGATATACAACAACTGTATCGCCAGATACTTGTTCATCGCGATGATTGTGACTACCAACGAAACGTTTGGAGGGACTACGCGAATCAAGAATCAAGAAACGAACCACATGAACCACGAGAAACCGTTGAATTACGAATACATCATTTTGAAATCGATGTTACTATATGTTCCAATTTATTTACAAGAGTCAGTAGTCTGCGAAAAATTAAACGAATTTTGGCATACGTATGGAGATACGTTCAGAGTTTTAAAAGAGACAGTCGTTTAAGAAGCAAAAAACAGAGTTTGAAAACAAGATATGGATTGTTACTGAACAAAAAATCTGAATGTCAATAGTTGGTACAATCAGCGGCTCAGGCTGACGTGGTCGAGCTTGAATGGACAGAAAGATATTACGTCAAATGGGCCCAAATCGATTTCAAACAGGATATTAGGAAAATTAAAGGAACTGGGAAAATCTCAGATAATAGTAACTTATCTTTACTAACGCCACTTCATGATGAATACGGAGTGTTACGTGTTGGTGGACGTTTCGAAAATGCGTCATGCTCATTCGAAACAAAACATCCTGCCATTTTACCAAAATGGCATATACTAAGCAAATACCTTATTGATGATTACCATAAACGGTATTTTCATGCTGATACTTCGTTACTTATCTCACTATTACGTCAAAGAATTTGGATACTAGATTGTAGGAGATTTCAAGGCCAAACAACATCAGAATTTCCAATTAATGGGAAACCTGCCCAAATTCCGTGTAAAGCCAAGTGACATTCGAAGTTGAGAAAGTCGTGGAAAATTCAACGTGGCGAAGGGGTATATTGCACTATTTATCACTAGGGGTATATTGCACTTTGGAGGTAATATACCCCTATTTGCACTATTTTAGGGGTATATTACCTCCAAAGTGTGGCGACCAGCTCGGTCGCCACACTTTGGAAATCTTTGGGAGGCATACATAAAGTCAATGAAACAACACTTGATTAAATCAGTCGGATCGACAGCTCTGACGTACAAGCAATTATACACTTTGCTAACCGAGATCGAGTCTTTAATGAATTCGCGTCATTTGGGTGTCATTACTGAATATGTAAAAGATTTCGATGCCTTAACGCCGGGGCATTTTTTGGTCGGCACTCTGTGGACTTACCGGAGCCTGATTTGCAGCAAATTAAACAATCAAGATTATCCAACTGGCAAAATCTGCAAATGCAGGTGCAGTCGTTTTGGAGACGGTGGTCACTTAATTATCTTACACTACTACAACACCACCATGATGGATGCAGGCTGATGTATAAATGCAATGGCTAATCTCCTACAAGATTTTCAAAATTCATTTTTTACCGGTACAACATTTCCGTTTAAAACTCCTCGATTACGAAATAGTTGTCGAATTAAATTTTTATATAAAACTTTCATTTATTTGAGTTTTCATACAAAATATCTACGCTAACTTTGACAATTTTTCAATTTTTTTTGTGTTTGTCCATTGAAATATTTTCTAACAATTCATTTTTCTGGTCGGATTTCATGATCTTGCCCCTGTATAGATCAAAATAATTATATATTTCCGGAATTTTTACAATTTTGAAATACAAAAGACTTCAATGCCATCGCATAAAATGAAACGGCGACGAACCTGAGGCGAGAAAAATGAATTCCGAAAATCTTGTAGGAGATTGACCATTGCTCTTAAAACATTATAGAAGTTGCATTTACACATCAGCCCGCATCCATCATAGTAAATTTGAATAAAAGTATTAGTATCTAATAAATTTGCAAATATTTTTTATTCTGGTTAAATTTTTCCGGTCGTATTTCATGATTCCGCCCCAGGATTTTGGAACCCGGGATTTCGTAGTACACCCTTACTGGAAGTAATGTTATACATATAATTGGTACCGTAACAATTGGAAGAATAGGTTAAATATTTCAAATTAAAGTAGAATGTTTTTTGAATTATTTTAAACTTATCAATCTGACATATTTGGTGTAAAAAATTTAATTATAACTTTTCTAATATTGGAAATTGAAATTTTTTAAATTGAATTATTCCGCAAGTTTTTGTTTCCAATTTTTCTTAATAGAGTATGCAATTTTATACCTCATTATCACGCTTTGCTTCAATATAATTGGAATGGGATTTTAACATAAATTTTTGTCATCAGTATCTTAAGATTAAAGCTTAGTACTCAGTTAAAAGTGAAACGAAATTTTACCGCGGTCTTCAAAAATCTATTTATTTTCGGGAATAGAAATGAAATGTTATATGGAGAATTTTTATTTTTAACATATAAGTTTGTAGACATACATAGATGGGATTTTTGTTGAACATCAAATTAAAAAATTGAATAAGTGATTTCAATATCCAAGATAAAATCCAAGAATAATCAATTCAGATAGCATATTTCTGTCAGGCATGTTCATTGCCATCTGAAAAATATAGTGGCTGAATTTGTACTAATCTAAAATTTGTGTATGCAATCAGAAGTGACAACTTAATTGGTTTCTAGAACACTTTTTGTCAGAAAATATTTCATTCAACGTTTTTTGTTGTTCAACGGAATTGGGCCAATTCTGGATTAGCACAAATTTAGCCACTATATTTTTCGGATGGTAATGAACATGCCTGACAGGAATATGCTATTTGCATTGTTTATTCTTGGATTTTCTAATATGTTATTTCTATTTTTTAATTTGTTGTTCAACAAAAATATTATTGAACGGTATATTCTGCATTTTGTTTGATTAATATAGTATCTTTAGGGGCTAGTTTGTTTTTCCATACAATTTATGAATGAAAATTTATAAAAATCATATTGCTATGATAAGCAATTTGGGAGTTTAGAAATAATTTAAGCCTTAATTATATTATTTCTGGCTTTTTATAGGAATTGGGTTTTATTTGTTTCAGGCGAAATTTGAAATTTACTTTTTCCGTTTTTTCGGCTCTTGGGCTAGCACTAATTTCTCATGTGAGCACTAATTAGCATAAATTGGGCTTAATCGTTATGCAAAGTCACATTTTGAAACTCGAAAGTTTCCCTGCTGCAGCTTACGTGAATAAATTGAATTAAATTAATTTTATTTAAAATTTATAGATTTATATAAGTAGTATTTAAAAAATTTGATTATTTCCAAACACAAACATATGCCCAAAATTTCACGTGAAAATAATGTGCCGAGACATTTTTTTCACATGAAAATAATTTGGAGAGTATTTGCGCTCCATCTGTGATGTATTGAACACACTTCGCTTTCTCGCTGGTGAACTGAGTACTACAAAATAAAATTAGAAGTGGAATTTTTCATTTCCGTTTTCATTTTGGTAAAATCGTATGAAAATTTCACGTGAAATCAAACTGAGTACTAGGCTTAACGTACTAATTTTGGGAATTCATAAATTAAATGGTGGTTTTTTAATAGTTATTCGATGTCAAAGTTTGAATTTCTAACACACAGCACGATAGAATGTTTCTGTTTCAGTAATATCAACAAGAACCTTCTACTACCATATGTCAGGTTTTAACTATAAAATATCGTAAATTTATGTGGTAACCCTTTTCTTTTTTAGTTGAAGGTCTAAAAATAATTAATTAGAGGTGAACATTCGGAATTTGAAAAATAGAATTTTAAAAATTTGGTTTTCAAAACCTAGTGGGATTTCGAAATAACCTGAAACTCTGGGCATAGATTGAATAAGGCAAGAATATAATTATTTCAAATGTGATTAAAATCCAATAAATCTCTAATTACAAACAAAGATCTAATATTTTTAAATCTAAAAATCTCTCGCTATAAATAATAATATATACAAAACCATTGCTTAATATTTATCTTAGATCCGCAAAAAAAAAACAAAATTAAACTTGACACTAATGACCAGAATTCTAAAGATTTCTCCAATTTTATAATCATATGTCTCAAGAAGTATACGATTTTATGTATATACACAAAAACAAAAATAATTTATTGAGATTTGACCGCTCGTTAATAAATATTATGTGTCACACAAACTCACAACAGTGTGTCAAATATTTTAAAGTATTTTATTGTTTCTTGGTTAGTTTTTTGTTAGTTTCTTAAAAGATTCTATATAGCTATTTACCTACTCGTATATATATAGATATAAAACACAAGATTTATTAAAATCTTAAATCAGTTATTGAAATCGAATATATCATTCTGGACTGATGTCATATCGTATACAATACTTTGGCTTTATTCAAACTAACTGAGTCATATGCCATTGGCTTAACTGGTTGACAATATGTTTGTATCGGGATTTGTACGACTGAAAAATTTAGGTAGCATATTTTACTGTTTAGAAAATTTGCAATCTCTTAAATTTTTTATTAGTAATGTTAAGCTATTTATTGATTCTTAAGACTCTTCGGTATACTGATTTCACCCGTCGCTTACTCGACCACATTTTCCTCTCTCTATAACTAAATTCATAAATCACATACTCACCACAAGATTGGTGAATAACATATACATTTATGATATATTGCTCTCAAACCAACAAAACATAAAATCAAATTCCTTTACGGTGGTACCATAAAATTATGATTATGATTTATAATGTTAGATTCACTCTTCTATATTATTTATAAAATAAGCATACGGTTTTTTCGTTTTTTCAAACTGTTGAGTGATTTAGATTAGAAATTTGTACATTACCGCTTTTTTGATTTGAAAATTGGTTGTGGTAAAACCTGTACTTATACAAAATGTATATAAATCATTTTAGAAGAATAAAATAATTTTTATGTAAATATTAATTTTTATTAAGTTGAATCATTTTTGCGCTTCTTAACTTTGAATCCGTCTTAGGCTAGGTTTATTTAAAATATTGCGAATTTTTACTCGCGTATTCTTGATATTGTTTAAATCTAGTAGATAATTAATATTGCACATGTGTTTAAACAATGAATATAGAAAGCTAAAAATTTAGCGTCGACAGTGTAGATAAGCAATATTCTAAAATTTTATTGTTTGAAATTTTGGAATTACATTCTTACCCCATGTTTGATAAGCATTTAGCTGTTTTAGGATAATTTCAAAAACATAGAAAAACGGAGAATTTTACAAGCGTAGAACTTTACACCATTAAGATTTTAAAACAAACACAGAGCTATCAAAGCTATCAAGCTGCCACGAAATAAAATGTTAAAAAACTTCGAAACCGGGTTTCATAATATGACCAACGGGTTGCTCAGAATTTCTTATAAGATAGTAAAATCAAATAGACTAAAACAAGTACCATCGGGTCTGTTTTATAATTCGGAATTGAAATACGGAACTGAATGACCAATTGAAGGAGGACAAAATTTGTTAGCCAAAAAAAAAAAAAAAATTATCAACTTTGATTTTTTGCCTTACCTAGATTTCAGTAAAATGGTAATTGAAATTTTCATTTGCCTTTGGAAAAAAATTCGCTAAGGTTCTTAACTCGTAAACTGGAAGAACATCTTCGATTTGCTGTCGGAGTTAATTCAAATAGTGTTTTGTTTCCTCGACCGTTTTAATGGTTTCTTTAATTTCTTGATTCATAATTCCAAAAATGAATTTATTTTGAAGACGGAGGAAAGCTTCATGATTAATACTGGACACGTTTTTTAATGTCCTGGTCTTCGAAAATAATTTTTACTTTCGGCAATTCAGCAAAAAACAATGTTTATTTATACATTTGGCCAGTTTTTCAGTTTCATTTAAAAAGTTTTTAATAATTTTTTTTCTAGATAATCTGTTTGGGCTGTAGACAGGACACAGACATTTAGACTGCACCTTACTACACCGGATAAAACACCGGATTTGTAAACAAAATAATTAAATGGCGCAAATGGGAATACGATCACTTATGATTGTCTAGAAATTGGTTGGCCAAATGGCCGGGTGAGCCAGCAGATTATATTTGATTCCAGAAATATTAATTTTTGAAATCTTAAATAAAACATTGAAATCCTCTTTGGTCCTAATTATTTGAACTAAAATTTCCAAAATAAAAGTCAAAATTTTCCACCATTTCGAAAAATTCAGTAAAACTACAATGACCGAAAAAAGCCGGTTGGGGATTTAGAAGTAGGAAATTTATTCGAGAATACTAAAAATAGACCATTATACGGAACAATTACAAACACCATTACTACTATCGAAAACCTAAAAGTAGAATTTAGTTGTTCTAAGTGGGCCGGATCGTTCCTTATTGATTTTAGAAGTGGCTCTCGAGTAAGAGAACGTGTTATGTATTTAATACAAAGCGACCTTGCTATTTGGCATCAATTTGAGCTTCAGTCAATTTATTTTTTTGGAAAGCTAAATAACACACACAATTTTTTATCGGACTTATCCCAAATTAACTCGACAAAGTCGTACCCACATTATTGTCCATCCAGCGAACTGCAACTATTTTATTCACCTTGTCATTACCAATTTAAACTCCCCTCTTTGAGATTTTTTCGTTACTTGTGTTAATGGTGCTTTACCACAACGGTGCTCCCGAACTGTGCCGATACCTCCATCACCATAACCCAGAGCAGAAAGTTTTCTGATTATATTGAAAGATTTGTGAAAAAATTATCAAAAAAATGAGAAAATTCAAAATTTTGATAGTTGTTTTTCAGCACATTTGCAAAGTTCATTGTCACCGATTCACCTAATGGTAATCTAGTTGGGTTTGCAATGTTTTTACCCTCATAGATAAATAATTTCTCCTCATTATATTGGAAATAAGGTTGTTCTTGTAGTCATTAAATTCAGAGCAATACAATTGTCGACGGGGATTTTTATTGTACCCCGAAATTATTAAGTATACGTCACGTTGCAATTTAAATTTAAAGCTTTATATTAATCGGTTGAAATTTTATTCGTAAAATGGACTATCATTTGCATTATTCCTTCGTCAAAAAACAGCTCAAACAATTTAATGGATGAGAATCATCTGCACAGCTAAAACTGCTAAGATTTTACGAAAGCTGTCCAAATTATTCGCAATATTAATATCCAAATCTCCATCAGTCCATTGATCAGTCCATTGTTCCTCCCTAATCCCAATCGGCTCGGCCCTGGTTCCTGAAATACTTCCGCTACATTTCACATATATTATCATCGTTTATAATGAAGCTCTCGTCGTTGTCTAATTCAGCTTTGTCCAATCAAAACCAAACAGTTTGCGTTTGATATTTCTTCATCACCAGAGTCCCCATCAGTTTCTCCATCAGTAGGAGGGTAAATCAATTTCCGAATCGGATTTTTCCACCTCCTCAAGAACTTCGCCAAACGTAATCTTCTTTTTCATACAAAAATATGAAGCTAGAGTCATAATAGAGTAAAATAAAAGTCACGTTATTTCCGAAGTAGTCTTTTTCGACCAATTACTTTTTTCATTAAAAGTAAATTTAAATCCCAAACGGCCTTTAAAAGCCAATAAAATTTTCACATCGTTTGTCGTAAATATGTAATGAAATTTAAGAAAAATTTTGATATTTTCCATATACTCTAATATGTCATTAACACAAATCTATTTCTTATTTTATAATAAAACACATATTACAAGCTTGTCAATAATGTTCGTTCATTGTGGTACCGTACGTAGATTTAACCGCACTTTGAATGATGATTTTTGTCATTTACTGCTTTTAAACACACTTCTAATGTTAATTATTTTGAATATTAGAACGTTTAGTGCTTTCCAATGCAAATTCTTACTAGAATGTAACTAGCTTAATTATTTCAATCACCAACAAAAAGATGGTCGTTTTTGGTACTTTGGGGTTAAATGGGTTGACAAATGTTTTATTTTTTATAGTAGTGTATGGGCGTAATATAATGCTGAAATTTGCCACTCAATTGCACGTGTAGCAGTACGTTCTCGAACTGGCTGGGAACAGCGTAAATGTGAGGATGGAAAAAGCACGCCGCGAAAGAGTTGGAAGAGCCTTCATCCCAATCAGATTGCAGAGATAATAAAAAAAGTAAAAAAAAAAAAATATTTAAAGCATAAACTTGACATATGAAAATTTAATACAATATCACGTACAGGTGTTCAATGTTGAAAGTAGATGATTGCTATGGTAGTTATGTACTAAATTTCATAAAAATAATGCCTATTGCAAAAATATGCAACTAAATATTTTAAATTTTAAAACAGTTATATTTTAAAATTTTAGAGCATTTAGCATTTCAAAATCCACCTCGTCCGTTCGCTAGGCGTCAAAGTTGGTTGAATAGTTTTTAAAGAAGCATCAAGCTTATTTGATGGCCTGAGAATCAAATCATCTTTGTTAAAGGTTACTGCAACTGGGCAGTTAAGCTGTCACAGGTTTCTTCAATAACTTCTTAGTATAGGATGGCTCGATACGATCATCAACATGTTTCTCAAATTTCTATTTAATTATGTTTTTGGCACACTGCAATATTGCAGGTTAAAAAATCATTACCCTGCAACGATTCCCAACGAGTTTTGATGTCCATTTTTATCATCAACTTTTTCTCAATATTTAAAAAATGAATCTGTTGGCTCGAATTCTTAAATATCGACTTCATATTCCTGCTTTCATGAACAACTTGTTTTGTTATATCATTAAAAAATGTCTGTCCGATTTACTTCGCCTACCTCACCGTAATGTCACTCACTACACTAAGATAAGAGCAACATACTATAAGCCTTTCTGTCTAATGTTAGGTTTCACAACCTTTTCGATTACTACTCCAAACGCTCCAAAAGAGCTTAGTATTAAATTTTCGAAAACCGTACGCAACCGGTATTGTGATGGAGTTTTAGTATATTGGAAAAATTTGCTGGAATACTGATTTTCAATACCGGTATACAACTTTAGAAACTTTATTAAATCGTACTAATCCCACCCGAATTTGAATAATAATTTTCAAAATTTTGAATACGCTAATTTCGGAAATTTATAAATTAGCAACCTATAACTTAAAAAGACGATGGTAAAAATTACAAAAAATGTGTCTAGAAGATAATTCCGAATTACGCATAGACACAACACTGACTGCATCTCAAAAATATTTGCATTAACTAATGCAGATTGAATTTAATAGTTGTATAACTATATAAATGTAATGGCTTTCAGTTTATATGAGATGCAATTAAAAAAATGTAAATTACTACATAGTACTAATTAAAATTTGTAATTTACGATTTAAAAATTTAAATTTCAAATAGTAATTTGATTTTTAATAATATTTACGAGAATATATTTCAAAATTTTTCCGGTCGGTTCTAAATCGTTTCTTGGTCAAAATTTACGAGAAATAAAATGCGTGTAATGAAATTTATGTTATGTTTGATAAATTCATTGTTCTCAAAACAGATAATTAAAAACATTTAAATTCTGAGAGTTTGAGAGAGGCCTATAAAGTGAGGGCTATCTGTATAAACGCGTTATTTAAATAAATCATGTTCAATCTCATAATTAAAAAAATTGGGTTGTTAGACTTGACATCTCATATACATTTTTAATTAAAAAGTAATTAAATTGTCTTTGTTAAAAAAAATTGTTTACGATTCTGGTTAGTTCCGTTTTATAATAAATTGCAATTCTCGCCAATTAATAAATAAAATTATTTTACTTTCTAGCTTACAGGCTTTACGAATTTTTATGTAAGTTTAATGATTCTGAGATCATAAAAAATATTTTTACAAAAATTTAGATACAGTTTTTTTACCACAGCAAGTAAAATTTTATTTCTAAATTTTTTAGAACAATCAAAATAAGATGTCTCAATTGACATTGAAATCTGTTTTTGAAAGTTACTGATAAAATTTGACGTTTTATTGAATTAATGTAATCGTAATTATTATAATCGTAAAATAAAATGTTTTATTCAGTCAATGGGCGCATTCAGGTCTCGCAATAGTTGACAATATTGACAATATGTTAAGTAAAATTATTTATTTATTTAAAAAATTAAGCGAATTTTGTGTCGAAAATCTCAAATCAAATCACATGAAAATTTGAAATCAAATTGGCGATGACTTCACTACCCAAAGTGCCAAAAGTTGGTAGGCCTGAAAAGCTGCCAATGAAGGCGACATAAATGAAAAATAACATAAAACTTAGAACCCTTAAACCGAATTTATTTGACTCTGTAGCAAAATTTTCTGCAAAAAAATTTGCTGCAGTTTCAAGTGAAGTTAGGAATTTATTTTTGTTAAGGTGCCTTCAGCAAATTTAACTATAGGATAAATAAATTTTATTCCGAAGGGGCAATAAGTTTTACAAAATGACATGTAGGGGAAATTTGTTTACAAAAATATAACCAATTTAGCGAATTTCATTGGTTGTTTTTACTCTCCCTCTCTCTCTTCGATTTTTATTCTGCAGCAAATTTTTCTGCAGAAAATTTTGCTACAGAGTCAAATGAATTCGGCTTTAGGGGCATGAGTATTTTTGATTTTCACGATCTGACACAAAAATATTTTGGTGTCACTTACTATGGCCAACATGAACTGATATCAATCAACAATACTCGCGACTTATTAAGAAATGTTACTTTGTGGCGACATTCTATGAAGTGAGCGCGTGAGTTTTCACAATCACGACAAATAGGTAAAAAATGTAACTTTTAAGCGCGATTTAGATGATGAAAAAATGTTGGCCCAGCAAACAAAGAATAGTTTGGTGTATTAACATTTTCGTCTGTATGACAAGAAAAGAACACCATCGTTTAAAAATGTTGCTGTGCGTTTTTGTCTTTTTTTTAGCAAATGCTGCCATAAAATAAAAATACTGCCATAAAATAAAATCGACCCAAGTATATTTTATGGCAACAAATAGTATTTATTTGTTATTAGGTTTTTTTATCAATAAACTGCGGATGTTAACTGGTATAGAGCCTTCTTATTTAAAATTAATATATTACAGCGTCAACGTTTCACACTTGGAGATAAGTTTTGTCCACCTACAAAAGTAAAATCTGCACCGTATATTAGAATTATTGCAAATGTTGAAAGTGCTCTGAGTAAAGTAGATGATAATAGCATTAATAAACCATGTCTATGTAATGAATTATTTAATATTTTAACTAATTTTAAAAATAGATCAAATCAAAATAATTTTTTGTCTCTTTTAGAAACTCGATTTTTATATAATGTGAGTTTTACAAAGTACTCCTAAATAATCCCAATCTATTATTTTCTAAAGCTGATAAAGGTAATGTGACAGTGCTAGTAAATAAATCGGATTGTTTAGAGAAATTATCGACAATGTTACAGGATATTAGAATTTATAAATCTATTCAAAATGATTCAACACTGTCTATTCAACGAAAATTAAACAAGATGGTTAGTCTTTGGGAAAAACAAAAGAAGATAACATTATATGAAGGTGAGCAATTAAGAAGTTACCATGGGTTAGTAGTTATATTTTATGGTTTACCAAAACTACATCAATAAAATACTCCTTATAGACCTACAGTTAGTTCTATAGGTACATCTTTATATCAGTTTTCTTCTTTTTATCTAAACTTTTGAAAAAAAAAAACTGTTGAGATATCATCTACATCAATAACAATTTCAGTAGATTTTAAAGATAAAATTAAAAATATAGTTGTACCTACAAATTAAACAATTTTATCACTTGATGTTGTTTCTCTATTTACCAATATTGGCAGCAAATTAGCTCTGGAACTTTTTAGATGATAGATGGTTAGAAATAAAAGTAAATTCTAATACTAAAACTCAGTTCATTAATGCTACATGAAATTAGTTTTGAACAATTGTGAGTTTTCTTTTAATAAAAAGATTTATAAACAACTTTTTGGTTCACCTATGGGTTCTCCAATTAGTCCTGCTGTAGCGGATTTAATTATGCTATTTTTAGAATCTAGTGTTTTAAATTCTTTAGATTTTATTATCGTTATGTTGATGACATAATTACTGCAATTCCGAATGATAAAATTGATACATTTTTTCAATCTTTTAATGATTTTAACTTTAATATTAAATTTACAATAGAATTAGAATGTAATACTAAAATAGCATTTTTGGATTTATTAATAATCTGTAATGATGGTCTGGGAGATATTTAAATTTTAATTCTCATTTACCTGTATCTTATAAAAGAATCTCTGTTAAATTTCATTTAGACAATTTTCGACTTTTAAAAACTACACTTTTAAATAACAATTATCTTATTTCTTTGATCAACTCATTAGTTAATCCAATTATTTTTCAAAATTCTAGATTATTTCAATCTGTTGGTTATTGATCCACCATTAAATAATAATGTTCAAACTAATTATGTAACTATTCCGTATATTAAATCGGTACATGAACAATTAACCTATTGTTTAGGTAAATTTATTTTAAAGTTGTAGGAAAAGCTGATCAAGATCTAGGTAGGTTGTTATTTTCACCTCTAAAAGATCCTATTAGAAATATTGAATAAAAGAAATGTGGTTTATAAATGTACTTGTCAATGCAATAGGTCTTATATTGGTAAAACTAAACAACTTTTGGGTACCAGATTTTATCAACATAAAAAAGATGCACAAAATATTACACTGAATAAATTAGATCGGAGTAATGCTAGTGCTCTTTCTGTACATTTACATGACACTAAGCACGATTTATTTCGTGATAATGTTGAAGTTCTAAAAAATGAGGCACCTTGTTTAACAAGGATGTTTTTGGAAATGTTCCATATTAAGAAGGATAAAAATGTATAAATAAAAAGTATAAAATGTATATAAAATATGTTTAGATTTTCAATAAAATCAAACCATCTTTTCTATTGTAATTGTAACTTTTCAATTTTTTGGTTGTGGTTTTCAATTTTTAAAAAATTTTTATATATATTTTTTATTAAAATAAATTTTGCTTTATATAATTGTAAGTTTTTATATTTTTTTAAAATTTAATTTTTCTCATTTATTGTTAATTTTTATCGTTTTCATATTTGTTGTAAAATTATTTTAGTTTTCATCCTGAAGATGCACAGAATAACTGTGTGAAACATTGACGCTGGAATATATTAATTTCAAATAAATAGGCTTTATACCAGTTAACATCCGCAATTTATTCTTTCTCAATTCAACTAATGCGAAAAATTTATATTGTGTGCACCTCTAAACGCTCAAACATTTTGCTGGGCCAACATTTTTTCATCATCCAAATCGCGCTTTATGAACGTTTTTTGTGCAGTGAACTCGCCTGGTTTTCGACCAAGGATTGTCTGTTCTTGAACGAATATCGCTTTGTTGACAATTTTATTGATGAATTCAAAAAATAATTGCAATTTTGAAGAAAAAATTAATACGTAACGATGTTTGATTGGTGTAAAAATTATTTTGACAGGTTACGATAAGTTTTGATAAATTTTTTTATGATTTTAGTTTAATTTTAATTAATGAAAAATGTTAATTATCTAAAAGAAATTATTGTATGGAATTAATATTGAAAATTTTAAACTTACACGTGCGAATATACACAAATATTCGCATATAGTATCTTTGGATTTATCGTTTTAAATGGTTTTGAGGTTTTTATTCTTTAAACGCGGTTGTTTCTTGCAAAGCTCGAAAAGAATTTAGGATTTCTTAAAACATAATCGATCACAAATCCCATAAAATTTGTAGGCTTGAAATAAAATTAGTTAAGTCCTGCTTAAGACCCTATAGCTGTAGAAATTATGCAATTATTTTTATTGTTTTTCGATGATTAATCTGATTCGAGATATTCTTGCATTTTGGATGATGTTTCAGATTCCAAATAATTCGTTCGATTTTTGAACGAAAACCGTAGATTTGGTCTATTTTTACTCACATTGATGATTTTCATTATAAACATATGTCGCAGTATCGCCAAGGTGTCCCCCGTGTACTAATGCTATGAATGTGCTGAAAACCCACTTTAAATAAGTTATATTGAGTTGAAAGATAACATAAAGTATTGTTCAAGCCGTTATTTCAAGCATATGTTTTGAAAAAAAAAAATACTAATAATTACTAAACGCCAAAATGTCAATGCACACAAAAACAGTTCTGGATGTGAGGAACAAGTGTATTGAGTATTACGATCGAATAAGTTACAAATAAGTTGAGAACAGATTCCGAAATGAATTGTGATTTGCAGTCGAATAAAGTAAAATTTTCCAGTATAATATAATCGGACGCCAATGTTTTTTGGTCAATGTTGCCTATCATCACTGACAACGTTTTTCAAAATATGATTATTCCTGCGAATTTTATGCTACCATAATATGGTAGAATTTTGAGCTTTTGGGCTTTTTTAAAGCAATACATTTTGCAATTGTTGTGGATGAGTAAATGGAAGAATTTTCACAGAAGCTGAGTAAAAGCTCCTGTTCCGATGAAATGATGGTTAGCTATCGTACACGATAATAATTGAAGACGTCCAAAGGATATCAGAATATGCCAACTATTACTATTATTTTTAGAATATAATTTAAATAAAATCCAAACAATGATGGAAGTCTGGTGGTACTGACACATTAAATCAAAATTGTAATTTTTCAGATAAAGGCAGTCAAAAATCGAAAGCTGAGGTTCATTAATACAATTTATGTTTCTATGCACCATGTCCATCCATGTTTCTTGACGCAAATTTTATTGTCGTGATTTATATTTTTTATACTTTAGAAACATTACCGGATATTAAAAATGATGAGGTTTACGATTAAACAATTATTAAAATTTATTGATAAAATTATTTGAAATTTGGTAGTTTGGTAGTTTGGTTGTCTGTCAAATTTGATGAAACTGATTCGATAAAGAATAAGAAGCAAAATGTGCCAGGTGGTCACTCAGAAAAAAAAATTACTGGTGTATTTGCTAGTGCTAGCAAAACGCGATTTTTTTATTAAAAACGTTATTTTTAGCAATGAATCAAGTTTTTATTTGGTTGGATTTGTAAAGAAAATTATCGAATCCAGGGAAAAGAAAATCCACTACAACTAATGGAAAAATCGATGCATCAAAAGAAAGTGATTTTTATTTGTGTTGGTTTAGAGTGGAGGTGATATCTTAGATTGCCATTGAAAATTTAAGTAAAGGATGGTTAATTACCATACATCAGCACAAGACATTTTTTCAAAATGTTATTCAAAATGTAACTACTTAAATATATTTTTAATTAAATTTACATTTTTGTCGGAAAAGCCTCTGAAGACTGAACCAACCTCTAACACATTTCTTTTAAAAATTAAGAATGATGAACCCCAATCGAAACAGTTTTACTTTGTAGTTACCGTTTTAGGATTTTAGTCTAAAACTAATTTGGTTCTAGCACCATTTAATTTTTGGCTGATTTTTTTCCCTAAAATTCACATAGACCATATTTGCTATTTGAATTCACCAGTTACTAAACAACAGCTTCCTATTGACTGATGATAAAAATATCAAAGATATATAGAAATTGATGTGCAAGGTGCCATTGAAGGTTTTGAATTTCCTACCAATTTGTTAAATTTTTTTTATTAATCATCACAATTGTTTGAGAATAACTGTAAAAATCCGGCATTTGTATACTTTCAAAATTTGATCGTTTAGTGACGCATATTGACGAGATTCCTGTATTGTATATATTACTCATATGACTTATATCGGAAATTTTGAGTGTGAAAATGCCGGATTTATACGGTTATTCTCAAACTAAAACAATTATTTTGTTGTACTTAAAAAATATCAAAGTCAACCTTTCAGTAAAATAACTCGATATTTCAATTACGCTCGTAATAATCTTTATCTTTAATATTGAAACATATTTAAATTTTCTAATAATCAATTGGTTTGTATTATTGCACTTCCGGCAAGGGTGTCCAGTAGTTTCTATGGAGATTTTAAAGTTTGTTTATAATTTTTGGTTTTTGAAAACCAATTCTTAGGTCTGAAAACCGCAAACCTTACAGTTCTGGAATATTAAGTGTAATAATTACAAAACATTAAATTACTTGTTAATCAACACAATGTGTGTGTGTGTTTGATGAAGGCGATTGACTGTAGAACCGCTTTTAAAATTTGTTAATCATTTTTTATACTGATTTCGAGTTTATGAATGATAATTTCCCGAAATCCAAAAATACCACTTTCAACATTTACTAAAATTTTATGCATTAGCTTTGAAAATGAAGTTCAAATTAAACACGATTATTATTTTGTATAAGTTAACTAATTTTGTGACATCATATATCCCATTAAAATTATTTTTTTGACCTGTAGAGTTTTTAAAACATGTCTGATACATTTTTGATAAAGAACGTGCAGCCATAAAAAAATTAAAATTTTTGTTACAAAGGAGGAAAACATTTTCGGTAAATAAGTTTTAGAACGTGTTTTAATTTTATTAAATTTCGTTGAAATGCATTAGCGGTTCAGTGCCAAATAGGTGCTGGACATGCACATACCGATACAATTGTTTTTTTTTTGAATGTTACCGAGTAGCGTTCACCGAGAGGATAACACATTAAAATTTAACGTTTTCGCGTTTACTCGTATAATAATGAAAACACACTTTTGAGAATCTGAAGAGATTCTACCGAATTTTTAAAATTTTATAAAAAGCTTCAAAAACATCCGTCTATGCTGCTATAGGATCAATAATTTTAAATTTACCAATATCAAATAGCTTTTTAATGCACGTAAATATTTTCAAGAGGATTCGAAGAAGTGGAAAAAATATAAAAAATAAAAATTCACATTTCTTTCTGTCCCACTGTCCTAGAACCAGTAAAGTCATTTCTCTAATAAGTTAAGTGGTTTAAATTAAAGTACGTAGTCACCGGTCATAGTTCGTACGCTTAACAAGAAACTTTTATATCATTGATCCACTAGGAAGTAAATATCAGTGAAAGGTTCAAAACTTCGTGTTTTATAAACTAATTATTTATTATTTAAGGAATTATCGAAAAATTATGTCAAAATCACATTATTTACTGTTGGTATTCTCGTAATTTTTGAGTGTATGACTCAAATTAAAGATAAAACGAACACGTTTAAGAAACTGCCAAGAATCGTTTTTTTTTGTGAAAATGTAAAACGATTTTTAAATATTATTTAGCATTTTGATCCAATACCTTTAACCATTTTTCTGGCAGTAGCATAATTCCACTCTCATAAAACTTCTGATCATTGCTGGCAAAAACCTGATTTTATGCATTTTTGATGTCCGTTTTTTAAGAAATGATTTTGTGGTGTAAAATATAGTTGTATAGAGACCGGTAAAAAGGTGCGTTATCAAACTTGTATGAGATCACGCATTATCATGGTTGAACACTTTACCCTTTTTATTGATCAATTCTGGAGTATTCTATTTTAGTAAATCATCCATTTTGTTCACTTGATGATAGTAAAATTCAGAATTTGTTGTGTTATTGTTTGATACATGCTCAAAAAGCTCTTTTTCCAAGAATATCGGCTTTCCAAGTTGTTTGCGCCAGGTCATCTATTTTACTCCATGATCTCTTGCGCTTAAAATTGTTATAGACAACCCATTTCCCGTCCCCGTCGTAATGGAGCAAATTTCTTTCTGTTAGAACATGTGAAACCCATCTGTCGAGTTTTGAAACTAAACCAATTCATTTAACGTAATCATAAACGGTCGAATTCGATAAATTTAACTGTCTGCGATCTTACGACTTGTTATTTAAGAGTTTGTATCAACCAATGCATTTTTTGTCTTCATCAGCTTCAACTGGCCTTTCAGAACGTCATGCATCGTCAACAAAAAAAAATCCAGAACGAAACTTTAAAAAACAGTTTTCACACTAACGTTCTGTCAATGCGGCTTAAGTTTGACATTAGCTATGAAATATTACATTTTGGTCATCTGTTGGGAAAAGAACGAAATTAATTTCCGAACAACCCGATAGTTTGTGTATTTTATGAAACCATTTTTTGAAGCGCTGTATAACTTCTCTAGTGAACTGTCCTAATGTTTACATTATTTAAACGAAATAACTAATTTTTGCGGATTTCTTAGCCGTTGTTAAATCGATATTAAATCGAAATCAAAAAATATAATAAATTTACATTAAATGGAATTATCTAAAAAAAAAAAAATTATTTTTAACTAAAAATTTTTATTTTACCGTCCGAAGTGAAGCCGAAGCTTAATATCCACGTTTAGCGATTAAATTAAAAAAAAGCGTTAGCATTTGAATTATGGAAGGGTCTGTTCGAAATGCCAGTAACAAATAAAAAATATTGTAATATTAGTTTTGATTATTATAGTAGAGACAACTTTTTTATTAGCTCGCTGTAAGGTTATAAATTGAAAAAAAGCACAGCGTTTAAAAATTATTTAAAATCTGATATCGAAAACATGTCTTTGCTGGATAAAATATTTTGAATTTTTTCTGATATTATCTAATTTAATTTCAAAATTTTATTTTTTTTACCGAACTCAGTTAATAATGAATTGCATGCCCGGTTTGTAAAATAAATTAAATTCAATGTAAGAGAAATCTAAAAAAATAAATTGAAAACGGCTACAATCTGCCAGAAAGCTCTCCCTTGGCAATATGTTTGTATTAAAAAAAAAATACCTACTTTATGTTCGACTTTGCCAAATGTTTTGGGAAATTCGAAATTCCAAATGTTGCAATGAACGACTGAGGATTTTTTTGTTGTTTGATATGAAACTAAATCATCAATGGTTTTTTACAGGCCAAACGGCAAAGTGGTTAAAGCTTTGTAGTTTTGAACGGGGGGTAGTAGGTTCGAATCTCGTTAGGGACAGGATGCAGAATATATTTTTCATTATATGATTACGATTGGTGATGAAAATTAATTCAATTGCGACCTGAAAGCGAACCGTAAAAGCATAAGAACAGAACTAAGTCTGCAAAACTAATAAACAATTAAAAAAACAATGGTTTGTTTAAGCATTTAGAAATAGATGACGTATAGAACACAAAAGGAAAGTGTAACAATTTTAAAATATTCAAATAAATATTTGATTTATGCGATTGAAACACATAATAAAATACAAATAGTTCGAATGGGTAACTCAAGTTTAATCATAATCTTTTGACAATTTTTTATTTGAAATTAATTTTTGATTTAATTTTTATTTTTCGGAAATGAAATTTTGGGTTTACTTTCCTTACATAGAGACCTCGAAGTCTTGGAGGCACACACTGAGCATACTGTGTGAGTTGCAAAAATATTTCCAGTTGTAAAAGTACACAGCGTATGTAACTGTACGGTTTATCAAAACTTTAGTTAATACAGAATTTTTTCTGAGCCTTGGTAACTTTTATATCTGTTATGTTGTTAAAATATATAAGGCGGCAGCGCTTATACCATTTTAAATACATCATCGAAATAATTGAACCAAACAATCTATCGAAATTTTCGAATTGAAATTTATTGATTTAACGGTGCTGAACCACCATAATTTCGAGATCGGATACTTCAGTTTTTTATCAATTAATTAAAAATTAACTTTCAAATTTAATGAAAATTTTAAAAATAAATCTAAAATTATTTTAGAGGATATTTTCAATTAATAAAGGCTAATAAACAACAACATTTCCTGCTAAAATATCGAAAAGGGGAGGTTTACCCAAAAACAAGCAACTTAAAAAAACGTTTTCAACATTAATAATGAAGTGTTTATCCGACGTAAAAAACAATTCAGTTTTGGAGTAATCAACGAGGAAAGCAAGGTTACATTAAAGCCATCAAATCAAGAAAAAATATTTCGACAACTATTAAACATAATTTAGAAGATATTGTTCCATCCAACCTCATCCAGGAATTTGTTAATTTCAACCAAATTAAGGTAAGGCAAATTGCGAAATTAGATAACATTCTTGCATATAGTATCAACTTTTTAAGTTTTGTCCTTTGCGCTGAACGTGCAATTTTTAGCCTTCCGGAAAATAGTAGTACCCAAATTCGTAATCAGTTTGTTAATGTTTTGACAAAATTTAAAAATAGTTTATGGTTGCAGAGCCCTACACCTATTGAAAACCCTATTTTATTTTACGTTAAACAAGCAAACCGCTTTTAAAAAACAATCCGAACATTATATGTATGGTGACAATAAAGGCTCAACTTATAGACATTTGATGAAAACTAATTCTACTCCAATTCAAACTACGATAAACACTTTTGTAAAAAAGTTTGTAAAAATCCGGTAATATTGTATCGTGAGCTCAATAGATGATCCCACATACGGTTTATCGGCATTTTCAGGTAATATTCTTAAATTTAGTGTAGGAAAAACTAATTCATTTGTTTTAAATTCCGAAAACTTTAAATGTTTGTAGATAGCCATAAAGTTTTGGATATTACCAGCAAAAATTGGAGAAACATTTCAAACAATAAAATAATAAAAGAATTTTTGCTTCTCCAATGGGTTCTTCCATAAACCCTATACTGGCAAATTTGTTAATACAAAATTTGGAGCATTTGGCATTAGATTCTTTAGATTTTCAGCTATTATTTTATTATCGATATGTTGGTGATATCATAACGGCTATTCCTAAAAATAAAAAATTTATGTATTTTTGAGCCGCTTTGACAAAATGTTTAATCGCATAAAATTTACTTTGGAAAAGGAAGTTGATGGGCAAATTTCTTTTGATTGGTATATCACAAAGATAGTTGGTCTAGCAGATATTTAAATTTTCATTATTTGCTTCCTACTTCCTATAAAATTAATGCAGTAAACATTTTAAATCTTTTAGACCCCAAATTTTACAATAAAAATTTTAAAATTCTAAAAGAAACATTGTTAACTAAAAAAATTATTAGAAGTTCTGTAACTCGGCCCATTAACAATTATAAAAATTATTTTTCAATTCCTTATGTTGTATATGGAAAAATAAAACAGAATCAATTAGTTTAAAAGTTTCTATTTTTTCTAAACTAACATCGATATTTCAATTCCAAATCAAAATTAGCCGTTATATAAAAAATTTAGAAAACTTGAAAACGACGCTGATAAACGTTAATAAGTACATTTTTTTTATCTTGTAAACTAAGCACTCTATTTAGTCTCTTTCACAAAGCAGGAACTCCGAAAAGATTTACAAGAAGAACAGCAACAAATCACCATGCAACAAATACACAATGTTTTAAATGTGCCACGGTTTTTAGAAAAACGATGACTCGGAAATTTTTTACTTATAAACCGAGTAAATTTAGAATTTAAATTTGGTTCGCGACGGATTTGACACGGAAATCTGTCATAAATGGGTTCCCATACTTAGGAAAAAATAAAAATAAACCAGTATCAATATCTTTGGGTGAGTTTGTTGCCCTAAAACTAATTAACCTCTTGCGTTATTTTGACGTACAATGTACGTCATTGATAATTTTTTTCTATACTGAAAATGACGTACATCGTACGTCTACGACCGAATTTGACTTTGTTATTTTTACATTTCCAAAAGAAATGAAAATATTTCATTAAAATCGGTCCAGCCGTTTAATGGGACTTCATTTGAAATATGTATCTTTAAGTGGATGATTTTTTCTAACTAATTGATAGCGCAAGAGGTTAAACCATTCAGTGGTTGAGGTACAAATTTGGCAATTGATAAATTTAAGAGAAGAATATGATAATTGCACACTGACGGTATATAGTACAAAGCTAAGTCAAGCAATTACTGCTAATTATTTCTAAGCTAAACTCCACAAAAATGGAACAAAACTGCGAAAAACTTCCTGAGACCATTTTATTTTACAACAGCACCAAATTTGGTATAGATATAATGGACCAAATGGCTAAAAATACACAGTTAAGTAGGGATGTCGGAGATAGCCTCAGCAAGTTTTTTTGAATATCCTCGACATAGAGAAATATTACCAGAAATAACTTTTTATTTCAATTAGTAGAAGAACTTTTTACTGAATATCAAAATTCGTAGAAAACTACTGATGGTAGAAAAAATTGAAATTTCTATACGATAATGCTGTAAAATTGAATCTTGCAATGAAAATAAAACCACGAAGGTTTATTTTGGTTGCAAAAATATGTTTGTGGGAAATGTACATTTAAAAAAATTTTGCTTTTAGTTTATTTTAGCTGACTTCAATGACATTTTACCAACATTTTGATTAAATATAGTTAGATTCTTATCAGAGATGCTGAAGTTGACATGACATTTGTATAGTTATTACAGAACATGACCTCAATTTTGATGACGGAAATTTTAACGACGAGCCTGATACATTTTAACAAAAATATTTTGTGACAGTACATTTTCCAATTCCGATGCATGAACGGCGATTTTGTACGAAATGTTATCTCTGATAAAAAGATCATTAGGTCAAAATATTTAAACTGATCATCTATAGCAGACGTTGATATTCTGGATTCAAATTGACATTCGTATTTATAAATTAACTTTACGAATGTATTTGCGTAACATAAAATCTGACCGATCGGCTTGAACCATCAACAATATTTTGAAGCAAAACGACTTTTGACTTTACAATAAAGCAAGAGGTTATCGTATTTGAAAATATCATCAGACGGCTATCGCATATGTCCTTTTGGTTCAATAAATTTTAGGGATATTGCACGTCACAATATAAAGGTTGGATCGTCCATGCAAGTCCAATAAAATTAATCATTTTATAGAATATTATATTTAAATAAAAATGAGATAATTCCAAGTGTGACGCAGATTAATAGAAATTCAAAACTTGAACAAAAAAACTTAAACACAAACTAAAAGGAAGAAAAATAATAAGAAAAAATCACGCCGTCGCATGATTCATATTACAATAACTTTGACCTTTTCTAATTCAACTTCACAAATAATAATAATAATAAATTATGAAATCGGAATTTATTTCGTGTAATTTAAAACTTTAAAATTAAATTTGTGCAAAATAACAAGAAACCTAATGTTTATTTGACTTTTAAAATAAAAATAAAAAATATAAAAATTTATTTTATTTTTAGGTTCGTCGCCTGAATTTGAAATCTTTTGTTCGTAATATACGGGTAAATTTTTGTATATTACAAAGAAAGTTTATATTGAACGGAAATTAGGTTGCACATAAAGCTCATTATCGAATTGCGTTTGATTTCTATATATTGATTATGTGTGTATGTTGAGTATTTGTGCGATACACGAATGGAGCACGCACGCAACAGCCGGCACTTAATTTTCTTGTATATGTTCATATATAACACAAAGACTTACCTTTATCAAAATCGATATAAATTCCAATGTAGTATTTTATAATTATATATTCCAAAATAATAGTTTATATTTTCGCACTTATATAAGATAAAGCCGCGTACACAATCAACTCACTTATATAAAAAAAGCAAAAAAAAAAAAATATATATATAATTTTTTAAAACACTAATTTTATATAGAAAACAAAAATATATTTAACTAAAAATCACAATTAAAACTATTTCACATATATTGTAATTAAAAAATAGTTGTTTTAATTTTTATTTCGTTCAACTTAAAAAAAATCACTTTAATTAACACATATAAAAAATGTAAGCGTAAAACAACAACAATATTTCATTTAATTATAATAATATATGTATATAAAATATAACATGAAATAATTAACAACAATCATAATAATTATAATTTAATTTAATTAAATTATTATAAATTCCACTTTTTTTTTTTTTTTTACTTTTTATACAGAAAGAAATGCATATAGCTCAATATATAAATCAAATCACAAGCTTTCACAAGAAATTTTCATTTGCATAAAAACTGCATAATAAATATATTTTTGTTATAAAAATATAATAAATTCATAGAATTATTATAATAATAATTTATTTATATTTTATAATAATATCGGCACCATATAAATTTTTTCTTTTTTATAATTAAAATTACGCACGTTAACGTTTTAATATTTAAAAAATATATCACAAAATCACTTTTATATAAAAAAAATTTTAAAACTTTTTAATGATAACATAAAATATTATAACACTTTTTAGAAGAAATAAATATTTTATTTTGGCAGTGTTTAAATACACGAGCTTTCGCTTCTTGTTAATTAAACAAGGTATATATAGTTCTATGAACTTTTGATACACATTTACGATAAACAATTTTTTTCCATTTAGTTAAATATAATAAATATGCGAAATATATAAAAAAAAAAAAAAAAATTAAATAAAATAAGAAAAACTAAAAAAAAATCCACTAACGTTACTGCTAGCGTACCTCTAAACCGACTGACCGAGTAATACAGTATTCAGATATAGCGAGGCCGTTTCAAATCATTATTATTGAAGACAGAAATAAAACTAAAAAGAAAATACGAAATAATATAACAAAATCTTAAAGTTTATTTTTTTTTTTACGAAAACAGCCAGCATACAGCAAGAGCGAATACAAATAAAACAGTTGGTTTTACTTTATTATTATTTTTTCTTTTCTACTTTAATTTCTTTAAGACTTTTGCAAAAGAGGTGAGTGTAAAAGACTCAACAGCGTGTTTGGAGAGTAAAAAGCTAAGAATTTGGATCTCTTTTATATTTAATTTTTTAGTGTGTTGTACAACATATCTGATTTAATGGTATATTGCAAAGCTTTTGTATATTATAGAGTATGCGGTGTCATATGTTTTTATCGCACGGTTTAAAGCTCCCCGGCAGGAATTTAGTTAATTTATATTTTTATGTGTTTGGAAAGCCAATTTAATTATTAATTTTTACTAATAAAATAATTAAAATTTATAATATTTTTGTCATAACTGGTATAGTATTTGTGTGATGGTTAGCGCATTTAATTATTGGGATATCTGTATTTTGCTTAAGATCCGTGACTTTGCTTGATCGGGTTCGTAATTTTAATAACCACTGTTTTGTTGATGAAATGCGGTTTTAAATGAAAATAATGGCGAATATTTAACATCGATTTCTTTCGTTTTGGTGACTTCGCTCTAAAAGTTCGACCGGAACCTTTCTTTCTTTGGTATAATTCACCTGCCCGCTGTGGCGGTCGTGTGATTTCAATGAAAGATTATTTTTATTTTTTGTATTTCATAAATTAAAATTAATTTTTTTTTCATTTATTCAATATTACATCAGATTCAGAGATCATCTAGTAATTTATCTATCTTAAATTAGTTTCTCGGATTAAGATGTGTAACCTATTGGTTACTTCTTTTACAATAATTCTAATCAAAACTGCCCAGCTCCAGCAGTTTCTGCCTTTGAAGCCACCTCGTTTCATTGGTGGTCCCAATGTACGACGGATATCTGCATTTTCATTTCGAGATAATCGCTGTACGTGTTTCCAAACTTGTATATTCCATCTTCAAGTCCCCCGTGGGGCATTCACAATCCCATAGATGGATACTATATGTAGGTCCACAATGGTTTTAGCATTTGCTTGTGTAGAACCAATTTATTGTGTATTGAGGGCTCAGAATTCGTACCCTTGAACCAGTACATTTTCCTATTTTTGGTGTTTAACTCTATCTTTTTCTTCTTGATGTGTACGTTGCATCTTATCTTAGCATTGAGGGTTATGCTAAGGTATTTAGCTGTATTTCTTATTCTATTTGGTTTGAGTTGAGAACCACGCGGGAATAACATTTTGATTTGTAAAGATTTTACCATTTTTATTGATAAATCACTTGCGGCTTTCAAGCGAATATTTATTTTTATATTATGCGACTATGTGTTGAACAAAATTGTCATTTATTAACTTAACAAATCGATACTAACATTTTCTACTTAAATACTGACTAAACTAATTTTGTGTTAGTTTGTAACATTTCTTAATAGATGGCGTAACACACAATACACTAAAATTTTATTGTTATTTTGCAAAACTTAATTTGAGGTTTATCCATTGGTACTGTATTTTTATCGATGGTAGATAACAATTTAACAATTTAAAAATTTTTATCTATATATTAGGCATGGTATGAGACACACAGTAGAAGAAAGTTAGAAATATATTTTGAAGTAATAATAATATTCATTAACTTAAATAACAGGAAAAAATTCAAAATATGTAAACCATTCAATCAATAGTAGCATGACGAATAGTCGACGTATCCGACAAGTTGTTGAAGTTATCAACGAGTTATCTACGCGATCGCGTAGAAATCAATAAATGATGAAAATAGCACCCACCTTTGGTCTGGCGTCCACTAAGTGGTTGAAGATTTATCAGCTTTAAACGATCCAAACAACATAGAGCAAAACGATTAAATCAGCACTGCCACAGACACCTATATTTATCAAGACTCAGTAATTTTTTTGTCAATGTGTGTATTGAATTTGTTTTGTTTGTTTTTTCTATTGAATTTTTTTAGTTTTTCTTTCTAATTCAATGCGTAAAGATGTGATGTAAAGGTACATAATGTATTTTTTATATTAATTTTGAATAATTATGTAACATTTTATTTGTATTTTCTTACTTTAGTGATAATAAATAAAATTAATAAGTGATATTAGTGTTACGATCTCTTAAAATGCCAAGAAGATGTTGTGTTATTGGCTGACAAAGCAATTCTAGTCGAAATAAGAAAAATGACAAAATAATCCCAACATTTTAATTCCCGGCTGATGATAATTTAACATTAAAATGGATAAAATAACTGAAAAGAGAAATCTGGCATCCTACAAAATATTCAGCGTGTGTCTTGAACATTTCCTACCGGAAAATGTCCAAAGAAATTTAAAAATAAAGATGGAGGACACGGATTATAAATTATCCCGTTCGAAATTAATAAATGGGGCCGTTCCATCAGTTTTTCCAGGAAAATCACATCCTTTAACAATACTACCGAAGAGAAAAACTCCAGCTAAAAGACTCGAGGAAATTAATTATACGTTTAAGATTAAAAATGATATTTTTAAAGAGTGTTTCACACTTTCATTCATCTTAAGTATTTTATATTCTTGATGAAGATATCGTAAAAGGCTGCAATTTTAAAATAATAAATGTGATAAATAGTAATTTAAAAGTTAATATTTTTGTTTATGAAATTTCTGTGTGCAAAAAGGACTTGCAAAGGGTGCTTCCAAATACGCAAAAAATGACACTCTGGTTGCAGTTTGAGAATTTGTTGGTAAGATACAAAAATTTGTCAAATTTTGGTTCAAAAAATGATTTTGTTTTGCTATTGAAAAATGCTTTAATGAATTTAAATACGGCTTCCGCGGAAATTCCCGATGATTTTTTATTCCCAAATGAACTTATTTTTTTAACTGATCAAATTAAATACTCTAAGAATGCGATCATTGTTGCCCATCTTTTGCATTCACAATCAAGCGCTGCATATAATATAATTCGACAGTATTTAAACTTACCGCATCCCGAACATATTCGATATACATATTTCTGCTTCTTTAAACATCTCGCCTAATAGTGAAATTTCAAATTATAATCATCTCAAACAAATTGTTTCTATATTAATTGATAGACAAAAAAAGTCATCTTGATGATTTATGAAATATATATAAAGTCAGGAATTGATTATAAAGCTGGTAATATAAAAGGATTTGCTCAAAATTCGGCAGAAGTTTTAGCAAAAAACAGTACAAACTTTCATGGTTGCCTCAGCTCTTGGAACCTTTAAGGAAGTTGTAAAATTGACACCAGGTAAAGACAGCACTTTAGAGCTTAACAAAAAATGTTCTTATTTATTTTGTATAGTATTGGGTTAGAAGTATTTGTTATCATAACTGATAACAATAGTTGTAATCAACGTGTATGTTCGAACTTTTTACTTCCACAGGCGATTTTTCATTTCCTCATCCTTGTGATAACACGAAGACCATATTCTGTTGCTATGATCCCGTTCACAATTTTAAAAATATCAGAAACAATTGCAATCAAATATGCTTGTTTTTTACACTTACGAGAGCAAAATACAAACGAAATACACTTACTCTCAAAAACCGCATTTAAGCTCAACTTTTAATCTATGTATCCTAATAATTTAGAAAAGCAAAAGGTTTCATTGGTTGATAATATTTTCTACAATAGAACAATTGCATCTCTTAGGCAAAATAATAATTATTTACAAACAGCAATTTTTTTGAAATTAATTCGAAAGTGGTGGGATATAGTAAACGTAAAATCTAAATTCAAAGGTATCTCAAAACGTAATGACAACTGTGAAACAATTTTCTCCCCTAATGACGATAGACTGCTATTTTTGCAAAATTTTACTGAATGACTAACAAACTGGTAAAATTCCGGTAATAACAATAATAGATTGTCTAGAGAAACCCATACCGCAATGGTTAAAACTACCAAAGCTTCTTCTTATAGAAATATGTATAACTGAATCGGAAACCAAATTACGGATTAGAAAAATTTTTAGAAGAGAAATCCAATTAAGCCAGTTTATAAATTCTCGATAACTTGAACAATCAAATATTTCAGATGACATATCCATATCTGCCTATAAGGAAATATTTGACACTGAATATTTGGCTAACGTTGAGCTTGATGAAGTATCTAATAATTATGTGTGTGCCTTAACTGCACATTCTATTCGCAAAAAGATTCAGTGTTCCGAGTGCCAAACGATTTTTATAAAAGAAATTATAACTAAAGCTGACGATACCTATTTCGATTATTTACAAAAGGGTGGTTTAGTGCAATCAACAGAAGTTGTCTATCAGGTATTTTTTCATGCATGCGCCATATTTCAGGAAATTATTCGCCATGATGACGTAAAAGCCAAGTATTTCTCTGCAAGTAACCAAAGTGTGATCTTGCATAAATTAACAATTTATAGTGTACAACAAGACAATTTTTGTATCGATACCAACAGACTATGTTCATGTGGTCAACCGAACCTTAGTATTTTTAAAATATTGCTTTCTCCGATGGCAAACATAATTATTTTGAATTATTGTAAGCAAGTGACCACAATTATGCCACTGCTGTGATAAACTGATAAATAATATTATCATAAATGTATAAAAATTAGTTTTAAAAACTTGTGATCATGATAATAATTATCATTGTTGTTAATATTCTATGTTAGTAGTATAGAATTTATTGAAAGTGATGAAATATTGAATTAAGCAAAAACTAAATGTATATTTATTTTAAGCTTAAATTTTCGATGAAGTTTTTTGGAACAGAAAAAATATCAGTCTCGATCTGATAAGATCATGAAAAAATTCAATCATCTCATCAGGCCATGGCGACTGCATATTACTGCGTAACGATTACATTTTTATGTTCTATATATGTAGTGCAACCGTGTAATCGTAACTTTAGTGAATTTATATGACAACCCACTAAATTTTATTCTTACAAACTTTTCATCTCATTCACACTGGTTTCAAATTCCAGTGCAAGTAATTTTTAATAATTTTACTGAATTAATTAATTAATTCATAGCGATATCGAACATATCAGATCGAAACAGGATATTATGTACTTCTGTTACAAAAACTTCATCGAAAATTGCAAGCTTAAAATAATTTGTTTAAAAATGGAAATCTTTAAATAATTTAAAATGGTATATTTATTATTTAAATACACATGAAATGTAATATCATTTATTTTAAATTTATAATTCTATTCAATTGAGTTCAAAATAAATGTGAATTATTTACTACGTATATATTAAGAATTCAATCCGGATCGAAATTTCAATATATACGGGATCGAGTTAACTTCGCGTTAATTCGATTCGATCCACCAAATTTGTAGAATCGAGTTAACTCAATCCTTAAAAACACCAATGTATACGGAATCGAGTCGAAAAACTACAACAACCAATTTTTATAAAAATATTAATAATAAAACAACGCCATTTTTATTTCATTTACGATTATTTGCGAATGTATAATTTGTTTTTAAGTATTTTAATATTTATTTGAATTTAAATAAATTTAGAAATATGTGTTTAGAATAATTTTTTTGACGTTTATCTCAACTCGGTTTCGTTTCAATCCAAACATAAGTCGCCAATATATACGCTAAAAAAGATAATTCGGTTTCAATCCAAAGTGAACTCTAAGTTGATTCGATCTGGATTGAATCTCTAATATATACGTAGTAATTGAAACTATAAACATTAACTTACATTGTTTCATTTTTCATCGAAATTCAATAGAGCGTTTGAATGTATTAGTAAAACAAGTATTACTGAGTCTTGATAAATATAGGTGTCTATGGCACTGCACAGCATTTGCGTCTGTTTATATGAATCAGGTTTTACAATAGCGACATAACAGTCTAGGTTAACGTTTTTATCTGAAGCAACGTTTACAAATAAATAATATTTACTACCGTAATTCTGAGATTAAGTAATTCTGAGCAAGCACTTGGAGGTTTTGTGCCAGTGAGACAACGCGCCGTTTGCGTTACCGAAAATATAGGAGTCGTAAGTGCTTCAGTTCAAAATAAACTGAATACATCATTCACAGGAGTTGGAAATCACTTAAACCACATTGTGGCAAGTTTTGCATAAAAATCTTGGCTCACACACCCTTACAAAATCAAATTAACTCAAGAACTGGAGCCTCTTGATAAAATGAAATGCCAAAACTTCTTCAATTAATCGCACAATTGTGCTCTAGAAGTTTGAAGAAAATCCTGATTTCATCGAAAAATCATTTTCAGCAGTTGCAACAAGCTCACATATGCTTCAAGAGACTCCAGCACAAAAGGTGGCCGTGTGATGTGGATATAATTCCGAGGTGTGATCGGACTATATTTTTTCATCGATGTAAATGATCGCCATGTTATGGTCACTGCAGTTCGCTACCAAGCTATGTTGGAAGATTATTTTTGGTCATAATTGGATAAACATAACATCAATGATATATCGTTCCAACAAGATGGTGCCTCATGTCACATAGCTAAGATAAAACAAATTAAATGTTTCGAAAAAATATTACGACATCTAAATATTTCTATGCTTCCAAATAAAATTTGAGAAAAACTGTTTTTTGCTTCGAAACCAATTTCATAGGATTCCAAAATTCTCGAAATGGTTCACCCTTCACACCACGGAGTATTTTTATGGCCTCAGTGCAAAATTGGTATTTAGAAAAGTATAGGGATTGACGGATTTATATACTCTCAAAGATTTCCGAAAGCTTATTGTGCCCTCATTAGATCTAGCCCCCTATAATAAAGGAAGCTACGGGGATATAGGAGGGAAGGCCACATACATAATTATAGAGTCTGCCAGATGGCTCACAAGTACAACGCCGACAGGAATTTTGGCCGACTTAGCAGATCGCTGACAAACCACATCGTGGTCCCAATTATTCACTACACATTCTCTAGATTATATGGTTGACTAGGATTATGGCATCGCGATCTAGTAAATAATTAGGGGTGCAAAACATGTTGATTGTGGTGGTTTTTATAAAATGCGGTTTGAAACCAAGTTGATTGTTACAAGTAGCATTTAACTCTATAGGGACAAACAGTATCATTTTATTTCCTTTACACAAGAAATAGATAAATAATGAATAGGTTTCGTTTCAGTGGTTGACAGTTAGGCCAATTTTGGGTCATTGTGATACCACGTATTTATGCTACATCATGACCCCTTCACTTACTCACACAAATACAGTATACCCTGCACATTGCCCTGCACATTGGGTCGGCGCTGATTTCTGAATTCCATCAGAGGGCCATAGTTGTGTTTATTAACATCACCAATTGTAATAGATGATGAAAATTCGATTTGCATCTAGCCTCTGATGGGATTCGAACCTAGTACTTCTCGGCTCAAGTGCCAAAGATCTAACCACTGCCCTACTTGTCTGGTTAAAAAAAAAATAAAAAATGGCGTAGTGCCGGCTCAATTTCATTAACGGCGTATCAAATCTCGTCTTTCAACTCAGGGTTTTTTTCTTGGTTATTGGGAGAATATCCTATTTGTTTCAAAAAACCCTAAATAAATAAATCAAACAGCATTAAATCACATAATCTTGGTGACGAATTCAAATCGGCGCATATCTGAACAGAAACGGTCCAATCGCCAGTCCAAACTGTGCAGCAAACATTTCCTCGTTGTGAATGCATATAAGTCTTTGAAAAATCAGTCTTGGATTCCTAACTCCCAAATGCGATAATTCTGTTTGTTGTCGTTGCGCCTATTGAATAGGATCGGCAAATGGCGAATGGCTACAAATGTTTTGTCAACTGAATCTTGTAAACATTCACATACAGATCTTTATTTAAAATTCACTGTAAAATGCTTCGTGAAAGTCTCCGCAGCTGAGAGCGAGGGCGAATTGAGGTATTAGCATTTTGGCTAGTACTATAACTGATGAAATATTTTCATTAGACCGAGCTGCACGAACAGGTCTCTCCTGGATTTTAACTGACCGAATCGACCAAAATTTCTTGATTAATCGGACCACTGTACAGCAGGAAAGTGCATTACAATGGCCGAAAACTGCACGATATTTTCGAACTGTCTTCGTAAAAATGCACCTTTTCGTTAGTGGATTTTCACATTTTCTATGCGTTGTGCGTTCGTATAATTTCCCATGACTAAACCTATACTACTGAAGTTAGCGGAAAATAGGGCAGAAAAAATCCAATATTTCAGCAGAAAACTACTTTATCGACATATTGATAGGGGGAATTCGCAATAATATGTAAACTTCATTATCGACATTTTAGCCGACATTTTGACAGGGAAACTACTCTATCGACATATGGCGAGGAAATCAGTACTACTATAAATCTGCATTATCGACGTTTTGGACAAAATCTATATTGTAAACTGCATTGCCGACAAAATTAATTTTTTAAATATATACACTAAATATGTTAACAAATTTTAAAATAATATTCAAATCGGTTCTGCGACATATTATGTACATTGGATAAAGCTTTAATTAATTATCAGCGTCTTAGTCTTTTTTATGATAATTATAAATTTTGTCTACGAGAATCCGCGAAGCTCATATAATTCATTTATCATGTAAGCGAATTAAAATTTTATGCCAAAGTTTGATGCCAAAGTTCATGGGAGATCAATGTTAGATTTTAGAAAATCTTCAAAAATGTCTGAAATCTCCGTCTCTCGTGAAATCATCTACATTCAAAAATTCGTGTAGCCCGTATTATTCATTTGTTGTGTGAGCGGGATATATTATTAGGTTCAGGCCTACAAATAGAATATCTATGTAAAGATTGGGGCATGATAAATTTCATGAGAAAATGAAATTTTAGACATGGCTGAGGATTTTCGGAAATTTAAATATGATTCCACATAAAATTTGACCTCAAACTTTGCACAGGCATTCTGTTTGTAGGCCCGAATTTTATAATATGTCCCGCTTACACAACAAATGAATAATGCGGGCTACACGATTTTTGGAATGTGGGTCACGTCATGAGAAAAAGAGATTTCAGACGTGGTTATGGATTTCTATCTATGCGCGTTCCGACATAAACTTTGAACTGAAATTTTACATGGATAGTTTTTGCATACTAAGGCCTGAACTTTTAAATTGTAGTACGTTTACATGAAAAAATAATTACGTTAATTTTGTGAATTTTCATATACAATATTTTCATATATAATACATAATATACAGCTAGGTATATACATAATAACATAACCTTAAGAATTTACTAGTATATTTTAATTTATATGCACATTTTAATAAATTTATATATTTTAAAATTTGTCGATGATGCAGATTTTGGCTAAATTTTCTGCTAACTTCGGTAAGATGCTAAACCTTGCGCTCACAAATGACCGATGCAAAAAAATATTGCATTACCGACACACATAAAATGGTGCTAAATTCTTTATAGGCTATCTCAATAAGGTACCCTTTATATTGCCTGTTTCCCAAAATAACATCTCAAGTTACCGTAATATTTTATTTATGACAAATGTATGCTAGAATTATTACATATATTCTATGGTTGTACAAAATACTCTGAATTTAGCGTTAATCCACAATTTCTACTACAATTCTGTTTTTGCTAAAAAAAATTAAACAGTTCGCTATACAACCTGTTTGTGTCTCCGAGAAAAGGTAAAACGTTATTTTTGACATCACATATAAAGAATCTTTTAATTCGATTTAATGGTACTGTCCCATTTTTTATGCACAAAAAATTATTGAAACCAAAATCTAATGTTATAGCAAAAAATTACTTGATTCACGATGCATCATTTTAATTTATTCAAAAATTATTGGTTTTCTAATAACCATAATATAATACACAACAAATATAAATAAATTATAAATATTTTTTGTTTTAATTAAATAAATGTCTTATCAAATAAATAATGAAGCAAACTAAAAATAGATAAAGAAATTTGATATCAATTTCAAATTCATATAAACCACTTAGTTCGAAATCTTAATAGCAAAACTTATCTGTCGCGATCTTATTATATATTCAACTAATAAAATTAGCAAATTTTAGAGATCAATTAAATAAATTAATAGCGATTGGTATAATTATGAAAATGTTTTGAATAGTCGGTATAATGGTAATTTGTTTGGACACTCTATATTTAAAATATCGCACAAAATCAGTATGTGTTGGTTAATTCATTTAAATTAATTATTAGTGCTTTATTATATGTGTTTTTATAAAAAAATTTATGATAAATTTAATATAGTGCCCACACCCTTGAATACTATGGGTTAATACAGTTTTAAATGCTAATGACGAATTTGTTTTTTATATATTATCCCTGTAATCTGTGTTGGGCCCAAGCCTCCCCCAACTCTTTCGCGATTCGCTTTACCCGTCCTTACTCTACGCCGTTGACTATATTGCATAGCTCCATGCTTGCCTTACTCCGACAGGGGGTGACAGAAAGATGTGTTCCAGTTCATAACAGATCGTAATCTGTTGATGAAAATTCCCTGTGGATCCTGCAACCAGCGGTAACTCCCGATCCAAACGACAAAGCTTTAACCACTATTATCACGAATTGATTGATCTTAATTTAAAACCTCACACTGATACATATAACAAACAAATTGTGTAAATTGTGACAGAATAACAAGAAAATATTTAAGGAGAAAAGCCAATGGCTATGGCTTGAGATTTTTTTAGGGAAACTAGCATGTTGCGCATAACAAAATAAAAACAACCAATTGCAAATGGTTTGGTAACCACCAGGAATTGAAACCAGAATCTTTCGAATAAATGCTCTTGTATGATAAGGAATTAATTAGACGCAACCTTTGGTGCCAGGATGAACTTTGGCTTGACAATCAGCATGTACTGATAGAGATTTGTTGATTTAGTATACCAGAACAAAATAAAATAGAGAAAAGACACATGTTCAGTCCCCTACGAAATATTCAAGAATACAGTAAATTATCTTTAATTGAAGTCAAACCAATTTGGTCGAAAGCATTTAAAATAAATTTGGCCATTAGGTGCGTATTACTAATCGAAAGCTACGAATAGTTCTGAAAAATTCAAAATCGACACTTAGGCTCATAGTTTTGAACAAGGAAAATATTTTTGACAAATGCATGGGTAAAAAAATCGGTAAGTTTAAACGTCGATTAATCGGCGATGTTTTTTCGAACATAGCACACGTAGTTACCAACAGATGCTCGAAAACAGGAAAAGTGACTAAATTTATCATTTCCTAGTTTTTCCAATAGAACTTGTTATAACCCTTTTTGTGTTTTACTAACACAATTGTGCGGGTAGGGCAAAAGAACCATTTCAAAAATTTAGTTTTTTATGTGTTTTGAACCAACTTACACATTTGTAAATTCCTTTTCAACTTATTTTCGTCCGAAAAAAACACTATATCTATACACACAATTGTGTTGGTTTTACTTCAAATCAAGCGAATTGTTTTATCAACAATGCCATTACATACTATGGTTTTTTACTCACACATTTGTGTGGGTGGGACTAAAATTGAGCCGATTTTTTTCTCTCCGTGGTTGAAAAAGGGATAATCAGAGCTACTAGGATTAATAGAGTCTCCTTGTTCGAGCTTTTTTCCACTAAACTTAAAATATTGGGTATACAAATTTCCCATTGAAAATAATGAAAAAATGACCAATTTTATTTGTTATAGTTTACGTCTTTTTGAACCACGAGCTTTTATAATGTTTTTCTACAGAAAAATAGAGAAAAGTTCAAACTTTATTAATTCAAAAAAGGATACAAGAAAACCCTTAAAAATATGTGAAAATTGGATTGGAATGAAAAAGTGATGAGTTTGTATAAATTTTGTTGTAGTGTTACGTCGTGGTTTTTAATAAAATATGGGTATTCCATTTACTTTCTAAAAACACGATAGCAGTGGAAACAAAATAAACATTAATTTTTGTAAAAAGGAAAATTCAGAGAACAGGTTTCCTTTAAAATACTTTACCAAAATAATTTTTTCTTTGCGAATGTGGCGTCATGTTCAGCTTTGATAAATGAAAAAGAAACCCAGATAGTAGCCATTTCAATAGCGGCGTTTTTATGAGCGATGCGTTTCTACCAAACGGCTTGATTTAATGGCTCAGCAATGAACGTTAAATGTATGCGTATTAGTGTCATGCTTATCGACCGGATTATACAACTTAATCGAAAGAGGAGGTATTCCTCAATGCATGGTAATCCATATGTTATGTTTTATTATGTGAATCGAATTCTCGCGGTCATTTGAAAATTTTGCAAGTCACATAAACAACAGCTCAAGTTGATATCCAGATTAAAACATACATAATTCAGAAAGATTTTTTAAAAGAACAATTCTCTCTGGGGTTCAGACTCAAGATTAAAATACGTATGTATACCTTTTGAATTATTTTAAAAGTATATAATCTAAGTTATGCTCCCGTTGAACCTATAAACAGGGCATTAGTTACGGTATCTAATATATTTTCAACAGTGGCAACGGGTGCCGCCGCGTACTTCTGATCAACTATACGCCACACAAAAAATGCATTTAACCATCACATTAACAGACTTGTAATCGACCTATAGTTTCTTCGGACCGGATCACCTCCAGAAATATTTTCAAAACATGGTAATTGCCTATAACTCGCTGAATAAATACAACGTTGTTATAAAAAACAGCATCATTCATAATGGCAAGTCAACTATTTTACAGCAAATTGATTGTTACCAATCGAACGACGATGGTGATACAATGGAATCTATAGTGAAACTTTAATGAATCTTGATCCATATAACATAATAGTGTTATCGTATGATAATTTATACATTGATTACGGATAGTGTGATTTCAGTGCACATCTGGGCCGGGTCAAACCAAAATTACTTACGTTCCGGTAAGCGGGTACTCTTCGAACGTTTCAATTTCGGTTCCGAGAAATTTGGTTCCGATTTAAATTTTTATTTTTGCTCCGGTTTGGGTTCGTGTTAAATACCGATTGAGAACCTGATTTTCGATATATCATGAATTTGTTGATTCTTCCACACAACAGTGTCTAATAAAAAAATTTTAAACAGTGCTCTAATAATATTATTGATATATACATATGTTACGTTTACACACTTTAATATAAGTTGTAAAGAGGTATCATTTTCCGACCCTTGCTACATCCTTGACTCCTCTGTGTTAATTTCATACTTAAGCGATAACTTATATATTTCTAATTCATAATTAATCTCCACCAATTTTGCATACACACAACATTTTATTAAAATCGTTTCTGCCATTTAGGAAAGTATCTATACATCCGACACACGGTATTCCAAAAATTCCTTCTCAAATTTAAATTCATAATTTTCCTGATCCTGGAACCATTTCATAAAGTTATTTCGGCATCCATGATTTCTACATGTATCATCATAATCATCACAAACCTTCATTGTGTCTGGAGAGTAAAACATCATATCCGGTATACGACCAACATATTTTTTGTTTTCCACGGTATTGAAGAGATGCGGGAAATATCCTCTCTTAAATATCGACGGTAGATCAAACGCTGATAGTACTGACGATAGAGGCATCGGAAAATAATTCAAGCTATCAATAAATTTTATTCGGTCAAACTCCAGCAGAATTATTTTTTAACCCCACATAATTAACTCAGGTTTATGTGAAGTTTTCTCCAGCAAATACTTCAGAATGAATTGGTGATCGAAAACCTGACCATTGTGAGCAATTACCACAACATTTTTATATTTATTTCGTATATTAAGCACGGACTTCATGTAATCTTCAATAACATTTGAACCCGATGGAAAAATATTCTTTTTTATTATCCAGATAAATTATTCCTTTTTGACTTCTCCATTCCTCTATGTAGGTATTGTAAGCATGCATGCGTGGTTGTCCTTGTAAAACGGGGCATTTAATCTGGGTCATTACTAGATTAAAACTATTCGTATTTAATCCTTCAGAGTTACTTTAAAACACGCTACTTAATAAATTCCAAACATCTTCAAAATTTAAATCCCTAACGGATCTAATTTTTAACCATGCACCATTGTTAAACTTACACGATTTGAACTCTAGGCCGATTTTATCATTTGATGCCATGGTTTTAGTGATGTATTTTATTATTTCGTCTACGGAATTCCTTATCATTTCAATCGGATTCGAAACATCTTTAGTTAGTTCCTGAATTTTAAAAAGCAATTTTCTACGGTCAGAAAGAAACTGACTCTGGTCACTAGTTGAAGCACCTTCGTTAACATAACGTTGAACTATCCCGATCTCTTCTGCGTCATCGCCTCAGTTAGTAAATGGAACCCCTTCATTAATATATTGCTGAATTTATTGTTTTTTATACATATTTTAGATTTTAAGATCACTTTTAAAGATTGCTTTCTTTCAATATTTTGATTCACACTAAATCTCTACCTGAGTAGAATATTCTTATATAGAAAAATAACTCCCCGTGTTAAATAACAAAATTATATCAAAATATAACAGTAGTGAGTAATGTGCAACAAAATAGTCTTAAAAATGTTTTCATATTTTAGTGCTTATTATGTGCCGATAAAACAACAGACGCAAATTGTCAAGGTCGTTATAAAAGAAGTCCAGGATGAGTTAATTCGAATCTCACAGTTTACAAAAATAAATTAAATAGTAAGTTTCATACATCGCACATCGCCCGTGACCCACTCCCTCACGTCATGGTCAAAGGTCCAAAGAAAAGAAAAATTACTATGTGGGTCCGATTAAGATAAGAAAATAGCCACGCGACTAATAACAACAATACATGACCTCAAAAATTACAGACGACCTCAAAATATCACGGTCACGATAAGAAAAACAAGCTACACGCGATCTTACATGAGACTTCTAGATAATAAAACAATAGATGATCTCTAATTTCACGGTCAAGATAAGAAAAACAATACATACACATACACACACCTACCTACATTAAGAGACGACCCTGAAATTCACGGTCAAGACGATTTCGCCTAAAGAGGTCATGACTTTTAATGACACTATGACCTTGGACTCAAGTCGCCCCATTACTTCTAAAAAATTATTTTATAATCTTATTTCCATCACACATGTCGAATTTTATCATAATCTGTCAAGAAATAGTCAAGTTCTGTCGCTAATGACCATATTCTAGGGCTTTATCAGAACAACCCAATATGTTTTTGAACCCCGCTTTCGTGGAACTTTTTCTGAAGGCCCTCGGAAAGCTGAACGGAGGGGGAGGAGCGATGCGACTTCCCACGTGCCTGCGGGTGTAATTGAAGCCTTTACAATTCGATATGATATCAAGGGGCTGAAGGACGAAGGACCGAATGTGGACGGGCAAAATTACGAGGGGCCGCATGTGTCGAAGGACCAAATATGTCAAATTGGTTACTTTTCGTTTTTGAAAATAAATTTTTTTAAATTTGTTTTAAGGAATATTTCGTAATTTTTTTTTATTATATTAATGAATTTGCTTGATACAATTTTTCTTCACCAAAATGTATCACTGACGGGATACGTGGAATTTTGACATTCGGCTTGCTCCCCTATATTCATTTATATTCGAAAACAAATGGCAGAGTTACAAAAGTCAAAAAGATATAAAACATTATTAAATATTAAACAATATTTCAAAATCACTTATTATTTTATTTACTTTCCATTTTATAAGGACATTGTTCTCCATGTAAATATACTACGAATTTATAAATGAATAGTAAAAGCATAGGCATTCAATCTTTAGAAGCTCTCAGGAACAGTCTAATAGTCATCCTAAATTAACTACATCTTAAGGCAATCTGTTTTTCCAAAATATGTCCAAATTGATCGTCAAAATCGATATAAAAGCAATTTTCCTATAAACTAAAGTTTTTTTCTAACTAGGGAAAAAAGCCATGGAAGCGCCGGGACCCGACTTATATATTCCGTCCCTTTACTTTTTTACTGTGTATTGGTTTTACTGTTTCCGT
Source organism: Nephrotoma appendiculata (assembly GCA_947310385.1). Lineage (NCBI taxonomy): Eukaryota > Metazoa > Arthropoda > Insecta > Diptera > Tipulidae > Nephrotoma > Nephrotoma appendiculata. The sequence continues at coordinate 278,839,531 of OX371223.1, forward strand.
TTTGTTAGTCGTTATCTATTTTTCAAGAAATAGGAATTGCAATTTCAATTTTCGAAAACCTTAAAAAACTAGGAATTTTACTAACTCATGAGCGGGTGCCATAACGTATGAGGAAAAAATATGGACAAATGTAAAATGCATCTCAATTTATGTTGTACAACCAAAACTAAAATTTTCCTTGTTCTTATATAACTTGATTCTCTTATACTTCATAAAATAAACATAACAACTGCGTCATTAAACAATTAGTTATAAAAATGTCGTTGGTAGAAGTAGATCGTCGCAAAATAATTTATTAGTTTTGTCAGGAAAAACAATTAAACAGTTTTTAAATAAAGAATTTGTGGAAAAAACCGACTCTGTTAAGAAATGTCAACTTCAAGATAGCAAAGTGGGAATGAAAATGAAAGATAAACCGATGGGTCGAACTACAAAATCGTACAGACAGCTGGGTAAAAAATATCAAGTAGACCAAAAAACTGTCAAGAAATATTTACAAGGTATGAATATACATCGCAAACTCAAAAAGTCGGCACCAGCAACTACAGCCAAACAAATAGCTACAATCAAGTCTAGATTAAGAGTGCTTTCCCAAACATATTTCGCTGCTTTTTCAGCTTACAAATGTGTGATAGATGATGGAACTTCTTTCACTGTTGATGATAATGAATGACAGAAAATACTACTCCGAAGTCCCCCAATCACGAAGCACCAGGAAAGTAGAAGTTTATTCATAAGACTAAGTTTCCAAGTAAAGTTATGATGTCTTTTGCTATTAGCAGAGACAAAAATCACAGATACAACGATGACATTGAAATTATCAGAAGTTTGTTTTGTTTTCATTTTTTAGTTCAAATTAAAAATTTAATTTGATTGTCTGTGCTATTAGCGAACGAGGTGTCAGCGACTCAGTTTTTTTCAAAGGTGGTTTGGCCTTGGAATAGATAATATATAATGTTGTTATTATTTAATATTAAAAAATTACGTCAAGTAAATTTGTCTCTGACAGTTCAAAAAATTCGAAATAAAAATCAAACGAAAAATTCGTAGGAAAATAAAAATAATCCATCGAAATCGGTGGAAATTAAAATAACCATGGATCAAATAATCAACATTTGAACTTATCAAACTGAAGGTAAATCCTCGGTTGTGGAATAATCTCCGTTCAAACTTACGGCTCTAAAGGTTTGATGCCAATCAAAGACCATATTAAACTTCGAACTCAACAGTGCAGGTCACAAAAATTATGATAAAGATCACAATGAAATACATTTGTAAAATAATCCGACATTCTTAGGCACATGTCTCTAATCATAATTAGATTTTTTTTTATATTGTTACGGTGCTCCGTATGTATATTTTCAGTTAATTAGAGATTTTTAATTTAAAATGTTTTATTTACGAAATTCTTATACAAGTTGGAATTACTCTGAAGAAATCATAAAGTAATTTACATGTATTTCAATAGTACTACTAGTACATACTTTATAATTTTTAATAGAATTGAGTACAAAACATCTCCGGTGGTCCGAGTACATTGCCAAAACATGCTTATTGCTAGCAACTATATTGTTTGAAGAAAGTTCTATATCCAATTTTATTTAATTTTTAATTGCATTTTATTTACTTAAGTTCTGTTAGCGACTGTACCCAGTCATACCTACCTCGAAACAAATTTTCATCCTGAAACACATCATCAACCACCAAACCGACAAGTTGTCATTAAGTGAAAAAATAAAAAATTAAAGGAAAATCAAACCGGAATTTGTGAAACTGTGTTTTAACCAACCAAAATACCAATACCAAAATTATAATTATATTGTTACCTTTATGAATTGGATGGTAATTGTATCCAGTTCATAACATTGGCGCCCGAGCAGGGACCGGAATCTGGAAATATCGGCAGACATTTTGCGTCTGAAAACCGCATGGAAATAAATCGCAAGTATAAAATCTTTACAATTTTAATATTTGGCAATAAAGTACAGCAAACAAAAATTATTTCTGTTTTAATATTAAATTAATTTATAATACCACCAAATCCATTCACCCACAAAATTTATCTTGCAAAATTGGGTTGATTTAAAACTTTGTAATCCAATTCAGTGGTTTAATATTTGGTCCAAAATAAACGAAAGCAAGTAACCAAATACAAATAATCAATACAGTGAAAGTGACATTATTGTAAAGTGAACATTTCCGTGAAAAGTGAATAAAGTTATAATTAAAATTCAATACAACATGTCAGAAATCGCGACATTAAAGAACCGACGCGCTTATATTAAAGGCAGCATGACGAAACTCCAAAACTATATTGCTGTAATAAACGAGACCACGACCGCTGAAGACATTAAGATGCGGTTAAATAATGTTGAACGATATCGGAATGAGTTTCAACAAATCCAGGATAAGATTGTTACACTCGACCCAAATGAGGAACTGGACTACGACTTCGAAGATACCTACTACAAAGTCGGAGCAGGTTTAAACCTAGCGTTACGATCTAAAGGAGAACCAACAATCTCATTAAATGACTCAACGATCGAAACTACAATGTCTGGAGCTCACACTGAAGTGAAATTACCAAGAATATCGATACCATCGTTCTCCGGAGATTATACAGAATGGTAATATTTTCATGATCTATTCTGTTCAACAATCCATGATAACCCAAGACTAACACCATCACAGAAATTTCAGTACCTCAAAGGGTCATTGGAAAATGAAGCATCAGGTCTTCTCAAGCATTTCAGCATAACGGATGCTAACTACATCGAAGCATTAAGAAAACTGCGAGAACGCTACGATCGGCGTAAACACACGACAAACGCATTCATCAAAAACTTCATGCACCAACCATCATTGACAACATCAAATAATTCACAAGTTCGACGTCTGCTGGATACGTCAGATGAGATAGTACGAGGACTCAAGGCGCTAGGAGAAGACGCGGAATCACGAGATCATTGGTTAATTTACATAATCGTTAGTAAATTAAACGAAGAGACCGGCAGCTTGTGGGCACAAACGTCTGCAGATTACGACCTACCTGATGCTCTAGAATCTCTAAGAAATCAAACTAAACGTGTACACCAACAACCATCACAACAAAAGCATGCTATTAAAAGCCATGTAGTGTCAAGTGTTAATATTCAACCATGTTCACTCTGCACTCCTGAAGAACACCGATTATTCGAGTGTGATAAATTCAAAACCATGTCACTGGAAGATCGCAGAGAGATTCTAAAAAAAGAAGGACGTTGCTTTAACTGTTTCAACAACAACCACAACGTCTACAGCTGCCAATCCAAATTCAAATGCAGAAAGTGTAATCGCAAACACCATACGCTAATTCACGACGATTCATTAGTAAGCAAAGATTCCGCCAAAGCTGTTTCACCCCCCAAACCTATCCAACCACAGTTACTGGGCTGCATCACTAAAACCAACTACGGATGTTGTCTACTACCCACGGCGTTAGTCAATGTTACAAATGAGATGAACCAAAACCAATGGTGCCGAGCATTACTAGATTCAGGATCACAAGGTTCTTTTATAACCGAAAGCTGTGCTCAAAGACTCCAATTGACTAGGACCAATGCGGAGTTTGTAGTATCAGGCATTGGAGCCACAACCACTGGATACACGAAAGGGGCAGTCCGTTTAAATATAACTCCCTGCGGAACAAACCAAACCCAAGTATTCAACTCGATGCGTTAGTGTTCCAAAAACTGACTGCAAAACAACCATCCGCACGAACGTGTATCGACCTCAATTACTTCAACAAATATGACCTAGCAGATCCAGACTTTTACAAGGGCAAAGAGATCGACATCATTATTGGATCTGATATATTATTTGAAATAATCGCTGATGGAAAAACCACATATAATGGACTAACCCTACAAAACACAATATTCGGATGGGTAGTTGCCGGAGGATATACCGGAAACAAGGCAGGACAAGCACTTACCACAAGTCTGCGAAGGTCAGAGGACAATATTGACCAAATATTATGCAAGTTCTGGGAACTTGAATCGACCGAAAACACCGAAAACCGCATGTCACAAGAAGAGAAATTCTGTGAACAACATTTTACCGAAACCAGTGTAATTACCAGAACCGGTCAATTTGAAGTAAGGTTACCGTTCAAACTCGCCCCAATTGCGTTAGGATGTTCCTTTAAATCCGCTCTGCAGCGACTACATTCCATTGAAAGCCGCTTCCAACAGGACCAACAGTTTGCTTCCATGTACAAGGAGTGTATGGATGAATACATTCGACTGGGACATTTGAAGGCGATAACGGAAGACCAATCGCGAAAATCGGGATACTATCTACCACATCATGGCGTGTTAAAACACACTAGCAGTACGACCAAACTGAGAGTCGTGTTTGATGGCTCCTGTAAAACAACAAGTGGATTATCTCTAAATGATTGTCTAGCAGTCGGACCAACAATCCAAGCATCTCTTTACCAAATTATTTGTCGCTTCAGAAAATACAAGATTGCTATAACAGCCGATATTGAGAAGATGTATCGACAAGTTCGCATTACACCAGAGGAAACGAGATACCAAAGAATAATATGGCGAGAATCACCCGACATTCAGTTTACCACCTACGAACTCCAAACTGTCACCTCCGGAACCGCAAGCGCACCATATTTGGCCATCAGAGCACTGAACGAGGCAGCGAATAAATACTACAACCAATTACCTGAAGCACGCAACCACATTAATAATGAAATCTATGTCGACGATTTAATTACCGGAGCAGATACAATCGAAGAGGCAGCGAAATTGAAAGATGAAATCCATCTAATCCTTTCCAACTCAGGATTTCACTTACGGAAGTGGTTATCAAACAACAAAACTGTGCTGAACCTCATCGAAACCGAATCAAATCTTCTCGAGATCAACGAAACCGAAACAAAGTTATTGGGACTACACTGGAATCCTAATACAGACTGCTTCCAATTTAAGGTCGATCTGAGCAACCAACCAATCATCACGAAGAGAGGAATCTGTAAAAATTCTACTTCGTTTCTGTAAAAATTCTACTTCAAGAGCTATGGATAACACAACTCGGATGGGATGACCAACTACCGAACGAGTTAGCGTCGAAATGGCTAAGTATGCGGAACAAATTGTGTACAATCGAACGCATTAAACTAGTGAGATATCTAGAGACATGTTCAGATAGTGAGATAATTTTGCATGGATTCTCCGATGCATCGAAGTTTGCCTATTCAGCAGTAGTGCACGCCCAAATAATCAAACCAAATGGGGACTCTGTTATCAAGCTTCTGTCAGCAAAATCCAAGGTGGCACCAAGCAAACAAATATCGATTCCTAGATTGGAACTGTCCGGTGCGGTTCTTTTATCTCGACTTATCTCAATGGTCAGAAAGGCACTACAAACAGACATTAAAGAGGTGGTGGCCTGGACAGACTCCACCATCGTCTTAGATTGGCTTTCGTTGCACCCGTCAAAATGGAACACTTTCGTCGGTAACAGGACTGCGGAAATTCTTACAACTATGAATCGAGCGCAATGGAGGCATGTTTATAGTCAAGATAACCCAGCTGATTGTGCATCAAGAGCACTCGACCCAGATAAATTAGAAGAATCTGCCTTATGGTGGTACGGTCCAAAATGGTTAAACACACCTGAGCATTGGCCTAATAATAACATAAATCATTCATCTACCAACGAAGAAATGCGCAAAATCTCGCCAACCGTGTGCGCTATCCAACCAAATCTACTCGATGAAATCATTAACAAATATTCAACCTACAATAAGATACTTCGAGTATTAGCCTACGTTCTACGATTCATCGATACAACGCTACACCGATCTCGAAACCTGCCAGCTTACCTACAAACGTTTGAACTGCTCAAGACTCGTCTCGTACTAATCAACCATGTACAATTCAAACACTTTAGTTCTGAAATCAGCATATTGAAATCGGGAAGAGACGTATCCGCGTCCAGCAAATTAAAACTACTCAACCCATTTGTCGATAAATCAGGAACGTTACGTGTTGGGGGATGACTATCAAATGCCGCTATCACGTACAACATCAAACATCCGATTACTTTACCAGCTAATGATACATTGGTAAAATTAATTGAACACGAACATCATTTACGGTACCTGCATGCTGGTCCAAGCCTCACGATGTCAACGTTACGCAACAATTACTGGATTATAGACGGTAAAAATCTAGTACGTAAAACGGTGCATACTTGTGTGAAATGCATAAGATACAACTCCAAAGTAACGAACCAAGTCATGGGTGACCTACCTAGTCAGAGAGTGAAACTTGTCAGACCATTCCACAAGGTCGGCGTAGACTACGCAGGTCCATTTCCAGTCCACCTAGTCAGGGGAAGAGGTCAAAAACATATAAAGGTTATATGTGTATCTTTGTATGTCTCGCTACCAAAGCGTTACATATAGAATTCGTATCGGACCTAACCACCGATGTTTATATTGCCGCACTAAGACGATTTACAGCTCGCAGAGGAATCCCAAACGAAATCTTAAGCGACAACGGGACAAATTTTATTGGGGCACGCGATCACCTAAATGAACTTTACAAATTTTTAAGACAAAACACTAATTTTTTTTCTACCATCTTATCAACAGATCACATAACGTTTAAATTTATCCCACCAAGCTCACCACACTTTGGATGATTGTGGGAGGCCGCTGTGAAGAGTGCAAAATACCACCTGAGGAGAGTAACCAACGGGCACATACTTACCATTGAAGAAATGACAACGTTGCTGGCCGAGGTGGAATCTATGTTAAATTCAAGGCCAATTTGCGCATTACCAGAAGAGATCGACTGTTTAACTCCGGGGCACTTGATTATTGGTCGACCTATCGTACAGTTGCCTGCAGAAGATTTCACAGATGTCAAAATGTCAAAGCTTTCCAGATGGCAAATGATCCAGAAAATGAATCGGGACATCTGGAGGAGGTGGTCATCGGAGTATTTAACCACCCTACAACAACGAAATAAGTGGCATAAGCCACACAACAACATCAAAATTGAAGATATTGTTATAATTAAAGACAACAATACACCCCCATCAAAGTGGCCATTGGGAAAAGTAATCGAACTGCATCCAGGGCCAGACAATAACACGAGAGTTGTCACCATAAAAACATCATCGGGAAACATGAAACGTCCAATTCATAAAGTATGTCTAGTACCCATAAGTTGAATCAACCGATTCAAGGCGGCCATGTTAGCGACTGTACCCAGTCATACCTACCTCGAAACAAATTCTCATCCTGAAACACATCATCAACCACCAAACCGACAAGTTGTCATTAAGTGAAAAAATAAAAAATTAAAGGAAAATCAAACCGGAATTTGTGAAACTGTGTTTTAACCAACCAAAATACCAATACCAAAATTATAATTATATTGTTACCTTTATGAATTGGATGGTAATTGTATCCAGTTCATAACAAAATTTTTTGTTGTGCGATTATTTGAAATTTATATCTGCTTGCATTAAGCAAACTCAACTTCAATTTTATTTTCTCTTTCTTGGTGGATATCAAATTTCTAAACTGAGCCAAGTTATAGTGAATATGAACACCAAATTTGTTATTAAAAAGTAAGTGATCTGACGTAAGTAAGATGGCTCACTTTTTAATAACAAACTTGGAGTTCCTATTTCCTAGAACTAAGCTTATTTTCCGTTAACCCTTTCACTCACACAAAAAACCTGCTGCATTCCTTAGGGCAAAATTAATTATTCTGATGTTTTTGGGGTCAAGGAACTCGATAGGTAGGTTTTAGGTCTAGCGGAAATGTGGTTCTAGAAATAATTTCCGTACACAATTGATGACAAAATTTCTTTAGGGTTGAAATTTTTGTAAATAAAATGCTGTTATTTTTTTGATAATATTGCTATTTATTCAGTCATCTTGCTTCAGTCGATTACAATAAAATAAAAATTAAACAAAATAAGAAATATAAAATAAAATAAAAATGTACAGCCGGATTATCTTGCCATTTCACAACAGCTGTATTCCCATCTCTATTACGAATTAGTTCAGCGGTTCCCCTTCCTTTCTTTTGAATTTCCTTGTCTGATGGAAACCTCGGAGAATTAAACCGGTTAACCAGTTAAATGTTTTTTTCCGATAGAAACTCAAAAAGTTGGTACGAGCTGAAATAATTATCAAAAAACAGTTGGTAACCCTCCTTAAGCCTGTTTACTGCGAAATGTTTCACGATACTAGCGCCTAAACCAAAAGCAGCACGACCAAAAAATGAAATATCGGTGCTCTTTCCCTGATACAATACAAAATCGTAAGGGTAACCGCTCTAACCACATAAAACAAAATGTTTTATGCCCCATGGGCACGGCTTTCCTTTCCTGTATTGCTTAATACTAAAGCGACCTTTGAAAGGAATTATTTGCTCATCTCACAATTTCCTCTACTGGCATTCAATAAGTGGTCGCATTTTGATAAACTTATCAGTGCAGTCTTTTGGAATGCTGTTATTATCTATTAAATAGACATTTGATCTTAATTGCAGGAACCGATTTATTGGCATTACCTTAGAAACAGACTGAATGTCTAACTTTTGATTCCAATACAGACTTAGCTGTGGTAATTGTAAAACGCACATCTGAATATGAAAACCCACAAATTTTATCATTTCTTCCATGTTAGTAGACTTATATATATATTTGTAAATGTCGCTATTTGCTCGAACATTTCGGTTGGTATATATTTTAAAAATATTCCATATGGGCTGCCAACTTCATTTTCTAAATGTTGACTTAGTTAGTCTTCGCATCGGAAATGTCTTTTCGGTGGCTCAAAATTCAAATGTCTCCACTGTATATCTTTGTTAGATGAAAATTTCATTTTTTCGATTTCATCTACATATTCGAGATTAATATCTGCAATTGTAAGTTTTTCGATATTGCGACTTGTTTGTTGATGTTCGGTTGCGATACTTTCATCAACAGGTTCGTTTTGGCATTCATTTTCGCTCATTTTAACATCGATTAAATGATCTTTCTTCTCTTTATTAGTCACAGAAAAAAATTGAGTTGCTTAAAACAATAAACTGTATTTCTCGACTCAAATGACAGGTCAAATTCAAAATTTTAGTAGTTTTTACTTAGGCCAAGAAAAATTTGATTTATTTGATAGTATTTTTTCTAAATTTTATTTATATTACAATTATTAAATCTAGATTTTTTTTTTTTAAATCAAGTAATGCTACTCTGTTTCAATATCATTCAAAAACTTACTAAATACGAGAAACTAGTATAATCAATCGATTATAATTTAAAAACAACGATTGGTTCTAAAATCAATATTTGATTCTTTAAATTGAATACAGAGTTTGCTTTTAATTTTAGTCTTTATTAGTCGACCAAAGCATCAATAATCGTTTGGTTATTGAATAATTTTTGAATTTGATTAAATAATTAACTCTAAAATAATTCAATGTTTGATAAAATTAAAAATTAGGTAAAAATATTGCGCTTTTTCAAATCATTCAATTCTAGATATCTTTCTTAATTCTTAATCATTTTAGAAATGTTTGCTGATTCCACTCTTGGGCAGTTGACATTTATACATAACAAAGACCGGTAAGCGTGCTATTTTAGTTCAGTTGAAGGTGAATTGTGAAATCGTCAAAAACGTTCTCTAAAACTTCTAAATTTTAATTAAAGCGTTCTCTAAATATGTTTATAAAAGATCTAAGCGTGCAATAATAAGTGCAATAAACCATCGTTACTTTACAAACATTTCAATATGTTGCCTTATTTTACAAGTAATTGCTAATTTACATTTTTAAAAACAAATTGAGTAGTCTTTTTAGTGTTATTTTTAGTTGAAAGATTAATGTGTGATCGGAAAAACGTTTTGTAGTGTTCAGTGAGAATGGAAAATAATACAATATAAAAAATTTGTGAATTTGTTATAAAAAATCCTATAATATACGTGCTGTATAGGTTATAAAAATGATGTAAAATTTTGATTTGATAATATTAGTTACCCTTATCTAAATAAATGGGCGTTTCACCCATTAGTGTATTTCTAATGTGTTTTTGATAAGTAAAAGGAGAAGGAATTCAATTTTATTTTAGATAAAGAGTTATTATGAATTTGTAAACTTTTTTTAATTAACGAATGCAATTGTTATGAATAACAAAAAAATGCAATCATTTTCGAACTATTTCAAAAAAAATTTTCTCCATTTGTTTATGAAATTTGAAATATAAAAATTTTTAACTCACATGCGCTTGTGATTTTTTGTTATGGCATTTATAATGTATCCTTTTATAATGTGAATATATACTGAGGCACACATCACGCCGATTTTTTTGTCTAAATTTCCAACTAACTAAATTGATGGTTAGTTCATACCAATCGTTCACAGATGGCACAAAACAAACCACATTTGATGTTAAATTAAAATCTGCTATATAAACATAAATTTAACATTCTACAAAACATTTCTAATCGGCAATTGATAAATCGAAACTAAGTTTTCAGTTTAGAATTAAATATCGGGTAGATTTTGGTTTACAAACATTAGAGAAATCTAACTTCCTGGGTGAACTAACGATCAATTTAGTTAATCGGAAAATCGGCGTCAGGCACACAGCATTAATCATATATAAAGTGTTATATTTACTTTAGTCAACGTCACTATTTGTATGGGGCCAAGTCATTAAGTATTTGGTCTTTATGTGTGGCTATAAAATATAGACACAAAAAAAATCCATACAAATGCTATCTAACTTTTTGTTTAAATTGTTTTATCAAATTTTTTATTTATATCTCGTAAATGTGGCAGAAAAATAAATTTTCAATAACTCGACCATGATCTTTGATTATTTATCTTTAATTTTGATGTTTTGTTCTTCATTTTTAAGGTAATTTTAACAAATAATTTCCCATTTTCCGCGATGAAGTCTTTAATTTGTTCATCGTCGTAGAACCAATAAGCAGGTAGCTTTAACAAAAGTATTTTATACTAACTGCAATTGTATATAAGAGCACCTCAATAATTAATAAAATATTATATTCTTTATATCACTCAGAAACAAATTTTACCCAAAAGGAGGATTTCGTCAAAATTAAGAAATGTCTTTCGTTTATACTGAGCCCTTAGCAGACGGTCGTATTAAAATGGAAGTACAATGTGAAAGGGTAACAAAACGAATTACGGATCAATAAAGGTCCTATTATAACGCTAGTCAGTAAAAGCTGGCATCCGCTAACATCAATTAAAGGATATTGATTTAAATTGTTACGAGAAGAGGAAGGTAATCACAATTTATAATAGTTTAAGTTTTAATATTAACTAATATTATGTATTTTCTCATTTTCCTTAAACAATACAGAAACTTCACTTTTTTAGCCAACTACACTATCTGTGTTGAAACCAGGCACTGAACTTACAAACAAAGCAAACACCAAAATTTGGTAACCACCAATGGCAAATTCCATAAACTCAATTGGAACTGAAATTAAATCAATTATAAAACACAACAACGTGTTAAGAGGAAAACGTTCAGCATTACCTGGAATTTGTGTTATCACTGCAACCAATAATTGCCGTTTTCTCAGAATAGAATGATACCAATAATAATATTGTAGTGTTCGACGGTATTTACTATAAATTTTTAGTTGTTTAACATCATTAGATGTGTAGTATGTTTTAAAATGTTTAATGTTTTAAATTTAAAATATTCTGTAGAGTGTTAACAAATCAAATTTTATACTTTTATGATTGTACAAAACTCGTTTAGAACATTACATAAAAATTTTAAATACGGAACTTAAAAAATAGTTATAATTTTATTTTAGATACATTTATATATTATATTCTCATCTCAAATTAAAATATGATATGTTTTTAAATTTTACTTTGAGTTATCGAATTATTATATTAAATAGAATTACCAATACAAAAAATTAAATTTAAACAAAAATCATCTCAAATCAAAAATAAAACAGAAATGAAAATTTTTGAATAAATGCACATAGTTATATAATTTTTTTGATCAACATGTTAAATTGCTTTCTGTGTACTCAAAATTTTCAAGCAATAGATACATATACATAACGCATTTAAAATATTTTCAATATTTAAAAACTAATGATAAATTTAAATGTCAAAATGGATGTCCTTTAATTTTTCAAAATATTTCAACATTTAAACGACATTTAAGCAAAACGCACGATAATTCGAACAATACCACGATCGTTAATAATGTAAAATCATTTTTAAATATTACTGATAATGATAATATTCTAATTTCTTCAAATAATGAAGTGGATATTTATAAGGAATCTCATTTTAAAGAGCAGATTGAGCTTAATTTCATAGAATATACAAAGGTTTTAGAAAAACCCTTACTTGCTGTGACTAAAATGCTAAGCATTAGTAACGTTACTTACACAATTCTTGAAATTATTATAAAAACCTTATCAATAAATCTCTTAAAAGTTATGTTTACCGGATTGTTAAAATTAATTCCTGGAATTGATTGAGTTAGTTTTAGGTAATAATAATACTGAAGGAATTTAATGCCAATTGAGTTCCAAATCAAAAGATTTTTTGAACAGAAACAAATATTACAACAAACATTATAAAACACATCAACTCTTTTCGAAAATAAAATAGAATTTAAAAATAATGAGAAAATTATTAATTTCGTACAGGGCAAGCTTTGGCAAACTAAAATGTTTTAAAGATAAAATTGTAATACAGTACCACTTATACTACGATGATTTTGAGCCTGGAAATGCCCTCGGTTCGAGATCTGGAATGCAGTCTTTGGCAGCTTTTAACAATAGCTTTCCCACATTACCAAAAATATATGCTTCTGCTGAAAACATGTTTGCCGCAATGTTCTTAAAATAAAGAGATCTAAAGCGATTTGGCAACAAAAAATGTTTAGCAAAATTAATAAATACTATTAAAAAACTTGAAAATGATGGTATTTCAGTGAATATAAATAACAAAAGTAAAACTATATTTTTTGTACTGGGTCTTTTAATTTGCGACAATTTGGGGCTTAATTCGTTATTAGGATTTTCTAAATCTTTTAACCATAATCAAAGCTGTCGTTTCTGCAAAATTTATTTGAAATGACTTGTCGAACCATCATAGCGAATCAGATATTCTTATGAGAAATAAAGAAAACTATCTCACAGATTTCAAAAAAAAAATGATTACCTAGATACAGGAGTTCGAGAAAATTCCATTTTTAATGAAATTAAGAGTGTCCACATTGCTTCTAATTACTTTGTTGATATAATGCATGACGTGTTCGAAGGAGTTATCAAATATGGTTTAAGCAATTACTTCTATTATTTTATTATAGAAAAAAAATTGTTTACATTAGAAAAGTTCAACTATAGATACCAATATTTTGATTACGGAGAAATTGCTATTAATTCGCGCGGGGTACCTTTGAAGCTCGATCATATCAAGCAGAAAAAGCTGCACGTTTCGGCTCGAGAGAGCATATGTTTATTAAAATATGTCACGTTATTTTTAGGGGGATCTTATTCCAAAAAATGATAAGGTTTGGAAATATTTAATCCTTTTACAAGACATCACGCAAAATTTACTAGCTGAATCCTTTTCTATTAAAGATATTGAATGGCTAAATAAAAATATTTCCATCCACAACATATTATATGAAAATTTATTTAAAGATAAAATTAAACCAAAGCATCATTTTTTGACCCAATATCCCACAGTTATTAAACAATCAGGACCTTTAATACATTATTGGTGCATGAGATATGAATCAAAACATCGTGAAATGAAAAACTATACAAATGCTACGTTTTCAAGAAGAAATTTGCCATTATCCCTAGCCAAAAAATGTTTAATGAAATTGTCTAATCGTTTACTTGAAAACGTTGGGTTAGGTTCTGATATTCGTCAAATTAAACAACAGCCTGTCAATATTCTAAATGAATCATTCGTTGCAGAATTTTCCAAATTTATCCAAGAAAATATTACAGAGTATTCTTTAGCGACTTTCATTGAATATAAAGGGACGATTTACAAAAAGAAATTTTATATATTTGATTCAGTTAAAACACATTTGTTGAAAATTTGTGGCATTGCTTATTCAGAAGTAAATGTTATACTTATTACTCAGGAAATAAATTTAACTCGATTCGATGAACATTATCGAGCTTATATTACAAATAACTCAATTTGTCATAATTCATACATTTTTGTTGTTTTGAATTCATTCTTCAAAAAACTGATTTTGCTTCATACACTGGTAAATGGCGAGAAATGCATAAAACCAGGATTGCTTTAAAATTGTATTTAAATATCTATATGTAGCATATAATATACATATTACATACATACTAATAGTATTTAATTTTTTATAGTACATATATATAAGTAAATAAAAAATGTAGATTAATTGAATTTTTAATAATAAATATGTATTCTTATTTTATTACAAAATGTAATTGAGGTTTTATAAATAAAATTAAATTTGATGATTATTACCAAATCTTTGTTTATTAAAATCTTCTATTATTTTACTTTAGAAATAAGAAGGAATGGGTTACCCTTCTATTCGAGTAAATGTTAAAAAGTTCACATTATAATGAAAAAAAGCCATTGTACCAGAATATTGTACGTAATTCACATTATTTTAGTAAGTATTAAATATATTGCAATTGCTTGCTTAGGTTCATTAAATGTAAAATTAAATTTTATCATGCAGCTTATTTAATTTTAGTAAAAAATATAATTGATTGAAGCAAGAGGTTAATAAATTTAAGCATTGGAAACTTTATTTTATCAATACAACCTCGTATTCAATTTAGTAAGCATTTACTAAAAAGCAATCTTCAGCTTACATCATTCTATCAAGCCAGTTTCTATAATTAAATGACAATACTATGAATTGTATCCTTCTTTCTTCTCAAAATCAGCAAGCAATCTAGACAACATTGTCTTACCTAAAGCAAACACTTGCTTAGATTGAGTAATTTAAAAGCTTAATTTTATTGAATTGCAAAGAAATTTAGACAATCATACTATTAAGGAAAGCAAACTACTTTTTTTATTTTAGAAATTTACTTTCAAAGTTTTATAAAGTAATTTCTATTTTTAATTCAGTAGGGCTTTTTTGATTTAAAAAATAATTATCTTAGAAGAAGAAATTCTATTTTAATAGTATTATTCGAGCTATTTCTCAATTCAAACAACGGGCTTGATAGGTTGAATATCAAGGGGTAAAAATTATTAAATCATGCGATTTTTGCTTAGTATTACCAATCTTTTTTTTCGGTGTATACGGCATAATTATTTCAATTTGATTTTCATCTTCGAGATCTGATGATTCTAAATCTAGGTTATCGGCCATAATCATCAAATTTAACTCCTTAAAATTAACCAGTACACAATTGTTGACATGTCATCGTTTGGATACATCACTCTATTCTTAACAAGTACACAAACGATAACATGAATTTTTTATACGTTATAAATACATTATTAATGATTAAAATAAATTCCGATATTGTTAAATAAATAAATGTTTATTCTATCCAAAAATATAAAAATCTTATTTTAATAAAACTAACTTACCTGAAATGTTTGACATGTATACAGGTTCGAAAGATACTTCCGCGTTTCGTGTTTTTCCCCGTTTGTTATAAAATAGCGAGGAATTTTGACAACAAACCCAAAAAACACAACCTGATTAAAATATTAGACGAAAACCCAGTTCGCCCAGCTCTATTTATACGAAATCATTGCGAATGGAAAATAATGTACACAAATGTGTACACAGTGAGTCGAAGGGTTCAATTTTGTCTTAATTTTCTCCAGTAACCAATTTTATTTTTAGATCAGATTGATGATATTCTGATGGATATACAGATGGAGACGATAATTGTGTATTATAAACTGTGTACTCATTCGATTTTTTTGCTTCACTCATTTTAAATGAGTAACTCATGGGACAAAATCGATACCCAGAATTTATGAAATTTTTAAATCCTCTTCATAATTTTTTTATTTATTTATATGTAAATGGTGCCTACGTGATTAGAATCGGCACAACAAAACAATTGGTAAAAAATTGAGGCAAATATAGACTCGCCAGGCTCGGTAAGTGAGGGGTAATACAAGCTGGATCAAGCTGCGGATATTATAGCGATGTATTAAACCTAAAATCATCACTGATATACTCTTCTAACAAATCCCTATAGTGTTATAGTAGATTTTAGTATTTTTCGGGAGAAACGCAGACGTCCAAAATCAGAGGTTTAGTGTAAAACAATAAACACCTCACCTCACATAAAAACCAAATCGAAAAATTTAAAAAACACTCAACATGTGCAGTTCCCTTTCGTAAATACATACGTGTTTAATAGTTTTCTTTATTATTCTTTATCTACAAATTCAAACATTGTCGTCACTCAACTAAAACCCAACTAACTTTATACGAGCAAATAAAAAACTAAAAACTTACATTTAAAAAAAAAATATTATAAGAAATTGAAAATTAAAAAAAAAAATGTAATACGGCAAAGTATTTGTGAGTCGAAACTTGAAACCGGTCTCTACTACAAGAACCGTTGCTTTTCTGCTGTACAAGAATAAAATCGCGCACCTAAGAAGGAAGGAGTTAGATTAGTGAATAAATATTTATATTTGTTGTTGTTTTATCCATTATATGATTATTATTTTTGTTGTTATATCTCTGCTTTTATTTCTTATTAAAACTATAAAAAAATGTTTGTTGTTTTTGTTTTGTTAAAAAGTTATTAAATTTATTTTTTGTTACCAAAGCAAAATAAACGTGAGCTTATTATGGGGATATTCAAAGTTTATTTTTTTTCCAAGCTCAATATAGCGTCAATAGAAATTCTAATACTATATATTATATACTATATATACCACGTACTCAATTATTATTAATTAAATCAAATTTCTATTAAATTAATCAGACATTTATAATTCTTAAGAAATACACAATTTAACATTATAAAAGTAAAATGAGAAAAAAAAATCAATTACATTTTAATTCTTAAAGATCACTAAGGTTATTTTAATGTTATACAGTGAAAAAAAAATTATAAAATTTTATTTTAAGAAAATCAAGCCCAAATTTTCGAAGAATTATACAATAAATAAATTTATTTTTACTTTTATTTATACATTTTAAAGCAAAAAAAATTAAACTAATAAATTAACAATAAACATTTATAGGTTAAGAATTTATATAGAAAACACCAATTATGTAAAAATTCATTCATAGGTTGATTTAGAAACTTTGATATGATTTTTAGTTGAATCAGTTTCTTTGTGATCTCTATCATCAAGTATTAGAAATTTTATTTGTCTACTAGTTCTTAAAAAAAATTTTTTTTCTAGTTCATCTGCCAATACATACACTTTCCTTAAAAAAAAAATCGAAAGTAAAATGCTTTATTATAGTATCGTACAAACTGTCAACCAATTGGCTCTATCAGAGCCCAACCTCAATTAACATTTTGCGATAACTCGAGAAAACAGAACATTTTATCGTGTATACCGCTTCGATTATCCTAATAGCGGTCTCCTTTGTATACACTGTCGATCTACCTCATTCTCATCTATATAAATAAAACAAAGTCGTGTTAGTTACACAATTTATAACTCAAGAACGGCTGGACCGATTTTTATGATCTTTCTTTTGTTGGATTTGACTCCGTTCCGAATAGCATAATAACTATTAAAACATTGGAAAAATTCACCAAAAAAAAAGTTATCAAGAAAATTCATTTTCTCATATATTTAGTACATTTTGTTTTTTTTATTTTGTTCGTCTCAATACAGTGGTGGTTTATGAAAAAAGAAAAGTCGGAAAAACTCAAAAGGGAAGCCCCAAAAATCTAATAAAAAAAACCTTTTTTTATATGAATTTTGTAGGTGTAGTTTGTATGTGACGAGTGGTGCAGTGGTTAAAGCTTCGGCGCTTGGACTGCAAGGTACTGGATACGAATCCGACTGGAGGCTGCATGCACATTTACCATTTTATTTTTTATCCAATTTTTTTTTATTTCATCTACTTATCTATATAATTCTTGATGGAAATGTAGGATTATTTTTCTTCGATGCGCCCAGTGGAACTGGGAAAGCATTCCTCATATCATTGATTTTGACCACTGTTCGTGCGAGATCCAATATTGCTGTAGCAGTTGCTCAGCGTTGAAATTGTCGTTAGATCTTCAATCGGCTGAAAACCCGACTTGCAACATTGCGAAACATTCAGCAATGGCGAAAGTTTTGGTAGCAAGTAAAATCATCATCGATTATGAATGTACAATGGCGTACAAATGCGCATTTGAAGCATTCAATCGAACTATGAAAGATCTACGCAATGACTCAAGATGTTTTGGAGGCGCAATGATTTAACTGTCCGGCAATTTCCGTCAAAAAATACCAGTGATTCCAAGATTGACCGCTGTCGATGAAATAAACGCTTGCCTCAAATCATCGACTCTGCGTGGCGCTATGTGATGAAACTTCAGCTGGCGACAATCATGCGAGTTGCATTGTTAAACCAGAGACAACTTAACAGAGATATTTCATTCTATGTAAACGTAAAAATTTAAACTGCGAGTTCATTACGTATACGCAGTTTAACGAAAAATGACAGATACAACGATGATATTGGAATTGTCAGAAATATATTTTGTTTTCATTTTTTAGCTCGAACGAAAATTTAATTTGATTGTCTGTGGTTAAACGATCCATCTGCCGAAGATTTCTCCAAGCAATTGCTGACTATCGGTAATGGCCGTGTTCCGGTCGACGAATCGAACAGATTGATTTCGTTTCCTCAGAACTTTTGAATTTTGTTTCAACGAAGGACGAGCTCATCAACAAAGTGTTCCCGAACAATATTACTAACCACAAAAATCACAATTGGGTGAGTGAACGAGTAATTCTTGCGGCAAAGAACAAAAATGGGGATCACTTAAATTTCACAATTCAAAATCTAATCGTAGGTCCATTTCATTCCTTCAAATCTATCGACTGTGTGACAAACAAAGACGAATCGACCAACTGTCCAACTGAATTTTTAAACTCATTGGATCTGGCTGGCTTGCCACCACACAATTTACAACTGAAAGTTGGTGTGTTGCCGGTAATCATCATGCTACGAAACCTGAATCAACCAAAACTATATAACGGAACACGTTTTATTTTGAGAAATCTCAAGGAAAGTTCAAAGGTGAGGAAGTTCTCATTCCGAGAATTCTGATGGTCCCAACCGATATGCCATTCGAGTTTAAACGAATTCCATTTCCGATTGGTCTTGCATTCGCCATGACGATCAACAAATCACAAGGCCCATCCTTGAGTGTTTGTGGCCTGAATCTAGAAAATGAATGTTTCTCTCACGGCCAATTGTACGTAGCATGTTCACGTGTCGGTAAACCATGCGCTTTGTTCGTTCTCGCACCTGACAATAAAACAAAAAATGTCGTATATCACAAGATGTTTTACTGAAGGGAATCGACCCTATTGCAACCTACTCAAGAAATAGTTTAAAAGGAAGTAGTGCAACAATGCTACGCGAATCATTTCGAATCAATTCAATAAAACGAAAGCCTTGTTGCCACGTGAATTACATTCATTTCAATGTAATTAAAATATATTTCATTTTGATTGAATTTAATTAATTTGGAGTATTCATTTTATCCGCCCTGGAGGTCTCGGGTTCAATTCCCGGTAGTGACAAGGAAAAAATTGCACGGCTGGTTTAGGATCAATGAATTAATCACTCATTAGTCATTATCCGAAATGAAAATATGATTATTAAACCTCATTTAAGGCGGCCAAATCTCTTGATGGGATATAGTGCCAGAGAGAGAGAGAGAGAGAGAAATTCATTTAATCTTAATAAAAAAACTCAATTTAATTAAGCTATAATAACTTTAAACAACATTTATTGATTTTGAGGCGGTACGAAGTTCGCCGGGTCAGCTAGTTCTATATATCAACCAGTGCTCTAATTCTCTAAGCAGTAAGATAATTTGTAAACGTGTAAAAGATAATTTATCTTGCCTTTTTACAATATTTGCATTCTGTAATTGCACTCCAAGATAAAATTTAATACGGTTACGATAAATAAATGTCAAAACTTAACACACTCTTATGATGTATGTAGGTTCATATTTAGATTTTGAGGGCCTATAACTACCCTTCCCATTTAAATTTCAACATTATTCTTATGGATATAAGTTACTCTAAGTAGCAGCTGTTCACAATCTATAGTTCGAGTTGTTACGGGTTGTGGTATGGCTAATTTTACAAGTGAAAATTTTATACAATATATTCTCTTGGCATTTTTAAATCGCATTCACTAAACAGTTTTTTTACCCAAGATAAACCTATTGACAGCAAGCGAGCAAGATAACATTAAACGTCAAAACGAAATTTTTATTATTTTATATCCTTAATAACTCAAAAAATATAATCTCTAGAAACGTAAATTGTTGCATATACATCAAAGCCATCTAGAATCAAACATAGCCCCCAAAATCATATTGAAAAATGATCGGAGTCGGGAGTTATTTGAAATTCAAATCAAGATATGGTTAGATAGACTTATAAAACAAACCAAATGTTTGAAAAGAACATTACAACAGCCAAAAATTTCTTTACTTCGTATGGTAAAGGCGTGTACAATATAAGTCTTATTTATAATTATTGATCGATCAGTTGAATTTTGATTAATGTTGTGTATTCTAATCTGTTTAAAGATTATTCTTTATACTACATACAAAATCGCATTATTATGTACATAATTATTATTTGCGATATGTTTTTGAAATTCAATCAAATCTGTCTTAAGTAGATCATAATTTCACTGTATTTCGTTGTGGAAGACATGTTTAGCTCTCTCCGATGCCATATTTAGTTCTTTCCGCACATGCGACTTGACAATACCTAAGTATAATAGTCGGATCTCGGAAAGCCCGGGATTGTCTTATTAAAATTTTAGAATTTCGAGTAAACTACAAAAAGCTATGCGTTTTAAGCAACGAAACTCATTTAACCATCAAATTTGGTTAGTCACTGCGAGCTTTCCAAACTCCACGAGTTCCTCATCCAAAATTTTTTATGTGCCTCCCCAATAACACCGAAAATTTGTTAATCGGACCCATTTCTAGTATTTGATGTAGGTCTAGTTATGGAGGGACGTTTTAGTGTTACGATTTGTTTTTTTACCATGAGTTAATTTTTAATCTTTGTAAAATGTTTGGGTTAATCTTAAGGATCGGTAACGAGTAGGAGGTGAGACTTTGATTAATTACCTGCACTTTAGAAATCGATTTTATGCAATATACATCTTGTTTGCCTTAGTGCTAGTTAAAAGCTAATTTTAATGCATAATATAACTAAATATTGTTCTCGTTCATTATTTTTCGAAATTTGTCCTAATTGTTACTTTTCTCAAACATAAGTTAATAAATAGTTTAGAGTTAAATCATTGTAAGATCTTATAAACTGTAGAGAGCTCTTAGTGTCTCTAAATGAAATATTAAACAACATCAAACTGAAATTTGTTGACTAATTTTGGTTTTCTATAGGCCTTCATATTTATTGTGCTCGTCAATTTTTTAACTGTGCAAGTGTAATGATCAACTAAAATATTGCAAGTGCACACAAACTTGAAAACTTTGCTTGCTATGTGGAGAGCGGGTCCATTTTAGATGTTGTCAAATCAGACACTTGAAACACTTGACATTTATATTTGAAAATTGAGCAACTAAAATTGCTTTGGCTGTAATCCACAGACCATCTTGTTCTAGGATATTCTACCCCTTAAGTCTTCTTCTTCTTATATAAATAGGGATATTATATATTCCCTACTTTAAACATAAAATTATTAATAATAAATTTATTTGTTTTGTTGTATTTGTGGAACGACTGGATATAAACCTAAGTAAAAGTATAGGTAATAGTGAAGACGGTCGATGAACATATTCGAATGTTTAACTTTACTGAAAGAATATTTTAATTCCAACGATAATGGTCCATTTTTATAAGTACACAAATTTAAATAATAATTAGTAAGAGTTTAATTAATAATTAGAGCTTGATCTTATTTAATTCTAAAATAAAACTATAAACTAAAATATCAAAAATTGCAATTAACTATTAATAATATCCAAACGAAAGCGTTTTACACATTCAAGCAAAGTTATTCCGCGATAAATTACTTGTGTTACTTTTTGACATAAACTAATCTTGCCACTTTACATTTTATCTTGAAAAAAATTTAGTGAATGCGAAATTACTAAAATATCACGATATCCAATATAAATCTAGACTTCTACGATAATTTTTTTCGTGTGTAAAAGTTATCACTTTTACACTTTACAATCTCGCAAGAGTTCTGTATGGTAGCATTTCTCGACATTGAGGGTGCCTTTAATAATGTAAAAACGGAGGCGATCATGGAAGGATTGTCATTTTTGAAGGTGGATTATCCTATAAGTAGGTTGATAAATCAGATGCTGGTAAGCAGGATTATTATCTCGGAACTAGGAGAGTCCACCATTAGAAGGCGGGTGGTTAGAGGAACTCCGCAGGGAGGAGTGATGTCCCCCTTTCTTTGGAGTGCAGTGGTGAATGGATTGCTGTTGGAACTGGAGAAAGAGGGGATGGGGGTTGTAGCGTATGCAGATGATGTAGCGATAGCTGTCTCAGGCAAATATCTGGATACGATTAGGGATGTTATGCAGAATGCACTCCTGATCGTTACGAAATGGGCCGGCAAATGCGGATTAGGGATCAACCCGTCCAAGACAGAGCTGGTACTATTTACTAAGAAATATAAAATTCCGGTAGTTAGCCCTCCTACTGTGAACGGCATTAGACTGGCTTTTGCTGACAGAGCGAGATTTTTGGGCATAATCTTGGACAGTAAGCTCAGCTGGAAGCCTAACATTGTAGAAAGGGTGAATAAGGCTAATGTAGCCATTTACTCGTGTAGAAACGCAATAGGGAAGAAATGGGGTTTGAAACCAGAGCTGGTACACTGGCTCTATACCGCAGTGGTAAGGCCTGTGCTGATGTACGGGGTGGGCGTGTGGTGGCCAGCTCTGGAAAAGGTAACCTACATAAGGATGTTGGAGAAGGTGCAAAGAACGGCCTGTATGCTTATAAGCGGGGCGCTTAGGACAACACCTACACGCGCTTTAGAGGTTATGTTCCACCTTATTCCAATCGAATTTTTTGGTAAGCAGATGGCAGCCAATGTGGCTACAAGGCTCTCGGCTGTCTCTCAGTGGAAGTGTCTTCAGGTGGGACACTCGACAATAGTTAGATCACTAAGGGAAGAACTGGTGAATCTAGATTATATTAAACCAACGTTGTGCTTTGATATAGGTTTCCGGATCATCTGTCCTTCTAGGGAATCCTGGAGGAATGGATCAATACGGGAAAACGAGGCACTGACATTTTTCACGGACGGCTCTAAGCTAGACGGCAAAGTAGGAGCTGGAGTCTTCTGTGAGAAGCTCAATGTTAATATTTCTGTTCGTCTCCCTGACTACTGCAGCGTGTACCAGGCTGAAGTGGTGGCGATAGGGGAAGTCGTGACATGGTTGAAGCATAACGTGGTATCTGTTAGGGATATCGCGATTTATGTGGACAGTCAAGCGGCACTCAGGTCACTAGAGGCGGTTTCTCTGAAGTCACGGGTGGCGCTGGATTGCCGCTCATCTCTTAATGAGATGAGCGAGTATTTCAGTATCCAGATGATCTGGGTCCCTGGTCACTCGGACGTCACGGGAAACTGCAGGGCAGACGAACTAGCTAGGCACGGTACGACTCTCCAGATGCAACCGGAAAGGGCAGGTCTGGGGAGGCCTATAGCAGCGCTCAAATTGACGCTCAGTAAAAAGGCAATCGCCTTAACAGATGAGAGGTGGACCAACACTCTCACGTGCAGGGTAGCAAAACAGGTTTGGCCAAAACTGGACCTGCGGCGCTCCAAGGCACTTGTATCCCTGGGAAAACGAGATTTAGGATTGGTCGTAGGGATACTAACAGGACACTGCCTTTTTGGGGAACATGCGAGGAGGCTGGGTCTAGAGACGAATGACTTTTGTAGAAGTTGTATGGACGAAGAGGAGGAAGAGACGCTAGTTCACTTCCTATGCTCATGTCCGGCACTATCATACAAAAGACGTAAGTACTTGGGTGTGTACAACATGGACAGCCTTTCTGAACTCGCGGACTGTAGGGTGCGAGATATTTTACGCTACATCAGTAGCTCTGGTTGGTTTCAGCGGGAGTAAGGGGAGATTGGATCCTGTGGTATCACAATGGGCCATTAATGGCCTAAGTGTGCGATAGCAGCCACTCTAACCTAACCTAACCTACACTTTACAATTTATCTTGGTTTTTAGAGAATTAGGGCACTGTTCTGTACATCCGACACATAGAGCAATAGAATCATCGACAGACTATCCAAACAAAACGCGCAAAGAATTTCTAACAGATAAAATTCAGTACATGTTAAAGAATATTCGTCACTGAATACTGCGTAATCACACACCAAGACTGTTTATTCTGTATACTATTCTCACTTTTATACTACATATTTTACTTTGCGGTATTGTCATTATATAAACCTAGCGGTTTATTAATTGCAATTATTAAATATCGTCTAACGTAAAGCCCAATATAATGATATGCGACAAAGTTTGCGAATATAGATCTAAACTAACAATATTCCTTTTCATGTACTATCTAGTAGTTCCAACAGGATCCACGAAAAAGTGTATCCGTAAGTAAGTCTTAGATGGGATAATTATGGGAATGTTTTTATTTCCCTAGTCTGTTTGTGTATCGAAGCAGGAATAATATGGTAAAGTTAGTCATTTTTCATATATTTGGTTATCACTAAAATGTCCCTTTGAGTTGTTATTTCGGAATCTGAGTAAATAAAGTATTGTTTTTGGTAAGATAATTAGTCTTCATTATCATTTTAATTAGGATAGACCTGCGTTCTGACAAAACAAAACATATAAAAAATTGTTGCACAGTTATTATTTTCAAGATTGATATAATAATTTTGTGGTTTTAAGTTTGAAATAACAAAATTCTAGGTGCGTATAAATTTTTAAATTTTGCAT
Source organism: Nephrotoma appendiculata (assembly GCA_947310385.1). Taxonomy (NCBI): domain Eukaryota; kingdom Metazoa; phylum Arthropoda; class Insecta; order Diptera; family Tipulidae; genus Nephrotoma; species Nephrotoma appendiculata. The sequence continues at coordinate 278,864,741 of OX371223.1, forward strand.
GTGAAGTTGTACGGATTAATATTCGTGAAGTTTGTGTTTTAAATTTTTTTAAATATGAGTGAATTCTCGAAAACATGGGAGGTGTCTAAAAAAACCCTTAAATGAAAAATTTGTAAATTAAGTGAGAATTATAAAAACATCAGTGATAGTACTTCTCAAAGTACAGTTTCTACACCTATTGTTATACATAATTTAACTAACATAGTAAAATAAGTGTTTTATCGACCTGAAGATGGAAACTAAGTAGACAATTCTAGTGACATTTTTGATGAAACTTCTAGTGATGATTCGAGTAATGTTGAAGTCGATTTCACTAAGTCGTGGCAAACCGTTCTTGCAAAATGGAAAATAAAGAACGGTGTTGCAGCAACTGCAATGAACGAACTCCTCGCTATACTAAGAATTAAAGGTATTACATTACCGAAAGATAGTCGAACTTTATTAGAAACTCCCAGAAGTACTGCTATGGAATTACTATCCAAGGGTACATACTCTCACATAGGTCTATTGGAATCATTAAAATATCAACTAGTTCAATATACGGGAGCAACAACAAAAATTTTTATTGACATATGTATAGATGGGCTTCCGATTAGTAAAAGCACCAACGTAGGATTTTGACCGATTCTTGGACTTATACGAAATTTGAAAAACGCCACACCATTTCTGATAGGCCTTTACTTTGGGGAATCTAAACCTGAATTTGCTAACGAATTTCTAAAGCCGTTTGTAGATGAAATGAAAATGTTAAATAATTCTGATATTTTAATAGACGGAAGAAAAAAACATATTGTCTTGAGAGCTTTTACATGTGATACTCCTGCATTATCATTTTTCAAAGGCACAAAAGGACATTTGGGTTATTTTGGATGTACAAAATGCACTACAGAAGGAGAGTTCTAAAGTCAGAGAATTTGCTTTCAACAGTTAAATTGTACGTTAAGAACTGACGATCATTTTATAAATAGGAGTCAGGAAGAACATCATAGATTTGATTCAATATTAGAAAGTTTGAACATTGGAATGATAACACAATTTCCATTAGACTATATGCATTTGGTGCTTTTAGGAGTGACAAAAAATTTGATTGATTTATGGATGCAAGGACCACTAACTGTTCGACTAACTACAACAAATTGCAACGGCATAAACAATATGTTAGAAAAAGCTGAGGAAGGAATTCCAAAAAATTGTGCAGAAAAATTAGAAAAATAGAACAATATAAAATGTGGAAAGCATCAGAATATCGCACTTTTCTCCTGTATACTGGGCCTGTGTGTTTAAGAAATGTATTAAATGATAAAATATATGAAAATTTTTTGCTCTTAAGTTTTCGTTTAAAATTAGAATTTTATGTGATAAAGCGATGTGCAACGAACATATTAATCTAGCCAAATATCTTATTGAACACTTTTTAAACGGTTTTAAAAGTATATATGGAGTGTGCTACGTTTCATATAATGTATACATAATCTAATTCACTTGCCAGATGACGCTTTGCATTACGGTAATCTTGATGCATTCAGTAATTTTCCATTTGAGAGTTTCATGTTCCAAATACAACGTATGATTAAAAACGGACATGACCAGCTTCAACAAGTAGTGCATCGAACAATAGAAATGCAAAACTATTGCAAAACATATAATGATGACAAAATATTCCCACTTTTGAAATGTAAAAATAATAGCGGTGAATTTAATCGTTTTTGAAAATTACTCTCTAAAAATAATATAAAAAATCAATGGTTTTTAACAAAAGACAATCATATATATAAATACATATTCAGTATGTATGATAATAATGATATCAAAATATACGCCAACAAATTGTTGCAACTAAATTCGGCATTCGTTGCACCATTTGATTCGTTGAATATAAATATATATTTGTCAAATGGAAAGTGTTCACCAGAATTTGAATGTTTGGAAGTACAAAGCGTAAAACACGAATTGTTTTCCCTTACCCGGCCTCTCCACCTGACATAATTGTCTGCCATAACATTTACATAACTGGTATACAAAATAATAAAAATGGCGTCGTGTGCGGTAAGCGTACCATACATTTGACGTTTAAAAATCATTTGTGTTTTAATATTCAAAGGCGTCGATTGTTTTGTTACATTAAAAATCTATTGTGAAAATGCTTTCTAAAAAAAAATTAAAATTGCGTTCGGGTTGAAAGTTTTGTGTGAGTTAAAGAAACTTCACGAAATTAAATTAAAAAATGAAGAAGCAAAAAAGAAACGAAACCAGCGAGTGTTTTGGGTTAATCCTTTTTTAATTAAACGGGGAGATCACGACATGGAAATGCATCTTTTAAAAGATTTAAACTGGGGTTCTGGTAACGATTTTCAGAATTTTACTAGAATCCATGTAAGTCAATTCGAAGAAATTTTGGCTTTTGTGAGTACTGTGTGCATTAAACTATATATGTACATATATAATATTTTTTTTTATTTTTTTATAACTAATATTTTATTTTGACAATTTTTTGTAGGTGGAACTGGCAATTAAAAAGCAGGACACCGTTATGCGGGAAGCCATCTCCTCAAGAGTAAGGCTCGCAATTACGTTAAGGTTTATTGCGTCAGGCGACTCTTACAAATCTTTGGAGTATATGTCTCGGGTTTCTTTTAAAACCATATCAAAATTCATTCCCGAAGTTCTTCAAGCCATATGGAATGCGCTCGAACCAAAAGTAAACAAAATTAAAATATATTTATGTCGGTACAAAAATACTGAACCAAGTAATATTATTTTTTTTAGGTTCCACAAAAAAAGGAAGATTGGTTAAAAATAGCAGAGCAGTTTAATCAAATATGACAGTTCCCACACACATTGGGTGCCCCTGATGGGAAACATATTAGAATTAAAGCTCCCGCTAGTTCAGGGTCAAATTTTTATTGCTACAAGGGGTATTTTAGCATTATTTTGTTTGCGATTGTGGATGCAAATGGAAAATTTCTATTTATTGATGTTGGATCAAATGGCAGAATAAACGATAGCACAATCTACAATGATAGTCGTTTTTATGAGGCATTGATAAATGGAAGTCTGCGGACATTCCTCCACCGGCAAAATTACCAGGCCAAGAAGTTGAAACGTCCTATTTTTTTATTGGAGATGATGCATTTCCTTTATCCCGACATATGTTGAAACCATTTAATAGGAATATAGAATTAAGTGTCCCTGAAAAGGTGTTTAATTATAGAATCTCCAGAGCAAGGATGATTATCGAGTGTGCGTTTGGCAAATTAGTGGCACGGTTTCGGATATTCCAAGGACCGATTGAAACTACACTAAACACTACCGATTTAATTTTCCACATCGTCCAAATGAAGAAGATGAGATTTATACTACATTTATACTTTTATTCTACAGATTTATGTAGAATGCATTAAAACAGCAACGACCACGAGAGGAAATATTGTGAAATATGTTGTTTCCGATGAAATAATTGAGAGTCAGTGGAAGAAAATGCAATAAATGAATGTATAACATATAAATAAATATATTTATTAACTGAATTATCAGTTTTTTTAGAAAAGAATTCAATAAAATACAATGGTAAGAATTAAGTTTAATTATTTCCTATGTTTATAAAGGTATTAAATAAATTTAATTTTTTAACGAAATTAATAATATAAATTTAATATAATATAAAGGTGAGTATAAATTATAATTTCAATTTCATATAGGAAATTTATAACCCATATCACAATTATTAATTCATTTTATATATTATGTGTAGTATTACAATAAAGATGTGTTAAAATGTTTAATATTCATCGATATCGGCTTCATGCATCGCCATATTTACTATAGGTTTGACGTTGGACTAGAGCCTATCGGTGTACTTTTGGCAATAATCTGGTTTGCATTGAGATGACTCTGTTTGGATTGATCATGCCAATCATTTTCTCTTGATGATGATGATGAGGAACAAGATGAAGGCGGCTGAATTATTTTAAATGGTTTAATTATTTTAAACGCAAATGGATGTTTTAATTTATGAACCACTCAGTACTTGAGATGAGGCTGGTGCAGATCCGGATTGAATATTATGTTGTTGCACTGATGGTTTTAATGGTTCTATTGTATTTTGAGTGGATGACGTTGACAACGGCGAGCAATATGGAAACTAGTGACTTATTGTTGTTGGATCTGGAGTGTTTATTATTGTAACTCTCAAATCAGCCATCTGTTGCTGTATTGATGCCATAAATTGGACGGCGTGAACTATATGTAGCTTCCTAAGGTTTGATGCTATTTGAAGTCCAAACAAATGAAACTCATCCTCCTCTTACTCAGAATTTATTGCTGAAATGAGTTTGTCGAGCGCTTCATCAAAATTTTATAATGGCAAAACAGGAGCAGCCTCTCTTTGTTTTTTTGGTAGTGGTGTATCAAATTCAAAATCAGTAGCATCACTTTCAGAGGTCTGAGAATCAAGATGTGCAGCATCAGAACTATTAGTATACTTTCTGAAAACTATAACAATTTATTTAAAAGGAAAGCAAAACAAATTTAGAAAAGCAAAAAAATTAATATTATATGAACTCACATTTGTATCGCCTTTCCTGTAAACTATACATGGATCCAAAAAGGACATTTCATTAAAATAAAAAAGAGTCGGTTCTTTTATTTCCTCCAAACCGGCCCCAGATTTTTTAGAATTTTCAATTTTTTCTTTTCGGCAGTGTAAGACGTGCGAAGGCATTTAATTTTTTTTTATAAAGTCTTCGTCTAAGCCCATCTCCGTGGCAATTTTTCGGTAGGTATTATTTTTAATATCAGTCCTCCTAAACAATTTTGAATTAATATTCCAGAGACATTCATTGCCTCTATACAATTCAATGAGTTTTAATATTTCCTGTTTAGAACTCATTGTCACAATTAAATTAAGTATATAAGATAATTTATATATAATATAAAAATTTCACACAAATTTCCAAACACTTTAATATACCATAAACTAATTCTTTAAACACACACAGAAAAATGAAATCGCCATTTTGAAAAATACAAAACGTCTATACTTTATTATAATTAAACAAATACAAATAATAATCAAGTCGTCTGGTTAATATCTGTCGTACAAAACAATTAAGACATCTCGGCAGAAAATGATTGTACGACATATGTCAACTAGCTGCAAATTTGAGTCTCCACGTGCAACTGTTCGAAAACTAATGTTATAACTTAATGTTAATGGCTTGTGGAGAGTAGGAGTTAAAAAAGACACAAATCAACAATATTTTTTTAAACTACTACACACGCAACCAACAAATGTATAGTACATCAGTAAAATTATACAATTTTAATTACTACTTATAGAATAGAATAGTAGAATAGAAAATACAGATAAAAATTTACGACCATGTACCACATAATAAAAACAGTTGAAGATGGGAAGAAACAAGTATTCCGATGTCCTTCGAATTGGATTAAAAACGGAATATTGCATTGGCCCCACAAATTATCTACAAAGTCACTTTTAGTTGCAATAAAAACAAGATCAGAACCAACTTGCAACTGGAGTGCTACCGATTAATTCCAAATTATGGTACGCGATATAGTTATGTAACACAAAAATTGGTAATTATTGTTTTATAGGCATTCTAACAAATTATTATTTTATTATAGCAAGCTATTCCGAAGCGGTGGGACATGAAAATGATTTGTTGAGAATGGCAAGCGAATTAGAGTCGGATTCCGAAACTCCACCCGTGCCAGTGTCTAACGAAATGCTCCTTGCTCGGAAAACTAAAAACCATCTCCAGGGTTTTCTGGAAGTTTCCGAGTTTTTCACTCAGATTTTAAAATTTTCCTCTTCTAAAAGAACATATGGTCAAAGAGTATGAAAATTTACACAGAGTAACGAAACAGAGGAAAAAATTTCATCAAAAAAAATGCATGGGTTATGCAATTTAATTGCGTTAAAAACACATTTATGCATTTTTATTTAAAGTAATTTTGTCGTTTTCTATAAATAGCCACGAGTATGACAATATTAAATACTCAAAAAATAAATCAATGTTGCATAAGTGTATTGTATGATCGATTTAAATTGCGTAACCTATGCATTTTTTGATGAAATTTTTTCGTCTGCTTCGTTACTCTGTGTAAATTTTCATACTCTGTGATATGGATCGGAAACGTGCGACATCCCGTACAAAAACATCATTTTTTCAATTTTCCAAATTTTCCGACTTTTTTCTTCGGGTTTTTCCGTAAGTCTCCGAGCTTTGCACTCAGATTTTACAATTATTTTCTTCTAAAAGACCATCTGGATCGGATACGTGTGACATCTTGTACGAAAACATCATTTTTCGATTTTCCGACTTTTCCGGTGGATTTTCCAATTTTCTTTCGTAAGAACCATCTCCTGGAAATTGTTAACACAGCAAAAAAAAGGTTATAGCCAAATTGGTTCAGCCGTTCTCAACTATATGCGCAAGAAAAAAAAATTTATATTTCTTCGGGTTTTTCTGGAAGTTTCCGAGTTTTTCACTAAGATTTTACCATTTTTCTCTTCTTAAAGACCATCTGGGTCGGATATGTGCGACATCCTGTACAAAAACATCATTTTTCGATTTTCCAACTTTTCCGGTGGATTTTCCAATTTTATTTCGTAAGAACCATCTCCTGGAAATTGTTAACACAGCAAAAAAAAGGTTATAGCCAAATTGGTTCAGCCGTTCTCAACTATGCGCAAGAAAAAAAAATTTATATTTCTTCGGGTTTTTCTGGAAGTTTCCGAGTTTTTCACTAAGATTTTACCATTTTTCTCTTCTTAAAGACCATCTGGGTCGGATATGTGCGACATCCTGTACAAAAACATCATTTTTCGATTTTCCAAGTTTTCCGGTGGATTTCCCAATTTTTTTTTTTGTAAGAACCATCTCCTGGGAATTGTTAACACAGCAAAAAAAGGTTATAGCCAAATCGGTTCAGCCGTTTTTATATGTATAGAAGATTTAGGTAAATAGATAAAATAGAAAAAAAAAAAAAATAATTTGCATGCAGCCTCCGGTGGGATTTGAATTCAGTACCTCCCAGCCCAAGTGCCGTAGCTTTAACCACTGTACCACCTAACTCATAAAAAATGTGCACACAAAATTCATATGAAAATGGCTTTTTATTCGATTTTTCGAGTTTTCTGACTTTTCCGGTGGTTTTTTTCAAAAATTTCTTTAAAAAATCCCGTGGTAATTGCGAACACAACAAAAAAAGATTGAGCCAAATCGGTTCAGCCGTTCTCAACTGATGCTCGCACATATACATTTTTTACACAATTTTTATATATCATCGGCGAGAAATTCAGAATGAGTAAGTCCAAAGTCGTAAATTCTCAAGACACAATTAAAACGTTGTTACTCTCATCTTTGCAATTAAATAATTTATTTTTTTGACGGAAATTTTCTTAAACCAGACTAGGTTTTAAGAAAATTTCTAACAAAAAAGTAAATTATTTAATTGTAAAGATGAGTGTAAGGACGTTTTAACTGTGTCTTGAAAATTTACGACTTTGGACTTACTCATTCTGAATCTCTCGCCGACGATATATAGATTAAGCGTATTTGCTGAATTTGGTTTGAAAATTGTTTCTCGTATATCACTCGGTAAACGCCGTAGAACCAGTAGTTCACGTGATTTGAATAAAGGTTAATAACAACACACCGGAAGTTTGCTTAACATTAATCCCAGGTGTTTAACCTCTGGTTTAATATAGATACAATACAGTTGTCGAAGTAATCCACTTCGAGTAGTTACTCAAACAACGCGGGAAATACTGATAAAATGTGGTTACGTATCGGCTCCACCGATAACCATAACGTCGTATGAGGTTAAATTCGCGAGCTAAAGCCAGCTAAATTATATCCAATGAATATCCATTTTTTCTTTTTATACCATTTCTAAGCATAGCAACACATATTACAAACATAGGACTACATCATTGCCACATATAAACTTGAGTTAAAATTGTTCAAATGTAAATTATAAATGTTCAATTAATGGTTCAATTAATAAAGAAATCATAGAACTATGCAGATTTCTAATATTCGACATTGACCTTGATCAGTTACTATTCAGAAAACATCCCTAACTATCTTAAAAAAATTATTAAAATTATCTAAAATAACATGAAATTCAATTCACTGCAAACAAAACACCCTTTAGTTTGTTGTACTTGTATGTACCTATAAATATACACATTACATATTCATCTCAAACCAGCATTTAATTTCCGTTACCCAATCATATGTTTCCCTCCAATAATTTTTATATATACTATATTCAATTATAAACTACTGTTGCTTTTGACACCGTTTCCTAATTATTTCCACCAAAAATTCAAGAATTAAATTTATGTTGTGCAAAATCTACATTACACGAACCAGCAAACAAGCGCAAATAATTCCAATTTGTGTAGATTTAAAATAATTCGTTGTTTTTTTTTAAGTCGATGCAAATTATTATTATTTCTCCAACATCGGATCGAACTATACATACACACCGTACACAATTTAACTTTTGACGAATCAGCCGAATGCAAAAGCTCATAATTATTTGCAGTTTTACAAGAAAAATTATAAATTAAATATCGAGAAAATGTTCATGTAATAAATGCGACTATACGTATCACTGCGCTATGATTTTCTTTCATTTTAATGTTACAACAACAAAAAAATTAAATAACTCAAACCAAAGCTAAAAAGTAAAACAAAATTTTCTGTACGTACATTAAACCCAGGGGATACGTTAAAAAGTGTTGTATAAATTATAGAGTATGCGCTTGATAGCAATCCACAAAAAACTTTTTCTTGTATAATGCGAGCAACACTGCGGCGAGGTAACATTATTTTGACTTCTCGCGAAAAAAATAAAAATTATTTAAAATTAAATTATTGTTATTATTTTTATCTTTTTGTTTTCTGTATTTATATTTATTTTTTTATTCTTTAAGAAATAAATAATAATTGTTCTTATTGTTAAATACAATTATTTATTTATTTTTTCGGGTGAAATTGTATTTTATATTATAAATAGAGCTTTTGATATTGATTAGACTTTTTCTTTGCTTTGCTTTTACTTTGGTTTAATGGAAGTTCATGAATAGCAGAAACTGTTTTAGTATACGTACGGCAAACGAATAAATTATTTATGGTTCAAAGAATTTTCAGGAAGACAAATTTAAAATATTTTTGGATACAATTAAATTGATTTTATCGAGAAATGTCTACTCGAACAATTTAATTGCAATATCATCCATTGTGAGAGAGTCGCAGGTGAAATTTTCTATTATGTTGTTTATGTTCAGTACGGTATTATAAAACCAAGTGTGATTAATAGCATAGATAATACATAATAATATGTTTTCTATATATATAAAATACGAAAATAATAATTGTGTGATATGATCTAATCGAATAAAGAAATTGAGTGCAAATAGATTGGTGATTAAATGTAGAATAATCTATTGAAAAAAAACGAAAAACGCGATTGGGAATTATGATGCCGCTCAAATTATTTTCGACATTTAAAATTGAAACACAAAGATTGCTATAGAAAATAACGATTTTTTTTTATCTAGAGCACGAGCGATGAGAAACATAATAATTAGATCATAAATTGTATATCTGGCCAATTTATATTAAGTAGCCGTTATTGGATAACATAAACTCAAGCACGGACTTCACTAAAAACTAAAATGGAGAATTTAAAAAATAGTGCGGGTTAATTTTTTTATTAATTCACTCATTGCAATTTTATTCACAAATATGTCAAAATGGGCCGCATTAAATCATAGACATTCAACTGCATATGCACACTAATCGTATTCTTCATCATTGTAGGAATATTTTAGAACCGAAGAAAACTAAAATATTCTTAAAGCAAAATCGGAAAACGCTAAGCAGAGTATACCCGTAACCGTCGGAAATAAAACTGGAAAAAATTCCGAACTTATAGTGAAATTTATCGTGCCAAGAGATGGAGAGTTCCAGTGATTTTTGTCCTTATTCAGTACACAGGGAGTGGCAACTTTTGGGAATAATAATTCCTATTTGATTTGCAAAAATATTGATCCACATCAGTTTGCCGTAATATAAGCCGAAATTACGATTTTTGATAATGAACTGTTTTTTAACCTAAATTCGGTTTCTCTAAAACCTAGACAGTCCATCCGTCAAAAATTGGGCCCTCGTAAGGCAAATGAGTGATTGAGTGAATGAAACTTAATACTATAGCTTTTTACACAAATTGGGGTCCCAGAGTGATTTTCAGTCGAAATCAGATTACTGAAAGTGAAAGCTTCTATTAGAAATTTTTTAAATGGTGGTTTTTGGCAAAAATTGTTCTTTAACAAAAATTAACTTTACAGGCGCTTCCAAAAATTTCTACTACAAATTTGTACTAAATAAACTTTGCAACAATATTGGTCCAGATAAGTTTTTCAAAATTTAACCAAAAATTACAACCTTTTTTTTTCCAAAAAACAGGTTTAGTAATCGGCCTGGACTGTAAGGGCGTCGACTTTTGGTGAAACAAAGATTTATTTCTTAAGTCGCCATTTACAATCAAATTTAAAAAAATTATCTAAACAAATTGTTACACTTTGTGAACAAATTTTGCTTGAAATTTAATTTACAATCATTTTGGTAAAGAACATTTCTTTTTATTCGTCCTTGACGCTACATTCCATTAATGTATGTGGCCGCCTTAAAAATGCTCATTTTTAATTCGATCAGTCTTGATGATTTAATTGTTCCTATATATCTGTGGTAAAAAGGTATCTTATCTAGACTTAAGACATTTTCGATTTTTGTACAAAACTAATTTATAAGTGTTCGGGATAATCTTAAGTGTGTATTAAAATAAGTGATTGTGTACAAATAAGTTATTTTTGTAACGGACTTTTAAAGTATAAAAAAATTACAGTTCCTGTATTGTTTTGGAAACAAGTATATGAGTCGCGGTCAGAAATTAGTTGCCAAGGTGTTGGCTTCCAGGAAAGTGGATTCTAGGAAAGACGAAGCAAGTACATTTGGTAAGTTTAACTATTTAGTTGTAAAGTAAAACATATTGTACAATAACAATTAATAAACTATTTTTTCGCTCTTAAAGACGTAAACAGGCAGCTGACATGAGCAAAAAATTGGAATTGGGAACTTTTGAATCAGAACCATTGACCCATTGACGGGTATAAAATTGTCAAATTAGCGCAACTAAAAGAACATGAGCATAATTTAGTCTCTACTGTTACTGGCATTGGGGTTAATGTTGACTGCATAGCAAGTCAAATAGAGACAAATTTGGAAGAAACTACACCGCAAAAGAACAATAGACGAATCATATCCAAAAAGCCCAATTTAGGACAGGAATGTTACTCACAAACAGGAAAACTTATTTTGCGTAGAAGTGTTAAGCCAGTAGCTACAAAATGTAAAAAAAATGTTCCGAAAAATTAACGTGCAACGATCAACATATAATATTTAACAAATATTGGAATTTAGGTAGTTACAACCTACGCCAATCATTTCTCTTCTGTATGATTCTAATTTAACCAAAAAAAACTGAAACAAAAATTAAAAGCTTATATGGACAAAGAAACCGAATTCATTAGTATAATTACTTTGTCGAGGGGAAATCTGTTCGTATTCAGGTATGTCAAAAATGTTTTCTTGGTATAGTTGATGAAACAGAACAATTTATTAAAACGATAATTAAGCAAAAAAATTGCGAGTGGTGGCATAGTAATTTCAAGTGACAAACGCGGACAAAAAGTCCCACCAAATAAAATATCTGAAGATAAACGAAACAAGGTGTTGGAGCATATCAATAGGTTTCCGCATTATGAAAGTCATTACACTTGTCGTCATTCCGAGAAAAAGTATTTACTGCCTGACTTAAACATGTGCATCATTATGTATATAAGCTATACTGAGAAAAAAATGAAAATCCTGTTTCCATAACTAAATACACAGAAATTTTTAAATCTTTTAATTTAAAATTTAAAAAGCCACAACTCGATGTGTGCAACAAATGTGAATTATTAGAAATGTACATCAAGTGTTCTGAAAATGAGGAAGATAAGATAAAATTAATCATGGAAAAGATGAATCATTTGGAACAGGCAAACTATGCATACGAAAGCAAAAAGAAGAATGGTGCCATATTTCCGCACGTCAACTAGTTTTTATAAAAGACAACTTGGGACGTTCAACTTAACGGTCCATGATGCTGAACAAAAAAATGCCTACAATATGATGTGGCATGAAGCTGAAGGACATAGACGAGGCAATGAAATTGCCTCTTGTTTATTTGCACATCTTTTAAACTTGCCACCTGAAGTTTCGCATGTAGTTCTCTATAGCGATTCATGTGCTGGACAAAACAAGAACTCGTTTTTGGCAGCGATGTTTGAACTCTTAAGTCAAACGCTGCCAAATATAGAGTTTATTGATCATAAATTTTTAGTGCCGGAGCACAAACATATGGAGTGCGATACGGTACATGCACTGATTGTATGTTAAAGATAAGATGTTGTGAAATAAATAAAAATGTAAAGTAACCTTATTGTGTTTTTATTAATTTTCTCATAATTTAAACCAATCAATATGTTAGGACCCTTTTTAATAGATGAGCAATTAAATCTTCTGTTACGAAACCATTTGAAATAATTTTAAATGATCGTAGTTTTTTCACAGAATTTTTTTAAGTGTTTTTTGCCTGTACTGGAAATTTAATAAAATCGAGATAAGATACGTTTCCTTTTTACCACAGATATATTGTAATCAAAATTGTTAAATTCATTTCTGATCATGAGATAATGACGCATCCTGTACATTAATTCATCTTTAATAGGGACAAGCATAATATGTACTAATTTGTGCTAAAAATGACAAGTTATTTTCCTTCCCCTCCCATTCACCATTTCGTATTCTGTATCGACATATAATTGGTTTTCGCTTTGTTGGTATGGATGCCAATTTGATAGGCTGTTGTTTCCTAAGAGAGCAGAAAACTTTTTGAGACAAGATGTGGCGACCCATACAGCATACGTCGACTTCGTAAGGTAATATTATTTGGCTTGGTTTATAAAACAAACAGCTGCATTTAAAAGTAATTATTTTTGTATTAGTTTGAAATTAAATCTATTTAAAAAATATTTGCAAAAGAAGAAGAAGCTCTTAAGAAAGCTGCGAATCCCTTTAGACTGCTTTCAGCCAAACATTACTGGAATTTCCCAATTTGTGGAAAAAAGTTAATTTTGAAATGTCATCTCGATCAACTAAGCCTTGCACAAAATTTTTGTTGCAAAACAGTTTCTAGGCAAAAATCGTTATTTCTGCTAAAATTTTGTAAAACCGGTCTGGACCAGCTTTACTGTAAATTTAATTTAGAATATTTTAGTTCATTTTTAATTTTTTCGTAAATGATACACTTACGCGTGTGAAAGGAGTGGGCTGGGTGTACAGGCTCAGCCAACGATGAAAACAACGTTACGATGCAGAAAATCGGATACCCAGCGATCGCAGTAATGTCGTGATTCAACGCTTGGTTACCATATTCAGCTTCAAACAATACCTCTGAGCTTGTGAGTCTGGTGAGTGGTTCATTTAGGACGGCCGACAGAAGTACAAACACATTAACGGAGTTCAATCCTTTCTGCAGAAATAAAATGGTGACAAGATCGCATATAAAATCGTCCAATTCAAATACTGTCAAACGATGAATTTTAACTTCAACGCTGAAGCTGTAGAGGAACCGATGACTGTGCTGAACGAAAAGCACAGTAGCAAAACAAGCCTAAAAGCTGTAGGCAAATGACGTAAACGTAATGTATACATATGACAAAATTGGCATCGATCGCTAAATGACTGTAAAACGGAAAATGGATCCGTTATGAAAAAAATTCCGACAAATAAAAAATCAATCTTCGAAAAATTCAAAATATCGGTATATAAACCGATTTAAAACGTTCACCTAAAAGGATGTGGAAAAGAGCAAAACTGTAAATGAAAATTTTCACGAACAATCTAGTTGAACTGGATCATTCAACCACCACCATAAGTTATATAAAACCAAAGAACTCTTCAGCAGAAAAGAAATGCAGCAATTGCGGTTGAAACCACAATGCAAATTACAGGAGATGCCCAGTCTACAGAAGTAATATTCAATTATCGCAGGCGGCAATATAAAACTACCTCACGTAAGCAAAATAATATACCTTCGCATACTGTAAATGAATCTCGCTCGTCCAGAACATCAACCAGCGAATTATTTACAAAAATTGTTTTGAGCCATCAATTTATTTGTTTTTTTTTTTGGGTTAGAGATTATGACCCTTGTTAATTTAATTACCATAAACAGCTACATTTGCAATCTACAGAATTATAATAAGCAATTTAGTTTTACTTTGTTGTGTTATCTAGATAAATATTTAATGAAATCTGAAATTTGCACTGTAAATATGAAATTATGAAGTAGGTGATTAGGTATAAGTGCTTCTATATCAATGATGCTTTCATTCGCCATAGCACAGCTGCAATTAATAAAACAAACACCCATGACCAAATATTGTAAACTTTAACCGAATATGCACCGGGAGTGTTATGGTTTAAAAATAGCTCGCATCTATCTTTGTCGTTCCATTTAATTTTGACAGCTCTATAATAGAAAATATAACAGTGGATAAAATCACCATTTTAACATAAAATTGTACTAACACACCTATATTATACATAATATGTAACAAATAATGCTATATAAGCTGGCGAATACTTGACAGCGGAAATTAAGAGATGACGCTACTCGCCGCAAGTGGCAGCACTATCACTAAAGAGAATTTGTTTTGTTATATTGTTATTAATAACCAGCGGAAAATTTTTATTCATTATGGATCTCTTTTTCACTAGGTAAAACATTTCAGAGGAATAAAATATTAAAAGTGATCCATAAAATAGCAAATTGATTGATCTCCGCAATAAAGGAATTCGGTAATTGAAATTAAACAACATTCTGATTTTCCACCACTTCTTAACGAATTACGTTGAAATTTGGATAGTAGTGATTAGGGATTTTAAAGTAAGTTTTGGACACAATGTTAGGATCTGTTCGTGCTGTACTAAACTGGCCATTTCAAAACCCGTCCTTATACAAAATGGTATCTGTACATTTTACACGGTATAAATAAATTTTAAACAGGAGGGAATTCGGCTCTGTTTTAACTAAGTTTTGTAAAATTTGGATCGCGCGCAGGGACAAATCTGGAAAAATTTATGGATTAGTATTTTCACTGTAATTTTTTGATTTTGTGCGGCCATATAAATTATTTTTACTTTTTAACGAATATCTCAAAATATTGTTTTTATAGTAGCTAAGGTCATTCTGAGACCATATGGAAAACTGGGGGAAAATCTGTGGATTAAAATTTTGACTATAATATTTTGATTTTCTGCGGCTAAATAGGTTATTTACAGTTTTTTGCAATTATCTTAAAACCCAACTAGTAACCAATACTTTTGGTTGATTTAAAATAACTCAGGTCATACTGAGACTATGTGGAAAATTTGGGGAAAGTTTATGCATTAAGACGACATAGCACCTTCAAATTTTCAAAAAATCGAAATTTTTCTTATGATAGAATATGTTAGAATGAACGTTTAAAAACATGAATTTAATGATATAAACATGAAAATCTCAAAAAAAAATTGTATTTTATTTATTGCGAAGCGCGCCAAAGTTGTTTTTTTATGCGGTTATCTCGAAATGACGAACTTTAAACGTGGTTATCCAAAATGACGTTTTTCTAGTTGGCGTGCAAGATTGAGAAAAAACTACTTATCCAACCGTTCTAAAATTTTAACACGTTGATCTACATATATTTCTGCTCAGCATAAACTTCGGAAGGAAAAATCGGCTTTCAATTTTTTGAGTTACAACTAATTGGGAGGGACAAAAAAGCGGCATTTTCGAAAAATCCCGCCATTTTTTATTTTTTAACCAATTTTTTTTTTAGTTCATTCCAAGGGCGATTTAATGCTGAATAAAATCCCGTGCACGCTGCGAATTTTCAGTGTTTTTGGAAAACCCTTGTACCAGACGACCTTGGGCTAAAAAAAATCTAAAAAAATGGTTTTTGTACTTTCAGTTAAATAAAATGTCAATGGAAAGTTTCATTAAAAGATATCTCTTTTTATTCCATTAAAAAAAAAATCTTTGAAAAACTTTTTTTTCTATTTTGAAGGTGCTATGTCCTCTTAAAGTTTTTACGAGAATTTTTGATTTTGTGCGGCCATATAAGTTATTTTCAGTTGGCCGCAGAAAATCAATAAAATATAGTGAAAATTTTAATGCATAAATTTTCCCCAAAATTTCCACATTGATCTCAATGACTTAAGCTATTAAAAAAGCAAACGAAAGTATTGGTTACTAGTGAAAGTTTTTGAGATATTGGCCACAAACTGAAAATAACTTTTGTGGCCACAGAAAATCAAAAAACTATAGTGAAAATGCTAATCCATAAATTTTGGAATTGTCCCTGTACACTCAGAGATAAACTTGGGTCAAAAGAAATAAAAATCTGAGTCTATTTTGCAAAAATCTTGGTGATTTTTGATCAACGTTAAAAAAACGAAAAAGATCTTAGTTGAATAAAATTTTAATTTTAAATAACCAAATCGTGGTTATTAAATTTTTAATTTAGTTAATTTAACAAAAAATATATGATTATTTTAATGGATATAAATGGAAAAAATTGATAACAGTTGCCTTTTTGGTAAATATAACTTAATAATTTTGATAAAATTGACTTTTTACCAAGACGTTGAAACTTGGAACTTGGGTTTGGATCTAATGAAACATTGAATTCTTTATCTTCCCGTCGTCTCATCAGACTGCAGTAACCAAACTACAAAAATACTTAAAATACTTTGAACTTACATTTAAAGTATAATCTCAATGTCTTAGCGAATTTAAATGATTCGCAACGCAATTGTCAACCCCTTCGTAAATATTGTAATTTTTGCAAGTCTTCGTTTATATGACAAAACTTATACATAAGTCAAAATAAGTAATTGAGAAAAAGCAAAATACTTTGTTAGATATAACAATAATATTGTTCACGTAACAAAATCTTTTTTGGTTAAATTAAACAAAACTATACGTACCATCCTGTGCTCTAATTCTCTAAAAATCAAGTTAAACTGTAAAGTGTAAAATGGTAAAGTTTATCATAGAAAATTTTTACATATTAATTTATCTTACTACCATAAAATCGTATTCTGTAATTTCTATTTTGACCCAAGATAAATTTTTGGTCAGCAAATTCAGCAAGACAAAATGACAAATGAAACATGCTGTATAAGATAGCGGAATTTTGACAGCGGAAAATAAGAGATTGCGCTACTCTCCGCAAGTGGCAGCACTATCACTAAAGAATAATAATTTTGTTATGTAGTTACCAGCGGAAATTTTTCATTCATTATGTACCACTTTTTTCACTAAATAAAATATCCCAGCGGAAAAAAATATTAAAAGTGAACCTTAAAATGGCAAATTAATTGATCTCCGAAGTAAAGAAACTCGGTATATGAAATCTTGAAATTTAACAACAATCCGTCTATCCGCCATTTCTTCCAATAGTAACCAATACTTTCGGTTGTTTTTCTAGTAGCCTAGGTCATACTGAGACTTTATGGAAAATTTGGGGAAAATTCAGAGACCAGAATTTTCACTAGAATTTTTTGATTTTCTGCGGCCAAATAAGAGATTTTCAGTTTTTGACCAATATCTCAAAAAACTTCCACTAGTAACCAATACTTTCGGTTGTTTTTCTAGTAGTCTAGGTCATTCTGAGACTATATGGAAAATTTGGGGAAAATTCAGAGACCAGAATTTTCACTAGAATTTTTTGATTTTTTGCGGCCATATGTTATTTTCAGTTTTTGACCAATAACTTAAAAAACTTCCACTAGTAACCAATACTTTCGGTTGTTTTTCTAGTAGCTTAGGTCATACTGAGACTATATGGAAAATTTGGGAAAAATTCATAGACCAGAATTTTCACTAGAATTTTTTGATTTTCTGCGGCCATATGTTATTTTCAGTTTTTGACTAATAACTCAAAAAACTTCCACTAGTAACCAATACTTTCGGTTGTTTTCTAGTAGCTTAGGTCATACTGAGACTATATGGAAAATTTGGGGAAAATTCATAGACCAGAATTTTCACTAGAATTTTTTGATTTTCTGCGGCCATATGTTATTTTCAGTTTTTAACTAATAACTCAAAAAACTTCCACTAGTAACCAATACTTTCGGTTGTTTTTCTAGTAGCTTAGATCATACTGAGACTATATGGAAAATTTGGGGAAAATTCATTGACCAGAATTTTCACTAGAATTTTTTGATTTTCTTTGGCCATATGTTATTTTCAGTTTTTGACCAATAACTCAAAAAACTTCCACTAGTAACCAATACTTTCGGTTGTTTTCTAGTAGCTTAGGTCATACTAAAACTATATGAAAAATTTGGGGAAAATTCAGAGACCAGAATTTTCACTAGAATTTTTTGATTTTCTGCGGCCAAATAAGAGATTTTCAGTTTTTGACCAATATCTCAAAAAACTTCCACTAGTAACCAATACTTTCGGTTGTTTTTCTAGTAGCTTAGGTCATACTGAGACTATATGGAAAATTTGGGGAAAATTCAGAGACCAGAATTTACAATAGAATTTTTTGTAAAATTGTTGTTACCAATTGTATTGTTAATATTGGACATCAAATTTTAAACTTTAAAAGAAAATTAACTTGGTTTAAAGATACAATTTCAAGTCAATGTTCATTTTTTCGTTAGTTTAATCATTTCTTTATTTGAAACTAATTTAAATATTTTGCTAAATCATATCGTTTTAAAGAAAATTAACATTTGCTGAAAAGTGGTGAAAATAGATTTAGGACATCTCAAATATATTTGTAAAACTCATACTTTTTTTTATTTTTATTTTTATTCAAAGCACGCAGGATTATCATTTATTTTCAATTCGATTTTTTGTCACATATAATAATAATAATATACAAAAGAAAATAAATGAGTAGGGTAATCATCACCGATTTAACGGCAGTATTGATCTACCATTTAACAAGAAAAATTATGAAAAAAAGTTATGAATATTACAAATAAAAATTTAACAATAAAAATATAAAAAATAAAAATATCAAAAAGATAAACAATTGAAACTAAAATTAAACTGCATCAGACAAAAACTCTATAAAGGAAATCGATATTAGGGTGTTCAAAAAGCCAAACTTTAAGTAATTGGAGGAATAATTTTGAATTTATTTGTTGCCGTATGCTAAGTGGTAGTTGGTTAAATAAGGAAGGAGCAGTTACCAGGAAATATTTTCTAAAATGTTCACTAAAAAAATGTGGAACAACAAATAAGAACTGATCATTGTTCCTAATGTTGTATCGCACATTTGATCTCAATGATCGGTGCCCACTTCACAAATAAAATAAACGTAAAACCTTATAAACATATAAATGTTGTAATGGTAAAACTTTAAAACTCAAAAATAATGGCCATGCAGAAACCCGTGAAGACTTAAAACACATGATACGAATAGCATATTTCTGAACAGTAATGAGAATTTTAAAAGTTGAATGATAGCAACCACCCCAACACGATAAAGCATATTCAAGCCTAGAGTTAATGCAGGCATAGTAGAATTTTAGCAATACCGATTTAGGAGCTACAGGTCTTAATAGATATAAGGTTCGTAATGCATTGCTGAGAGACTTTTTTAATTTATCGACATGATGCTTCCAACTCAGATTACAATCAACAATAATTCCAAGATACTTGAAAATCTCAACAGCTTCAATGGAAATGCACAAGCTGGAGCAATTAACGGTATTACAAAAACTGGAATGATACGTTAACGGTGAATGTAAAAAACTGCTACACAAACTAAAACGCATAATCTTAGTTTTGTCACTTAAAATTAAGAAATGCTGGTCAAACCATTTCCTTAAAACTAAAAGGTCCACTGCAATTTTACGGCGAACATCAGTTTGTGAGGACTCACGATAATATAAGCTCATATCGTCTGCAAAGGCAACAATCGTGCCTGCCAAATTTGTACTAAAAATTGAGTTTATGTAAATCAAAAATAAAAGGGGTCCCAAGACAGAAATTTGAGGAACAACAATGTTTAAAACATAAGGACAGCTCATAGTTTCATTCACCTTAACAACATGATTACGATTTGCAAGATATGATTTAAACCAATTATTAATCTATTAATCAATTAATCTATGAATTTTCCCCAAATTTTCCATATAGTCTCAGTATGACCTAGGCTACTAGAAAAACAACCGAAAGTATTGGTTACTAGTGGAAGTTTTTTGAGATATTGGTCAAAAACTGAAAATCTCTTATTTGGCCGCAGAAAATCAAAAAATTCTAGTGAAAATTCTGGTCTCTGAATTTTCCCCAAATTTTCCATATAGTCTCAGTATGACCTAGGCTACTAGAAAAATAACCGAAAGTATTGGTTACTATTGGAAGAAATGGCGGATAGACGGATTGTTGTTGAATTTCAAGATTTCATATACCGAGTTTCTTTACTTCGGAGATCAATTAATTTGCCATTTTAAGGTTCACTTTTAATATTTTTTCCCGCTGGGGTATTTTATTTAGTGAAAAAAGTGGTACATAATGAATGAAAAATTTCCGCTGGTAATTACATAACAAAATTATTTCTCTTTAGTGATAGTGCTGCCACTTGCGGAGAGTAGCGCAATCTCTTATTTTCCGCTGTCAAAATTCCGCTATCTTATATACAGCATAAATGAAACGTCATTATAATTATGTCTAAAATTTTCTCATATGTGAACAGACTTTAAAAAATAATAAATTAAATAAATTAAAATAAATTAAGAGGACAAAATTATAATCAATTTAACAAAATTATATATGCAAATATACATTTGTGTATATAATATTACAAGGTAAATCGTAAATTACAATATGTTGCGTGTATTGTTAGTGAATGAAATTGAGGGAAGAGTACGAAAAAACGTCTCAGGATTACTCGTCTGCGTTTACGGGACAATGAAAACCCATTTAATTTATCAGCTCACCAATTTGAGGAGTACTACCGACTACCAAAACATTTAGTTCATTCTCTGATAGAGCAAATCCAACCATATTTGCGAATGGCTCGAAGAAGCACCGCCATTCCTCATCATTTGCAGGTATTATCATTCTTGAGTGTGGTAGCAAATGGTAAGTTATTTCTAAACTGTTGCGTACGTATTATGTATTTATTTTATATGCATTTGTAGGTGGATACCAGAAAAATGTCTGGCACGATTTCCTGTTATCATTATCGCAACCGTGCATTTCAAGACACATTGATGTTGTGTCAAGAGCCATCGACACAGATTTAAGTGTGAAATTCATAAAGTTTCCACAAACGGTTGCTGAAATAAATAGTGTGAAATCTGTGTAAATATAACATATTAATTTATTTCTATTACTATACATGTGAAATTTTAAAAACCACAATTTTACAGATTTTATAGTAAATTTGGTTTTCCCGGGGTAATCGGTGCGATTGATTGCACGCATATTGCAATACAGAAACCGGATGAAAGTGTCGAACATGCATATTACAGCGGACGAAAGAAGGCACACACCAAAAATGTTCAAATTGTAAATATGACTAATACTCGTAGGATAATTATAAAAGAATACAGCATACCATACAGTATTTATTAATTGTTTTTAAATATACTTGTGTTTTATAGATTTGTGACTATAACTTAAATATTTTGAATATAAATGCTAGATATGGCGGCACCGCACATGATTCGTATGTGTTTTCAAATAGCCAAATCAAAACTCATTTAATGGAGCTGTATGACAACGGAACTATTAATACGTGGTTAATAGGTACGTGTGTTAGCAACAAACAAATGTCATAATAAATCATAGAGCAATTAAATGTTAATTTTATTATTCTAGGAGATAGTGGATATGAACAGAGGCCGTGGTTGATGACTCCAATAAGGCACACATCTAATATATTCGAAGACGCTTATAATGTAGCTCATAGAGCAACTCGAAATTGCGTGGAAAGGTGCATTGGTGTGTTGAAAGGACGTTTTCGCATTTTAGGGAAAGATCGTTTAATGAGATACAGTCCTCAGAAATGTGGCACAATCATAAATGCATGTGCAGTGCTACATAATATGATGGTAAATGCAAAAGTGCCATTTAATTTTGATTTGAACGCTGCTGATGACATAAATGAAGAAGAAGATAGAAACACAGCCCTTTCTAATAATATGTTAGAAAGAGGAATCTTAATTCGAAATAATTTAATTAATGAATATTTCCACTAAAAGAATATTTGATTTTTAATAAATAAACAGTTAATTAATTAAAAACAAAAAAATATATTTTATTTATGTAAACAAAATAATATAATATCTAATTTCACTTAACAAGTCCATTTGGTTCATTTATCACAATATAATAAAATATAAATTCATTTTATTTATAGAAATCAACTACATATAAAAAATAATTAAACTTAACAAATTCATTTGTACGTGTATCAATAGAAATTTTAAATATACATATTTAAAAATATTTATCCGAACTATCGTTATTTATAAAAGAATATAAATATTGAGAGATATTTTCTAAAGCTGAGATTTTCCTATTTACTGCAGTTATCTTTTTCCCTTTCCATTTGTTTGTGAAAATCAAATTTTTCCTTTTCCATTTGTTTGAAAAATTCGAACTTTTCTTTTTCAAACGTTAATTTATCTCGTTCGATTTTAATAATGGTTTCCATTTTGCTCTCAGATTCGCTCAGTCTGAATGAGGGTCGCTAAGATCGCGGTCGCTTGTTAGTCCTATTAGCACGCGCTGTTGTGGCACTCGTTATTGTAATTTGTGGTTCATGGAATAGTGCCGATTCAGTTTCACATTCTGGTGAAGCTGGTACATCATATGCTATTGTATGCTATTGTCTGAAACAGTTAATACATATATAATTAATTTATTTAGTGGTTGGGCAAATGTGCCTCGGACATTTTCATTTAATGATAAGGAAATAATATAAATATTATGGAAATTACCGGAATATTTAATCCCCTTTCCTGCGATTCATCGTCGCCATCAACTACAGCGGGAGTCATTATCGAGACGACACGCTTCTCAAGCTCATCCAGCGATGGATGCACTGCAAATCCGTTAATATCCGATGCTTCCAGCTTACGCTTCTCGGCAGCTGCTTTTGTTTTCACATTTCGTCTAAAAATGAGAAAAAGAAACATTAAAATGCAATCCCATAAACGAAAATTCTGTGGTACTTTAAATCGCGCCAATATTGTTTCCACTGTTCGGCCGACTTTCGAGCACCTCCCGTTGCGTTGAGCATCTCGGTTAGTTGATCCCACTTTCGTTGTTGTGTTTGAGCCCCACAATCGCTTTCAAACCTATCAATTTAATATTCAAAAATTAACCTAAAAATATTTTTAATATCACAGAATTATTTCAAGCGATACAGACTTTTCATGAGCGAAATTTATTTTCTCCTCCATGAAGGTTAATAAAATTTGCTTCTGATCCTTTGAGCCCCGTTGTCCTCTAGATTTGCAATTTCTAAAATAACAAAATATGTCAGTTACCGTATATAAAAATTCTAATATAAACATCTATTTTTATGATGCATATTAATTGTATACAACAATTGTACTTACTTTTTATTTGAATCCATTCTAATATAGGTATTTTATTTTTAAATTCTACTTTTAAAAAATTAAATAATTAAATATTATTATTATTTTTTAATAATTGTGTTTCTTAAGAACACATTATCTGTCGTAAAAATTTTGTGTAAATATTTGACATTTGTTTTACATGGTCGGTAAAAATTTATCACGATATAAATTTATAGAATCCGAAATATTTGTTTTTTTGTGTTAACTTATCGTTTACACGTTTACCCATTATCTTACTGCTTAGAGAATTAGAGCCCTGGTAAGTAAAGAAATACCAAGTTTCTAAATTAAACAAAAGATTTGGTTTATCTAGATCAGAATTTTGTGTAAAAACAACCAAATTAATTTAACTAAGTGTTTGGTAAAAACCGTTTTTCTAAGTGTACGCGATCCAAATTTTACAAAACTTAATTAAGAAATAGTCGAGTTCCCTACAGTTTAAAATTTATTTATATCGTGTAAACTGCGGAGAGATATCATTTTGCATAAGGACTGGTTTTGAAATGGCTAGTTTAGCCAAGCACGAACAGATTCTAGAATTTTGTCCAAAATTTACTTTAAAATCTCTGATCAATACTACTATCCAAATTTCATCGTAATTCCATAACCCTATTCGCACCTGCCCACACAATTGTGTGGGTACTGTAAAATAATCATGTCAAAAATTTATTTTTGTATATGTTTTGAACCAGACACATTTCTGAACTAATTTTTAACTTATTTTCGTCCGAAAAAAACACTATAATTATACACACAATTGTGTTGCTTGTACTTGAAATCAAGCGAAATTTGTTTATGAAAAAAATTTTTATCTCACACATTTGTGTGGTTAAATTTAGAAGGTCAACACAGAACCCGAACGAAGGCGACGTGAGAAATCGCCTGTCATATTACAAAACACCGAAAACATGCAAAACAAATAGAACCAGCGACGCAGGCGACGACGATTTTTTTCGTTTAAACAAATTTAGAGTCTATTACTAACGCTCCAACGTCATGTGCCAAAAGCATAAAAGATCAACAGTTTTTATAATTTATAATTTTTATCATCCGAGTATGCTAACTCGTGGAATCCATTTTGAAAATATGTCATCGTTATGTCATTTGTGGTTGGTGTTTTATTGCCATACGCTGACGCTCTTGTTCTGTTAGCTACAGCGATATCGCGGCGATATTTTTATTAATTCGTCGACGCTCGTCGTTGTCGCTCTTGTTCTGTTTCCGCTAAATTGAGTAAACGTTTTTATTTGGTAGAAAAAGGGATAACAAAAATGATAATTACATAACAAAATTTTTCCTCTTTAGTGATAGTGCTGCCACTTGCGGCGAGTAGCGTAATCTCTTATTTTCTGCAGTCAAATTTCCGCTACCTTATACAGGTTTAACAAATATCCATTTAGTCGTATTATTCCGCTTTCCGAGCAAAGCATCATATTCAAATTTTTCAAATGTATAAGGTAGGAAGAAACTCCATGAAGCCGAAATTGTTAATTAAACAAAGAAATCATCGATTGACAATAAAAACAATAATTTCCGACATTGTGTACATTCACTACATTGTCTAGAAGATCATAGTAGTGTTTATCAAAATCCTAAATCGTAATCAAGTGACGAAATCTCCCTTGCCCATTTTATTTCCAAATGGTATTTATGTAGACACGGAAAGTTCTACTCAATAATAAATTTGCCATTAGTAAAATCTTCGTTACCAATAAAAACGTTATGTTATCAACTAAACATTTAGGAAGCAGGATCTAAAATTACCAACACTATTAAATAAAAACAATGGTCTTATATAAACGACATTATGTCTAAACATCGCAACGGGTAATTTCACTGTGGATATAGAAATTTCGTGTTACATAAAATAATAATAGATGTCTAACTCAAAATAAAAAAAAAGATACTTTCGATGAGAACCTCGCGGGAGATAATTTAAAATTTTAAAAGCTACAACATTTAGTGTTTTTTGTTTTGTTTTAACTTTTTTTGTTTTTGATTGATCCACCTCAAAAAAAATTAAGAAGAATAAAAACTTTAAATGTGAAATACATTCTTTTCGTGTATATAACACTAATGTCTTCTTTTAAAAAAAAACAACAACCAAAAAAAAAATAATATTTGTACGCTTATGTAAATTAGCTATGTATAGAGTTGCTATTTATCATGCACAGCACAGTATATAATTTGTATCAAACAGATCAAAATTGTTAGAATTTTATGTTCGCAATATTTTTTTTTGCTGATTATTCTGGTATGCTAGTTCGCTATTGTGTAGTTTCAAAGTCATTAGCGGTTTCGGTAAATTAATATTTGCAATGTGATGAAATGATGAACACAATTGCTGTACTCGTCTATATATATATATATATATATATATATATATATATATATATATATCTTGTATATATAGGCAAAAATTATTAATTTAGTTTTTTTTTTAAATTATTGTTACGAGGTTTTTGATATTTGGTAATTCCTCAAATGTTTAATAAAACATTGTAGAGTATATTGATAAAAAAATATGAAAGAGGTTGCACCACCTCTTATATTATTATAAGTAATAACATTTACATTTTTATGAGTTCTGTCAAAATAATAGTGTTAAATAGATTTTTTAACTGATGTCATGATTTCACCGTAAATTCCTAACTCTAATTATTATTTTTTCGTTCAGCTGCGGCATTTGAAATTAAAACATAGTTTTTCGTTCGATCTTATAAACTTTGATACCGCGAATATTTGGTTCAATGACATAGGAAGGTGTTTACCGTGACCTTGGCAGCAAAATTAATCAAAAAACGATTAATTAAAAAAATAACATTTAAATTTGTTAACACCAAAGAATTTCCAATTATGTTGAGCAAAGTGATATTTTAACCAATGATATAGGGAGGACATAAAATTCGCGTGTAACACTTCCGCAGAAATGGATTTATTTTGATTTTAGACTTGCGTGACATTTAAAATTATCATTGTAATTTCGCTAATCAATTTTATTCTGTATATATGACTTGCATGTTACTCACTACTTAATCATCACACTTTCTATATTATTTCGATATAATAATAAAATCATGGAATTTTTTTCTTCTCGCAATATTCGCAGTGACATGCAATCGATGGATATATAGTAAATTTTTGAAAAATGTCAGACAAGATCATGAATAAAAAAAATAATGCCAACACCCACGTTTGCAATTGAAGTATAATTTCCCATCGTGCGTATAGAGGGCAAATTGCCTCAAAATCGCCGCCGTCTCTAGGTTATCATTGTTCAAAAAAGAGAATGGGCGAAACGAGTAACCTAGGTGAGGGGCGGCTCACTCTAAAATGGCGATTGGGTCGGATCATGGTGTTATGCGAACCATACCGATGATCAAGCAGGCTGGAGAAGTTACCCACGTATATGAAGTTGGCCTGAAAACCATCCCGAAAAAACATTTTAATATAAATTTTACGTCCTCGCTTAAATAAAAAAGCCTTTCAGTCCTAAAAAATAATACACAATAGCAGAAAATTAGATGCATTAGATGCTGCATTAGATCGTATAGTAATGGCCTTCCGGATGTGTTTTATTGATGGCCTTATCAAGCAAATAAAATATCCCGTTATATCTGTAAACCTCTGTGAACAGAGATACACATGCTCAAACATTGCCGTTTTCATACAACGCACAGTCAAAATCTTTGGATAGCAAATGGTTTAGTATATGGCACTTATTCCCATCGTATGGTAATGGCGTTGTGGATGTGTTTTATTGCTAGTTTTGTTAAATATTTGTCACATTTCTGATATCTATAGGCCTATGTAAACTGAAATACATTTGTCGAAACATGAAGGATTACTTTATTTTCGAATTTGTATAGCAATTATAGCTATTTTATTAATAGTACACAATACTAAAAATTTGATCAAACTTTTGGGATCCGGAGCAACATTTCATATTTATATTTTTTCGGGATGGATTCTAATTTTCTGCTATTTTGTATTTTTTTTCGGGCTAAAATGCTTTTTTATTTAAGTGAGGACGTAAAATTTATATTAAAATGTTTTTTTCGGGATGGTTTTCGGGCCAACTTCATATACGTCCTTACCCATGTACAAGGATCTCTGCACAAATGGCCAGCACTTCTTAAATGCTGGTAAACACAGGGGCGGGGGGGGGGGGGGGGGGTGGGGGTACGGGGGTAGGGGTCTGTGACACCTGCCATCAGGAATGCTACGACTGGTTTTGAGGCGTACAAGCCAATGACTAGCGGTGGTAATAAGAAGGAGAAAATCATTGCTCCGTCGATTCAGAGATACAAAAGTTAGGCTTTCGGTATTCCGTGTCTTGAACAGACTGGAGGCGCAATGTAATGAAGAACAGAGGAAATCTGTTAACTGGGCTGTATTGCCGATGTGAGCAATGCACATAACGAGGATCTTGGGTCTAAAAGGCAGACATTAAACGAAGTGGAATATGTAGGATTGGATGCCAAGAGAAAGCCAAAAAAAGTGACCAAATGGCAAAAAAAAATGGCCGCCGAGTAAAATGCATGCAATAGGCGGAGTGGAAATTAAAATTTATTAAATTATAAATGTGCTCGTAAATAAAATTAATAAAATGTTAATTATGTGCTAATAAAATGTTGTTTATTAATAATCTAATAAACTAATATAGAAATTTTTGTTAAGTGCGTTTTTTAATATTATGTGACGAGTTGGGGCTAACATGTGGTCGTGTGACATTAAAACAGCTTTCCACTAGAATACCAATGTTCTGTTCTCCAACTGCCGACAGAAACTCCAGCTAATTCCCGTTGATACTGCAGCACGTTTACCCGCTAGCAATCAGGCGGATGGGTTAGGTTCTTATATCAACATAACTGGAGCACGAAGTGCTGCTTGCTTAATTCTGGTACAAATATTTAAAAGTAAGAATTCCCGCTAGTCTGAAAATATTTCCGGATCATACTTAGTAGTGTGGTTTCATAACCGAAGATGGACTCCAGTTTCTCATAGGACTTTAAGCAACGTCTCGTGTGTCTTGAATATTCCCACCCCGTGCCGTATAGTGGTATTTGGCACGCCCAGGCACACTTTAAACAAACACCAAGGACATCTCAGACTCTAGCACTGTATATTATCCATGAGGATACGACTCAATAAGAAATAGAAAGTTTTGATTTTTGATTATTGTTTTTCCTTTGTTTTATTGTAAATAAAAAAACTAAATTAGACAGGTAAAATAAGTTAAATAGATATTGAATGATTAGGCATGTACTCCATGAACCTGACAGTATTAAATACAACAACGTACGTAAATATATTAACCTAAATTACAGGTAGTTACTTGTAGCCAGTAATTAAATTAGTTGAACTACCAATTATTTATATAAATTAATCAATAAAGACCCTAAATTTGAGATAAAATGTATATGTATGTAGAAATATATGTAGGTTATATAATAGAAAAAAAAATATTATAGAGGAAAAAATATTAAGTTCTTACTTACATGCTGTCCGTTACAAGGCCTTGTCACTGGCTAACATGTTGAGTTAATCCAATTGATGCGTCTCGGAGTTAATATATAACGGATATTTCCATATACATATATCTAAATAACGTATAGATATTCGAAAATTTTGCAATAAAACTATCCGGATTCACTATAATTTAATTTACCGGCTACCCTCTTATTTCTAGGTAAAGAACTACTACACAACAAATATTTCACTAGTTTAATAGTTGTAACACCACAAAAACACGCAATATCGTTGCTTGCCCAACTCTGAGTAGGGTTGTTGATCTTACGCTCCAAAAACACGCGTACGTGGTATCGCGGTGTATAACGGTATGGGTGTATATATATCACTTAATATGACCGTCAAGGATGGCCTAGATGTTTTTCGAATGCGCGTCTCGACACAATGTAAATTCCCGCAGCACCGTTTATTCGATCGACGATTTACAGGTTACAGCAAACAATTTTTTTTTTTTTTTTTTTTAAGCGCGGAAAATCACACGACTTAGTGGTGGGTGACCTTCCGAACTGGTAACCACTTTTCCGCGACGTGACTATTGCCAAAACAAAAAAAAATTAGATTATTTTAACCGGGGTATTATTTTCCGAGTATTTAAATAAAAGAAAATTTACCTTTTCCGCTTAGATTAAAGATTTAATTAATGTATCTCACTTAATTAACATACAACACTCGCACATAGATTATTGTATACTTTTGTTGTTTTTATTAGTTTGTTGAGTATTCTTTTATGTCACCCACTTTAAATAAATATTTTTGGTAATATTAAAGTACCATGTTCGAGTTACCAATTTGTAATGAGGTTATTTCTTTTCCAACCAAATAAACAAAATTTAATATAACGCGTCGTTAACTCGGAGAAGCAATCATACGATAACACGAACTTAATTATAACCGAGCTGATGACGTTATCGATGTTACACTGTCAGATTCACCGAGTCACACACACATAACCACCGAGAAGAAAACGGACCAATAACTACAGCGCAGAGGCGGAGGAAAAGCAAGCGTAGTGAATCTTGGTAGCAATGCAATTGTTACAATCGTGGGGCTGTCCCACACCCTGAGAAAGTTTCAAAGGGCCGGGCTTACTCTGACCAAAAATTTTTTTTTTTTTTTTTTTTTATTTTTTTTTTAGCGTAATCTAATTAGTCTCTCCAGCCAATCCTGGGCATAGACGTAATTCTCTCCTGTTCAGCGAATATCCTTGGCATGGTAAATACCAAGGATTTTCCCACTTTCAGACATAACTTCGTATGCAACATTTCCTATTCTTTTAGAAATGCGGCCTTTAATGAATCTGGAAGCTAATTTGGCCGAATATGTCTTAGCGGCGTCACTCTGAGGAAAATTTCGTACGAATACTTGTTGTCCGGGGACAAAGATACGGTGACGTGCTCTTAAATTATATGTCGATGCATTCCGTTCATTGGCGGCCTTCAAATGTCTTAAGACTAATTCTTGGGTTAGAGTCGCCTGCGAGTTCGCGGTCATGACTTGATTGTCTCCCAAACATTTCAGTTTTCGTAACAATTTATAAGTTGAGGCGTGTGCAACTTTATGCCGCCCAAAGACCAGGTAATGTGGCGAAAACCCTGTTGATGTGTGTACAACATTACGCAAAGCGCTTGAAATCTCATCTAAATGCTCATCCCAGGTTTGATGGTCATCCTGGATGTACGCCCGGATAGCGGATAGTATCGATCGGTTCACCCGTTCGGACGCGTTAGCTTGGGGACTATGTTTAGGAGTAAATTTGTGGATCACTCCGTAGTTTGACAAAAAGTTGGACAACAAAATGGATTCAAATTGTCTACCATTATCCGAAAATATGATTTCCGGAACACCAAAAATAGAGAAAATCTTATTTAAACACTGAACTACCTTTTCGGATGTAGCACTTCTAAGGGGTTCGATGATGGGGAATCTTGAATATTTATCTAAGATTATTAAAATATGTGTATTTCCCTTTTTGGATCGCGGGTATGGCCCAAGGAAATCAATGTAAAGGAATTGCCATGGTTGTACCACTTCGGTGAAGGTTCCCATTTCGGGTCTAGTTGCAAAGTTCACGGGTTTAGTTGTTTTGCAAACGTCACAGCCACTAATAAAATTCTTTACCTGGACCGCCATCCGTGACCAGTAAAAGTTCCGTTGCAGGAGTTCTAGTGTTTTCGCAAACCCTTGATGCGCAGAGGTTGGTGGTTTGTGTGCTCTTTCAACGAGTTGATCGGTCAATGACAAAGGTACAACGAGTTTCCATGTGGGCTGGTTAATGTACTCGTTGTCCGATGGACTGCTGGTATTGATGTAGATCTTACCATCCAAAATTGAAAAATTAGTTTGCATCTGGGGGTTGTCTTCCAATGCCTGTATCATAGCTAAATAATCATCCTCTTTAAATTCGGGAGAGTCTAAATTTAGGTGTAAGGGTGCGTTGTTACAATCTAAAGTTTCCAGACATCGAGAAAGACTGTCTGGGACCACATTTTGAGATCCCTTTCGGTATTCAATGGTAAAATCAAAAGATTGGAGTTTAAGACTCCATCGAGCCAATCTTCCACCAAGATCTTTTTGATTCATGAGCCATTGAAGGCTGGAATGGTCGGTTATAATCGTAAATGCATATCCCTCTATATAGGGCCGGAATTTTTTTACGCTCATAACTGCTGCAAGGCATTCAAGCTCTGTAATGCTATAGTTTTTTTGGGCTTTATTGAGCTTGTGAGACATGAAAGTGATCGGATGCTCTTCACCATCCTCTGATTTTTGAAATAATATGCTGCCTATTCCAGTTGTACTCGCATCGCACTGGATATAAAATCTTTTTGTGAAATCAGGATTGGCTAAACAAGGAGCAGTAATTAAGGCGTTTTTGATCTTTTCAAAAGAAATTTGGGCTGACTCATTCCACATAAATTTACATCCTTTTTTTAGTAGATCGGTTAAGGGTGCTGTTAAGGAGGAAAAGTTTAATATGAATCGGCGGAACCACCCAGCCATCCCCAGAAAACTACGAATTTGTTTTGGAGTTCGTGGAACGGGATATTCTGCTATAGCTCGCACCTTGTCGGGATCCACTCTAAGGCACCCCTCACCAATCACATAACCCAGGTACTTTGTCTGTCTTAGCAAAAATTTGCTTTTTTCTACATTGATAGTCAGATGAGCTGCAGACAGCAATCTGCCTACCTCAGTCAATAAGGATAGATGTTCTTCGAATGTTGCCGAGACAACTAGAAGATCATCGAGATAGACAAAGACCCGATCATGTAACTGATGAGGGATGACCTTATGCATCAGCTTACACAATGTTTGGGGTGCGTTGCACAACCCGAATGGCATCACGGTGAAGTGGTATAAAGGTCGCCCAGCCACTGTGAAAGCCGTCTTATCCCTTGATCCGGATTCAAGAGGAATTTGCCAGAAGGCATCCTTCAAGTCGATTGTGCTAATGTATCTGGTGTTGTCCAATCGGCTTAAAAGACCATCTATCAACGGCAATGGATAAGCGTCCTTCACAGTGACTGAGTTGACCTTCCGCGCGTCAAGGCACAGCCGAATTTTCCCATTAGGCTTTTTCACAATACTAACTGGGGATGACCAGGAACTTCCGCTTTCTTCAATAACCCCTAAGGCTAATAATCGATCCAGCTCCGTGTATATGATTTCTTGTGTGGCAGGGGACACAGGATAATGCCTTTGTTTGGTCGGATTTGCTTGACCTACATCGATTTTATGCTCAAGTAAATGAGTCTTACCCAGGCCCATTATTTCGCTGGACGGAAATTTCTTTATTATCGCATCGACTTGTTTTTGCTGTTCTAAAGAGAGCTCATGTTTATTATTTGACTGTGAAGAAGCTTCCGGGAAGTCAACTAGCTCATTGATTATGACGGGAACCAAACCGAATTGATTCCAGAAGTCAATTCCTAAATACAGGGATTGGGTTAAGGCGGGTGCTATGTGCAAAATCATGGTTTTTGTCTTTCCCGCGTAGGAAACCTTGGCTTGAATATGACCCAGTATTTGCAATTTCTGACCACTTGCCGTGGACAGAGATGATGGTAAATGACGGAAGGACGAGTTATTATTTTCTAAGTAACTTTCAGAACCCGCACCTAAAACACTTATGCTGGCTCCGCTATCCAACAAACCTTTATAAGGCTCACCATTAAGTAAAATGTGGGCGTACGGCCGATTATCAAGGTCAGTAGGTATGACGGTTTCCGAAATTAGGTTTTTTAAAACTTGACGGGGTTTGAAATATTTAAGTGAACGATCTAATCTTGATAACTGGTTAGAAGAGGTTTGAGTTGACTTAGAAACAGATACCGAGGAAGGATGGGGAGGGAAGGAGGAAGGTTCGGAAGTCAGGTGGTCTTGTGTAGGCGAGCATAAAATTCTGGGTCGGTATTTGAGGCTGCTTCTTCGACCGTTGTCAACTTCGTTGAGGCTTGGTGGGGGCGATTCTTGAAGCTCAGTACCCCCGGAACTCTGGCTTCGGGGTACGCGTTTCCCGAACGAAACTTTCCTTCACATCTTGGACAATCAATACTGAGGATGTTATTCGCTCCGCAACCGTAACAAAATATGCGCCTATTCCTTGACGGACATGATTTGAATAGATGGCCTTTTCCAAAACAATTCCAGCATTGCACCGAAGGACTTGAAGTTTTCACAGGGTTATTGTGTGAAGTATTCAGAAAAACCTTCGCCTGGCGGTTATACCCAAGCTCACACATCGAACGGTCAAAATACGAATCTTGGCTGTCCAAGTCTAATTGCGCACTCATTCCACTGTCATACTCTCCACTGGTTACCTCAGAGACTTGTCGTTTATTCATCATGAAAACCTCTGGTGCCCATCCAATTCGGTTCCAAGTGTCTTCCACCGAAACGCATTTTTTTACTAACTCCGTTACCGCATAGAAAGTCTGACCAGCTAACGCAGCTTGCAGACCCGATCTCATATTCCTAGTTAACAGATTTAATAGCTCGACTTCGGTCAGTGGATTTTTTAGTGGGATACTCGTTTCACGGATTGCATGATAATAATCCATGAAAGGCTCCTTATGTTTTTGCCTACGGGTCTCTAGAACTTGGCGAATCTCACTATCGGAGCGCCTATCCTGAAACCGATTGGTCATTCCGTTCTTGATCGACTCCCAATGAACAAGGCCATAGTCCTCTCGTAGTACCCAGTACCAGTCCAAAGCTTTACCTTGGAGAAGTACACTAATGTCTACGGCCAGTTTATCGTTACTAACACCATTAGATTTAGCCATGCACTCCACCCGGTAGAAAAAACGCTCAACACTGGTCCTGTCAGGATCGCCGGAAAAGGATATATTCCATTTGGTAATATCAAGACCCCGCGATTTTGTTACTGCAGTCAGAGAGGTACCGTTGGAATTGGTATGCATTGATTTTGCACTGTTGTCCCAACTAGGGATTACCTTTGGAGGTGGAACGTAAGGATTAAAAGGGGGAAGCGCCTTTGGTGTTGGAGAATAAGTATTTGTGTCTAGACGTAACTGGGAAGGTTCTGTAATTTTACTATTTACAGATAAACCCAATGTCATCGCGATTTTATTAGCTAAGCGATCAACGAGAATTTCTTCGGTTTCGCCCGCAGGAAGTGCGTACGATACCTGTGACATGGTTTTACTAAGATCTTCAATTGGTCTTTCTCTCGAAGAAACTTCCCTGGTTTCAGGCCTCTTACTACGCTCTGGTGTGAGGACTGTAGCCGAAGATCCAGGAATCGCCAACTTAGGGACGATATTTAAGCTAAGGGAGCCGGTTTCTGCTTTGGTATTCACGGTAACCCCGTCTACACCATCGTCCTCCTCATCCGAGAGGTCTTCCACAAAAATATCCGTTTTTAAACCTTCCCCTGCTTCTCTACAAGATTCTTCTAAATCGGTCAGCACGGCATCATGGTTTTTAAAATCGGTGATGCATTTTAATAACTTGTCGCTTGATATTAATAGTTCAGTAACCACTGGTGCGACAGATTTACTAGTCTTAAGACGGGACAACCGACCCTGTACGTGATATAGCATGGTCGAGAGTTCATCCGCTTTCTCCGCCTCAACCGGGACATTTTGTTTTAACACCAGTTCAACATCATTCTGGAGTGAAGTTAATCTTGAGATTAATAATGTGACTTCGCGTTTAGGAAAATTGCGGGCTGATTTATGAGCCCTTGTAGGAGGTTCAGCTGTGCCGTTTCTTTCTAATAATAACCTGTCCGTCAGGGATACCATTTTTTGAGAGATATTGCCAGTAATGTCTCTGACTTGGCATTCGACCGAGAGATCTTCACAATCCAAATAATTAACATTCATGTTCTATCAGATATTCAGATATCCCACTCAGAAGAAAAAAAAAAATAATATAACAAAAAAATTTGAATTTAGGAACCAAAATCCACCAACTAATCAAAACAATATTAATAATAATTATCACAGGTAAAACAAGCAATTTGAAAAATATTTAACACGGAATATATTTATACCTTTGAAATAAAGTTTAACTAGGAATACTAAGCACACCAAATTTCCCCGAAGGTATTTAATTCACGATTAAAAAAAAAAAATCTTTTAATTATAACGTTTATTTGTAAGCGATAATGAATGACGCCATATCCTTGATGTAGCCTAAAGCATGCCTACCTATATGTTAACACACTCGATTAAAAAAAAAATATTACTTAAAACAATGATCCGGGTTGTTTAGTTTGAATAAATTTACATTAGAAGTTATCGTACTCGATGATGAATTATTCATAAATGTCATAGATGACAGAAAACGCAACGAATCATAAATAAATCCAAACCTATGTCAATTTTAAAAGTCAAAACCTTTAGAGGGATAAACTGAAAATAGAATGGGAAATTTACTGAAATAATACTGTGGTCGAAATTGTAGGGGATGTCGGTTATAGTCAACGATTGTAACTTATACAATCAACACTAACCGTATGTGGGAAGCGGATACTAACCTTGACCCCGTAAAATTGCGAATCGTAAAAATCGAATAAGATTACGGATACTAGTAACATTAAAATCTAAACACCTACGTGGCTATAATGTTATAAATCTTTAATTTACCGAAATCCACGGTGAGTTCTTCAATCTAAATATTTGAACCATTTAAATGAGTTCTTAAAGTTTACCGTTTACATACCGTATTTGGGCGCCACTGTGACGAGTTGGGGCTAACATGTGGTCGTGTGACATTAAAACAGCTTTCCACTAGAATACCAATGTTCTGTTCTCCAACTGCCGACAGAAACTCCAGCTAATTCCCGTTGATACTGCAGCACGTTTACCCGCTAGCAATCAGGCGGATGGGTTAGGTTCTTATATCAACATAACTGGAGCACGAAGTGCTGCTTGCTTAATTCTGGTACAAATATTTAAAAGTAAGAATTCCCGCTAGTCTGAAAATATTTCCGGATCATACTTAGTAGTGTGGTTTCATAACCGAAGATGGACTCCAGTTTCTCATAGGACTTTAAGCAACGTCTCGTGTGTCTTGAATATTCCCACCCCGTGCCGTATAGTGGTATTTGGCACGCCCAGGCACACTTTAAACAAACACCAAGGACATCTCAGACTCTAGCACTGTATATTATCCATGAGGATACGACTCAATAAGAAATAGAAAGTTTTGATTTTTGATTATTGTTTTTCCTTTGTTTTATTGTAAATAAAAAAACTAAATTAGACAGGTAAAATAAGTTAAATAGATATTGAATGATTAGGCATGTACTCCATGAACCTGACAGTATTAAATACAACAACGTACGTAAATATATTAACCTAAATTACAGGTAGTTACTTGTAGCCAGTAATTAAATTAGTTGAACTACCAATTATTTATATAAATTAATCAATAAAGACCCTAAATTTGAGATAAAATGTATATGTATGTAGAAATATATGTAGGTTATATAATAGAAAAAAAAATATTATAGAGGAAAAAATATTAAGTTCTTACTTACATGCTGTCCGTTACAAGGCCTTGTCACTGGCTAACATGTTGAGTTAATCCAATTGATGCGTCTCGGAGTTAATATATAACGGATATTTCCATATACATATATCTAAATAACGTATAGATATTCGAAAATTTTGCAATAAAACTATCCGGATTCACTATAATTTAATTTACCGGCTACCCTCTTATTTCTAGGTAAAGAACTACTACACAACAAATATTTCACTAGTTTAATAGTTGTAACACCACAAAAACACGCAATATCGTTGCTTGCCCAACTCTGAGTAGGGTTGTTGATCTTACGCTCCAAAAACACGCGTACGTGGTATCGCGGTGTATAACGGTATGGGTGTATATATATCACTTAATATGACCGTCAAGGATGGCCTAGATGTTTTTCGAATGCGCGTCTCGACACAATGTAAATTCCCGCAGCACCGTTTATTCGATCGACGATTTACAGGTTACAGCAAACAATTTTTTTTTTTTTTTTTTTTTAAGCGCGGAAAATCACACGACTTAGTGGTGGGTGACCTTCCGAACTGGTAACCACTTTTCCGCGACGTGACTATTGCCAAAACAAAAAAAAATTAGATTATTTTAACCGGGGTATTATTTTCCGAGTATTTAAATAAAAGAAAATTTACCTTTTCCGCTTAGATTAAAGATTTAATTAATGTATCTCACTTAATTAACATACAACACTCGCACATAGATTATTGTATACTTTTGTTGTTTTTATTAGTTTGTTGAGTATTCTTTTATGTCACCCACTTTAAATAAATATTTTTGGTAATATTAAAGTACCATGTTCGAGTTACCAATTTGTAATGAGGTTATTTCTTTTCCAACCAAATAAACAAAATTTAATATAACGCGTCGTTAACTCGGAGAAGCAATCATACGATAACACGAACTTAATTATAACCGAGCTGATGACGTTATCGATGTTACACTGTCAGATTCACCGAGTCACACACACATAACCACCGAGAAGAAAACGGACCAATAACTACAGCGCAGAGGCGGAGGAAAAGCAAGCGTAGTGAATCTTGGTAGCAATGCAATTGTTACAATTATCTGAAACAAGAATATAAATAGAAACGATTAACTAATTGAAAGTTCCACGAAGTGCTTTCTTGTGCTTCTGTTCTACAGAAAATACTGATTATCTGAAGTATCTGAGCTCCGAATCAATTAATTTACACAGTTATATAAGTGCCATATCAGTGCAATATTAAATACGAATTTTACAAGTTAGTGACCATACAATATAACAGTGAAACAAGAATCTGTATTACACGAAAATGTCGGCTAATACAAGGAAAAAAGCAATCAAACCTAACACAATTGAAAGCCTTGATTCTTTAAGTTTAATCGAAAATCCATCACTAAAGGATGTGATGCAGGCCATTCTTACATCCAATACGGATATCAACACTATCGACGATATTAACGAAAGAATGGAAAATGTTAATCAAGCTGTGGCTGATAATAGCAAGGCAATCTGTTCTCTTAGTGGTAATGCACATGAATGTGATAAACGTGTTATTGAATTAGAATATCAAACTGAATATTTTCTACAACAATCCTGGAAAATTAATATAGTTATCTTCGGCATTCCACGAAATATACCAAATTATGAACAGGCAATTACTGACATTGGGGTTATTCTCAACTACACGTTGGATGACATGGATATTTACTTTAAGAAAGATGCCTACATTCAAAACAACAACCTTCAAAACCAAGATAATATTTGTCAACTTGTGTTATGTTTCAAGCGTGCCAGCAAAAAACAAGAAGCCATAAAAAAATTGATTGATAACGGACCGATTTTCCTTCAACAAATTGCATCGGATAGTAGACCAACAAAAAAAATTGCTATCAATCATCGTCTTCGCAAACATTTTTCGTCACTGTTATCCCGATCTAAAAAATTACAAAGAGATAGCAAATTATTTAAATGCTGGCTTAACGGGCATATCTTCATACACCCAAAATAAGATGATACACCTTTTATTTAAAAATGCAAATCACAACTTCAACGGTTCAACATATGATACGATCATCAATTGAACGATTTCCATGACGTCAAGGCAACGGTATTTTTTTAATGAAATTTATAAATTCTTTGTTTATTTACTCTAAGCTCTCGGTAGCATACATTTTTGCTAATTAATAATTTTATTTGTTTTGTTGATTATATTTCTATATTAATTGAATATTTTAAATATTTTGCAGTGCATTATAACTAAAATAATTGTCGTGTCGGTTAAATATCTAATAAATGATGAACCGCATCTGGCCCCAAATTATTTGCGTTATGCATAAATGCCCAGATCGCGAAGAAATTTTTTTGAAAAAGTTAAACTATTTCTGAACTTACTAGTATCACCTTGCCATGTGATAGTCATCACTGAAACGTGGATTTACGAAAATGAAATTCTCTTTTACAGACTTGCAGGGTATGTAGCATATCATTATAGGAGAGATGATGATAGAGGAGGGGGAGTTGCTGTGTATGTCTTGAACTCCATTCTGTCAATCGAAGTAAAGAAACTTAATACATATATGTAGATCTAGTTTTTTGGTTATAGATCTATACCATTGAATACAACCAAGGTAATAGGTGTGTATCGTTCTAAAAATTCTCCAAATGATGTTTTTTTGTAAACTTTTGAAAGGATAACGGTTAAAAATCCTAAGTCACTAATTTTCGGTGATTTTAGTATTAACCTTCTTGATGCTACAGACATCATAAAAAATTCTTGTGTAATTTTTTTCATCTTAACAATTTAAATCAAGAATCTTATACTCGCTTTTCCACATCTTCGTCTATTCTGGACCATGTCATTACTGATGTGCTAACTGCCCATTTCTCCATTTCTCTATTTGATTGTGTTCCATTTGATCATAGAATAATAGTGATTGATAAATCAGATAACATTCTCGAATCTATAATAAACGGAATTTTAACCTCAAGACCTATAATAATGTCATTAATAATCTAAAATCAAATTTCATATGTTTTAATGATTTTCTAGAACTAATTGATAAACTGTCTAGACTTATTAACAGTAATACTAGAATAATAAATAAAACAAATGTCCTCAAAAATGGGTAACAAATGAATTCTTAGATTTAATTAAAATAAAATGTTATTTTATACCCTAGAACAAAAGTATCCCAAGAATAATTATTATTCTAGCAGATACAAGTATTTCCGGAACAAAGTAGTATATTCTAAACGAAATCTTAATTCTAACTATTATGAACACATATTAAAAAACTCCATAGAAAATTCGAAACAGGCTTGGCATGTTCTGAAAAACATGATCTTTAAGAAGGAGGACCCTCCAACAAATAATGAGTGTATAGCGATGCTGGACGGTAGTGAAAAAATAATAAATGACCCGAGTGACATAGCTAATCTATTAAATTATCATTTTGTTAATATCTCAAATGTAGTTATGTCATGTAATATGAACAGTGCTTCCGTGCACTTTTCTCTATATTAGAATCATCTATACGAAGACCTCCCGCCTTTGGATATTTCCTCGCCTAATTACCTAAAAGTAACAAATATAATACAAAACCTTCGACAATCGGCAGCAACAGGATACGATACTATATCAATAAGATTTATTATCCACTGTGCTACTTCTTTGATTCATAACATAGTAAACTTAATAAATAATGATATATCAATAAGAGATTCAACTGATTGCCCAAAAGTTAGCAAAGTCTTTCCGGTTTATAAGACGGGTAATAAAATGCTCCCGGAAAACTATCGACCGATATCCATTCTAAACTCGCTTTCTAAAATCTTTGAAAAGGCCATTTTTTGATAGATTGAACCAATAGGTACTTGATAATAACATCTTGAATCCAAATCAATTCGGGTTTACTAATAATTCTAGTGCTCAATCGGCTGCAGCAGCTGTTATTAACGAAATTTTATTAAGGCTTGAGGAAAAGTATTTTATTTCACTTCTATCAATCGATTTGAAAAAGGCATTCGACACGATTTCGCACAGTATCCTAATTTCAAAACTCGAAAAATTAAATCCCACAACAAACTCTTTCAATCTACTGTCTTCCTATTTAAGAAATAGAGTACAATATATGGTAGTAAATGGTGTCGAAAGTTTTAATTTACTCACCCGAACAGGTGTTCCTCAAGGTTCCATTGTTGGCCCTATATTATTTAATTAGTTTATCAACGATATATTTAGTCTTACGTTGAATGGAAAGCTTATAATGTATGCTCACGATTGAATGTTAATATTTAGGTCCAAAGATTTTTTTTGTAACTATTGCCAAAGGCTTTATTATTGAATCTTTCTTTATACGAAACTAACAAGAAGTGTGAAATTCTTAAAAACTATATTTTATTTTAAATTAAGCCTTAACCTATGTTAATACTTAATATCATTATGCATTATTATTATTAAATTATTATTATTTACTTAATTTTAGTGTGTTAGCTCATCATGCACGTAATTATTAGTTTATATTTCTCAGTTAATTAATCTAGAGGATCTGCCCTGCGCAGCCGTCTGTATTTCGGTTGCCTTAGTAGTTCTCTAGCTAATTCGTTAGGGTGTGATTCCAGTTTCAGTTGGTACTTTAGACTGCATGATTTAATTGTCTCTTTAACAGTTTTGATTCCTAAATCTCTATGGATGTTGCTGTTTCGAATATATCAAGGGGCATTTGTAATGCTACGAAGTATCTTTGCTTGCGTTCTTTGTACAGTATCTATATTTGATGCACTAGTTGGGCCCCATAGTTGGATACCATATGTCCATATGGGGATTAGGATCGCTTTGTATAGTAGAACCTTGCAGTCTAGAGAGAGTTTCGATTTTCTACCAATTATCCAGTACATTTTAGAAAATTTTATTTTTAATTGATTGCGTTTTGTTTCAATGTGCTTTTTTCATGTCAATCTTCTATCGAGATGAAGACCGAGATATTTGACGTTTGTTTATTGAGGAATTGTGATATTGTTTAATTTTACTCCTGGCCATGTACGTTTATTCAATGTGAATATTACATGTGTTGATTTACATTCATTCGTCCTTATCCGCCAAGTTTTTAACCAGTCTTCTATTTTGTGTAGATGTTTTTGTAATTCTCTCGATGCTGTTTGAGGATTTTTGTGCGAAAATAATATAGCTGTGTCATCAGCAAAAGTTTAAGTGGCAATTTTTTCAGTTATTGGTAAGTCAGCTGTGAATAGCAAGTATAGCACCAGAGCCTCCTTAATATAAGAGCCGTAAGATTCCGCCATTTTTTTCCATGTGCTTTCCTTAGAGGTGAAGCTTTTTGTACTTTTTCATACCAACCAGTGTATTTTAGTATTTTTTTAGAAGCTTTTTTGTATATAAAAACATAAATTCTTTGTTTGAATTTTCAATGTGAATGGTTAATTCAATATTCAGGAAAAGCATATTTTAATATTGAGTCTCATTATGTTGAGTTAACGCAAAAACATTTAAATTAGTTTAACACAATTTTTTTTTTTGTAGAAACAAGAATTTGTTTATGTGTATGTACAGAAAATTAGAAATTAGTATAGAGTGTTCCATAAAAAAGTCAGCATTATTTTTCCAAAATAAACGTTCGTTAAAAAATGCTTTTGGAGTAGCAATGTAATATGGGGATTATTGTGTTTTGGGTTCTATTTCAACATTGTTGATGACAGACATCGAAAACTGTTTTTTCATTACTTGTTAAAAATTTGATTGTTCATCGCAATAATTTCGCAGCCTATATTGTTTCATCCTGTAGTATAAACAAAACAGAGCTTCACCAAATAAAAATATTATAATTTGATAAAGCTTTTCGCAATTACTAAACCTGTTAAAAGATGTCGCTTTCAAATTAATAAATTAATTCAAATTACCCGTATAGAAATTGTTACACAAATTGAAATGGGGTCTCCAGGTTAGGATGGTTGTAACGGGCGTGTCTTATAGCAGGCAGCTTGTTGTATAAACGAGTTCAAAGTACGACTTGTGCTTTAAGATTTTGTATCCGTATATGAGCCAACCATGCAAAAAATGTGTAGAGCCACGGGCCATTTATATACTCACAAAAACCATTAAGTTATTAACACTATACAAAGGCCTTGGGTTATTTTATTGAATTCTACACAACAACGATCCCAGAAAACGTGCACGAACGAAGCTATAAAAATGAAACATGAAACATGCATAGCCTTTCAAGACCAGTAGATCTGCATAATCTATTGAACCAGCCGGGAATAACTACAATATATACGAACTGTCTGTCATACACCTAAGCCGAGGGGCCTTTAGCATCAAAAATCCTCAATAAATCCTTGTATTAACAAATTCGTGTACATTGTAAGAATTCCCGTCTGGATTGGATCGAAATAAAAAAAAACAAAAATTTGTAAAAATTGCGACATTTTTCTATTATTGTTTTACAGCGCGCAGCAACTATGATGGTGAATATTTTACGACGAAAAGTTTTATTTACGCCAACCGAATAATAAATAAAATTTATAATTGTTTTGAGTTTTATTAATTATGTTAAATTATTGTATTAAATATTTCGCACTTAACTTACAATAATAATGGTTTATTTTCGTAAATAGTTATTTAATTATGTATTTTACACTTTTCTGTAATTTCAAGTACATTTATTACAGAGACATCTGTAAACGGATTTTCAAATTACAGAAAGCTCGGTTTTGCAATCGAATAAAATTGAAGTTTTTTACGTTTTGTTCTGTTTTGTAATAATATTTAATTAAGAAAACCATGACAAAAATATTATGACAAAATATCTATTATCACAATGCCTCCAGTATCCGAGGTAAAACCAGGCATTTCCGCTTAGGCATACTTGACAATGATTTTGATATTATAATAATCAGCGAAACCTGGCTTACGATCAATGTGTTATCAAAAAAGTATTTTCCATCTGACTATGTCGTTCATAGAAAGGACAGATATGATTTTGCCACCAGGTGTA
Source organism: Nephrotoma appendiculata (assembly GCA_947310385.1). Lineage (NCBI taxonomy): Eukaryota > Metazoa > Arthropoda > Insecta > Diptera > Tipulidae > Nephrotoma > Nephrotoma appendiculata. The sequence goes on from OX371223.1 coordinate 278,909,098, forward strand.
GAGGCGGTGGTGTTTTAATTGCTGTAAAGAATTCAGCCTCCAATGAAGTGATCGCCTGCCATCCCTGCCTTGACGTCATTGCTGTTCGCATCAGACTAGCTTACAATACCTCGATTGTTGTCGTTGCCGTTTACTCTCATTAAAAATTTACCGAACGCGAGGTTCAGGATCAACTGCTCTTTCTCGACGTTAGTAAAGGAGCGGGTTACGACGATCTTCCACCTATATTAATAAAACGTTGCGCTGTAAGTCTAGCCTCTGCATTTACATTCTTGTTTAACGAAAGCCTTCGTCGTGGTTTTTTTCCGGATCCCTGGAAAATCTCATGTATTAATCCAATTTTCAAAGATGTATTGATCCAATTTTTAAAATAAGTGAGGTTAGTAATTGTCGTAGGATCGCTATCTTCTCTGTCTTACCCAAACTGTTTGAGTCCATGGTTCACAGAGTATTGCACTTCCATACCAAGATACTTATTTCTTCTTTTCAGCATGGATTTTACTCCGGTAGGTCTACCGTGTCTAACTTGTCCTCTTTTTGTGGTCATTTATTTGACAGTCTCAACTCCTAGCAGCAGCTTGACGTTGTCTATACCGACTTCGTAAAGGCTTTCGATGTTATTGATTACTCTATTCTAGTTAGCAAGTTGGAGAGTCTCGATTATAATTTCATTCCCATTGACTGATTGCGTACTTACCTTTCATATTGCTGGCAATCCGTTAGGATTAAGGATTCTTTCTCACCATTATTTCGGGCACCATCTGGCGTGCCCGTAGTCATATTGGCCTACTGTTATTTTCATTATTCATTGACGACGTTGTAAAATGTTTAAAGCTTGCCAACTGCCTCCTCTTCGCGGATGACATGAAGATTTTTGCACGGGTCTCTAGCGTGTTAGACTGCAAATTGTTACAAGATGACTTAAACCGCTTCTGCAGTTGGTCAATCAACAACATACTCCCTTTAAACGTGCGAAAATGCAAAACTTTTTCTTACTTCCGTATCCGCTCGCCCGTTTTTTATCAATATCAACTGTACAACGAAATCATTGATCGGGTTGAGCTCATTTCGGATCTTGGCGTATGTTCAATCTTGAACAGTTTATTTCACACGATAACCGGAAACAATGTAAAGCGTGTGAGCGGATGATCATTTGATATGCATAGACAGCGCAACACGTATATGTGAAAATGATACATCCGCTTGCATTCTTTGCAGTTTCTTGTTATCGTGTTCTATTATAAGTTAGTCATAATTTAGATTTTCTTTTGTGTATAAAAACCTAGAAATTAAAAAATAAATTGTTAGTCAATTTCAACAACACATCGAAATAGCACGGAGATTTTTAATATTCTATTTTGTCTAACATAATTCTAAACAGTTTGTTTAGAATTTACATTGGTCCTTCGAGCCGGATCTCAGCACAACGAGATTCGAAGTCAATTATAGTCCACATAGGCTGGCTTTACAACAACGATATACGACAACCGCCGTATAAACCGCAGTCTATTATAAACAAATTGTAAGCTTGGTATTTCGAGTAAATCTGCCTGCCCACAACATTGAGCGGGTGTGACCAGCATACAACAACGGCAATCCGGTAATACCGCGCCATCAAATCTAACTCACCTTAAATCGTTGACACGAGTTTTTTGCGCCAACCATCAACAAACGGCAACATCTCGAATCACACTCAGCCAGTCAACAACAGGCCATTTGAGATGGAACAAATATTGCTCGCACAACACGAAATTGCTACCAACATAAGGCAGTTGCTTTCCAATTATAAAAAGGACGGCAACTCCCGGAAAACAAAAAGCTATTTGGAGAAGAAAATAGCATATGTGAAGGCGGCACATCAGGAGTTCATCACCAATGATGAAAAGATTCTAGCGATATCCCCTCCAATGGAGAATTCGCACCCATATCGTTCAACTAGACAAACTACACCGGATGAATGCACCTGGCTTCTAGGAGACATGCGCCAACGCTTGAATGCAGCACCTCCAAGCACTCCAACGGGTATAGCGGTCGAAAAATTAGGCTGGACCACAATTTCCCAGCCTGATTCCATCGATAACGACGTTCATTCGGAGAGCCATCAAGAAGAGCCGGAACCAACTTGTAGCAGGGACAATCAAGAATCCAGTAAACCTCCGCCTTTCAAGGAAACCGATTCCTCGTCACACTCTAGCAGTAATGAGCATCATAAGACGACAACTGCATCTTTAACCCTCGAGTGCAAGCGACAAGATTTCTATATGCGTCAATTACATCAAGACATATACGCAATAGAATGCAGATTGGATAAAGAAAGTTGTCCGAAGGAATACCTTCATCTAAAAGTAAATCAGCTGCAGAGACAAATGCGTGATATATATCAACTGCACGCAACCATCATGATAGAAACGGATGAAAAGGACAAAACAACAAACTATTTCGTCCAAGATTTCTATGGCACCATCAAAAATAGAGTGGAAAATACGATAATAAGATTACAACAGTGCCAGGAACTGGCAGAACGTATTACGAGTAAACCACATGTAGAACAAAAGGTCAAGCTGCCTCAAGTAGAAATACCAACCTTCTATGGTGACTACGATAAATGGACCTCGTTCAAGGATTTGTTCATTGAAATAATTCATAACAATGATTCATTGTCCAACACAATGAAAATGACCTATTTAAAATCTAAGCTGCAAAAGGGAGCGGCTCAGCTCATCGCTCATCTAGCCGCAACAGGTGATAATTATGATATGGCGTGGGAAGCCATAAAAGCTAGATATGACAACAAGAGGTTGTTGTCCAGCAATTACTTCAATTCAATATTGTCGATGTCTACGCTACAACAAGCAACAGGGCCAGCAATCCGCTCGATGCATGACACGCTTAAGGAAGTGTTGCACAACATCCAGCAACTCGAACTGAAGTCCACATTCGAAGCATTTGTGGTATTTTTAGTCACTAGAAGGCTCGATCCAGAGTCAATAGGATTGTTTGAGACAAATTTGCAACAGCCCAAGGAAGTTCCGAATTTGAACGTGTTGTTTGACTTTTTAGAACGACGATTCCAGTCTTTAGAAGCCATGGGTAAAAACAAGCATGTAGCAACACCGCGTCAAATCGTCACACAGCCGATCAAACGTGTAAATGTCGCGACAGCTTCAGTACGCTGCGTGGTACCCAATTGTAGCGGAAATCACAAGTTAGAGATCTGCCCACGTTTCAAGAATATGCCAACCTTGGAGAGGGCTAAATTGGTCAACCATCTACAATTCTGTGTGCGATGCTTGGAAGGTCATGATAAGTTCAAGTGCTCCGCCACGGAATTCTGCGTAGTCTGCAATGGTAAACACAACACCCTCTTGCATTGCAACAACTCTGCATCGAAAACCGAGCAGGGTCCGAAAACATTCATGGTGCAGCAAACATCGGCAGTGCTATTGCCAACTGCCGTGGTCCTTTCAACAACCGCCAACGGTCAGCTCGTAACACTGCGAGCCCTGATAGATCCTGGATCTCAGGCAACGTTAATATCATCCAGAGCCGTAAATCGTTTCAATTTCAAAAGGAAGAAAATTAATGTTAAAATTTCTGGCATTGGTGGTCAAGCGGCAGGAGTATGCAGACATGCTGTGAACACTACGCTATCACCCAATTTCCCTGGGAGTTTCGCTTTAGCTATTGAGGCACTAGTGTTCGATAACCTGGATCATCAACTACCACAAGTCAAGGTTGACGACAGCAAATGGACCCACCTGGGTAGACTAAAATTGGCCGATCCGAGGTTCAATCATCCACAACCCATCGACCTAATAATCGGTGCCGACTATTATGCGTCCATAGCTATCAACAACATAATCAAGATGGGTCCCAACGACCCGATGGCTCAAGAAACTGAGCTGGGCTGGATTTTGATGGGTAACATGGGTCAACGTTCTGGAGAAAAGCTTACAATGGTGACCACTAAAGCCATCGAGAATCAACTAAAACTCTTAGTGGAAAACGACGATATTCCAGACGAAAGGGTCCGTACCGAAGAAGAGCAGAGAGCGGAGGAACACTTTTCATCAACAGTTCAACGAAACGGTGACGGCAGGTACTCGGTGAGCATTCCGTTCAAGGAGGATCCCCCAAAGTTAGGAGAATCCAAGAAAACGGCTGCCGCTCGTTTATTACAACTAGAGAGAAGATTTAAAAAAGACGCCCCGTTTAAACAACTATACCAAAACTTCATGAAGGAATATCTGGACTTAGGCCATATGGAGCTGGTTCCCAAGTTAGAAGAGCAGCCAAACTATAATAGTTACTACATTCCACACCATGGTGTAATGAAGCAGGACAGCACTACTACCAAATTACGTGTAGTGTTCGATGCGTCATCCAAAACAACAAATGGATCATCCCTTAATGAGAAAATGATGATCGGCCCAAAGTTACAGCAAGATTTGGCGGACATAATCCTTCGTTGGCGTAAACATCAGTACGTGCTGACGGCCGATATAGAAAAAATGTATCGGCAGGTATGGATTCACGAGCAAGATAGAAATTATCAACTAATTCTATGGAGGACGGAACCAACAAACCCCATAGACATCTACAGGTTAAAAACGGTCACATATGGCACCACAGCCGCCAGCTTTCTGGCTGTGCGTGCTTTAAGGCAACTAGCTGAAGACGAACGGCGATCGTTTCCTATCGCCTCCGAAACCATATTGTCTGACTTCTATGTGGACGATTTGCTGACAGGAAACGACAGCTTAGACCAAGCCTCGGCCATGATACAACAACTAATAGGGCTCTCCGAGAAAGGTGGACTAAAACTAAGGAAGTGGTCTTCCAATAGTCCGGAGCTATTAGCGCAAATACCAACAGAATTGCAAGCTACCGGTAACGTGTTGTTAAAATTAAGCGATTGCATCAAAACCTTGGGGATTCATTACAACCCCACGAAAGACACCTTTGAATTTCACGTAGACAATTTGGAATTGTCTGAGGGGACGGCCACCAAACGTTCACTCTTGGCTGATTCATCAAAATTATTTGACCCAATCGGTTGGTTAGCACCCGTCACCATTGCTGCTAAGATTCTGCGCAACGTTCATTAATCGGGCTGCACGGAAAATTCCAACATTTAAGGCGATCGCGCCTGAAACCATTATATTCCGCATGAGTCAAGAGGAAGACTTCTACCAGGAGCTGAGATGTCTGAGAAACACACAACGATTGCCGAATAACAGCAAGCTTTTATCTTTGAACCCCTTTCTAGATGACAATGGTGTATTACGAATGCGAGGGCGACTGCAGAACGCGAACATCCCAACAGCCACCAAAAATCCCATTATTTTGGGTAAAAATAATTCAATTACTCGGAAACTCATCGAAAGAGCCCACAAGTTAATGTTGCATGGAGGAGTACAGCTGACGCTATCACACCTAAGAGATAGATATTGGATCCTGGATGGAAGGCGAGCTGTACGACTCGTGATAAATAAATGTGTTACATGCTTCCGGCACCAACAACAAAATACGAGACAACTTATGGGTGATCTTCCAGGTTCCAGAGTATGGCCAGGCAGACCATTCGCTAAAACTGGGATCGATTTTGCTGGACCTATTCAGCTGAGAACAACAAAAGGCAGAGGTCATAAATCATATAAGGGATACATAGCCCTATTTGTTTGCATGGTGACCAAGGCCGTACATATAGAAATAGTTAGTAGCTTAACAACGGCCGCCTTCATTGCCGCTTACCAACGATTCACGTCACGACGAGGCTTATGCACGGATCTGTATTCGGATAATGGCACCTACTTCGTTGGTGCCGATGCCGAAATGAAGAAGAACCTTCACGTCGCCTTGACCACATTGCCAATCGATATAACAAATTCAATAGCCGAAGGCGAGACAACTTGGCATTTCATACCACCATTCGCCCCTCATTTTGGATGGCATTTGGGAAACCGGAATTAAATCCGTAAAGGGTCATTTAAAACGAATCATAGGTGCCACTACTCTTACCTATGAAGAATTAAGTACCATCACCGCTCAAATAATAGAGGCTTGCCTAAATTCGAGACCATTGACGCCGTTAACCAATGATCCATCCGATCTTAAGGCATTAACTCCTGGCCATTTTTTGATCGGGGAAGCTCTCAAGAGCCAGCCTTCTGGCATGGTCGAGAACATACCTCTGACCACAAGATGGCACCTAGTACAACGGATGATACAAGACTTTTGGAAGAGATGGTCAGTTGAATATCTACACCAATTGCAGCAACGCAGCAAATGGAAAACGCCGCAACCCAACTTATTGATAAACGACTTAGTCCTCTTGCGAGACAATCAACTACCGACAACATATTGGAAATAAGGTCGAATTATTGAAACTCAAGCTGGTGCTGATGGTCTAGTTCGCGTGGCCACGTTTAAATGCAAGGACAATGTGTACAAACGACCAATCACCAAACTATGCAAGCTCCCCATAGAAGCGGAGATGACAAATACTCCAGAACTCGAAGCCGCCAACAACGAAGCCCCACCTATCAGGAAGCAACCGCCGAGAAGAGCAAAGTGTGGTTTAAGGGCTAGCAATTTAGCCTTGGCGCTATTATCAGTATGCACCATTCTAGGTTTGGCGCGCGGTATCACTAACATCCGCCCCTTCGACCATCCATCAGGCATATACTTTGAGGAAATGGGAACCCTAGAAGCCGTCGCCATGAAATGGAAATTAGTAATTTTTTACAACTTGACCGACTATTGGAAAGAGGTAGAAAACTGTAAGCAAGCCGTAGCACAATTACAAGGAGCTTGTACACAGTAAAAAAAAATTACATATTTTTAAGGGTAAACAAATTGCCTCGTAAATGTATTTAAATTTCACGTATGGTATGTACCGTACATAAGACATGGACTTTTCGTTTTCTGATTTATGTAAAATTCAACAATGCTGATATATAATTTTCAATAAACCATTATGTAATTTTGTATACTGGGTTGGATAAGGGTAATATTCCATATTTAAATATTGAAATTTATAAAATTTGCCTAAAAATTACATAAACTATGAAGAATTTCATTGCTTACAAAACATGAGAACCACCACAAGTTCTTTCTTGTCAGTTTGGTCTCGTACTGATAAAAGGTTGTTTTGTTCTACTTATCAGGTTGCCCTTGCAACGACCAATCTGCAAAAATTCAATTCTTGCTTTATACTAAGTATAACAAAAGAACATATCGACTTGGCGAATTATATCACATTAAACAAAATAATTACGCGTCATATTTATTCTTGCTCGTAGATTTCTCATCTGTCGTATTTATCTCCGACAATATTCTACATAATAATTATGGAATATTTTAGGAAAGGATTTAATTTTCTTACAAAACATCACAAAATTCTATAAGATACTTAAAATTACATAGACAGGTTACTAATCTCTACATAAAATAAAAAAATTTTCAGTATATTCTGTGGAGTTCTTTAATTTACATACTGGTTTACTGACTATTCCGTCACTTGTCATGGAAACAAAAATTTTACATAAATGATGTAAATATTTTACCATTAAATGTATGTAAATTTCCATAAATCATGTAAACAATTTTTACTGTGTAAAGATCTGCCAGGATTCAACTGTAATACTACCCTACAACATTTGCAATGGCGACTCAACAACCTAATAGCTGAAAACAAGTTACTAAAAGATAGCAATAAGGAACGCAAGCGATCCAAGCGAGGATTAGGAGATACGTTGGGGATTGCTTTGGGCGATATATTTGGCATCTTGTCGCAACGCGATGCAGCCCAATACGAATCCCAGTTTGACACGACCAACACCAACGAAAATCATCTACTGACATTAATACAGAATCAAACATCAATAATAGATAATACGGTAAAATTGATAAAGCATAATTCCAATCTCACCATGATGTCCATGAACAACCTATTACAAGAGCAGAGGCGATTAAGGGAGGAGTTAAAGGTACTACAAGAGTATCGAAGCTATGAGGACAGGGTTCGCTCGGTGGTAATAAACATAATCGAGTTAACCTTGATCTTACAGAACTTGGAAGACACCCAACACAGTTTGCTTAACATAGTGTACTCCGCTCATCATGAGATTTTGCATCCCACCATACTCACGCCGGACCAATTAGAAGAACAACTTTCGCTGATTCGGCAACATGTACCGACAGCCGTCAGCGTCCCTGGTCACCAATTGTCTGATCTGATACATGTATATCAGAGTCTAACAGTCAGAAGTAGAATGACCAACCAGAACGTGATCATCGAAGTCATCATTCCACTGGCGTTCGCAACAGAGTATACGCTTCTCTCCGTGATTGCCGTGCCGGACATTCTGCATGACCACACACAGTCAAGCATATAGTAACTTCAACTGAGTATCTGGCCATGGACAGCCATCGCGAACATTTCGCGTTCTTCTCTACGGAACAACTATCTCGTTGTCAGATTGTTTCCTCAGCACATTTCCTATGCGAGACATCACCCGTCTTCAACGCATTCTCTAACAACGGTCGATGCGAGGTAGCCATCCTTCAGCGGAAAGCCGCTCTTGAGCAATTCTGCAGCTTTCAAACTAGGAATTCCACTAATAGATGGATTCCCCTCAAGGCACCCAATCAATGGATTTATGCAGTTTCCAACGAAACTACGGTCGATGTCTTATGTGGATCCCAATCTAGTCCGCTCACTCTTCAAGGCTCGGGAATAATTAGCATTGATGCAGGCTGTATATTACGCGACAGGGAGTCATACATTGTAGCTGTGGGCACAGCAACCAACAGTATAAGCAAGGCGTTTCAAAGATCAACCTCGGGCATCACCACTTCCAAGCAGTTGAAAAATCTTGGAAATCACATCAAAACCAAGGTGCGTGATGACGCTGCGGCTGACCTCATCTCCGGTCTGGACACTAAAAAGTTGGAAGATGAAATAGCAGCTCTTCGGGAAAATGAGCACCTGATCCAGAGAAATGAGTTCTTCACCAACCAAAATCAACATCATGTTCATCACTACACCATGATTCATATTTTATTCTGGAGCGCTCTTATCGGTGGAATAGTCTGGATCATAGCTTACATACGGCGCCGGCGCCCATTAGATCCACTTCGACCACAATCAACGGCCGCTACTGCATAGTACAACCTTGCCATAGTCGCCCGGGAGTATGTTCAATCTTGAACAGTTTATTTCACACGATAACCGGAAACAATGTAAAGCGTGTGAGCGGATGATCATTTGATATGCATAGACAGCGCAACACGTATATGTGAAAATGATACATCAGCTTGCATTCTTTGCAGTTTCTTGTTATCGTGTTCTATTATAAGTTAGTCAATTTCAACAACACATCGAAATAGCACGGAGATTTTTAATATTCTATTTTGTCTAACATAATTCTAAACAGTTTGTTTAGAATTTACAGCGTGATCTTTGAAATTGACGCCACATTTAGCAGACATGTTAACGCCATTATTTAAAAGTCGTACATCATGCTTGGTTTCATTAAACGAAAATGCAAGGACTTTAGTGACCCATTAACTTTGACATCATTATACGTATATGCTTTGTTTGCTGTATTTTGGAGTATGCATATCCTGTTTGGTCACCCTCCTACTAATGTCATTCTGAGAGGATTGAGAGTATCCATGCGTGCTGTAGATTACGTTCTTCCGCCTTATCGGAATCGATGCAATCTTTTGATACTGCAACGTCTAGATAATCGCTGAGATGTAGCAACCGCGCTGTTTGTGCGTGATTTCATTAATTCTCGCATCGATTGTATCGAGTTACTAGCACGTATCAACTTCTATGCTCCCGAACGTCGGATGCGTCAACGCGATGGAGCTTTATTCATGGACCGAGCGGTAACCAGCTACGATTTTTCTGATCCAATTCCGAGGGTATCGCGGGTATTTAATAAGGTCTACGAAGTTTTTGATTATAACTTGTCGAGAAATTCATTTAAGAAAGCTTTATATAACCTTTTTTAGTCAAGCTGATGTAATGTAATTTTTTACCAATGGTTTTGTTGTGCCGATTGTAGTAACTGTAGGCATCATTTATAAATAATAAATAAATAAATAATTAAGTAATAGCCGTATCCAGTTCCAGGTGGCCAAATTAAAAAACTTCTTCTAGCAATCATTAATGAATCCCATTAAACAAATCCAATCCCATCGTAATCGGTAAAAAACTACCTGAGTTCCGGCCAATCTAGAATTTCTTCCAAAAATTTGAATTTCCATCCAACATACCAAATCCCATCATAATCGGTTAAGAATTGATCGAGTTCCGTCTTAGGTGGCCATATTCCAGAATTTCTTCCAAAAATCGTTTAAGAATCCCCAAATCCATACATCATAATCGGTAACGGAAAAATGGAAAATAAAAAATTTTCCGTTAAATCGGGGGTTTACTGTATATCGCTAAAACAAATTCAAATTTTTCCATCGCCTCGAAAATCACACTCCAAAAATGCACGAACTCAGGTGCTTTTTAATTTTTAGCCTTTTGTTTTACCAAACATTTGCGGTTCAAGTAGCGCTTAAACCCCTTTCGTTTGAAAACCGGGATTTTGAAAACCGAAATTCAACAGAAACGTATGCACAAATTGTTAGTTGTTACATGATTCAATGATGATGATGAATTTAAAATTGTTCGTATACACGTACGAATTCATCAAACACCCAAATGCATTGCACAACATTTATTTTAATCCGTAGAAATACAAAAACAAAAATCGTGAAATTTTTCAAACCATTTGGTGTAACATTTATCTTTTTTTGTTTCTTAATCTCATCAAACATAGAAATTATTAAAATATTAACATAAATTTAAACGATCATCTTCATCATCATCATCATCATCTTCATCAAAACAATAATATTAAAACTAAAGAAATCATAAGAAAAAAAAATGTTTGATCCAATTGAAGAAGAGAATTAAATAATTTTCTTTTCTTATTTATTTATTTTTTTCAATTTAATGTTAGACAAATTGAAGTTAGCGGGCCGATAAATTTTGTTAATGGATTCGTTGTTTTTACAGATTTTTGTGGAATTTTCTTTTCTATGTATTTAGTTTAGTGTTCATTCTTGGTAAAAACATAAACATTTTTTTTTTGCTTTGTTGTTCGTGTAATTTTATAGTTGGATTGGCACTTTGATTTTAGTTTTGGAAAATACGAAAAGTTTTTTCAAGTTCGTGTGAAGAAACAAACTTAAAACTAAACAAAAATTTGTTGGTAAAGAAATTTGTGTATCAAATTAGTGGGTTCTTGTCGTTTTGGTCCGAAAATTAGTCAAATTATCGCGCTTCGTCATAATCCCATGAGAATCGCTTTCTCATCTCTATATTGCTTGTGCTGTGTATACATTTATAGAGTTTGGTGTAGTTATAGAGCAGTCACTTGCGTTTTGATTGATGTTTATACGAATTGTTATTATTATTTTTTTCAACGTGCACATTAACTATTTATATATATAAAATAAAATCCCGCAGCTGAGTGATTTCACTAAATTAGCGTTGAAATAAATTAATTCATTTCGAATAAAAACTTTAGCCTTGTTTCATTATTGATCTGCGCGTACGTATATTTTTCGAGTACATTCCGATAGTAATGTTTCAATTCAAATTTCTTTTGATTTGATATAATGAATGATTGATTTACCTTTAATCAATATGGTAATCAATAAATAGATATTTTGAAATTTATAATTAAATTTGAATTTCAATACGCGAGCAGACATAATTTACACTCAACAAGAATATTATAATGGACCGTTGCATAATGTTAATGTTTAATCGAGTGTTGAGTGGTTGGATAAAAGATATAGAGAAACATATTTATACGGCGGAAAAGATTTTTAAATTCGATAATTTATCACATACTTAACATAATCTTAGTATACATTTTTGTAGTTTCGTTTTTTTTATCATTTAATGTTCGTGATTTTTTGGGAAATGAATTCAATATACCGCACAGAACATTTTTTGGTGTTATGAACTTGCAATGAACTTTAACTTATCATATAAAGATCTACTTGAATTATGGGAATATCAATAACCACTGAAAAATTTTTAAATTAAGAAGCGAGGGTATCGGAATATTAATATGGCCTTGAAATAATTTTTTTACGATTAAGCCATCATCGAAAATCAAATCAAAATTCCGATAATTGAAATGACAAGTATTTTAAAAGCTCCAGATTTAAAAAAAATAAAATTGATTTTAATGGAAAACGAACTTTTAAATTGAAATTGTTTTTTAATTTTGACTAACAAAACTGTTTTTATTACGTTTTACTGATCTTAGAATTTTAACCCTTTGAGTCCTGATTTGAAACTGGGTCAAATAGATTTTTCTTGTGACATATTTTATGTTGCTTGAGTACCATTTTAAGTAAAAATCAGAAAAAAAAATTAAAAAATGAGTCGAGGTAGGTTTTACCTATGTACAAATACATGTACAAATTGAGCCAAGAGTAACTATTTTTGTATTAAGGAAAAAGTTTATATACTTATTATTTCAAATTCAAAATTAAAAATGTGCATTTAAAATGCAAAAATAATTAAAAACACATACTCGTAAATTGCTTCTAGTAAAAGTAATTAATAATATAAAAAATAATATCAATAAAGCAACATCCAAGTCTCACAGTTTTTAAAATCACGTCCATTTACTATGGAATTTTAAAAAAACAGTTCCTCTCTTTTAGTAGAGAAAGATGTATAGAACATTTTCCACTGTAAACGTACGTGCGAAACGCACAGCTTTCGATTTTGCATCTAGTTGCCTCTTTATTTCCACTAAATTCACGAAAATGATTAACAATCATACCGAATATCCGAGATTTAACGAATTTCATCATGAATTCTTCTTGAATGAGATGGAAATCCGGTTTTGGTAATATCCAATGAAGGATGCCCTCGTTTTTGTGGATCGGTTAAAGAATTCCTCATAAATTGTGCCACATGTAACCAGAATTCCAACAAATCTGGTATGTCTTTAGCTGGTATGTTTTGTTTTTGCATATACGTAGTTTATACACAATCCAAAGGCAACATTGCAAAGGCCATTTTTGGATCTGATAAACGTCCTATAATATCGGATTAGTTGATCTAAAAGATCCAATCCTCCCGAACAGCTGTTATATAAATGTACAATTTCCGGTTGTGAAACATCAACATACCGCTTTAGGGATGCGCTCCATCTTTTTTATTGTGTTTATATCACCCTTTCCCCCTAGATAAATAGGTTTTAATCAAGCCATTTGACCGCAACAATTGTATCATACTTTTTTTTTTTTTTTTGATTGCTCTAAATAACCGCATTTCTCTTTTTTAAATTGGCGGTATTCCGAAAAATCTGCATGGTGAAATCGGTTAATTCGAGCGGCCCCAATTTAATTCCTCTATATTTTAATATTTCCAAAAAATTGTAAGTCGTAAAAAAATTATCGAAATATAGTTTGTGTCCCGGCACTTCAATTCTTCGAATTAAATGGAGGATGATTGTTGCACTAAACCCAAATTGTTCAGTTCTTGTTCTTGAAATTTCAGTTACAGTTTGTTCGTTTGATATTCCTGCAATAACAGTTGCAGCACACTCTTTTCGGATCGGTGTTTGCGTTTTCGTCATCTTCTCCAACCGCCTTTTCTACTTCGATTCTTGTCGGACGTCTTTTATTGGTACTTGTATTGCTATAAAGTTCCAAAGTACATGATGTTATAAATACAATGTGCATGAGGATGTACATGACCGTTGTTTATATTTGTACATCTGCATGTACATCATATTAAGTTGAGAAAAACCATATTTGAATGTGACTTAAACGACAATTTGTTTTTAGAATATACATTGTTGGATATTTAAATGTATAGAAAACATAATTTGGCTTACCAGGATTTTTTTTATTTGCACTAAAATTGCGCTAAAAAATAAAGGATTTCCACTACTAAAAAATACGTGATTGTACGTACCTTGATGTTTTATTGAATACTGATCTCATTTTTGTAGTTTGAGGGAATTTGTTGTAATAGAATGATGAAAATGAGGTGAAAAACTGAAACAAACATGCAATAGAGGGGAAAATATGATTTTCGTAAATACTACGTCTTTTTCAAAAGTTTGTACATACTCATGTACAACAGGTCAAAAAGGGTTAACCAACTTCTACTAAAGCGTTAAAATTTACAGGACAACTTATTGCTAGATAACCATTCAAGATTCAATCATTTACAGCACGCTGTGAATAGTATTCGACACCATTTTCCTACAAACGAAGTAATGCAAGAATCAATCAATTATGATTTAGGGATTATTGCTAAATGGTTAAATAACAATAAACTACTAGTGAGGCTGCGGGCGAAATCTAAGGTAAATCGTTTAGTACGGTAAATCGTAATTTTAGTACAAAATTACCTTTCCTCACACTAAAAAATTTTCGGATATTCTATAAATTTATTTATATTTTTGTTCAGATAATTTATATTTATATGAAATTCTATATAAAAATTATAAATATTGAACCTATATAATTCGTCTATATAATTCTGGAATATATTTTATACAAATTCATAGTATACAAACAATTTCTATACTTCCATTCGTATACTTTTTATAACCTGCAGTATAAAACTTCACTCTTTATACCTTGATTGATATGAAATTAATATTTTTATCATATAAATTTTGTTGTATACGATTAGTTTTATAAAATTAATAGGAACACGAATATTTTTTTGTTAAAAACGGGAGTTTTGTACTGTAGGATCGTTTGATTTTTTTTCAGTTCTGTGGGTATCGTGTAGTGAGAAGAAGTGTTTTTTAGTTTTATTGTAGATTTGTGAAGTTGTTAATAGTGGTAATTAATATAATTTGTTAATTGTATAGTGAAATATGTTAACAAGAAATCGAATAATTAACTACATTACCGGAACACTGAAAGAAATCGCGCCCGTACACATTTTGCTGTGTTAACCAAAATTTGCAATTATTACCAATAATGTCTTAAAAAAGTACGAGCCATGTAAAATTTGCAGTGCAATATTTACAGTAAATTTTTAAATATTAAAATTATTGCTAAGCAACGTCTTATGGCAAATTAGATTAATTATATTGTAATGCTGCTAGGTAAATATAAGCTGTGCAATTTGAATATATCAATGCAAACATTTTAGAAATGAAAAAAAAAATCGTTGAGAATAAATTACAAAGTGTTTTTAAAATGTTCAAATATTTTTCAAAATTTATTTTGCGCTTTGTAAAACATTCTGTGGGGAGAATTTAACCAATCAAATCATTTATTCTATCCGACTTTGCATTTGTTTAAGTTTTATTTATTGTTGCAAAATAGATCAAAAATTTAAATAAATATGTAAATAAAATAAATATATTATTAATTTATTTATTTCAATTTTTGATCTATTTTGCAACGATCGAGTATTAGCGATTTAAATTAAAATAATGTTATATATTGTTAGGTGAAGGGATATTTAATTATAACTTAATCCAATATAATTCTATATAGTATACTGTCTAATTACTCTAGGTGAAGGCAAATATCCACTTGATAATATCCTAATTACTAAAAGTATTCAATAAAAAAATATTTAACAAATCAATGTAACGATTGTGAGGAAAAAATTTTCTAATTAGGTACGCGCCCCAATTTTAAAAAACACTGCAATTGTTTCGTGTACTGTTTTATGGTACATAGATCACATCTAGTACAATTTCAAATGAAAACTAAAAAAAGTAGTAACAGCGGGGAAACGACTTACAAAAAAAATAAAAACGGTATAACATAAAGAAGGGTATAAAAACGATGGACAAGAGTTGACGAGAGGCTTTTTGAATAAAAAAATTTTGTCGTGTATCTTGTCATAACGCAAAAGAAAAAAGTGTACAAAACATTCATAAATTAGAATCAGTTTTGTGATTTTATTTGTTAAAAAAATGTCGTGCAAAAATCAAAAAAAAACTATATCAATGTTATTTTACTAATAAATATTTATAAAAATTATAATTTAATATCTATTATTATTTATGTATAAAAGATAATTTAAAAGAAAAAATAAGATATGTATTATGTATAAAAGCCATTTTGGTTATATAATGGTTAATGACTCTATTCCAAAGTGTTGGTTGTTAAACGATTTAAATTTCAATAAAATGTAATGTTCATTATTAAAAATTTATAAAAAAACAAATAAAATAAAAAGTGTATGCCTTTTAAATTAATATTGCTTAAGTCGAGCTTTTCTGGGAAGTTGTATCGTTTCTTTCCTTCTGTGTGTAATAAACATAAGTGTGAATGAACAAAAACAATATTTAAAGTGACAAATAACTAAAGCCATCTTAATAATATAATTATAAATATAATAATAAAAAGAAAAGCTGTTATGTTCCAAACTAACTAATCAAAGTTATAAATTAATCGACTTAAACTAAGTGAAATTGCTATACGCATACACATCTCTAAAAGTTTTCGAGTATATGTATATCGAAATTGTTATGCACTTTAAGAAATTACTCATCGAGCTCGTTGAGCTTTAAACCCTATATATCGTATGTTATTTATTATGCACATATAATAAAACAAGCATAATTGTTAACACATCATCGCCAGAAGACGTGTATTTATTTACAACCCAAGCGCGAGCATATGGTAGCAGAAGCGGGTATATCGAATAGCGGCCCTAAGGACACCATCAAAATTTAACTTCGGTGACGTACATTTACTATTATATAACAATTTTATTTATTCTTTCATACATTTCTATTCTTCTTATTCTTATTATTATTATTATCAATATTATGATTATTATTATTGCACGTTAATTCCTCTTCTTATTAATATTTATCTCATTATAAAATTATTTAAATGGATTTTTTCTACATAATTCGAGTTTTATAGCCGGCCTCATAACATCGTTGGTGCGATTATATTTTGTTAAGAGCTTTTAAGTAATGCATGTAATGTTTCAAGCTTAGGACAGCTTGAATGTAGGGGGATGGTTGTGGTGGCTGAGCTTGATTTAATCTGAATATTTCTCTTTATAATAAATTATCAGCACACTTATGTCAACGTTAATAGTTGATTATTGTACAATGGCTTCCTTCAACACGAGTTTCAAATGAACCGCCCTAGCCACTGATTGCTACCCGCATAGAACAAGTGTGCCTCGTGTTGTTGGGTGGACCCAAGGCCATACGTTACATCAAGCTGAAAAGATCCTGTTCAGTAACATGTACTTTAGTGTACCATGTACTGTTTTGTGATGTACTATTTAATCGGCCCTGTTCCGTACCATGTACTGTTTTGTGACGTCCTGTTTTATTACATCCTGTTTTGAAATGTGCCATAGTGAACGGCTTCGGAATTTAAGGTAAACTTGTTTTGGTAACAATCATCTTTTAACACACTATCCTAGTATGATTTTGAAAATGGGTTCTGTAGCTTACTTGACATCTATCCGTTATGAGTCATTTGACCAATATTTTAAAAATTTAAATAAAAAGCTTAACAGCAATTCGCCAACAATAAAAGTTTTCAACTCTTATAAAAATTTAAATCTAGAAAGAAAAGTGGAAAATAGGAAAAACACTTTACTTAGTAAAGAATTTATTCAAGATAATAATTTATCTGATAAATCGTTAAATATTTGTGGATTAAATATAATATGTTACACACTATCGCCCTGGATTATTCTTTGGCAGTATTCTGGTAACTCCCGGGGAATAGAAATTTTAAATTTTGCATCAGTTTTATTCCCTTTTCCCCAAAGTGTTTTTGACTTTAAGGAAAAATATTTCTTGGGAAAAAATTATTCCCAATTACAGCAGTTTTGACTTTATTATTCCATACCTATTTTACGAAAGCATTAACTAATGCGATTAAAGCATTAACTAAAACATTCGACTAAAGCATTAACTAATGGGAATAGAATTTAACAGAAATTTATTATTATATTTTTTTATAGTTATTTGTTTCCTTGTTTTATTGCAATCGCGTATCGACAGCAAATAATCAAATAATTTTCCCGTAAATTTATACCAAAATTACAAAATTAACTATTGGAAAACAGGGAATTGGGAAAAATGTGTGCGAAATAGCTGCTACAAAAAAAAAAGTGATGACGATAACCATAACGAATTTTATTTTATACAATTTTAAAGTTTATATTTTTAGGAAATAAGGATATTGTATTTTTATCTCAAAAGTATTTAGTTATTTAGTTGTCACGTTTGACGAATTTTATAATACATTTAAGATACAAGCTAAGGCACAGTCAATACTTAATAAATTATATTTGAAACATTTTAAATTAAACAGATGTTATGACACTGCCGTGTCACGAAAAACAAACAAAACAAATATTATATTAAACAGTAGCATATAAATTACTTTACAATTAATTTAATCGTAGATCTTGTAAACTTTTGTAAGCAAAATTAAATAAACATAACAAAGAAAATAATATGGTTTTGATAAATATATCGATTTTACAAAATAATCTAAAATTGTTTTATTTATGTGAAAAATATTTCTTAAATTTCATCAGTATTGAAAACTGAGTTCAGTTCTAGCAGATAGAATTTCCGAAATTTTTATACTAAAGCAACAATATTTTATATGATAACCAGGTTGATATTTTCTATAAATAATTTACATAAATTTAATACTAAATCCCTTATAAACAAAAATTAACATTTACTGGATAAACTTTATATTTTCACTATATACAGATATTTATACGTTGGAGTATCAAATTTATACCAGTGACCTATCAATTTATTTATATTTAGTAAATGGTTATCCAATTCAAGCTTGATAAAGTAAACTTAAAAAAAACACACAAAATATTCGGAATGTATTGTAATTTTTATTTCATTTTACAGATTGATCCTTGCCATTTTTAGTTAAACAAGATATCATGCAAATGTCCTCCGCGGGACTTCTTACAGGCCTAGAATTCTTTTGAGGTAATTTTCAATGACTTCGGCACATTTCGGGCGGCATCTCGGCCATTACCTTACGAATATTAGTTTTCAATTCGTCAAGAGTTTGAGGATTGTTTGCAAAAACACGATCTTTCGCGTAGCCCCACAAAAAGAAATCCAAAGGCGTTAAATCACAGGATCTTGGAGGCCAATTGACATCAGCCAATCGCGAAATCAAACGTCCAGGAAATTTCGCTTGCAAAAGATCTCGATTTGCTCGTGTTACGTGGCTCCATCCTGCTGGAACCACATATCGTCAAGATCATAATCTTCGATTTTCGTAAAAAAATAATCGGTTAACATGCGGCCATAGCGCTCAGAATTGACGGTAACGGTTCGTCCATGGTTGTTCTCAAAAAAATACGGCCCAATCACACCACCAGACCACAATGCGCACCAAACAGTGACTTTTTCCGGGTGTAATGGCTTCTCTACAATCAATTGTGGATTTTCTGAGCCCCAAATTCTACAGTTTTGCTTATTAACGTATCCACCAAGCGAAAAATGAGCTTCATCACTGAAGAAAATTTTGTTCGAAAAATCAGCATCGACGGCCTGTTTTTCCAACACCATGCTCCATATTCTTAAATGCTCCATATTCTTAAATGGCAGAATGTCAACTAAATAAATGACAGCGTACTTGACGTTTATCTTTGACAGATGTCGGTATACAGATTTCTACTTTATCAACCACGAATTGGATAACCCTGTATTATAAATTTTATACAATATTTTGTAACATTTGTTTATAAGTTAAACTAATATAAAATCTATAAAAAATTCGTACGGAATTATATTTATATTATAAGTGTATACATTTTATATGTAAATTTTTTGGTGCGTGTACCGTGCCAAATCAGCAGTAAAATTCAGATGCAAAAAATGGCTTGAAGGGTGAAACATATGGGTTTGAAGGGTTAAAATAAACAACATAAAGGTCAAATAACCTGATGTCATATTAATTTTGGTGTTGTGCGAAAACATAAATATGGAACACAATAATGAACAATTGACTTTAATTATAACGTTGTGTGGAGAATTAGGAAAAATAGTGAAGAAGTACCTCAAGCTGCAAGAACAAACATGTGTATAGTTCAGAATCAAAAACGATCTACTCCACTTTTTGAGTTTTCAAGATATTTTAAGAAAACCTTTTATTTTGTAATTACTTAAGGAATATTATTACTTTATTTAATAATGTATTCTTTGGAGATTATTGTTATAGTTCTAATAAATGAAAAATAAATCAATAATCAACTTTAGCTCATATTTTATATTTAATTATGGAATAGATTTATTTTGAAAATTAAGAAGTGGAATAGATCCATTTTGAAATTCTTAATAACGGATTAGAAAGGTTTTGAAAGTAATTTGAAGTACGTTCTCAATATTGTTGGATACATATTAATTAAATTTTTATATTTTATTTTAATAGTTTTTATTTCCAGTCTTATCAAATAAAATATAAAAGAAAATAAATATAAGAAACATTTCATAAAAAATAAGTAAATAAAACATAAAAATATTTAAATAATTAAATAAAAATCACATTAAACAATAAGTAAGCAATTCAATTGCCATCACAAACTAAATTAAAAATTAAACTCTAAAGGCAGATAATGTCATCATTACCTTTCATGTAAAGGTGATTATTATCCACTATGTTTTTATAATAGTGTAGGGCCTCAATTAATCGCCATTCGATTCCAAAATGCTTCTACAGTAATTTGTCTACGTCTTTTATTTTTGCTTCCTTTACTTTGATCCCATTATTCAGTCTTATTAGTTCCATTGTCGAAAGATTTTCTCCGCGTTTAACATTTGATTTTGAAGATCCAATATCTGATTTATAAAACGTCTCACCTCGTATTTGAATAGCCGTCCTGTTTTTATTTTTTGAAAGTATAACCCCCCGATTCTGATGATAAGACTACTCAGACCATCTTAGCTAAAACTTTATTGTAAAAACCATTTTATTTAAAGACTAAAGTCTTCATTGAAATTCTGACGGCAGTAGTCTTAAATAATATATTATAAACTCTCCAAACACTTTTGTAGAGCTGTCAAACCAAATTTACATCATGTTGTTTCAAATTTATGAACGAAAAGCGACAGTTCAATTCGAAATACATGTAATTAGTGTTTCTGTTTAATGACAAAATTATGACTCCTAAGACCACCTATTTCACTAATATTAACGAAGACAATTTTTTAAGACTACTGACAGATAAAACTAACCCCCCGATTCTGACGATAAGACTACTAAGACTATCTTAGCTAAGACTTTCTTGTGAAGACTTTTATTTGTAAGACTAAAGTCTTCATTGAAATTCTGAAGGCAGTAGTCTTAAATAATATATTAAAAAGTCTAGTAAAGCTTTTGTAGAGCTGTCAAAACCAAATGTTCACCATATTGTTTAAAATTTTTGAAAGAGCGGTTATTCAAATTCGAATTTTATTACAAAAATCCAATTTACATAAAGCAATGTAGTATAAAAGTATAAAATAATATTTTATTTTGAATAATGTGAGTATAGTACCTGCATTAGAATTTTATTTGTACAATTTTAGTTAGTTGTATGTATTTTAATTTCAGATGGAAATTCAAAGGCCAGTTCGAGCTACACGTACAAGCTGCGAGCAATTGGAAGCTTATGTAAATTTTTTGGAAAAAAATTCACAATTGTTGGCTGGCAAAAATACGCCAGAAAATGTAAAATACATGGAGGAAAAATGGGCAGAATTGGCTGCGAAATTGAATGTTTTGAAAGGCCCACAGAAAAGTGGGAAAGATTGGAAAATAGTAAATTTCATTTTACCTTGAAATCTTGCTGGTCTTATTTTTTTTTATATCTTGATTTCAGACTCTTTCTTATTGGAGAAATCAATTAAAATCTCGTGCGAGGAAAATCAAAGAGGACCAACTACTAACTGGGTGTGGTGAATCGTCAAAGAAGATTTTGTCGGCATTTGAGCAAAGGGCATTACATATATTTGGCTTGGTTGCCTTACATGGAGACCCTGTTGTGCCAGTTTTGGGATTAAACGTAAGTTTTGTTTGTTATGTAGTCAAATATCGGTTGTGACAACACGCGAAATAGAGGATTCACCAGATGCTAACAATATGGTAACTGTAGATATTTCGGAAGCCTGCCCGTCTAAATTATGTTTAGATCGTGACCCCCGCCAAAGGTCGTATAACAATTCATTTTCCACAGCTATTTCAGATTGTGTTACTAAACTAACTAAGCTCGCTGATGATAGCACGATAAAAAAATTGCAAACGATCGATTGGAAATCGATAAGCAAAATGCAGATTCAATGACACGTATGGTAGAAGCCATGTACGTCATCGCAAATCAACTTAAAAAACAACAGTAAATTTAAAAAACATAATTTAAACAAAATAATATAATTTGTATTATGAAATATGATATATAAATATTTACTGGCTAAGTGAAGCTAACTTTAATAAAATGAAATACAATATATATCTACTGATGTAATTATTATTTTTAATGAAACGAGCCAAATTATAAAGTATTGGCGTATTCATTTCGAATCCGCCTACCTTCAGATAAATAACTACCCTCAGTAACGACAAACGCAGATTTAATTTCTTCTTCGTCGTAAGTAAACGCTTCTTCTTCATCCAAAACGTTTACTCCAAAATCTAACAGCTTATTATGCAGGATAAAACAGCTATAAATAATAAATGACGCTCTATCCGGAGAGTAATGGCATTTATTTAGGCACCTAAAACGATTTATAACTACACCAAATGCACGTTCAACCGTATTCCTAGCTCGTATGTGCATTTTAATAAATTTTTCTGCATGTTGGTTGCTTGGTTCCGCGAACGGTGTTAAAAGCCACGGTTTTAAAGGATACCCGTTATCTCCTATTAACCAATTATAATACCGGGAATTGTGTCGCTGGATCAGATGTATTCGAGCTGGCGTTGTTAACCTAATCGCGGAATTGTGAACACTTCCTGGATATTTGGCATTCACTGATAAAAATTTCAAGTTTGAGGCAACAATCTAATAAAATAAATGTAATATGCATGTAAATAAAAATAGTATTTTAAAAATTGTACTTCTAAATTACCGTTTCCACATTAATACTATAATATGCTTTCCTGTTCATGTATACTCGCGCCGGTCTCTCTGGATCATATATTGGCGGTGAAACAATAGCCACATGAGTGCAATCAATTGCCCCTACTACACCTTTTATTCCAAATTTTGTGTAAAATCTGTAAGTTGACTTATTAGCAAATAAATTGTACATTGCATTGTAAATATAGTTACCCTTCTTTTATATTATTTTTTCTTCTTGCTCCTCGCAAAATTTTATCCTGTAAGCCATATTTTCCACAATAAGCTTACAAACATAGTTTATGTTGCGGGATATGCTCGGCTGACTCATAGGGAGTAAACAATTGGCCGCTATACTTCTTTGATAAGAACCGTGCCCAAAGAAATGTAATGTAGACAAAATCTAGAAATTTATGAACAATTGTTATTTTAAAATTAACTTGTTTATTTGAACAGTTTTAATTTATACCCGAAAAGCAAAATGAATTTCTGAAGATTCATAATTGTGGGTTGCTAATTCCTGAATTACGGAGTGTGCCAATGATTTCGGAATGCGGAAAAACTCTCGGAAAAGCGAAGATGTTGTTTACGATTTATCCTATTCAAATCAATTAATTTTTAAATTAAAATTCGTTAACATATCAAATAAATAGTCTCACATTTAAGAAGCTTCATTTAAAATATCTGAACTGAAAGTTCAATGAAAATCTTTATAAAAAAAGGAAATAATTCTAAATTCAGTTTATCCATGTTTACGAATGTTATTTATATTTTTTGATAATAATACTTACCAATTTATTTAATTTTTATTTATATTTCTATTTATTACTTTCTATTAATCAATTATAACAAATTATATTTGTTGTCTCGGTATTATAAATGTCAACATTATTAAATGTCAAAATTATGATTCCTAAGACCACTTATTTCGATGATATTAACGAAGACAATTTTTTAAGACTACTGACAGATAAGATTAAGTGCAGAATACGAATTTAAAGTCTACGTTAAGACAAAATTTTTTGCTAAGACTGAAACTACGCCTGTTACTGTACGTTAGAATCGAGGGGTAAATCGCTTACACTGGTTGAATTTGAAGTGCCAACTAGATGGTGGTTTTATAACTTTTGCAACTTCGGCCTTAAAATCGAGAACAGGACATATACATCGCTGCTACGGTTTATTATTATTCCATGTTCCTTGTAAATATTGAGATAATCATTGACATCTACAATAGTTTCCCTCAGTTTAACTTTTTTCTCGATTTGAGCAAAAACTCGATCAGGTGGAATGTATGAATGACCTGGTACTGGAAAAACCAATTGAACTGTATATACATACATTGTGTGGCGCACATTTAAGTAACCGGTATTCACACATTCCAACCATGATTGAGTTTTTGTTTTGTCCCCCACATCCATCAGCCACTAAGCGCACGGTCCTCACATTTTCCAAGTTTAAATTACACAGCCGGTGGTAAACAGCTGAAGTTATTTCGTTCAAACCATTTGGTCGCATATTCTCGGTCCAATAGTATAAGAACACGTTATTTTGTGTTAAATATGAATGGCCGTTGCCTACTACCATTCCAAACAAATATAGGTACAGTTGCCGACTAAAATAGGCGGCTTTATCAGCTACCTTGGGTAGCGCCATATATTTCTGACAGTCAAGACTAATTGTATTAAACCGTCCTTCTCCTCGTTTAGTAGCTCGAAGAAAGCTTTACTCCTGAGCTTGTGAATCCGTAACTTTACCATAAGGTCCTGTTTTTCCTGAAGTCTTCTCAATTTTTAATTGTTCCTTGAATTGAATGCAGGTAGAGCACATACCGGTGGACGGGGTTTTGAATCCCAAATTAAACTTAGTGTTGAAAATCATTCTAAAATAACTGGACTTAATAACTGGACTTCATAAGTACCGTCTCCGCCACGTTTTTCCGTTGGAATACCACCCGAATTAAAATATTGCTTACAAACATTATGTATCCGACTTTTTGCCACTCCCAGTAAATTTATAAACGCAGTTTGACAGACTTTTAATAACGTTTTGGAGCGAGTCGGTATATAGTATTCAATATAAAATGCCTTTCGTGAACCTTGTTTCGCTTGATTGGTTCTGCTCGGTTTTAAAACTTTACAGTTCTTTAGTATCATCGAATCGTGTGCCAGCTTTGATTTGTTACTGTAGAAAATGTTAGACAAATCTAAAGCGTCACACATTTTTATTTTATTGCATTTGATAGAACTGCGTTCGCTATGCTTACATTTTGGCATTTCTGGTAATGATTTTCGTTTGTATCTAAAAATAAGATTAATTAATTGTAACCTGAGCTTTAACAATAAAATAATATGTTTATAAAGTGTAAAACATCATCACTTACTTCTCAATTTTTGTCAACGATCTTTTTCTATCCGGAATATTAATCTTCCTTTTTCGTGGGTGGTCAGTAACTTGAGCTGATTCTGAAGCTATAATATAGTTAAATTTAACTGATATTATATATTTTGATAAAGTAATTAGCTTTACTTACACAACAACGCGAGAATTCTTAATACACCAACCACTTTCGAACGATAATAACAAGCAACTGATTTTTTCATTTAATAATTTTGACATAACAGAAACGCGCCAAATTTTGGAATAAACGTGTTTTGATTTTTAACTAAATATATTACATCGGAATAGATCTGTTTTGATTGGAAACATTTTTTTTGGAATAGTTTGATTTTGACAGTAAAATTGTGATGGAATAGAGCTGTTTTGAAACTGAATTCATATTTCTTGCTCAATTTGCACAGGACAGATTCATTTTGTAAAATTTGCGTTCTAGTTGTAGATAGGGTTCTACAAAAGGAATCGGAATCAAATTCTAACCGATTTTTTTTAAAAGTGGAATAGATCGTTTTTGATTCTGAACTACACAAATATTGCAACAAATTTATAAATCGCAATCGGTAAATTTACA
The DNA here is from genome assembly GCA_947310385.1 of Nephrotoma appendiculata. Taxonomy (NCBI): domain Eukaryota; kingdom Metazoa; phylum Arthropoda; class Insecta; order Diptera; family Tipulidae; genus Nephrotoma; species Nephrotoma appendiculata. The sequence continues at coordinate 278,935,209 of OX371223.1, forward strand.
TATTATTGAAGTTGAAATTTATAGGGTATTGAAGTGCTCATTTAAGATATATTTGTTATTTTTTTTGACCAGAATGAGGTATTGTATCAACCATCAACCCCCTATAATCATAAACAAGAGACAAAATCGAATATACGAATATTACCATTACCATTTCGTAAATTGATTGAGTTGATTCCGTTTAAACTACATGGATGGAGTATTGAAATGATCGTTTTTTTGTTTTGGTTGGGATGTGGCACATCGTATCGTGTGGTGTCGAAGGCAATGCTAATGCCAAAGACCACAGTGAGGAACATTACATAAATATTTAATAATATTTGAGGAAATGTCAAATCACATCGTGCAAATACTACCACCAACGGCAGCATTAGGAGACATTGGAGCGAAATTTGCCACAAAAGCACGTTCAGATGTATTCAGCAAAGCTGTGGGGGCAATAGACGGATGCCATATATAAATAAAATGTCCGCCCAACCAACGCGATCAATATATAAACCGAAAGTTGAACTACAACGCAAATTATAAAATTATTAATATATGTGTTGGCTATCCGGGTTCGGTGCACGACCATCATGTATTAATAAATAGCAAACTATATAGGTCCAGTAGTTTCCCCCCAGATGGTTTCTTTCTTTTGGGTGATGCGGATACAAGTGTATCATGAATCCCATTTGTATTGTAACTCTTTACAAAGGGTTATCCAAGGGTTTCCACTTCCAACTCTAGAGTTGGAAGTTAAACGATGTGTCAAAGTGGTGTGTGCATGCTGCGTAATTCACAATATATGTTTATCATTCGGAGGTTTTACCGACTTTGGGCAAATAGAGGAAGAAACAACTAGCTACATAAACAGTCCCAGAGACCATATAGACGCAGCACAGTTTCGAGTAGAATTGTGTTCCCGATTGTAAAAACAACCAGAAATATTTACAAGATTAAAAGTCTATTATGTATTTCTTAATTTCAGTCTAATTCATTAATAACATATTTATTTAAATACATACATCAATAACCTAACAATAAGTTTTATTCCCAATCCGGGAACTTGGAATCAAAAACATTTACTTAGTTGCAAAACTGATCAGTTTTTGAATATTTGCTACACTTTTTCGTACGTCCTCCGAAGTAATTTTTAAAACCTCTTAGCATTTTTTATAATCTTTTTTGGGGTTTGTTTTGCTTTTTTTGGGGGCAATTCGCATTCAATACTATCCGAGTCAGTAGAAATGTCAATAAAATACGATGGGGAGTTATTGTTAACATTTTGGAAGCTATTGCATGAGCCCACGGAGGTAGATGGAGCATAATTGACATTGGCATCCCAATCGTAGTGTATGTTTGGTCTTCAAAAAGTCGTAAAGCTCATCAAATATCTCACTTTGTGTGGGCAGTAATTTCCCATCTTTCGTCTATACCGATTGGGGCTGTATCATCTGCTGCAATGAAATAATTTTATAAGTCTATATGGTTAAAATAATTAAGTTAAATATTTACCATATATTTTTTTAAAATGTTTTGCCACTTCTGTGTGACATTTTAAAAAATTTTCTCAAGATTTTTTTCCTTTATCATCTTCCTTAAAGAAATAAACCTATTTAAATACATAACCTACAATATCGAATAAAAATACACTTACTTCCCAACACTGACGTAGATTACAATTTTTTTTCTGGAACTCACAGTCTAGCATTATTCTGCCTCTTATCAAATAGTTCTCCTCCTCTAATGTCCCTGAAATTGAAAAGAAAAAACATATTTTCAAAATACAAAGCGTATATATGTAGAAACTCGTATATTTCAAACTTACATCTTTGGGAATAATATTTTTTTTGATTTTTCCATCGTGTTTGTTATTAATAATGAAAATTATGTTTTATTATTTTATGATATAATTCTTTATCTGAAAAAATAAAAAAATAATTAAATTTATTTATAATAAAATAATTTTTTAGATGAAAATTCAAAATATTTCACCTAATGATACCGAGCGAGGAGGCACAATAAAATAAACGTCAAAAAGAAGGAAACAAAAAACCAGCTACAATCATTTACCTTTTTTTAGTATTTTACCCTGCTTTTTAGAACTGCACTATTTTAATTTACCTAATACACCGTTAAAAATTAGGTAAAAGTAGTATTTACCTAAGATTTCGCCCGCAGGCTGAATGTCCGAAAATGAAAATACATGTTGTTTTACAGAAGCTTGCCTTTAAGTATTTGCTATGAGGATTACAGTTTGGAATACGTCGAGTCTTTTATATACATATCTCGGAATAACACTTGATGATAAGATGAAATTTACTGTTCATGCTGACATGGTTGAGCGAAAATTGTCGTCAATTGCTGGGATATTCAATTATCAATTATCATAATAATTTTAATTTATTTTTCTACTGTTTAAATTTTAAAATTTGATTATTTAATTTAATTGTTATTTCATTTTTATTTATTTATAAATGAAATTAGCACGTTGTCGCCGTGCATAACTACTTTTTAAACCATTTTATGTATTTTTATTAAATATTGCATTGTCCTTCATTGATTATATCATTGGGCTTGATAAAATATTAATAAAAAAAAAAAAGAATAAATAAGTTTTCCATTGTTAGTAAAATCAGGTTCGTCGCTCGTCGTTTTATGTTCTCAACACATGTCTAAATGTCTTTTGTATTTTTAAATCGTTTGTAACAAATTCCATGCTTATTTTTACTCATGATAATGGAATTCGTTGCAGACTCACCTTCGGTTGGGGTATGGTATCCCGGCTGTGGGGGGAAGGGGGTATTTTGTAGACCGAAGGAAAGCTTGATTTTGGTGCATTTTTTGAGTTATTGTTTTTAAGATCGGTTGCTGTTTAGAGTAGAATATCGAGATCACATCCAGTGGAGATTAGGGAAGATTATTTAGACATATAATTCAAATTAAGATACAACAAACAAAATTAATTTCATTGTATGAACTATTTTAAACAAATGAATTTTATTCAATATCCTTCAATAAAGACATTTATAGATATATTTAAAATTTAAGACAGATTATATTTTATGATTTACCGAACAAACCATCGAAAAAAGTGTTAATCGAACTGCCAACAAAATCACAATGCTTACAGGATTTTTTAAACTAAATCAAACCAACGAAAATGCTCGACGATATTTATTTCGAGATATCCCAAAGCATTATGTTTTTTTAAAATGAATGATGCATGAAAACCTCGACAAAGATGTAGAAATATGACCATTGGTAGAATATTTTCGGTTAATATGACAGATATTGAAAGATTTTGTCTACGCTTGCTTCTTTTTCACTTGAGGACATTCAATGGCTACACAAGTGGAACATTGAAAGAACAGGCTCAAAAACGTGGTTTATTTAATGATGACACTACATGGGCAAATACATTGTCAGATGCTGTTTCAAAAAGCATGTCACGTTAGTTGCGAGATCTATATGCATGTTTGTATTTGTGTTTTTGCATCCCCATCAAATGCTTTAGGTTTGTTTACAAAGTTTAAAAATTAGCTATGTGGTGATTACGCTCAGCACCATAGAAATCATACTGATGAATGCACAATTTGTGAGATGTTTGCCTTAAGAGATATTCAGGGAACTCTAAAATTACATGCGCATATCCAGAAAAAAACCGAAGATGCTATGCAATGCACATTAATTAAGTAACAAAAAGTAAGTTTCCAAACCATAATGACAGCTGTAAATTATAATGATCTTCCACGCCAACTATTTTTCATAGATGGTCCAGGAGGTCCCGGAAACGTATCTGTACAAAACACTGCTTAACACGATTAGGGGAGAATCAAATATTGTGCTTGCCGCTGCTTCTACAGGAATAGCTGCCAATCTTCTTGACGGAGGCAGAACATATCACTCCCAGTTTAAATTACATGTGCCAATCGTAGGAACCTCAACGTCTTCTATGCGAATGAAATCTACTGACGCAGAATTAATTAGGAAGGCAAAATTAATTCTACGTGATGAAGCTACAATACCACCTGGTGTTGCTATAAATGCTGTCGATAAGCTTTGTATAAAGAAATAATGTAAAACCAGAAACCATTTGGCAGTAATAATACTACTTGGTGGAGATTTTAAACAAATTTTACCCGTAATTGTACATGGTACTCAGCCTGCAATTGCTGAAGCTAGCTTAAAATTGCATGGTCTTTGGAAAAAGTTTAATGTTCTCAGGCTTCGGAATAACGTACGTTGAGTGGCCCCACAATACAGTAGTTGGTTAATCAAATTAGGCGATGGAACTTTAACCAACAATCATGGTCTTGCCGACAACTTAATTGAAATTCCGAGCAACCTCATTTGCAAAGGCTCTATTATAACAGAAATCTTTGGTGAAACGCTGTTGCCAGTTGATGCCGAAAGTTTTTCAAAAATGACAATTTTATGTCCAAGATGTATGGAATCAACGAAGAAGTGTTGACACGTTTTGTGGAAACACTCGTCACCATTTAATCAATTGATGATGCAAATGATGAAAAATTTCAGAACTACGCGACAAAATTCTTAAATGATTTAACGCCATCTGGGATGCCGCTTCATAAATTGAACTTAATAGTTGAAAATATCACAATTCAATTAAGGAATCTTAATACCAAGCTAGATCTTTGTAATGGAACTCGATTAATTATTCGATTGCTGAAACCAAATTTAATAATTGCCGAAGTTTTAACGGGAAGTGCAGAAAAGGAAACGGTATTCATTCCCAGAATTGAGCTTGCCCGATCAACTCAGATTTACCGTTTATTTTACGACGAGGACAATTTTCAATTAAATTTGCATTTGCATGACTATCAAAAAGTCGTTTATCTTACCGGAACCTTTGTTTGGCCATCGAGAATCCAACGATGGAAAAGTTAAAATTTTAGATGGCCCCTATCAGGGAACTTATTAGCTGGATCAAATGCAGTTTTTACCAAAAATTTTGTGTAAAGAAATTTTTTCAAAACAAATATCATGGTGCAATATCATTATGTTCTCTTTTTGTTGTTGTTTACGCCCGTATTACGGGCTTTTTCCCATAGTTTATTCATAAACTGAAAACAGATTTATCATTCTTTCCGCAACTTCTTCCATTAGCAATAGCAAACTCCTAATCCAACCATAAAGAACACATCGCAAAAGTTAACAAACATACTGATTGTTAGAAAACGAACCCTATCCTAATAATTAATTTTCAGTATTTAGTTAATTTCAAATCAATCGAAAATTAACAACCCAAGTAATCGAAAAGTGAGTTTCTAAATAACTCAGAATATTGAATACTCTGGGAAAAAATTAAAATTAAGAAATTTTGAATAATATTTTAAATTTAATTCTTGCTATATACGATACAAACTCATGCTTCATATTAAATAAACAAATAGGCTTTAATATTAATAAATTAAAACCAACATTCTTTTTCGATTTGTTAATTGACAACAGATCTACATTTCATAAGCTTTAAAAAAAATTTAGCGTTTGAACAAAAAAAAAAAACAAAAAATATTAATTATAAAACATTGTAAGATCTGATAAATTTTGTCTGTCCATGATTGCCAATCATATAATACATATATCCATACCGTTTATTTCTCTACACATATGCGAGTCTATCTGAAAACGGTTACATAAAATTAAATTTCGTTGAATAGCTTAGACAGACTTCAATTTAACCAAAGAACAAGCGCGCGCGCTCGCGAGCGATACGATCATTTAAACAAAAAATTTTTTTTTTTTTTATAAATTAATACAATTATTATGATTTTTTGTTAAAGATTTGTTTCTTCCATATACCAACCCAACAACAGTTAACAAATGTTCAAATTATTATTATTTGTTGTTATATAAATTTACAACAAAACGCTTTGTATATAGTTTCTATCGATCTTTTCTTTTAAATTGGCCACTATTATTTCAATTTATTGTAATTGATCATCAAAAACTTAATGCGCGGATATACGAGTATGCATACAAGATGCGAGGTTACACAAACCATATAGAAAATTTCTTTTTTTATTTTTTTTTTTGTTCAAAGATCAATACCAGACACATATGTAAGAAGAATGGATATTCAAAACACAACAAACAACTTCGAGGAAATATTAACAACTTGAATTTATTTAAATAAAACCAAACCAAAAAAAAATATTTTCCCTGTTGCTTTAGTTCTGATCAAAACATGATCAAATACAAATAATAATATACAAAATTGATAAAATAACTTAAAACGATTTCGTGTATACGAGAGCAACAAAACGGCTCTTAATAAGAACACACACCACGATCAAGGAAGGAAATTAATGTGTCACTTTGTATAAATCGCGCACAGTGAAAGTTTCTTCGCAAATTCTTAATTTTAATTAAATCTGAAATTTATTAAAGACATATATGTGGCTACCTTGTTACTAATATTATACCGATTTAACGTTTTTTGGTAGCCACCAAATGTCGGTTCTCTGCAAATTTGTATAAATTAATTAATTATTATTGATCTTAATTATATTTAATTTTTTAACATTTTCGAGGAATATACAAAATATTTTTCATTATACAAGTAAATATATTGGTTAATATTTAAAACAAAAACTCTTTGATTACTTAATTAAATTTAATTAAGTAATTAAAACAATTATTATTTTGGAACTTTTATAAATGAAAATTGTATGTCAGATATCATTTTAGAGAATGGATTTATTACTTTCTGAATATTTTTAATATATCAATAATGAATGTTGATTTTACAATATGTACCTACGTACTTGTAATTTGATTGCAAGAAGGATGACTCTCGATCGAAATTAGGGCAATGTGATAAAGTAATTTAAATAATTAATTGATGATGTAGTAAATTCCAATATTCAAACAATTACACACAACGATAAAAGTCTTTGGGATTGAGTTAAGATGTATATATAACATCATGTGTAGGCATGGTGGTTGAAATAGTGCCACGTTTTGGGTGGCGCGTTTCCAATTTTCTCTTCATAAACACAACAAATAACATATATTATACAAAAATGATGCTACTCAAGGTAGCCGAAAGTTTCAACCGAAAAAACCTGCATTATCGACATATTTTGTATCAGTTGGTAATACAAAATTCTGTTGATATGAGCTGTTGATTACATGTTATTGAAGTTATAGCAGTAAATTTTCACCGAAAAAAATTAAAAATTTATATCACATAATTCGAATGCTTAAAGGTAATATGAACTGGGTGAAGTTAGACCAGTTCGTGAATAGCTGAATCCCATATTTATAGTTTGTCGTATTAGGGGGCAATGTATTTGAGTTGTGACACTAACAGTGAACACCTGTGCTAAAAATCAGACCATAATTTTTTTAGCATCACAGTGAAATAAATTAAATGCTGGTCGCATGTTTAGTGGAAATTTGGACCGGATTAAGTTGGACTAGTTCGTAAATAGTCTGCTTCGTGCTGTGTCTAAGGTTTTTGAAAAAATACTACAGTCACAAATATTAACTTACGTTGAATCGTAGTGCTTTACTACATATCAATGACGACATCCGCAGTGCCATAGATAAGGGTTATCTTTCAACGCTGGTTCTTTTAGACTTTAAAAAAGCTTTCGATAAAATTTATCATTCAATTTCGGCTTGTCGTTTGGTTTTGTCATATCCATCAAACCGATCGCAATTGGTTAGAACTAATTCAGGAATCTCAAGCTCTTGTTATACTAATTGCGGTGTTCCCCAGGGATCGGTATTAGGTCCTTTTCTATTCATGATGTATATAAACGACCTTCCTGCAGTTATCACTCAATGCAAATAGCACCTTTTCGCGGACGACGTGCAAATTTATAGATTGTATAGGCCCAACGAGATAACAAATTCTACCGGAACTGTTAATTTCGATATTCAATTGATTACAAAATGGTCTATAGAAAATACAATCTTGAAATTAATGGTGGAAAAATCAAATCTGTTATTATATCTTCTACAATTCGTGATACGCCCAACAAGGGCAACCAAAAATTTGCTCTTAAAAATAGATTTTAGAGGTATATCCTCTATCCGGTCGCAAATTATTTAATTGCGAGGCGAAATATGGTTACTAGATTATGTTGCCATGACAATTGACATATTTTTTTTGGTCGGAGTTTGGATTCCAAACGAAGCAGACGTGTGTTGTTGTCGCTCCACCATTTAATTTAAATCTTTTTTTTTTGTTTTGTGTGTAAATATTAAATAAATAATTTAATTTAAAAATAATAATAATAAATGTGATTTTATAAAATATATAATGTGTGATTAAGTGATGTGATTACAATGATAAAATAAAATACGTGGCGTGTCCAGTGAAAAAATGTGTTTATATACATAAAACGGAGTGGAAATATTTATAACGGGATATATTTCTATGCGTAGTGCACTATGTCGTTGTAATGTTTCGATACGCTCTCTATGTATATGGATGCATATTACTATCAGAGAAGTTTCCTTTTTATAGTTTATTTACTTTTTATGTCATATTTGTGTGTAATATATTTGGGTGTACTGTGTAGACATTTATGTATGTATGTATCCTTTTTCAACCAAGAAAACAAAAAAATTGGCTCAGTTTTAGTCCAAACCACACAAATATGTGAGTAAAAAACCATAGTATGTAATGGCGTTGTTGATAAAAAATTTCGCTTTATTTGAAGTACAACCAACACAATTGTGTGTATAGATATAGTGTTTTTTTTCGGACGAAAATACATAAGTTATAAAAGGGAATTCACAAATGTGTAAGTTGGTTCAAAAAACATACAAAACTAAATTTTTGACATGGTACTTTTGCCCTACCCGCACAACTGTGTTAGTAAATCACTAAAGGGATATTATAGGATGTTTATCACGATAAACAAACATAAAGGTGAAATATTCCCGTGTTTTATTTTAGTCGCTTTGTATCACAGAAAGAAAAAAACACATTAGATTTAAATAAAAACTCCGTAAAATTAAATGAAATGCGACATGATTTTTCGCCAAAAGGATTCTTATTTAATTTAAAAAACATTTTACTTTTATTTTAAAAATCATTTAAGAATTCAAAATTAGTTTTTTAATTCAAAAATTGGCGTATTCAAACCAAAAAAATAGATTTTCATATCAAACGAATTTTTTTTTATTTTTAAAATCAGTATTTTTTAAATAAAAAATCTCAATATTTTATATTAAAAATCTAAAACTTTAATTTTAAATAAATAACATTTGAAATTAAAATTAAATTTCTTTTTTTAAAAACTTGAAAATTTTAAATTAAATAAAATACTTTTAATTCAAATGTTGAAATACATTTGTTTTAAAAAGAAAGTAACATTTGAACTAAAAAGTAAATTTTTGATTTAAAAGCTTTGATAGTTGCTCCAGAGATTTTGAATTTTAAAGCAAATGCCAAATTTTTTTTAAATCAACAGTAAACGTATTTGAAATAAAATACATACAAATATTTTAATTCAAAAACTTAGGATTGTTGATTTTAAGGGAGAAACTTGTTGAAATGAAAGACATTGTTTATTATATTTTAATCAAATCAAATTTATTAAAAATTAACGTTTATTAAATTATTCAATAAAACTATAAAACTAATACAATTTTGCATAATTTGCAATCATTTCATCACATGTTATTTGCTAGTTTAAATTTATAATTTTATTTCTTAAGTAATACTTTCCATTCGCTATTTTACAGACATCCAATGGCGGACTTGAAAAGAAGTGAATTGGATGTTCAACAACCGTATTTTTATTATTTCCCACTTCGTATGCGTTATAATGAGAATCATATTGTACTATTTGTATTTCATTACAGATAACAATAATTTCTTTATCAAGATTTTTAAACGAAATTATTCTGTACAGCAATATTGGATCGTTTACTTTTGTCAAATATAAATTTTTCTGATACTTGGTATTTTTATAAATTATAGAATGTGCTGAAATAATTGTATTTTCTGAGAAGGTAATTTTGTAATAATGAATTGGCAAATTTAAGAGCACTTTTAGTTGCAAGTGTTAATGAAATATTTTTCGAGAAGTTATGGTTGCGGCATAAATCTTGTACTCTTTATGTTTCGATTCGAAACGAAAACAGCTTTGGTACTTTAAGGGTCCGCATTTTTTTATCGCAGTAGGATAATGAACTAAGAAATGATGTTTCGGTTTAAGTGGTTCATTAAAGAGTTCAATATACAGTTGGTTATGCATTTTAACATAATATTCTAAATTTCTTATTTCAACTTCGGTTATCACAGGGAGTAGGCACATATCTATAATTTGTAGTAAATAAGTGAAGAATACCCATACTTGGCAATTTTTTGGTACCAAGTCACCAACCAGAAGAGGAAAAAAATGAATAAAATTCATGGTTTCTCTTGCAGACATTTTTAAATTATTAGTTTTCAATCTATTTAATGTTATTGGTACTGATAAATTTCCAGTCTCAGTTACGCCATAATTGAAACATCTTTTACGATAATTTAGGGTTTCCAGAGTAAATACTTTAGTATTAATGTAAAATAGTATAACATGACAAATATCATATATGCAGACTCCCTCAAATAGATCATGCATAATATCAAAAACAAAATTATTGATAACATGAAAAGAAGGAATTTCATTAAATACGCATTTTTGTTTAACGCCGACTGTAAGGTTTTTATCTATAAAACTTTGGTCATATTCTAATTTGGATCTCATTGCATCAGCAATTTCACAGGAGTCGGATTGTGTCTCTTTTTTATTTCGCTTACATGCACGACAAAACCCATCTGAATTAAACGCCGTCGAGAATCCAAGGTTTTCATTTAATCCTAAATTATCTCCTAATATTAAACCGAGAATAAAGTAGACGAGGACGTTTTCATTATTACATTTAATGTAAATGCCATTTTGTTCTAACGATTTTATTTGACTAATAAGTTCGTACAATGCCGAATCACGACCAAACGATGTTATATCTTTACTTTTGATAAAACTAGCAACGAAAATATTTTCTAACTTGGATTGTAAATATTGAGGTATGGTTGGGAAGGAATAGTAGATACCGCACACAGAATATTCAGACGAATTACTGCCAAGAGGATTGTTGATTTCGAAATCGTCCAAAAAAATATTATATGGAATAATAATTTTATCGTCCCCTAAATATGATGTTTTTAATTTATATGTTTCACCATTGACAAAATTGCAGTAACCGTTTTTCGATTTTAAATCATTTGTATTTTCTATGGTTTTTTGCAACAAATCATTTTTTTTCAAAAAAACTTTTCATTTGAAATTTGAGAGGCATAAAATAGCCTGTAATATTCTTTCCTTCTAAGACGGATTCACCCACCCTTAAAACTTCGGCCACTTCGTTATAAAAAGAAAACGCAATTGGACTTTCTAACAACTCGTCTTCCTTTAATTGTTTCATTAGACGATATTCCGATTTAATGTCATCGAACAAATGATGGAATGGAGCAATTAAGTTCGCAATTTTGGTTCCCATACTAACTGGTAAATGCGGAACAATAACTTGTTTTATGGTAGTTAATAGAGATTCGATAAAGTTTTTAATAGCTTCTTGTATGCCATTTGCATCTTTTCGAGAAACATTACTTTTCGAATATAAATTAAGGATTAATAAAGTAGACTGATGTTTAAGATTGTCAATAAAATAATTTGGATCTTGAGTTAAAGCCGTAGTATCAGCAACCAAACTAGAACTTTCATTTGGCTTAACCAATGTAATATTAAGGGAGTTTTCAGTAGTTAAACTTATATTTTCAATTCCTTCCAAATTTAGTTTTTCTTCAAATACAAATTTGTTTTCATTATCGCAATGGAAATTTAATGAATGTTTTCTAAAGTTCTTTAAATTGCCAAATTTCATCTTACAATTAGTTTCAGCGCATTGGTAAGTATCAGATCCTGTTAGTCCATGTATAAATTTTAAATGTTTTATAAAATTTGGAAATAAAATTATATTTTCGTTACATTTAAAACAGAAAACCATTGTTACTTCAATATTTAGGTTTATTTGAAAAAATTTAGTTATTAAAAGAAGATAATAAGCATGACACGCTTGAAATTGCTTCATCATATTTTGTGTCAATGTTAAAAAAGTACTTCTGAATAAAAAGCCAAACTGGAAAGCTGGCTAATGGGTATTTTAAGTTCAAACTCTGAAATGTCTTAAAGCACGCTGACAAGCAAGATATAAAATTGTTAAAGGGGTATTTAAAATTGTCAATATATAAATATATTTGGGGTTCAACGCTATTTATATCACCAATTGAAATTATCATTGGCTGAACTCTGGTTTTATTTTCCCACGCACAATTTTGTCTGGACTTAATTTCGTGAAACTCAGATAACGAATTGATGTGGACTACAAGTGAATCCTCTGCTTCTTTGATCGTTATTTTCCCGGTTTTCTTCTTTTTGTTATTTTTACAAACCTCGTATCTTGCAACTGGTGGAAGTATGTAGGCTAAGATCTTAAATATGTTTAAGTTGATGAAATCTGAAAAAAGAAAACGTATAGTATCAATTTTTTATTCAAAATAATAAATAAAATACACACTTTCATTTTTGGATGCTTCGATTTGATTAAGTAAAAGTAATGTTGGTAAATCTTTAATCTTGGTTTTGAAAATCTTAAGAATATCTTTCCTAAAAGTTTCCCATTTCTGGAACAAGCAGTTTGACTTTCCAGGATAGCAGTTTTCAAAGTCAGCTTCTATCTGAAATTTTTTTGATAAACTCATTAGCAAAACTACAAACAATACACACATTTGCTTTTTATCCTACTAGTTGTGGTGCAATTTGATTTTTATAAAGTGGCCATTGATTAAATAATTCTTCATTATTTAAACGTTTTATATCATCCATCCTCAAATGGTAACAAGCATTTCACTGGACTAAAACCTCGTTAATTGGCTTATTGCAACCGTTGTAATAAAGCCATGACTTAAGTTCCGAATCACCATCTGAATTCCGGGAGGAAGGACCTGCTTCAATTTGTTGGTGTGTTGCGAAAGGCGGTTGATTTGTGCTTTTATTGTAATGTTTACTGTTCACATAAGCATAATAGATTTTGCCAGATTGCCGTTTTCGTTTTTTATCATTATCGTCCTGATAATTTTGGGGCGATTTTCCGGAACAATAATATGTAGACTAAAAGTATTTGAAATAACATGTTGTATAATAAGTACATTCAAGGACACAATTTTTCAAAGATCTACAGTATAAAAAGGTTACTGAGGATGATGTAGACTTTTGATCTTTGGTTTATATACACATTTATTTAACCTTCCTATTGCCTTTGAGTTTATATACATATCGCCTGAAGTGCATTTAGTTTATAAATAGCCCGAAGTGCATTTAGTTTTGAATAGATTACGATTGACTATTAGTGACTTTTTATCAAATATGTGACATGTAAAATAACGTATTTGATAAAAATTAGTGAATAGTCAACCGTACTCGATTCAAAAAATGCAATTTATAAACATCTAAAACACACTTCGGGTCATATAAACCCGAAAGGTAATAGGAAGGTTAATGCTGATATCAGTATAAGACTTCATCCTTATGTTTCATTTAACATTTTTTTAAAAACGATTTAGCTGTACCGCATTTAATCAATAAAAAATGGAGTTTCAAAAAAATTTGATCACTCTAACACTACTTCTAGAGTTATTCGTTTTTAAATTGTTCTTCCATTTGAAATCTGTTTTAGAACCTAATGTCCTAGACAGACGGTTTAATAAATCCGATTTAGTGAATTGTCGAAATTAGCAGTTGTTAGATTTACTATCATTTTTAGTTACTAAAAACATGTAATGGAAGTATATTAATTTACCAATATTATGAAAACAAAAACAGTATACATAAGTGTATTAACTGTAATTGAAAACAAGTTTAGCTAAATCGGATTTAATAAATTAAAGTCTGTCAAGAGAAAAATATTATATTCAATATACATAAATATGACACCAACACCAATTTTAAGATTGCCACTAGATTAGTGGGTTTAAACTAAAACACTTCTACCGAAGCCCGTTTTCTCGTCTCTTAATGCAATTTCCACAATTTTGTAAGCCCATTTAATTAAGTCAAAAACTACTAAAATTAGGTGGGTTTGGATAAAACCAATTTTCAGGAAACTTCACCTAATGTTGAGAGATAGTGCCTTATTATCACCCCAAACCTCCTCCGAAAAACAGTTTTGTTGATATCGAGATCTAAACTAAGTTATGTTTGTTTTAAATAAGTAATTATCTATTTACTCATAGATTTAAAATGAACCCCATAATGAATTAACTAGATTTATGTTCTTTAATTCGATACAGTAGCTGGGACAATTAAGAAACACTCTAAAAAGCAATATGTAATTAAACTATAACTCTACTAGGGTTTCTATATATTTAAAAAGTACTTCGGGGGCGTTTTGAGGAGAATACAAGAAACAGTTCCTTAATATTACATATACAGTTTGGAATAATGAGACAAAGTTGCAGAGCTTTGAAGATGATTTTTCTTTTCAAAAATGGATTGTAAATATTTAAACGAATGTATAAATTGTCAAATTAAATGGGGTTAGAGCCATACGAGTACAAGAAATTGAAAAAATGAGCGCTGATAAAAGTATTTTGGTTTAAACCAACAAATTTAGCGGTGCACTTGAAATAATCAATCTTCTTAGTCAAAATGACTATAGAGCAGGCTCGTATATCAATTTTATTAAAAACTGGGCAAATGTATAGTAAAGTGGTAAACCTATCGAAAAAAAAGGCTAAAATTATTCAATTTTAATAATTGAAAAAATCATAACTCGGCAACAGACTTCCCGTGAGGAAGCAAGTTATTTCGGAAAACTGTATGCGACCGGTTTTTAAAAAAAGTAGTTTGTAAGCTTAGATTACATATAATAAATGATTATTAATAAAAAAAAAATTACTCATATTTACTCACAATTTTCTCCATTGGAAATAGTGCGACTATTTGTTCCGCGATATTCTGGAAATCGTGTGACTTAAGATCTTTTTTGTTGAAGTGGTTAGTCTCCATTATTATTTTCACTAGCTTGGATCGGTGTTTGTCGGTTAAAACACCATGCTCATTATAGTAAAACAAAATTTCTTCTCCTTTCTTATTCAAAATGTTCCGGATATCCTGTATTGAAAATCATTAATTAAATCATAGAAAATTTAATATTAATTTAAAAAAATACAATTGGCGAACAATCTTGGCAATTTAGAGAACCAGCTGCATCAGGAATAACCGTCGAAATTACACTGGTTATGGAATTATTGTGGGTATGTTTTTCCAACCACGATTCAATCGCCGACCGATTTGTAACCGTATCGTCACCAAACATATTTTTTCTCCATTTTCGAAGTTTTTCACGAAATTCTACTCTTACACCGAACGCATGGCTGGGAATCAATTCTTTTAAATCGTCTCTATCTAGTAGTCTAAGGCGCTCTCGATTAATTTGTTTACCTTAACAAAAAAAATAAAGCATGAATCTTTTGTTACGCGTTATACTGTAAATAATAAATAAATTGTTTACCGATTAAATATTGTTCCACTTCAATAAAATCCATTTCCTCTAAAGCATCTTTGAGTTCGACATCGTAATTTTTCTGGTTTTCTTCGATTAACGTGTTATTTACTAGACGCGCATAATTAAATTCAGGATTTTCTTCTGTTTGCTGTTTTTGGGTTTTATCCATGCTGTGGTTAATCTCGTGTAGGTTATTCTATAAAGTTAAACAAATTTCTAACTATCATATGAATTTTGCACTGAGTTTTAAATTTATTTAATACTTACGTTATTTACAACAGTTATTAAATTATCCGGCTGCGGCACACATATATAATTGCCCTCCAACTCATCCAAATTGATGATCGTACTGAACTGATTCATTCCACCGATCGACATTTATCCAATTTAAAAGAATTTATAATTAGTGTAATCGTTTTTTATGAAAATATTGAGTAAAGGTTTATAACATATTCTATAGTTCTTGTAATTATAACTATTATTTTTGCCTGGTTTATTAAAAAATAACGGGTAATACTTTAACGGGTTTCCTTTTTGACTAGAACGTATATACGTTTTATGTATGTGAATATTTGTGCATATACAGAAACATACGCATATAATAATAAGTCATGAATGATGAGATATGCATGTATGTATGTATTTATTATGAATTATGATAAACAATTAAAATTAACAAAATGCAAATGAAACATCCAAAAATTAAAGCATTTAAAACTGCTAGTGCATAGTTTATACTTTACCGTCAAAAATTATAATTATCGGAAATTTGAAACAGTTGCAGTTTATTTAAACCACTACACCACTACAAATACTAGATCAAACAATTGAAACACGTTAAAACTTTAGTTTTGATCACTTCACACTCTATAATTATTTTTTTAAACTTTATTTTTTGAGTATTTTGAATATATCACTTTGACCCGGACGGTACCACTTTGATGTAACGTATAATGGCGATTTCCAGAAGATGCGTAGCGTGCTCCTCTCACATATAAAAAAAATATTTTATAAATAAAAATAGTTTTTTTTACAGTGAAAAAGGAAAAGTTAATTTAAAAAATTATTTTTTATTTAAAAATGGATTTTTTTTTACTTGTACAAAAAACATTTCAAAGTAAAAACTTTTATTTTAATATTTAAAAAACAAATTATTTAGATTTAAAAATAATTTTTTATCATTGCAATTTTTTGCTCTTGAATCGAAAGATAATTATTTATATTTTTATGAATATTTGTATTGAGAATATTTCTACCAAATGAAATGTTTTTAAAATATGTGGATCTCAGATGGTTCATTGCGCTTTTCTTGTTTTTCAGAAATTTAGCAATGATACTATAAAACTAGCTATAGCGTATTATGCAAGTACGAAAATAATATTTTCTTGAAAGCATTAATACCAAAAAAAAAAAAATACCAAAATAAAAATATTGCTTTTAATTCAAAAATTTGAATTGTAAAATAAGTCATATAAACTAAAAATAATACCATTATATTTAATAATTTCGTTTTTAAAATGAAAATAAAACATTGCACTTTTGAAATAAAAAAAATGTTGTTGAATTTGACAATTTTTTCAAAAATATCACCATTTTATTTAAAAAAAGTATTCAAAAATCTTTTTCAAAAATCAAAAAACCTATTTTGTTTTTATCTAAAAGAGATTTCTTTTATCTTAACGCGGTTTTTATTTGAATTTGACTATTTTTTAATTTAAAAACTAATTTTTTTAATTCAAAAATCACGATTTCTTTCTGTGTACGTGTTGCGTCACTGTAGACAGCAAAACGGATATTCACATTGAATTTGTCGATTTTTCGATTGATTGTTTGAATAGATCTGCAATAATTACAGTTTAACCAAAGAATTTCTATAAATAATTAGAGATTCTTTGGTTTAACTAAACACTTTTTTATGGTTTACCTTATATATGTTTCATTTTATGGTCGAAAAATTTGAGGAAATAATCCGTCGAGATATATTTTTCAAGCCGATGGCAAAATAAGGATAGAATAATTTGAGTATATAACATAAAACTATAGAATTGTTAATACATATATTTACTAACAAAATATTATGTACCTGACTGTATCTATTATGAAATAATAGTTACGTCTAAATATCCGTATATGTATAAAGAAATTCAGCTCACAAAATATTGTTAACGACATTATAGCTATATTTCTCGATTTACAATTTTCAAAATATTCGTGGTCTTAAGAATTCATTTATTTAAATAGATTATGTACTTTAAATTATAAATTAAAGTTAAATCTCTATTTTATTTCATTGTTATTTTATGATTTCCGATAGTTAAACAACGAAGTGTTAATATCTCTGTTCTTATCAGGTTTATGTAGTTGATGGGTTTGGCTACAAATTAAAGAATGCTCCAATTTCTAAGTCGATGTTGATTTCGAGATTGTTAAATGATTGATTTAAGTAAAAAATGTTTGATTTTAACTGAAAATCAGAAAATAATTAAAAATTGTTCAACTATACTTATCAAACTTAAATAAGCTTTTTTGTTTAGGGAAACGACAAAAAAAATCGAAATCATAATACGTTTGTTGTCTACACTGGCGTGACATTAACGTACGCAATATTGCACGGGGGCACGGGTGCTTTACAGTAACAGGTATTGTTATCCTTGTAAAGTATATTCCTTTTCCCGTCAGACAAGATTTTTTATTTTTTTGCTTCAGTTTGAGTGTAATCCACACAATTGTGTGTGGGGAATGACAGGTTGTGGTGTCTTCCAGATTTTAACTGTTTGATTATTTTAAAACATTGTGATTTGATAAGATATGAGTTGTGGTGTAACATGTCAATTGTTTGTTTTTGATAGCATATTGGTTGTTTTACTATTGTTGTAGTTGTGGTGTTGTTTTTCGGACGAAGGCGATTTGGGAGGAGTGCACAAGTGTGTGTGTTGGCCAAGGGTGCGTGCAGAGATAGATTTTTGACATGATTCTTTTTCGTTACTCGTGTTTTATAAGAAATGTTCCATTTATTTATATATTTTTGGGTGATGATTATTATGTGGAATGTTGAATTTGAGTGTTATGTTGAATTTGAATTTATGTAAGCATCTGTTAGTAATTTATTTTAATATTTGTAATATTTTATTATCCTTATTTAGTTAATTGATTTGACTCAATTAATTATAAATTACGTTAATCTTTCCTTAACCCAATAACCACTGCGTATCAGGTCAGGTATCAGCTATGCACCTCTATTAAGTCAGGCTAGATTAACGGGATATTTTTGGGAGCTAATTCCTAGTAGGTTAATATTAATATTATTATTGAGTCATTGTCCGTCTTCGGTTGGACTTATGGTGATTGAACACCTTTGTTAGTAAGTATTTATTTTGTTTTGGTTATATTAGTTCCACTAGTGGGCTTTGGCTTGCCCAAACTATAAATCCTTATTCAGGACAGATATAGAAGTGAACTATATTTTGCGTATATTTTGTTACACAAGAATACATACCAAAGTTTTCTGTTTCTTTTTCTTTGCTTGATCTCACTCTTTTTACGTTTAAGTATCGTTAATAAATAAAAGGATTTAATTTTGAAACCAACTGATCAGTTTTAAATGATCCACCGTTCACCTTTATTATCTTAATTTAAAACTTTATAAAAAATTTATTTTCTCAGCTTAATTAATGTTTGCTTATGATTCTGACAATTTTCACAACTAACTCTTCAACTTTTGCGATTAACAACTGACAACTTTATGATTAACTTCACAACTCAACTCTACAACTGCAACTCTAAATGTAACTCTGGCTTAACTCTAAAATTTTCGAGTTTATATATGATTTATTTTCCTACTGAAAATCAATTTTGGCTTCGTGAAGGCGAGACTAAACGATCCTTATTTCTTGTAATTTTGATATATTCAATTCTCATTGGATGAAATTTCATTTTTAAATTTAAACGGGGCCTTAATTTTGCTGCGCAATTATATTTTCTATTTACTTTTTATTGATAGTGATATCTGCTATTTCATGTACTTTGAGATTTTAATGATCTTTTCAGAACATGTTTTATCCTGGTGTTCCTTGATATTCTACATATGTGGTCTACATTTATTTTTGTGTTTACTTAAAATTATGGGTCTGCTATTTTTTAGTTTTGTTGTTGTTATATTGTCTATTTTATTTACGTGATTAAATAGTTTCGGTAATTTTCTTTGTGTTTTTATTTTATGGTACATATTTTGCATACTTTTGGTGAACATATGTTTCGGGGTCCTAATTTGTATGAGTTATTTTTTGTTATCTTTGAGCTATATCTATATAATTTATGTAAGGTTTTCTCCTGTTTACATTTCAATTCTTTTATGTTTGCGTAATTTACTTTGTATTTTTATTTATATATGATTTATGGTATTTTTATTTGGTTTAGTTGTGTGGCCAGGACGATGTTCGGCTTGTTTTATCTTATGGTTCCTTTGTTGTGAAAACACAACACTCGCACGACTGTGATGGCTGGCAGGGGGAGGGATGCTAGCTGTATCTTGTTGAGACAATTACAACAACACCACCACGGCTAAAGCAGAAACTAAAGCATTTTAAAATTTTACTTTGGCTGAAGATAATGCAGATTTGCATTAGTTGAAAAAGCATAATACGCTGAAACATCTGGAGCAAATATGCCTTTTTTCTCAACAAAGTACACTACTGTTTATTGTTTCTTGTTGCTATTATTATTGTTATTATTATTATTTTAATTGATATTGTTTTCTGGTTTTACTAAAAAAAAGAACTGGAGATTTAAGAGCGAACTGTCACGGCTTTGGGTAATTGATTAAGCATTAAGGGTGTTTTCTAAACACCGACTTATTGCAGACTTATTGACGTTTTTGACTTCTTCTTGAATAAGTCGATCAAGCTGTTCCGATTACTTTTACCGACGTGTTTTGACAACCACAAAACGAAACAAATTTAAAAGTTTTTTTATTTTAAAGCGAAATAAATTTAAATGCACTGATCGTCGTTGTATTAATTCAGTGTGACAGAACTAATTTTAAAATGTTTATATGACCAAATAAGTTATCTGCTTGAAATAATGAGATAGAAAATATGTCACCTCGATAGCAGACTTATTTGAATAAGTCGGTATGAGCGGATGGGTCGGTGTTTGGAAAGGACCCTAAGACATAACTTTAGTATTGTATTTATAAGTTTATTTGTCTACTTTAATTATTTAACTTTACCAATTTATTTTCTGGGTCAGGTTAAATTTCAGTTTTATCATGTCTACTTTAACATTATTTAACCCTTTCACGGACATGTCAGCATATACCTACGTTTAAATTGACCTACCGTAGGACACGTCAGTATATGCCGATACAAACAAAATAAAACGCGGTGGTAATAACAGAATGTGGCTTTCTGTGTCCCAGAGGAAGCGTTACTGTTTTCATTGTACCCTGTAAGAAACATTTTAAATAATTGTGCGTCCGCGAAAGGGTTAAATTAACTAATCAAGATTTTGGGTGGAGGTCTTCATAGTATTTTTCAAGTGGCTTTGATTATGGTTTGTATGAAAAATTAGTTTTGCTGTTAAATTTATTTGCTACTATTCTTCCTATAATTCTAAATATATACTTTAATATTTTATTTTGTTTAGTACTTAGAAGAGTTAAAGTTCCTGAAATTATAATTTTGATTCTATTTAGTATTTATATTTAGAATCAGAATCAATGACAATTGACACATTTTTTTAAATTTACATTTGTTTTGCGAAATACATGAAAAGACTGCGGCCTCGGAAAATGCGTAAGAGTCTTTTCGTTTATTTCTATTTTACAATCGCAAAACAAATTTAAAATTAAAAAAAATGTGTCAATTAGCATGACAAAATGAATCTACTAACCATATTTCGCCTCGCAATTAAATAATTTGCGACCTGATGGAGGATTTAGCCCTTAAACCTATATTAAGGGTCATGTTTTTGGTTGCCCTACGCACAACCTACTTAAAATCAGCGTACTAGGAGAGAAGGTTGATTTCTCTGATTCTGTGAATAAATTAGGCTTAAATTTTCACAAGTGCTTTTGCTGGAGTTACCACATCGAAACAGTTTGTAATCGAGTAATTTTTTTATTAAGAATGTTATGGGCTACCACGAAGTGTTTTAATACCAATCTTAGACTCCAATTGGTGAAATCTTACATCCTTCCACATGTTTCGTGCGGAGATATTGTCTTTTTTGAATTAAAGAATTATAAAGAATAATTCTTGTGTGAGATACGTATACGGGCTACGAAAGTACGACCACATCTCGAATTTTACTAATTCATTACTTGGTTGTTGTCTTGCTGAATTCTATGAGTTTCGAGTTTGTTTATACATTTTCAAGTTTTTAAAGTACAAACAACCCAACTATATTGTTGGGAAATTAGTTTCGTTTTCCAATCGTCGCATTCCTCTTTTGACTCCGGCTATTAACAAATGTAATCTGATGAATTTATCATTTTTTGTGAGGGGAGTTAGCATGTAGAATTCGTTAAGTAATAATGTTAAGAAATCTAGATCCCCTGCCGTGTTTCGGAAAAAATACTTTTCTTCAGCTTAATAATATCAAAATTCTATTTTTGCCAATTTCTAGTTGATGAATCGCTAAAATGTTGCCGCTCATCTACAGGTTAATTCAATAAATAAATTAAAATAAGTAGTTGCCACTAATGTAATAAGTTCATTAGAACTTCAAACATTTGTATTAAAAATAAAATAAAATAAATAAATAGCTGGATCCCGTATTTATAATTTGTCGTATTAGAAGGCAATGAATTTATAGCTAATTATAGCTAAGCCAAAGCATCGGACGCTGAGCCAAAAATCAAAAATCACCAGTTATTCGAAAATATCCGAAAAAAGCAGTGATGTAGAGAATTGGAGGGGGGGGGGGGGGGGGGAATATTAAGCGAAAACGTGTAGAGAGACGGAATGACCTCTCGATAATAAAGCCCCAATTAAATTTCCGTATGATGCAAAAAATTGAGTTAGATTTGCTAAACAATAAAAGCACAACAGTCATAGTAAATACGTGTGTGTTTGATGCATTAGCCTCAGTAATTATGGCAGTCATAATCGATAACGATTATTTAATGGAAGATGTCCTAAATGATTTCATGAAATTTATCGATAAATTAAGGCGAAATGGAACTTCGCGAGAGGTGTATAAAAACGATACGATTTGCTCGCAAAAATATGTCCCGCGAAATTTAAATACATTATACTAATTCTGGAGCACACATCGAGATATATTGCTCGTATAATATCTCATACCTAGTTGAAAAATATTTCAGAGCTTCTATTCAGATAACACATTAGTACCGAATGGTTCAAAAGGGAAATATTTCATGTTTGTGCCAATCGTAGCACAGGGGTTATTACATTTAGGAAACTTCATATCAGACGCTAATTTAAATATGTAAACTTTGTCAACCAAAGCAAAATATTGAAACTGAAAAATGTTTATTATTTGTTGACCCTCAGTCATTAAATGTAGAATAATGTTATTATATCAGGTTGAAAGAGATTATTCATTATATTCCAAATACAACGACATACGGCATCGGACATTATGTTGGAATTATCAAGCGGTCAAATGGTGAATTGGAGGCATATGATGACCTATCAGAAGGAAAGAAGGAAATTCTATTAGAAAACCCAGAAATGCTTATTTACAAAAAAACTAGTACAATATCAGGAATGATTTGAGTGGTAATTTATGAATTTTAAATATAATTTTGTATGAAAATGATAAATAATGAATTTGTGTTTAATGTATAAAGTATAAGATATAAATGGAATTAAAATTGAATGAACATAAAATATTCTTGTTTAAAAATAAAAACGTTTTATAAAATTAAGACACTACTTTTAATGGTTAGCACTTCACATTTTTCGGATGGCATAAACATACCTAATAAGAATATGATATCTGAAATGCTAATCCTTTGGTTTTATATTAAGTTATTTTAATTTTTTTAATTTGTTGTTACATACGACCAGATTTTAATTTATTTCACTATGATGCTACATAAAATATGGCCAGATTTTTGGCACAGGTGTTAACTGTTAGTAAAATAACTCAAATTCATTGCCCCCTAATACGACAAATTATAAATACGGGATCCAGCTATTACGAATTACATATATCATAAGGAAAAACAAATAAAATTTAAATATCGACATTAATTTACTAGTTTCATGTGAATATAATATGTTTGAAACGTATATGGGCAAATTTCAAAAATTTATAAATCCAGTAATCCAACCAGCTCCCAGTCGTCGTGATTTGACGACCGCAGTGATGTGGTGTTTCAACGCTTGGTTACTACACCATATACAAGTAATTCAAGAAATACCACTAAAGATGTCAGTCTGGTGGGTGGTTCATTCAGTAAGGAAAGATTGATGATAAGATCATCTTCAAAACCGTCTGCCGCAAGTACTTTAAAACGATCAACGTTAACCATCGAAAAATCGATTCAAACAAGACCCTTTTACAAATTTTTGAAATTCGCATGTGTATTTCACTCCCCCTAATTTTCTCGGACTCTCAGCATAAAACTTAACCTGGAAAATTTTTCAGAGATATCCATCGACGAACCGATTCAAACGAGACCTTCTGACATAACACTTTAAACGTTAAGTTATTACAAATTTTTGAAATTTCCATGTGTATTTCACTCCCCTTAATTTTCCCAAACTCTCAACGTAAAACTTGACCTGGAAAAGTTAACCATAACCATCGATGAACCGATTCAAACGAGACCTTTTCCAGACATAACACTTGAAACGTTAAGTTTTAACAAAATTTTGGAACTTTCTTGTGTATTTCACTCCCCCCAATTTTCCCGAACTCTCAACATAAAACTTGACCGGGAAAAATTAACGATAACCATCGATGTACCGATTCAAACGAGACCTTTTCCAGACATTGCACTTGAAACGTTAAGTTTTAACAAAATTTTGGAACTTGTAACGGAACTTGAAAGTTCAAGTTCAATTAACAGATTAATTCTGCAGCGGTCCACACGCGGTGTTTGGTTGCCGGCTATTAGATTTGAAAGGTCGTGGGGGTTGTGTGGACATGCAAAATCTTTAAATTAACCGCTGGAAAATAATCATAGATCGTAACGAACCAACCAACGAAGGACGTACACTCAAGCTCACTAGCTTAATAATAGTTTACTGCATTTCAATATCCATCACAAGAACAGAAGACATAAACCAATATCATTCACCAACTAATAAGAAACCACCATCAACGCAAAAAATTCGTTCGAGAATTGAACGTTGTGTTTTACAAACATACAAAAAAATATATATATATAAGTATAAGATAATAGATAATCAAAAAATAAAAAAAATCAGTTATAATATTGATCACAATTGGTGATCAAACTATGTAAAAGAAAACTTTGAAAAAACTATGTGCGTACAATAAACAAGTCTATTGAAAAAAAAATCAACTATCATTTACTGGCCACGCCAAAACAATTAGAAAATATAAACTAAATTCTGATTAATAATAAATAATTCACAATCAAATACATGATGTTAATTATAAAATTTCAAATACCGTACAATTATTCAGTTGCGACGCAGCTCCTCATGGTATCCCTAATCCGTGTATTATGGTCCAAGACAGCAGCCGTTTTGTAACGGTCAATGAATTCTTTCAGCATAACGCGTGCACCCCAGTGATATATAAACTTTCTTAGTATCAGCTCGCAAATATAACGGATTCAACCTTTCGTGGCATGTACCAGTTATGATAAGGTACGCGTGTTTTATAACGCCAAACACTGAGCGTAAGATATTATAGAAATCGTAAAATAATATCTAATTTGTGTTTTATTATCGTTACCGTATCGATCTTTCAATGGGATAATTTGTAGCAATAAAACGCAAAAAATTTTTTTCAATTGCTTTTGTAGTTTAAATAATGTTTTTTTTTATTGGTTATTTCACTTTATTATTAATTACAATATGATTTTATTATACACAAATTATAGTTTTAATTAGATTTATTATAAATTACAATGAACTAATTTAATATTACAACCCAACGGGCGATTCGTGAACTTTATATTTCGTTTTGGGGTCGTAAATTCTTATTATCGAATGACATTGTTCTAATTAAATTTACTTTTAAGTAAATTTTAGTCTAAATTAAATATTTTTTTTTTTTTTTATACTTTATATTATTATATACGAGCGATTCATAGAACGTCCACCATATTTTCACTCGTGGAATTTCACAACACAAAAACCATATCAAAAAAAACCGTAAATAAATAACGCGAGCCGCGCGATCCCCACGCGAAAATGTTAGATAATATATATTTTTTTTCACTTACAGGGATTCTTAATAAAAACGACCACTGCGATATTTTAAATATTATTATGATCCGGTCGAATATACTTTATATAAAACAAACGAAATATTACAATAATAATTCGTAATAATACTCAAGGCAATATTGTACTGCCAAAAAGAAATAATGAAATGTACTGATCGACTGACCAAACAAGAATCTTTTTTTTTCGACCGACAGCCTTGCTCTTTTTATAACCCTTTAAAATAAAAATCAATTGGTGGGGTGATCGATTGCAGATGTACATCATAAAGATGATACCAAAACAAATATTAGTGTAATAAATTTAGAATTAGCACAGTTGCAGGGCTGGGAAGGATGGCTGCAACCGCGGCCGTCGTTACAAACTTTCTTGTGTATTTCACTCCCTCTAATTTTCCCGAACTCTCAACATAAAACTTGACCGGGAAAAATTAACGATAACCATCGATGTACCGATTCAAACGAGACCTTTTCCAGACATAGCACTTGAAACGTTAAGTTTTAACAAAATTTTGGAACTTTCTTGTGTATTTCACTCCCCCCAATTTTCCCGAACTCTCAACATAAAACTTGACCTGGAAAAATTAACGATAACCATCGATGTACCGATTCAAACGAGACCTTTTCAAGACATAGCACTTGAAACGTTAAGTTTTAACAAAATTTTGGAACTTTCTTGTGTATTTCACTCCCCCCAATTTTCCCGAACTCTCAACATACAACTTGACCAGGAAAAATTAACGATAACCATCGATGTACCGATTCAAACGAGACCTTTTCCAGACATAGCACTTGAAACGTTAAGTTTTAACAAAATTTTGGAACTTTCTTGTGTATTTCACTACCACCAATTTTCCCGGACTCTCAACATAAAACTTGACCAGGAAAAATTAACGATAACCATCGATGTACCGATTCAAACGAGACCTTTTCCAGACATAGCACTTGAAACGTTAAGTTTTAACAAAATTTTGGAACTTTCTTGTGTATTTCACTCCCCCAATTTTCCCGAACACTCAACATAAAACTTGACCGGGAAAAATTAACGATAACCATCGATGTACCGATTCAAACGAGACCTTTTCCAGACATAGCACTTGAAACGTTAAGTTTTAACAAACTTTTGGAACTTTCTTGTGTATTTCACTCCCCCAATTTTCCCGAACTCTCAACATAAAACTTGACCTGGAAAAATTAACGATAACCATCGAAAAACCGATTCAAATGAGCCCTTTTCCAGACATAGCACTTGAAACGTTAAGTTTTAACAAAATTTTGGAACTTTCTTGTGTATTTCACTCCCCCCAATTTTTCCGAACTCTCAACATAAAACTTGACCTGGAAAAATTAACGATAACCATCGATGTACCGATTCAAACGAGACCTTTTCCAGACATAGCACTTGAAACGTTAAGTTTTAACCAAATTTTGGAACTTTCTTGTGTATTTCACTACCCCCAATTTTCCCGGACTCTCAACATAAAACTTGAGCTAGAAAATTTCTCAGAGATAACCATCGATGAACCAATTCAAACGAGAACTTCAGACATAACACTTTAAACGTTAAGTTTTTACAAATTTTTGTAAAATTGGGCTAATATCAACAGAATTTTGTACTACCACCTGAAACAAAATATGCCGATAATGCAGGTTTTTTTCAGCTGAAAATTTTTGCTTACTTCAGTAGCATTGCGCGCGCATCAGTTGAGAATGGCTGATCCGATTTGGGTCAATCTTTGTTATGTTCACAAGCGCCAGGAGATGATTCTTACGAAAGAAAATGTTGGGAAAATGCACCGGAAAAGTCGGAAAATTTAAAACTAATGTTTTTGTGCGGGATTTCGCGCATATCCGATCTAGATGGTCTTTTAAAAGAGATAAATTAGGAAATGTGAGCGGAAAATTAGGAATCTTCCGGAAAAATCTGAAAAAAATTTATTTTTTTTTCTTTGAAATTTTGAATTGTCTGCACGTTTTGATGATTTTAAATGCTGTAAAGCGTGAAAAGTCCATGCAAAGCTTGAAAAACCTCAGAAAATCGTGAGAAAATTGATAAAAGAACAAGGTTAACGAGACAAATAAGTGATGTTGCTGTGGTGTGATGGTTAATGCCCAGTAGATGGCGTTGTACGTTAACTTAGGCGTTTTTCAATTAGACAGATGTTCTTTTCTCATTGTCATTTAAGATTGTGCAAAAGTGTTACTTTTCTTGCTGCTATTAAAATGGAAATTTGAGTATTAATCAATGTTTTACGATATTCGACTTGTATTGAAAATTAAAATTTTTTTAAAGTGTAATACGAGCCATCTATTATCAAATTGTAGCATTTTACTTTGAAAATATCAAACAGTCGAGTAAACGTCAACATAAAACCATGAAACCAGCACCAAAAAAGATCATACCGTCGTAACCCGTTTAATATATCGAATGAGTTTTATTATATTCCGAAACCAACAGAAACCACCGTGAGACTCGGTAGTTGAAAAGCGAGTTCCGTTGAAAGAAAGTTGGAAAAAATTGCGCCTGGTGGTAGAGATGTGTTCCATATGAGATCTGACAGGTTGGAATGGTGAAATAATTTTGGTTGAATTTTGTCATCCCCAAGAATATCCCCCTTCAATAAACCAAGTAGGAATGTGTTCGAAAATTAAAAATTATAAACGACAACCGGGAAACGATTCGGGTCCTCCAGAGTTTAAATATGTTGAAGTTGCGTGTGTTCACACAAGCTCCTTTTTGGAAATACTTCATCCTGGACAATATACAGGTTGTTGAAAACAATTATCGAGCACGTTTTTATCCGCATCAAATTTTAAAATCAGATTTATTGCTTATTAGAACAAGGCGGGACTATGTTCGGGAGAATGATGTGTTGTTTACGAGTGGGCAGGAATGTCCTCTATAAGAATAGCCAGGAACTGGAAACATAATTTTAGTTATTCTGACGTTATTGATCCATCTAAAGTAAGTGAATTTTGTTCATTGCTAATGCAATACGGTATTTGTGGTTGTTATTTTAAAAATCCAAAAAAAACTAGGCAACCACCAAAAATAAAAATGATTCATCCGAAATAAAGAAAACAATATTGCGTTGGAATGCTGGCGTAATTAATGATTTTGACCAAGATATTCTCCAAACTCAAACAAAATTATTTCACTATTCCGACCAGCTTACCAATGCTGCTTACGGTTTGTTTGATCAAAACGATGTTATGTTATGAAACACCCAATAGCGGTGTGTGAATTAATTTTTAGACTTTTTATAAGAAAGAAATGTTTATTAAACGATAACGATACAGCATACTTTATCCAATATATTCGCCATTGTTAGCTATGACTTCCTGCCATCTCCTGGAAAGTTTGTGGATTCCTAGTTTGAAGAAGCCTTCAACTTTCCCAACTAGAAGCGTAGATCAGCCAGGCCTATTTCCATTGATCGAAACAAATGGTAGTCGGAAGGTGCAAGGTCTGGGGAATACGCAGGTTGTTCAAGCCGATCACAACCGAGTTGCTCTACCTTGTTTTGAGCGGGTTTTGCACGATGTGGTTTGGCATTGTCATCATGAAACAAAACTTTATAGCTTTTGTTCGCTATTGCTGGCCGTTTTTCGTCTAATGCACGTGCCAAATTGCCCAGTTGGCATTGGTAGCGATCACTTGTAACCGCGTTTCATTTGGATTTAACAGCTCATACACCATACCACCAAATACTCAGCATAACCTTATCGCAATGATTATCTTATTTTGGCTGCGATGGTCCTGCTTAGTCTGGATCGACGTAAGCTGCTTTACGTTTGGGGTTATCGTAAGAGACCCACTTTTCATCGCCAGTAACAATTCGATTCAAAAAACTATGTTTTTTGTACTTAGCAAGACTTTTTTGCATGCTACAATTCGTGCTCTCAATTGAATTTCGGACAGTTGATGTGGGATTCATCTTCCTAGCTTTCGAATCTTTCCCAATGCGTTCAAACAATGAGAAATGGTTAATCGGTCAATATTTAACTACATTGCAAGTTCGTTTTGTGTTTGACATTTTCATTCAATATAATGTTTGTAATTCGGCATCTTCAAACTTTTTTGGCTGACCTAGCCGTTCTTTGTCTGTCAAGTCAAAACCACCACTTTGGTATCGGTGAGCTTCAACGGCAGTTTTCTTGGAATCAAAAAAGAAAAGAAGAACCCCTCGAAAAAATAACTTATCACGATTCATTTTAAATCGATTACATACAAATGACGTAATATGAAAAATAACACTTTGTGCTCTGAATTAGATTGATAATTGTGACAGCTACAAAATGTAATTGGAATTGCTTGTTAAACTATACGCAATCTCACGTAGCGACATCTAAATGTCGAGTCTAAGAATTAATTCACACACCCAATAATAACCTCAAATTTTTGACATTTCAATTTTTGTGTTGTTTTATTTTCAACGTTACACAGTCAATTTTTATAGTAAATAAATAGTTAGTAAATTATATAATAGAAAGCGCGCTTGTCATGAAAAAGTTATTATTTACGTTACAAAATGTAAAAAATAACTTATATAATTTGTATGTAAATGTCATGTAAATTACATATAAATAACCCTGAAATATACATTATGTTATTTACGCGCCCAATAGTGGCCTCAACCAGACTTCTGCAAATCGAGAAAAGCTCCACAAAAGAGGCATACTACTATGATGGCGAAAACACAAGATTGTCATCATAGCCTACACTGAGAAAATCTTTCGTAAAGTTTGGCTTGACGCAGAAGGTGGACAACTAACTCTCCCTAAACATATTACAATTTTTTTGGCGAGCAACAAACTAAAGGACACATTCAAATAAAGCTAAATGAATGCATTAAAACGTTAGGAATATACTATGCAACCCAGCAGAAGATTTGTTTTGAATTCGACATAATCGAATTTTGTTGCTAACTGCCCACCAAACGCTCGCTACTATCTTAGTCATCAAAACTCTTCGATCTCATAGGATAGTTAAAAATTAAACGCAAAATACAAGGATAAGCTAAATAAAATATCAAAGATAATAACTGTGTGATGGGATTGCAACATGGAATTGCATGTGCTAGCCAATGCATTAGTGAATGCGTATGCTGCATTGGTCACAATAGATGATAGCGATGGAATAAGAACCCAACTACTAATGTCCAAAACACGACTTGCCTCAGTCTAAACAAAGATATCAATTGCTCGCCTCGAATTTAATGCGGCCTTATTATTGGCAAAATTGATGAATCACATACGGGATACCATTAGAGGTCAGACTACATACATTTTGGAGCAAATAGAATTTCGCTAGCTATGGAGTTGCAGAAATAAGAATCATAAAATTAACCCAAGCACAGGATTTTGGAAGAAAAATCACATGCATAACCAAAGATCGAAAGCTAGATGAGGACAGTAAGCGAGCGTAACTAAACCCAGTCCAAGATGACCAAGGCCTGCTACAGAACTCAAATCTGGCAACCGTCAGCAAACAACCTATCATCCTAAGCAACTCAACGTAATTAGGCATACAACTGACACTGGCAATCCTGAGTCAAAATTTTGGATCGGCAATTGGATTGCAGGCGAGCAGTACAAGAAGTAATACAAAGTTGCGTGACATGCTTCCGCCATTAACAAAAGAACATGGAACAACTAAGGGGCAGTTTACCATCATCAAGAGTGAGGCCCAGAAGACCGTTCGCTAGAACGGGTATCGGCTATGCGGGTCCCATCCCATTACGAAAGGTTGAGGCAACAAATCACAAGAGATACATCGTTCTATTCATATGCATGGCAACAAGGGCCATCCATATCGAGATAGTGAGACCTATAAAAGATTTAAAGTAACACTTTTTTAAACGGAATTATTTCTATGTGACTCATAGACAGACACACACTTTATGATCTGTGTTGCTATATACGCCCTAATAGTCATGCGGACACCTACCAGCTTCTCGTAGATGCTGTTGATTTCCTTTTTGATAATACACTGAGAAAAAAAAACACTGATTTTTTTCCTATATATGTATGGGAAACCTCTTATGATATGGGTTCCCATACATTGTTGTTAAACATACTATGTACATGGTTCGCTCTCCGATTTGCATATTAGCCAGTGCTATATAGGAATCGTTCTTATATATAAGCAAATTATTTATAATGTATAGTAATGTTTATTATAAATAATCGTATGTGTATAGGAATGCTTCCTCTTTGTTTTAGGAAAATCCCGTAGTACTTAGTTAAGTAAAGCATTTTTTATTGTGGTATAGTATAAGCACACCGTCGAAATGTAGGGTTTTTATTAATCAAATTAATCAAAATTGATAAAAATGTTAGCTTATAAAAATTATGTACTATCTTATAAAAAGAGGATTTAGCTAAAGAAGAGTGTTAAAATATATTTCAAAAGGAACAATAGCCTAGCACTTAATACTTTGCTAATCAGAGAGCATATCATACACATAGTTAGGGTTACAACAATAAATAGGAATGCATCATTTTTCATTTGGATTTTCTTCATTTCATATTCTTTGCCCTCTTCCCTAAGCATTAAGTAGTAACATTTTAAATATTGCCATGTGCGGTCGTCAAAATAAGTGTCGTTAAAAGTATAAAAAAGTGTATACAAAAAATTAAATATGTATATCGGTGTTTTGTATTATTTGTGTGATATCAAGTTATTTATTAAAGGTAATAATTTGTATGTTTCAATAATTTTTAGTTTTTAATTCAGTGTGTTAATTTGGAATAAGCTTAATCTTTTGTCAATCTTGTTTTATTTTATTAATTAAAAATTGACTGTTCGACAGATTTCTTCATTTTCAAGAAAATATTATACGTGCACTAAAGAAACATTTTATTTTATTTAAAAAATTAGTAAATTTCTAAGCTTATCCCAAATAAAGAAATTGATTTATTATACCCAAAATATGATTTCTCTATGTATACAATGTGTATCCAGTAAAATGGTGGTTAAATTATATTTTAATTGAGGAGGACAGTTTCCAATATTACCATAGCATTTAACACTATGCAAATCGGAGAGCGTGTCATACTCATAGCAAGGGTTAGAACAATATATAGGAATGCTCATTGAAGTTTCAATACGAATTCCCATTTATTATTGTAAAACTAATCATGGACATTACACATTGTCCCATTTGTGTAGTATTAAGTGCTATGATACATAGAAATCATAATTTTTGTTTTGGCAAAATTCTGTTATACTCTGTGAATCTAAACCGCTTAATGTAATTTTTTTATATTCTCATTAGATGGTATACTGGATAAGGAATGTGAAGGATAAGGAATAAATTCGATCGACGATCTGGACCATTACCAGTATTTTATTCAGCAGAGAGATGAAAATGAAGTCTTATTACTCAAATTGTAATTTTATTTTTAATACTAATAATTATTATTTAGCTCAGTCAAGCATTAACAAAAATTTAAAAAATTATTTATTTGTAATATTTGAGAAAACGAAAGAATTTTCAATAGTTTCAAATATTTTAAACAACATACAATTACTCATTCCGAGATAATGAAATGGATATGTCAGTTCCTATTGCTGTTCCCTGCATTGATAAAGGATTGCATAATACCGAAAATATTAAAGGAGTAAAAAATAGTATCGTTTCTAATATTATCGTCATTATCGTTTTTGGTCAATACAACAGACAAATGTTTAGCATATTGAAAAATAAGGTAGAGTTCATTTAAATAAGATGAAGCTTTCAAAGTAAAAATCAAAGTAAAAGCAAAATTTTTAGTTTTAACATTTAATAGGAGAATTTATTTCCGAAAATGATGAAGAGTGGGCACATATTAAGACAAATTTTAGAAATTGTACTTCAAAATGATTCGGATATCAAAACTGCTGACTGTTTGGAAAAATGGGTTCTTTGAAACAGTTTCGGTGTAGGTATGCGATTTGAAGGTAAACATAAGATTTAAAAAATATCGCTAAGTGTACTACTTCAAGAATAAATATATGCAAAACCATTTTGCATATATTTCTTTTTGAAGTAGTCCACCACGGCTTTCCTTATATTCCAAAAACAATTGAAAATATAAATCAGTATGAATTTGAAAAATATATTGAAATGGGCTCATTTAAATATTTTGAATCTATCGTTATCGTATCGTAGAGGCACCAAAAATTATGGTAATTAATTTAAATGATAATAATAAAGATGAACCGACATTTTTTAAAATAAAAGGATTTTTAAGAAATAAAAATATGGCAATTAATTCAGATAGTAAATGAAATGTTTTGTTTTTTATAAATATGCTTTTGTTGTAATGTAACCGAAAACATGAATTCAGAATAAGCGAATTTAGCTTTTTAAGTTTTAGATTTAAGTCTAACATTAATACGTTAAAAGAGTTAAACGCGTAATCAAACTTTGTAAAATTACATAATGCGTCATCTTTAATATTTTAAACTTAAAATAATGCATAATATTATAAAAATTATATGTTTTAATAATTGCATATTCAACTAAAATAAAATAAAATGTCAGTAACTAAATAACAAATCAAAATTGAATTTTATTTAACTGTCATAGCAAAATTTACTATTTCAAATAACAGATTAGTAAAATAATCTTGGAAATCATACTATACTAAATAAGGAGTATAGCTGTACAACATAGTAGACGCTACCATAATTGTGAAAAATAGTCCTAGATGTTATGGAAAGTATACCATGCTTAAATATACGTAGTGCTATATGAAGCAGTGACCGCTACCACAATTATAAAAAATATCACTATATGTCGTGGAAAATGTACCATGCTGAATTATACATATAACTAAACAACTCAGCAGACTTTACCATAAACATTAAATGTAGTGCTATATCTCATATAATTTAAGACAATCCAAATTACAAACGCAACAATATTATATTGAAACAGTTAACATTATTATAGCTAACATTACTATCAGGATTAACAAGAGTTTCTAAAATGAATAGGACGCTGTACCTCGTGTGATGGTAAATATTACAATTTATTAAAAATATTCTACTATTTTTATGATAACCAGTACCAAGTTTGTAATAAATATTATTATACTTCATAGAATAAACTTATGATTATTATATAGTACGCTCTCCGATAATAGGCCACAAAGGCGTGGGCTCCGAAATTTTATTGAAATAAATACTATATTTTTTTCCGTGTACTGCTATTTTAGATGACCTTTTCGTCGTCGGTGATTTTAACCTCCCGGACCTTATTTGGACACAATCCGAGGACAATACCCATTACGTTGCTGAGAATGCACGATCTGCAATTGAGATTTTGATTACTCATATAGTTTCTAATTCCGGTTTGATGCAGATCAGTACCATCAAGAATAATCTCAACAGGCAACTTGACTTAGTATTCTCTTCCGGCTTAAATAATTGCAGAGTCTTGGAAACAAATCTGGTTCTCTTTACAATTGACTTGTATCATCCGCCTCTTTTAATTTCATTTTCCAGTGAACTATGTAGAGTTAACGATAACTGCGAAACTTCACCCAGTTTTAATTTCCGTAAAGCCGATTTTAAGATGCTCAATGAATTATTAGCTAGTGTCGATTTTAACATCATT
Organism: Nephrotoma appendiculata; assembly: GCA_947310385.1. NCBI lineage: Eukaryota > Metazoa > Arthropoda > Insecta > Diptera > Tipulidae > Nephrotoma > Nephrotoma appendiculata. Next base: position 278,970,783 of record OX371223.1, read on the forward strand.
CTCGATAATAATCACAACCTGGAAACCCAAACTCTCAATTTTTATGCCGCGATATACGAGTAGTTGAATGCTTTCAACAGTCCATTCCTTATACAGTACAAAGACACAAACGGATAGTTCCACCCTGGTATAACAGCGAATTGCGATCACTGCGTAATCAAAGAAACAAAAACTGGAAAAAAATTTTAAAGACGAGATTGGACTCGGATTACTTAAATTACGTGAACGTTTACAATGCATTTTCGATCATGTCTAATGAACTTTATAATGGTTACATCAGTAGTATGCAGTCAGAAATAATTGTTGATCCAAAGCGCTTTTGGCAATTCGTGAACTATAAGAAGAAATCAGATGGATATCCTTCCACGATGAAATTCGGCGATCATAGCTCTGATGACCCCAAAACCATTGCTGGCTTTTTCGCAAATTTTTTTAATAGCGCCCACTCCAATAACGATATCGAGCCTGATGCGGCCTACTTCAGTTACATAAATAACTGCGCTCTAGCGTCTCCGGTCTCTATTCAAATCGATCTTCAAACTGTGGTAAGGGGCATCAACAAGCTAAAAGATGATTTCTCCGCGGGCCCTGATGGATTGCCTTCTATAGTTTTAAAAAACTGTGTTAGTAGCTTAGCACAGCCGCTTACAACGCTGTTCCAAAAGTCGATCTCCTACGGAATGTTCCCATCAATATGGAAAGACTCCTTTATAGTTCCAACCCATAAAAAGGGATGTAAATTAGACGTCTCTAACTACAGGCCAATTGCGAAACTGTCCTGCATCCCCAAGTTATTCGAGAGTATTGTGAACGATTCTCTTTACTTCCAATGTAAAACATTGTTTTCAATTAATCAGCATGGCTTCCTTAGTGGACGATCTACCACAACCGATCTAACTGTTTTTGCTTCCGACACTTTGAACGTCATGGAAGTTGGAAAGGAAGTTGATGTTATTACCACGGATTTCAGCAAGGCGTTTGATAGGGTTTCCCATAAGATAATTTTGTTTAAACTCAGGGCTCTCGGTTTCGGACCTCAATTCTTACTGTGGGTAGACTCTTATCTGAGGAATCGTAGTTACCAGGTGATCTTTAGGTCATCCATATCTGCTTCTTTTAAAGCTACTTCCGGGGTACCGCAAGGCAGTCATCTTGGGCCTATTTTTTTCATTTTATCAATTAACGATGTCGATTTCATTATCAAAAACTCGTCAATTTCCATTTATGCGGACGATATGAAAATTTACAGACAAATTTCAAGTTCCATCGATGTTAACTTATTGCAGAACGATCTCAATAACTTCTCAACTTGGTGTACTAAAAATAATCTTGATCTGAATGTGAGTAAATGCCAATTCATAACATATTTAAGAAAACGCGCAAATTCCATTAGTCGAGAGTATACCATCAACAGCGCTGTTGTTGTAAACGCTTTAACCATACGGGACTTAGGGGTAGTTTGTGACCACGAACTTAACTTTAGGGATCACATCGATTTTATTGTCAACAGAGCAAACTCATCGCTTGGATTTGTGAAACGTTGGTCTAAAGAATTTTTGAACCCTTATGTTACGAGGGCTCTATATATGACATTTGTTCGACCACTGCTCGAGTATGCCAGTCAGGTTTGGTCCCCTTACCATGGAGTACACATACGCAGAATTTAAGCGGTTCAACGTAGATTTTTGCGCTTTGCTCTGCGTGGACTACCTTGGGTGGACGTTTATAATTAGCCTCCTTATCTCGACCGCCTGGAGCTTATTGGCTTGAAGCCACTAAGTAAGCGACGATCTGTTGCTTACATCGTTTTCATACATCAACTCTTATCTGGCGGTGTAGATTCTTCAGCTCTGCTCGATGTAAATGCTCGCGGTTTGAGAACGACACCAGCTTTTAGAATTGCCCATCATAGAACGACCTACGGCCAGAACGAGCCTATGACAAGAATGCTGCGTGAGACTAATAAATATTTCGAACTTTTCGACTACCACATTACCAAAGTCGCTATTAAGAGATTATTGTTTTCCACCGATCGATAAGGCAATTTTTATTTTATTTTATTTTATATTTAGATTAATTTTATTTCTTTTTTCTATTTGACTTAAATACTCTATCGAGTATTTATAATTTCTAACATTTCCTTTTTTTTATTTGGGTCTCTTTTAATTTTATTTTTGCTTAACTTTGTTTTTCTTTTTTTATTTTTCTTTTTTTTATTTTCTCTATTTTCCGCTTTTTTCCTTAGTTTTAAATTTGCTTGCTCTAAGCAAACCAGCGGGTGGTCTCTCCTTTTTTGCGGCGGGGTATCATTCTCCTAAATTCAATATAAATAGATTCATCCATTTCAATTTCCTAACCATAGCTCTTTAAACACATTTTTTATTTCGATTAATTGTTAATAATTTTATTTCTCTCGTTTTCTTTCTTTTTTTTAATTTTTAATTTAGTAGAATGATATCCTTGTTTATAATTTCCCTGGAATTATATTCAAAAAATAATAATAATATTGATGGTGACTCCCCGCGTGCGGTCAGGGAGGGGAGATTGGTCGTTGGGAATTATTATTATTATTATTATTATTATTATGAAAAAAAACCTTTTCAGGTTGAACATGTTGGCACAAATTCTTATCCGTTGATTTTTGAGCGGTCAAAACATCAAACTAAAGGGTCATCCTCGGTATGGTGGATGGATTTGGCATCCAAGACTTTTTTTATTCCAGCAAATAAAAAGTAATTTGCGAGGTCAATGTTTTTTGACATCTGAAGAAGCGGCTGAATCTTTCAAAATGTATGTTTTGGAGGTACCTCAATCGGAGTGGAAAAACGCCTCAAAAGTTGGTTCAAACTCCTGCAAATATAAAAGGAAATATAAAAGGCAATGCCCAAGTGAATGTATAATATATCGCAATTTTGCAATATAAAGTATAGCAACCAAAATTGTTCTTAACTCCTCATGCCATAGATAGTTTTTTAATATTTATTAATATATTAGATTAAGAAAAGTTAAGATGGATATAATCTATCCAAACTACCATTCCAATATCACTTTATTGTATATATAGATTTCACAGTAATTAGCCTAATATTTCACTATATGATCTTGACTAAACCATTGCCGCTTAAAATCAAATCTTTCAAAATTCTTTAAAGTTTGTGCCGATAACCTACATTTTTGCATAACTCGTATATGAGTTTTATAAAAATCTTGACAGATTGTTAATCAAATCGGATGATAAATGAATAATTTTGGTCACCATTCTATCAAAAATATGTAAGACAAATCGATCTAGTTTTTGTTACATTAAGATGTTTTAATTTCTCCGCGAATATAGTAACACCGGTCAAAATCATTAAATAATATTTATAAAAATTCCATACTTTGAAGATGATTTATTACTAAGTTTCAAATAAAATTTTATTATTATAAGCATGTATTGGAGAAAGCTAAACAATTACTATGTGGACACAGTTAAATGTTGCCCCAAACTAAAAAAAAAATGTGTGAAGGATTGTTTTTTGATGTACGCGTTTAACCCCAATAACATTTAAAATATTCTAAATTACCATTTCGCGAATAGAATTGCCCCGCAACAAATCCAAGACATTTTGTAATTAAATTTGAATTTTGTATCTTTTAATTTTTCCTTATAAATCACGGGTTCGTCGTCTACGATTAAATCTTTTGTTTACTGTTTAAGTGCATATGTTGCTTTTGAAATGGTTTTTGGTTAATATAATATTGCGGTTACCTTTTTATGTATGAACTACGGGGAAGACCAAAGAGAATACAGAATTAATAAATGACCTTCAGAATAATATATCTGAAGATATTGGCGACACTTTACCGATTACTGAGTCATAATATTGAAATCATGGAATTTATTGCACAAAAACTATTCCGGTTTTCTAAAACAAATTTTTTATGACTGTATTCGGCAAATTTTATCCGCGGGTCCAATAGTAAGATAGGAAATTTTTCTACACTGAGTTCATTACTTGTGTATACATCTTAAAATAACTCTAATTATTTTTTTTATGTAGATCATAAAAAAAAATATTTCGTTCATAGCAACAAATTTCTAACCTACAGGTAAGCTAGTTAAAGACATCAAAAATGTTTACAAACCTCACATGATACGAATATAATATTGTACATACATATACCGGTGTATAAAAGTGCAAAGCAAATAAGAAAACGCCAAAAAGACTTTAAAAAAAATTTGAGCACAAATATACCGAAGAAAATATCTAGAGGTATACACAACAACAACAACAAAAAATAGGAATAATGAGTATTGTGTAATTACAATGGATATTGACAGATTTATAATTAAGAAAATTAGTATTGTAAATAATAATTAGATTTTTTGCTGCTTTGTATAAATAATTGCTATAAAGCATATACACAAAAAATACATAAAGCATATATTGTCAGCATGTCAGATGGAATGTGCGCACACAAATTTAATCGATTTTTATAATTAAATCTATGTTTTGGAATTCAATTAAAGCTTTTTTTGTATGGTGGCGGTGGCCAAAAAAATAAGTAAACAGTAAAAAAAAAAATTTTTAGAAAATGATGCAATGAACGATGATGATCCATGTCTCGAGAGCGCGCAAAACCAATAAATATTAATCAGCTAATAATAGGCGAAAAATCCATTAGCTGAAATTAATTTTTAGAATTTTTTGTGGTCGATCTGCTTTTTAATGTTTAACTTTTTTTATTTTGTTTTGGAACTTAAAGCTTCTGTATAGATGGACGTGTAACGGTTAAATGTAAATTTACCACACAAAAAACTAATTTTTAATTTGTTATTAATAATTATATATTTTCTTTTGTAATTTAATTAACACATAATTTATGTGTGCATGTAGTTAATTTAGATGATTGAGAATTTTGATTAAGTTGGATTGTTGTTTTTGTCAATTTTTTGTTTTGATTAACTAGTCCAAGTGATGAAATTTTGTTAAATCACAAATTATCAGAACATGTAATTACGTATATTAAATTTTTAATGTAAATGTGAACATTTTTTGATAATCATCTTTAGTATCAAAATGGAGGAGAAACTTCTAGAGACAGTCTACATGAAATGAAGGTTGCAAACTAAAATTTATTAAATAACGTTGGATAACCAAAATTGGTGAAGGCTTGTGCTCTATGCGTAAGTTGAGGAGGATTTAATTAAGGTGAAGAGGAGATAAGAGACAAGAATTTTTTCACAGCATGGTGGAGTGAGATGAATTAAATAAGTCGCACTCAACCGCGGCTGGCGGGAGAGTCTCGGGGAACTGAGGAGTTCACTAAAATCTGTTCACTAAATAAACCATCGACTACTAATAACGGCAAACTGAGCCACGCTTCTTCCTGCGCTTTCGGGTCCCCAAGTATTGAGTGAGGAGCAATATAAACGGGTCATAAATTGTTGAATTAAATGGGTCCCATTAGTTTGGGATATCCACATGAATGGCCGAAATGGCGAATGAATGTTGGACGGGGGCGAGGGCACTGAAGGCCGGGATATTCGGTGAGCCAATGGGCTGAAATTAAGGTATTGTGCGACCCGTGCTGATGACCGACTAGGCTTGGGGCCCATTTAACAAAGTCGTCCAGTCGTGAACGGAGCCATCTTTTTCATTCCAGGCTACCCCCAGTTCGTGGGAAAACATGAATAATCTACAATAAAATAAAAATAAATGAGCCGGTACTTGCCAAAAACTGGAAGGTGCAAAACAAGAGAGTAACTCAAACCATAAAAGGGGGCTCTCTTATCAGGGACAAGGGTTGGGGAGAGGCAGTCAGCGTTCAGAATTCTAGAGAAACTGTCTGGGACCCCTGATGGGCAGCTTACAGTAGAACAAATAGAATAAGTGGAATGGAGTAAAAACTGTTGGCTGCTATAACTCGTAAAGGGTTCTTGTGTCTAAAAAACAGAGGTTCTAGGTTGAGCTAGAAGAGGGCGACAGGAAATGAGCCCAGATGCAAGCAGACAAGACATTGTGTGCTCCTAGGGATTAAAAAATGAAGCTATTCATTGCGATTCTAAAGGAGCAGATCTTGGTGCTAGCCGTCATTGAGAGAAATCAAGAAAATGGGAACACCACGTCGGAGAAGTAGAGGGTTATGTTCACTGCACTAAAATCCGTATTTTTAAGGGTTTCCACAGGTGGTTGAAAGTAGACAGCCTGTCGGTAGGTAGGTTTGCGGTGAATTAAATTATCACCTACCAATCACGGCCAACTGAGCGTCACGTCTTCCTGCGTTCCCTGGTCTCCAAGGAGTGCGTTGGGAACCCTATAAATGGGTCATCCCTTGAAAGGAGTGGGACCCATTGGTTTGAGATATCCACATGAAAGGCTGAATGGGTGGGTGGATGTTAGAGGGGGACGGGGGCCGGGGACGGGATTGCTCGGTGAGCCAAGGGGCTGGATTAAATTGTTATGCGACCCGTGCTGATGATCGACTAGGCTGGCGGCCCTTTTAACAAAGTCCAGTTGTGAACGGAGCCTGAACCTGCGACCTCCAATTGTATCTCGCCTTCCCCGTATATCCGGATCTCTGCACGTGGTGACCATCATTTGCTCCGATATTCGTGGGAACACAATATGGAACCAAAAAATAAAAAAAAAAGAAATGGCCTTCACTTCTCAAATGCTGGTGCGGACGGGGAGGTCTGCGACTCCAGCCGGGGGCAGTGGGGTTAAAAGTGGTTCTGACGCTTGCAAGCCAGGAACTTGTTGTAGCGGTAAAAAGGAGAAGGTCATTGTTCTTTCGGTTCGGAGGTATACAACTAGGCATTCGGCCTTCCGTACCTTAGATAGACTAGGAACAGTCACGGAGGAGCAGTAGACTAAGGAATATAGGCAAAAGTCTGAGTGGGCGAATAGCTGCATTTCCAATGTTGGTAAAGCTCGGAAGGAGGATCTTGGATCGAAAAGACAGAGGTCTTCAAGTGGAACAGTCGGAGAAGGGGCCTAAGTTCTTCAGCCACGTGGTGGAGGAGGGTGAGGTGATGCTAGCCGTCGTGAACGAGAGCCACGCAGATGGGAGCATCACCGGGTAAAATAAAGGTCGGTGTTTAATGCGTTGAACCTTGTTTTTCTCATGGTCCTTGGACAACATCCGTGACCACCATCAATATGCAGGGACGTGGGTTGGTATCAGCGAAGGATGAAGATGACCGCGTGCGCTGATCAACCCTCGGTCTTCTTGTATAGGAAGGCGATCGAAGTGGTAGGCGAGGTTTGGCCGGGAACTAAGCTCAAGGCAATTCCCAAAGAGGAAATACCCAGCAGACCGAGGGCAATGGTCTGGCTTTCCACGGAGCCGGCTAGCCCGGATAAATCCCTGAGGATTTTTCAGGGTTGCAATCCGGATTTTCCGACACGGAACTGGAAAATTGTCAAGCAAGAGGAGCCTAAGGGCAATTTCAGATCATCAATTATGGTGATCAATAAGGAATCCCTGGCCCCCCTGCCGAAAACCAAAAGGGTCATCAACTTCGGCTTCGGCTCCGCTACACTTAAGGTGTTCAAGAAGGACGAGGTCGGAGCGAAACAGATAACTGCGCAGCCTGAGAAGGGGGAGGTAAAAGTCCAGTTTGTTGTGGGAAGCGCGAGGAGTGGTATCTCTCAAAGAGAGACACTGCAGCTAGTAGAAAATCCGAGTGATGGGTTGACTAGTGACCTTAGGGACTTACTATCTCTTGACAGAAGGGATACATCGAATTCCGAGGGAGGTGAGGTGAACCTCCTTAAGTTCAAGGACTGTGGTGGGAGTGGAACGGAGAACACCGTCGACTCCATCGAGTCCAATTAAGCGACGTAGCACCGCTGTTGCAATTATGGTAAGTGAAACTGTTATCAATGATTAGCTTTGTGCAGATAAACCAAGGCTGCTTCGGCAGCGCTACTCCTCAGACTGGCTAAGTCAGGCGAAGAAATCGTTCTAAAGGTTAAATCCTTTTTCACGCTTGTGGGACTGAAAAACGCGAATCTTGTATGTAGTGTGAAATAACATAACAGTTTTTCTACTTTCACAGTATAGCAATGGGGACATTACTGCGGTCTGTCTAGAGACGGAGGGGAGAAGATTCTGGCTAGCAGCCGCATATATGGACCGGGAGTTGCCAGTGCCGCCAGATATACTAGAGACACTGGTTTCTGATGCAGAAAGAAGGAAGGTGGGAGTTATCTTGGGGTGTGACGCCAACGCGCACCACACAATCTGGGGTAGCTCGGATATAAATGACAGGGGTGAGTTACTTTTTAATTTTCTCTTAAGAACTAACCTGACTATTAGTAATATAGGCCAGGAACCCACCTTTATTATTAGTAGTAGCCAGGAGGTTCTGGATATCACTCTGGTCTCTGAATTTATCTCACCGATGATTAGGGAATGGAGATCAATGGATATACCATCGTTACATAACGTTTAAAGTTAATCTCAATATTACAAAACAGGACGTGTTCAGAAATCCCAGGAAGCCAGTATGGCATGTATAAAGGAATGTATTGGAGGGTATTATTCTATCTAGAGTTCCAGGACTCCACCAACACGGGTAGTGAACTGGATTCAATGGTGGACACTCTGACAAGGGTTTTCAATACCTTTATGAGAGTAGCATGTACTTTAACAAAGCTGAGGGGGAAGCGAAAACCTGTTTGGTGCAACTCGACACTTGCAGAGCTTCGGAAGGTCTGTGGGTCTGCTTTCAATAGGGTGAAAAGATCAAGAGATAGCCAGGACTGGAATTTCTATAAGGAATGCCTCAGAGTATACAAAAGGGAGTTAAGGAAGGCGCTAAGGAATTCGCGGAGGCACTTCTGTAATAGAATGGAATGGGTCTCGTAAACCTCGCGCTTATATGAAAATTCACTCTACCAATCCAGTTGTTCCAGGCTATCTGTTAAAAACGGATGACGAATGGACGGTTTCTAGTGATGAGACTCTTGATCTCTTGATGGAAACTCACTTCCCGGGTAGTGAGAACGTGTCGACTGTAGAGCCTTTGGATGGTTGTGGGTCTAGGGATGACTGCGGGGTCTAACTGTTGTGTACAGAGGATATTCTGAGCACACGGGGAATAATATGGGCTCAAGCATTTTAAGTCAGCTAGTCCGGATGGGATACCAGCGGAAATTCAGACGAACCTGAAGGTCTTGCTTCTCTGGCTGGAAGTTATCTTCAGAGGGTGTCTGAAGACGCGACACATCCCCGAGAGATGGAGGGGGGCTAGGGTGATCTTCATTCCGAAGGCAGGAAGAAGCTTGCACAGCTACCCTAAGGATTTTAGGCCAATATCTTTGTCATCTTTTCTGCAGAAAACCATGAAAGGATGCTGGATGTCTATATTTGCTCAAGAATTGAACCCAGTAACTGGGCTCAGTCACAACATGCGTACCATAAGGTTAAGTCTGTGGATTCGGCATTACATACTCTGATTCGTGGAATTGAGAAGTCACTGGTTTTTCAAAAGTTCTCTTTGGTGGTGTTTCTCGATATCGAAGGCCCGCTCAAGAACGTGAAGGTGGAAGTAATTATGTGGAAGGATTGCTACCTTTTGAGATCGAAAACCCAGTAATCAAGCTAATTATTCATTCGTTAGGTAGCAGAATGGTCATAGCGGGGATGGGGGAGCCTCAGTCAGAAGACAGGTTGGTCGGGGAACTCCCCAGGTAGGGGTAATATCTCCCCTCTTCTGGAATGTAGTAATCAATAGACTACTATTGGAACTAGAGGAGGAAGGAATAGGCTTGATTGCTTATGCCGATGACGTGGCGATAGCTGTGTCGGGTAAGCACCTGGGTACAATCAGGGATACGGTGCAAAATGCGTTATCAAAAACTGCGAAGTGGGCTAGCAGATGTGGATTGGGGATTAACCTATCTAAAACAGAACTGGTCCTCTTCACTAGGAGGTATAAAATTCCAGCAAGGGTTTTATTAAGCCTGTATGGTATCAGCAGATCCTTACTGATAAGACAAGATTCCTAGGGATTGTTCTGTACAGTAAGTTACGTTGGAAACCAAACACGATTGAAAGAGTAAAGAAGGCCACTGTGGTTCTCTACTCTTGTAAAGGTGCCATTGGAAGGAAATGGGGCTTGAAGTCGGAGCTGGTGCACTAGCTTTACACGGCAGTTATAAGGCCCATACTGCTGTATGGTGTGAGTGTATGGTATAGTGTGCTCTGGAGAAAGTATCATATAGAAACATGATGGTACAGAGGGCAGTCTGTTTGCTTATTAGTGGGGCGCTGAAAACTGCTCCCACTAGTGCCCTAGAGGTTTTGCTGTACTTCTCCCGTTGGATATTGTCGGCAAGCAAATGACGATTAAGACGGCCACTCGGCTTTCAGCAACTTCGGGTTGGAAGTGCCTGCAAAAAGGACAGTCAACTATAATTAATTCAGTGAGGCATGAACTGGTGAATCTTGACTACAAGACACCTCGTTTGTGCTTTGACAAGTTTTTCAAGGTGATCCTCCCCTCTAGGGCGGATTGGAATAGTAGTCTCGTTATGGAGACTGGGACAGTTAAATTCTTCACCGATGGCTCCAAGCTCGATGGTAGAGTGGGAGCTGGTGTATTCTGTGGGGAATTAAATATAACTTTATCCTTTCGTCTGCCCAAGTACTGCAGTGTGTACCAGGCTGAAGTTATAGCGATTGAAGAGGTCATGGTAGAAACTAGTTAAAGCATATTTAATATCGTTAACTGTTATCACTGTCTATGTGGACAGTCGGGTGGCCATTATTTCGCTGGATTCAATTTCCATTACGTCAAGGGTGGCGTTGGATTGTCACGCATCTCTTAACGAGATGAGTAATCATTTCAATACCCAGTTGGTCTGGGTTTCGGGCCATTCTGACATTAAGGAAAATTGCGGGGCAGATGAGTTAGCAAGGTACGGTACGACTCTCCAACTGAAATCAGGGAGGGAATGTGTAGAAAGGCCTATGTCTGTGCTGAAAGCAGCAAGCCATAGAGAAGCAGTTGCCTTGGCAAATGCCAGGTGGTGCACCAGTTCAATTGGCGTAAGCGTGATTAATGTAGAATTGTAAGGATAACTACCGGGCACTGCCTTTTTGGAGATCATGCGAGAAAGCCGGGTTTTGATGCAAATGACTTCTGCGGAAGCTGCAGGGACGAGGAGAAGGAGGAGACTCTTGTTCACTTCCTTTGCTTGTGTCTCGCGCTATGATCTTGAAAGCTGTAATGTGCGAGATCTTTTACGCTATATTAATAGTATTAAAATGGTTTAAGGGAGTTTATGATGTTGGATCCTGTGGTATCACAATGGGCCATAACTGGCCTAAGTGTGCGATAGCAGCCACTGAAACCTAACCTAACCTAACCTAAATCAAAACAAATAATTTCACTTGGGTCAAACTTCCATCGAATCAAAATGTCAAGTTGGAATGTCAAAAATTTGTAGTTGGATTTGAATGCGTTTTTTAGTTCAGTGTAACCATAAAAAATAAAATTATGCTCTCCGCGACATCTATGCATGTGAAGTTTATTTTCAAACATAATCTTCGAATTCTAATTCGCAATTTCTCTGTATATTAAGAAGTACATTTTTTGCCAGTGCAGTTCAGTTCGTCAGTTGTATAAAAATAGACGTGATTATTAAAATAAGTTGAAGTGGCGGGTAATAAATAAAAACCTGAGTAATTATAAAAATTTCTTCTTGCTGTAACCACCAAGGCATTGACACGTAAATAAAACTTTAAAATTAAAATTTGTTAAACTAAATAAAAGTAAAAATATTAAAATGTAGTAAAATTAAAATCAGTGAGTTAGTGCGCCGTTCTTTATTTGATCCAGAACCTGCGACTCAACCGTGCATTACTGCACATTAACCGAGGGCACGCGTCTGGTTACCAACCGAGCCAGATAAACCAGATGCCATCTTTCAGATCATTCGGACCAGTAATCCCGATCTTCAAACGGATTGTAAAGGATTGCAAAGGTGGTGGAGGCTAGGGGGGTTTTAGATTGGCAATCATGCTGAAAACAAATTTCGGGCTTACCTTGCAAAATCAAATTGAATGATCAACTTTGCGTTCGGGTGAATCACTCTCAAAATATATAAGAAAGACGAGAACGATACGTGTACGGAAGACCAGCCTGGAGCGACGGCAAACGGACCTGGTCAAGGTAGCCGTCTCTCTCTTGAGTCTGATTGGGACATCCAGTTGGACTCTCGATGGAAACAGGGTGGCAGCTGAAGCAATGAGACAAACGGCACTATCCTGATGCAGGAACTGCAGGAAGAGGTGAGTAAGGTAGATTACAATGGTAAGCATTGTACGAATAAACCTGCATCACACGAAGGATGCCTCGGCAGCTCTTGTTTAGACTAAATAAGTCAAATGAGTCCTTGGTGTTAATCCAAGAACCTTGGATTAACAATATCAGAGTGTGTGGCCTCAGAATGAATACGCATAAATTATTATACTCAAGCAACTCTGAGAAGATCAGGTCGTGTATTTTAGCGAAAACTAATTTGCATATTTTTCTTCTTCCATAATTTAGTAGCAGGGATGTTACAGCGGTGAGTGTTGAGATTGGCTGTGAAAAATTATAGCTAGCCTAAGCCTAAATGGATCGCGAGAAGCAGGTCAAAGAAGGGTAGGTGTTATATTTGTATGTGATTCAAACGCATATCACATAATCTGGGGAAGCAATTAGGGGTGAGTAACGGGAGGGGGAGTTATTTTTTGATTACTTATTAAATACTTATCTTTTAGTTTGCAATATTAGGCGAGAATCGACAGAAACAATATACAATATAATCAGGGGGTGGAGAGTGGCAAAGGAGCACTCATTCTCTGATCACCGACATGTAGCATATAACCTCAACATTAAACATGGTGCTTGAAAGGCCTTTAGAAATCCCAGAAGGACAAATTGGAACAAATAAGGGGAGGTGTTGAAGTAAACATTGCTCCCTAATAAGACCTTGGGCAAGCAGAAAATGGCATGGTGGACCTCGGAGCTAAGAAACTAATCGGAGGGACAGTCTTTAACAAAGCTAAGAACACAAGAGATGTTTGTGATTGGGACTCCTATAAGGAAGGCTTAAGAAAGAACAAAAAAAGAGTTGAGGAAGATACAAAGGGTGCCTTGGAGACTCTCCTGTTGTAGAATGAAGGAAGTCTCTGAGACTTCTCGCCTTAGGAAAATTCTATCTACTAACCCAACCAGTCCTAGTTGCTGTTAAACGATTTTTGCTGTAAAACTTGCTTTCAAAGGAAACCTTGCTGGTGTTGATAGTTGCTGTTTACATACCATACGGATCATCCGTTAATATATATGGTGAGCTGTCTTTATTTTTCTCAAACCAACTAGCAGTTGCAGCTCAATCTGTTCACTCGGGCTAAGACAGATTAATAACATCGGGAACCAGTGCAGCAATATTCTCGATCTGGTGTTCATTCCAGTAGAAGTACACGGCACAATCATTGCTTGTAATGATCTTGGCGGTTCTTCAAGTATTTTTCACATACCACTACATATCCAATTAATATTTGAAAATTGTGTTAATGTTAACGTAAATTTTAATTCTAGTGAGTCTTTCAATTTTAAAAAGGGGAAATTATAAAGCTTTAAATGAGTTTCTGGACAATATTTATTGGGATAAATATATAACGGGTAGTGTAGACGCTTATATTGATCAGTTTTATAAAATAATAAACTTGTCAATTGAACAATTTATTCCTCGTTCACCTGTAGTTTCGACGATGCGCGAGCCATGGTTTAATAGTCACCTCTCGGGATTAAAAAATCGCAAATCAAAAGCGCATAAAAAATATAAATTAAACTCATTCGCCGTACATTATGAAATATTTAGTGCTCTCAGATCTCAATTTAAAATTTTAAATCGTTTCTTTGACTGCTAGTGATCCACAAAGCATCACTGACATGTTTGCAGCATTTTTTTGAAAATAGGCATGTCCCATCTTCGAGAGAGAATGACGAACTTGTTTTTAGTAGTTATCCAAACATTCTATTTCAGTTTACTGACGTTCTGCACGCTCTGTTGAATGTAAATGTGAATATGAGTTGTGGCCCGGACAAAATTCGCCCGCTTGTGTTGAAGAAGTGTGCTTCGGTCTTGGCTCATCCACTGACGGACATCTTCAATTTGAGTTTGAAGAGTGGAGTATTTTCTTCAATTTGGAAATCCAATTTCATTAAAAAAAATTTCAAGAGTGGACGGAGAAAGGTTATCGAAAATTACCGCGGTATTTCTATCTTATATCGGCTATTCCTAAATTGTTTGAATCGATGGTCAAGGACCGCATCTTTTTCTTAACTAAATAAAATTCCATCTCAGTAAACCAGCATGGGTTTTACCCCGGACGGTCAACTGCAATAAATTTTGCTTTGTTTACAAATTTTTTGACGTAAGCATTAGAAGGTGGTGATGGTGTTGAAGTAGTGTTTACTGATTTTAGCAAAGCTTTCAATCAAATTGATAATGTTTTATTGGTAAAGAATCTGTGACTGCTCAACAAGTTTGATGCCCTTCCATTAAAGTGGATCTTAACATATTTGACGAACACAACTCAAACAGTTTTTTTTATATAATATTTTATTTAGAGACATAAATGTTTTGTCTGGCATTCCACAAGGTAGCCACATTGGACCTCTATTATTTATTGCATTCATAGATGATGTGAAGCGGAGCTTCAAACACTGTAAGTTTCTGATTTACACTGATGATGTAAAAAACTTTTGTAAGATTACAAATGATCGCGATCTGCTAAATCTACAACAGGAATTACACTTTTTCTGCGATTGGTGTAGATTGAGTAAGCTTTGCCTGAACGTTTCTAAATGTAAAGTTATCAACTTTTCTAGAAGACGTTATGGACTTTATGGACCTGATAATAGTTTATTCTTAAATGGCGTTATGATAGAGCAAGTTAATTCTTTTCTAGATTTAGAGGTTTTGTTTTCACGACATTTATCGTTTAATGAACATATTGACAGATGTATTAATAAGGCTAATTGAATGTTTCGGTTTTTAATCCGTTTCTCCAAAGATTTTCATGATCCATATACTCGTAAAGTCCTCTTCGCTTCATTTGTTAGTTCGCACTTGGAGTATGCGTCAATTGTCTGGAATCCGTACTATAACAATTCCTCTAACCGTATAGAATAAATCCAGAACCGATTTATGTTTTTTGCCTTAAGGCGACTTCCTCGAGAGGTAAACGCTCCTAAGTATGTGCTGTGGCCATATCTAGACCGTTGTTTGATACTGATATTTGCCATTGTTATAATGGGCCGAATTGATTGTTCACATCTACTGTCCTTGTTTTCAATACGTGCCCTAGTGAGATCACTCAGACACCGAGGCTTATTGATTGATCTGCACTTCCATGGGTCTAATTTTGGTACGTCGGACCCGGTTTGTAATTCTAGCCGTGTATTTAATAATGTATTTACCATGTTCGATTTTTCGATTTTAATTTGTCCAGAGATGAATTTAAAAGAGTTCTAACAAATTTTTTTATTCAAATTTGATTTATATTAAAAAACCTAATTTTAAATACCAGATGTAAATTAATACTGTTGGTTAAAAATATAAATAAATAATTAGGCCAGGCGGTTCACTCACAGCTTCAAGTGCGGAATCATTGGAGCTCCTCATCGAGACCTATTTTCCGGGAAGCTTTAATGGCTCAATGGAGTCTGGAACTCACCGAGGAACAATTTCAATAGAGGAGGCATCGTGGGTAGGAAAGGAATCCTGTAGGCGCTGAACGGTTTTAAGCCTTAAAAAACGCTGGGCCCGGATTCGATTATACCAGCAGAGATCCAAAGGAACTTGGCAGCCATCCTCCCTTGGGTGTCTGGAACTGCTCTATATTCCTTGGAAATGGATGGAGGTTAGAGTGGTCTTTATCCTGAAATCGGGAAAGGTCATGAGGCCTTTTCTTTTTTTTTTCTTTATTATAATATATTTACATAATTGTTGGGATCCTAGTTATGGTCGGCGATTGAACGTCGTAGAGGAAAGACGTGTTTTTTGTCTCTCCTCTATATATAAATAGGTAAATAATTTAAAGTGTGTTTAAATTAATTAATTAATTATTAATATATGTGCACACATAAAAAATAATAATAATACATATTAATTATAATTTGTGTTTAAGTATAATGAAAAGAATAGTATATGAAAAATACATATTGAATAGTTATAGTAATTTGTGTGTGATGCGCTTGCAATGGCGTAGAATATGTATATAACAATTTCGTTTATATGTATTTTAATACCGTTGTTTAAGTACATCGTACACATTGTGTGTAATTTTTCAATATGTATAGGACTTTTTGGATTTCAAAGGATGCTCAAGCTAAGTGTTTTATCATTTTTTTCATTGTTTTAATACATATTTTTGTATTACATAATTTGTATTCCAAAAAATTTAAGATATTGTATGCACCAGTATACTTAATACTCGTAATTAGCATAGTGTGTTAGTCGCATATGGTTTGAGCGGGAGAGGATTTCTTAATTTTGTGTTTTTGTTTGTGCGTGTATTTGATATCCTTGTTAAAAGTTTTGTTGTTTTGTTTGTGGCGTGTGTGTGTGTGTGACCGGCACGAATGCATTCTGCAGGTTATATTGTGGAACACACACCCACACACACCCACACACAATTCTCGTTCGACTATCGAACGGAGAAGCACGGATAGCACTGCGTGTATGTATACGGCCAAGTAGAAGAAAAATATAAAAAATACGGTTTGTATGTGTGCAGGCCCGGGTAGTGTGGGCGCGGATGGGCACTTTCATGCGAATGCTATGAAAATTTTCTGTTCAATATTTTTTTTTGGACTTTATTTATCTATATCTCGTGGTTGCGGCGGGGAATTGAATTTTCATTCCCCTGAGCACGAACTTTGTTTATTTTTCATTATTTTTGGTGAATTGTTTTTTAATTTTGGGATGGATTTCGTTTGGAGTTTTGCCATTTTCCGGCATGCTGCCTTTTATTTGTTGATCGTCGTATAACACACGATTCGGGGTTTGTGTGTGTGGAGGAGGAGTATTCAACAATCACTGCGTTTATGTACAAACATAGGCACTATGGTTGATTGTTGAATGCTCTTCTTCCATACACACACAATTTGAATCGTGTGTTATACGATGTTCAACAAGTGGAGGGCGGCATGCCGGAGAGTGGTAGAATTCTAGATGAAGTCTTTCTTGGAGTTAAGGGACAGTTTGCCAAGGGTAGTGGGGGTTGGGCAGGGTTCGTGCTCGGGGGAATGAAGATTTAGTTTTTTGCCGCAGTTGCGAGATATGGATAAGTAAAGTCAGAGAAGAAGTGTTGAACAGAGGGTTTTCGTAGCATTCGTGTGGGGGTGTTTTTTCGTGTTTGCATTGTTTGGGCCTGCATACATACAAAGCGTATATAATGAAAGACGGCCGTATACACATACATAGGCACTGATAGTATTGTGTGTAAATGAAGAGAATATGTTCGTAAAAAAACGAAGTTAAGCATGATAGGCATGACCAGTGTTACCAGATTGGAAGTTTAAACTGAATTTGCCAGTTTTTTTTACCAAAATAAGTTTTTAAGTTTGTTTTTCAGAGAATAAGTTTTTAATATTTTTATTTCACTGACTCGAAATTGAGTAAAAATCTATAAAATAAATGGTATTTATATAAAGAAATAATTTTTATAAATATAACATGTACAATATCTATATGCACAATGCACACCGTTACCAATTATTGACACTATATTTCGTGCTTGTAGGAAAATTTTTAAATTTCCTGTATCATGGGGAATTTTTTTATGCAGTATGTGATTAAACAAAACGTGAAGTTTTTTGCTGTGAGCATCCTGAGGGAAAAAGTTTTTTTTTCATTGCATACAAGTTTTTTAATCTGATCGGTCTGGTAACACTGGGCATGACATAAAGTATGGAAATAAAATAAAATAAAATTTGTAGAACCTTTACTTTACAGTAACAAGTCCGTAATTTATATCCTTGTAAAGTATATTGTGTCTTGTTGCTATTATTATTATTATTATTATTTTTATATTATATTTATATATTTTGACAAAGCCAGCGAAATGATAATCGATAGTATTTTCAGGTTTTATTAAAAAAAAGAACTTGAGATTTCATCGCGAATTGTCACGGCTTTGGGTAATTAATTGATTAATCGTTAAGACATAACTTTAGTATTGTATTTATAAATTTGTTTACTAACTAATTATTTAACTTTACCAATTTATTTTCTTTTCGGTTTACGGTAAATTTCATGTCATGTCTACTTTAACATTATTTTAAATTAACTAATCAAGATTTTGTGTGCAGGCCTGCATAGTGGTTTTAATTATGGTTTGATTCAAAATTTGTTTTGCTGGGGAAAATAATTCTGGTTTAAGTCTTAATTATGCCGAGATCTAAGTTTATTTATATTTATCACGATTTATTTAAAAGTTGATCTAATTATTACTGAATTATATTTTATTTATTATATTTTTTATATTTTGACAGGTTTTATTCGGTAAAAGTGAAATACTTTTACCTATTACTTATTAATAATTGTAAATATATGATTTAATGTTTTACTTTGTTTAGTATTTAGAAAGAGTTGAAGTTCCTGAAATTATAATTTTTATTCTAATTATATCACGTTTATTCTAGTAGTATAAGAGTATGTATCATAAAAGTATGACGATGTAAACTTAAAGTAAAATACTTTGCTACTTTATTACATACTTTTTTGCAACTAAAGTGTTCTATGTATCTAATAAGTATTGGTATAATGTTTGCGGTGAGAACGATACTATATAATATTTTTTAGATACGAAATGTCATTTTAGTCATTCTTCTGATTTTTCTTGTTTATTGTGATAAAAGATAACTGTTTCTTTTTTAAATTTTAATGAAATATATGAGTAATAATCTATTATAATGTGTTCACACCACTATGGTGTGAACTGAACGAGAAAAATACTTTATTAGTAAAATACTATGATACTATTAAAGAAGTTATCGTGTAAATGTGGTTTTAGTCTTTATATTTAGATTTTAGCTGGATTTCCAGATGACGGCAGTGACGAGTACTATTATATTGTACTAATTGTTTGGTAGTTTGAATTCAATTAATTTTATTTAATATTTATCAGGATAATTGAGTTGGATTAATTAATACGAATCATTACATTTAACTGCTTTAATTTTATTATTCAAACTTCAATATTTATCACTTTTTATTAGTATTCCTAATAGTAAAAACGATCACTGGAAATAGTATAAGTTATATTTCCGATAATTTAATATATTTTTATGATTCTGATTGCTGGGTATTATTCCATAATATATTAAATAATTGTGTTGTCTTGTACTAACCGTCTTACATTAAATTTCAACTAACAATTTACTAACTATTGACTACTAAGGTGTCTGAAACCGGGTCAATTTACATAAGCTGTATTTTGTTGAGAATTAATTATTTCGAATTATTTTGGAATTATTTAATTCTCAACAAAACAGCAAAAATTTTTTTTTCTGTTGGTAGTATTTTGTATTTTCCTATTCTTAATTATAACACAAAATATAATATATAAATTTTAAGAAAATATCGACCACAATACGAATAAAAATGTCGCTTGTCATAAATGTCATTAAATTTACAACACCAACTTAAAAACAATAAAAAACAAAAAAATGTTTTCTGGTGGCAAATACGATAAGTAACTTTTGGAATTAGAATTAAATAATTCCAAAAAAATTTTGGAATTAGTTTATTCTACTGGGAATTATCAAATGCAATTGTTGTTGTAAATTCTCAACAAAATACAGCTATAATAATTAATTCACCTTTCCTGTTACTCCATCTTGTTATATGTACAAGAGCGTGTGGTTGGGTCCGGCGTCAAGCGGGAATCTTACTTAGGTTTGGTCACATATTCCAATCAGTTAATCAATCAGTTGAAATGAAATGGGATTGGTTGAAAATCCAGCTAACACTCCATATACCTGAGGTTGTATTTGGATTTCTAGGGATATTTTAATTGACCTTAGAATTCTTAATATATTTGGTCAGAATACAGAATTCTATAAATTGTCCCCACCTCTGGGGGAGCGTTGATGGGAAGCGCTGATTAGTTTTTCTAGCTGACATGGTTCTCAACAAATTCACCAAATTTTCTTTAAATCACCCATTTTTCTCAGAACTGAATTATGTCCACTGCGGTTATCTCATTTGATTTCAATAATTCAACCTAATTAAGGTTTCCACCTTTTCAAAATTTATAAACCGGCACCGAGGTAAAAGTAATAAACGCGTCGTTTCCCTTAATTATTATTATTTTTATTTTTTATTATTATTTAATCTTTGCAATCCGTTCTGGGGTCGAAACTCTCTCGCAGGTCGCTTTTGACGTCACGAGAACGTACTGCTATTTTCGTAACCATGTGCACATTGCATAGCTCCATGCCACCCTATAGTACTGGCATGTAATATGGTTCGGTCCATCAGTTCTGCACTTCGACAGGGGCTCATAATTGTATTCATTTTCTTCACAGATTGTAATCTGGTGGTAGCCTGAAATCTGAGTCCTCGTGTGGATTCACCCAATGTAATTTAAGTTCATGTATGAGATATATAATGTGTACATATATTTTTATTATAATGTTTATTTAATTGGTTTATAATTTATGTAATTAAAATCGAACTCTAGAACTTCTTTTAAATCTGTTTCGGGATTTTGACGTGTCTTTTTGGTGGGATTCTGCAGTTTGACCATTCTGATTGGATCTTGGCTGTTTGCCTGTTACGGCTATTGTCGGCTATTGTCACGTATATTGTCACGTATGCGGAACTTGGTGGAGATTTAACTAAGTTCTGCGTGCGTGATTTGGCGGTGGCTGGGGTGGTGGTGTGGCCGGGTTCGGTTTGGAGTTGTCGGGCTGTGGGGCTTCATCGGAGGGACGCGTTTTAATACCGATGCAGGTTGATTGGTTCTTAGTTTATTAGAACCCTGGCCCAGCTCTACAAACTAAATTTGAGATAACGGCATGATTCCTAACCAATAACGGCATGATTCCGTTCGTTGTTGCCGAATCCCAAGGTTTCGTTCAAATACAGCTTCGCACACCGAATTTGACCATCATTTGTTGAGAGATGGCCTAGTTTAATTGAGCATTATGCTGGAGTGGCAATCTAATTCTGCATACCATGTTTCATGGTGATTGTTTGAGGAATGGTAAAGTTCCTTTGAGTATGGGATAAATATGTCCTATGTAGACTTGGTAATTAATCGAATATTCTTTGGTAACCAAATTAGTAACGTATTTGAAATTTTTTACGAAATCAGCTAGATTTATTTAAAATATAAACATTAATAGTTTTCTAGGAAGCATTACCTTCGGGATGCCTCACTTATTCGTTGCAACTTTTTGAGTTTTTTGTTTTTTTTTTTTTTTTACTATTTCGTGGTTGCTCAGTTCGAGGATTGAATACTAATGGATTTTGGAGTAATTGTAAATACATATATTGTAGTTGAAATAACTACATGTATGGTTTACAAAAATTCTATTGTAAGTTGAGGAGTTAAATTAATAAATGTTTATATTATTTAGGAAGCCGGACAATTTTAATTTGGAATTAAATTTCAGGAAATCTACAGATGCTTGTGAAATAATAATATTTTTTTTTGAAATATTAATTGCTGATTTTGTAGACTAGAATTGTGTTGTGATTGTAGGTGTCTATAAACAGAACAGGCCGATTCAATCAATCAATTTTTGTTTCGGAAGCCGAAAAATATTAATGTATAATAATATTTCAGGAAATTCCACATGCACGTGAAATAATAATATTTTTTCTCAGGTTGCTGCACCTATTAAGCCTTTATCCTTCCTCTAGTAGAATAGAAGTAGATTAGAATTGTGTTGTGCCGTACGATCGCTAGGTGTCTCAAACCGGGTCGTTCCGTCTCAAAAAAAAAAAAAAAAAAAAACCTTTCCTATCCTTCCTATTGTTATATGAGTGAAATTATTAATAATTTAATATTAATTAATTAATTAATTATTAATATAATTCAATTTATTATTAATATAATTCAAATAACTATGGTTTCAGGAAATTATCTTGTAAGTTGTGGAGTTGTAGAGGATTAAATTAATAAATATTTATATTATTTAGGAAACCGGTAGATTAATTAAGAATTAATTTCAGGAATCTTTAGATGTTATGAAATAATATTTCTTTGAAATATTAATTGCTGGTTGTGTAGATTAGAATTGTGTTGTCATTAGTTCATGAACTATTGGCTTTACCTAGGTGTTTGTAACCGGGCTGATCTAATTAATCAATTTTGTTTAAGTAGCTGAAAAGTATTAATGTAGAATTATATTACAGGAAATTTCCAGATGCACGTGAAATAATAAATTTGTTTCCTCAGGTTGCTGATTTAGAGAAGCAATTGTTGAAGACCAATACCATCGATATCCATTTAACCTATTAAGCCTTTATCCTTCCTCTAGTAGATTAGAAGTAGATTAGAATTGTGTTGTGCCGTACGATCGCTAGGTGTCTGCAACCGGATCGTTCCGTCCCAAAAAAAAAAAAAAAAAAAAAATACCTTTCCTATCCTTCCTATTGTTATGTGTAAACAGGCTGTAGGAATAGGCCCGGCATTATCCGGGACACTTGGCTAGCACTTGGTTCTACAGTCCAATCAATCAATCAATCAATCAATAATTGTTGGGATCCTAGTTATACTGTATGATCCAATAATTTAAATACATAATTTTTAAAAACATATATACAAGTAATTTAAAATAATTAATCACTAACATAAACATATAATAAAATTATTTACAATTATTTCATATAGTTTTCCTCTCAAACCCCTTAATATTAAATAATAATCAACAGACATGTACAAAAAATTTTCATGGTTAAACTGCATTTCAATAACAAATCAACAAAATTATAACTATATAACTTAAAATTAGAATTATAACAAAATTATTAAAACTTCAATCACAAAATCCATATTCAATTTTTTTAATCAAGTTGCATTGTTAAAACATATTCTTTTAAAGATACTTTAAAACTACTGTATTTATTACAATTTTTCAATTGAATGGGTAATTTGTTATATTCAATAAGACCACGCTCGACGAAATTATTTTTACACCTGTTAGTTCTAAAAAATTGAACATAAAAATTTGAATTTGTAGAACTCCTTGTATTATATTCATGAACATCGTTTATTCTAGACAAATTAAAATCATGTTTTATTAAATTATGTACAGTTTTATAAGTCAAAAGTATCAGTTCAGTTTTATTTATATGTTCTAAACTTCTATATCTGTCATTATATAATTGTTCTGTAGGATGTCGTATAGGAAGCATTAAAATAATTTTAATGGACTTTTAGTGCAACACATTTAATTCTTGAATTTTATAGTTGGAAGCCCTATTCCATATTGGGTTAAGATAAATCACGTGAGATAAAATAAACGAACGAATATATAATATACAATGATTTCTCAGTGAGAAATTTATTTAGTCGTCTTAAAATGAAAATGTACGGTCATAATTTTTTCTTAACGTGGTAAATATGGCTGTTCCATTTAAATGTGTTGTCAATAACTAAACCCAAATAATTATAAATAGAGACGTTTTCAATTTTCTTTCCATCAAAAAACACTGAAAAATTTTCTGAGAATATTCTATTTTTAAATTGCAATATTTTTGATTTACTAATGTTCAACATAAGTTTGTGCTTATAGAGCCATATTTTAATCAAATCTAAATCATGGCTTACATCATTTCGTAATACTGTTTCACCATTACATGCATATGTAAGGACAGCATCATCCGCGTAAAGCTGAATATTTCCATTTAAATTTAATTTCGCTATATCATTAATGTAGATTTTAAAAAGATCTGGTCCTAAAATCGACCCTTGAGGTACTCCTTTGCGAATATTTTTAAAATCACTGGTAGTATTTCCAATTCGTACAGCTTGTAATCTATTTTCCAAATAAGATGCAAACAGTGAAATTTGAACATCTGTCAAAATCCCAATTTTTTTAATTTTGTTATAAGAATTTCATGATCTACGCAATCGAAAGCCTTTTTAAAATCTAGAAAAACACATACTACAAATTTTTTGTCATCTATACTTCTAGATAGGAAATTCATTAGTTGTATGCATGCAGCTGAGGTATTTGAATTTTTACAGAATCCAAATTGCTGTTTATGTAAAATATTATTACGTTCTAAGAAATCCAATAATCTAATCTTAATTGCTCTTTCAAAAATTTTTGAAAAACTATTCAAAATTGATATAGGCCGATAATTGGACATATTAGTAGCGGGTCCCTCTTTGTAAATTGGTGTTACTATCGATACTTTAAGACTATTGGGAAATAACCCAGTTTCAAATGACGAATTGATAAATTTTAAAATGACTGGAGACAGTTGGCTCATATATTTCAAAAAAAATTTTGTTGAAATATTATCATAGCCAGTTGCTGCACTTTTTTTAATTGTTTTATAATAGCTTCAACTTCTTGTAAGTTAAGTGGAACAAGTTCTAAGCTAACAATAATATTATTTTGAAATGAATTAATAAATTCTGTATCCATAGTATATGATGGGCAATTTATTTCATCAGTAACATTTATAAAAAAAGAATTCAAACTGTTTGCAATATTTTTATTACTGGTAATTAATGCACCATCTACATTAATAGAGTTAATAACTGGCTTCTCAGTCGGATCTTTGTTAAACATAATCTCCTTAAATAAAGCCCATAAAACCTTTCCATTACCAGGTTCAGAAGATACAGCCTCAGAATAGTATTTTGTTTTTGCAATGTTTATCAACTCTCTAGTCTTAGTTTTGTAAAATAAATACCTTTCTGCTATTAATCTATCTTCAGGGTACGTTTTATTGTGTTTAAAATATGATTCCCGCAAATAAATATTTTGGAGGATCTCTTCGGTCATCCACGCTTTCTTTGTAATATTTTTATTTTTAATTGGGATAATTTGTCGATTATTTTCAATTAATATTGATAAATCACGAACTAAATAATCTATACTAACATACAAATTCAAGCGATCCCAAAACTTATCCGAATCTTTACTATTATAATTAGTTATACTTTTAAATTTACTATGGTAATGCTTCTTCGGTTCAAAATTTATACTTGTTAGGATCAGTTTATGATCTGAGAAGGAACAATCTAATAAATTCACATAAAAGTCATTAGAATAAATATCACTAATTATATGATCAATTATAGTAGAACTATCATTATGAACTCTTGTTGCATAAGCCTTGTCTATTTTATTTAGAATAGAATATCCATTACAGGTAATTGTCTCAACATACTTTTTAATATCATTGTTTTGATTTAACGCAAGTAAATTTAAATTAAAGTCACCAACTATTATAGAAGTCCTATATGTGGCTGTAATGCCATCAATCAAACTAATGAAATCTGTGTTCCGAGTATGATCCGATTTATAAATACCAATTATATTAATATTATGCTCTAAAATTTTTACTATTAATATGTTCGATAGGTTAAAAGTTTCTTCAAATACAATAGAAGATGCTAATGCTGTTTTAATATAAATTGCTACTCCCCCGTATCCAGTATCTCTATTCGAAAAATACGGCGAATACCCACTCAATTGGAAAAACTTATTTTCATACTGTTTTAACCAAATCTCACTCAACACAACACAATGAACTTCAAATTTGAATGAATGGATATACGATTCTATAATATTGAGTTTATTTCTTAAACTTCGAACGTTAAGGTAAACAATATTGAAATTATTTAAAAATTTTGTTGAAATGCTATCACTTACCATGTTTGAATATTTTACTCTTTGTGCATATCCGATAAAATTATTATCATCTGTAGTCATTTAAATAATTATTATTTTTCAGTTTAATAGATTTCTGGAATGTGAGAGAAATTGTAACTTTAACTATTGATGACATGTCAATGATTAGCAGAATATATAATTTGAATGCATTATTATATGGTTTAGTTAGTGTGACAATGAGAGAAAATAGATTCAAAAATTGAAGTAACAAATAAATAATTAGTGTGCTAAATTCAAAACATAAAATCAAATAATTAAATAACAATAACAATAAAATACTTAACAAATTAGTTTTAACTTAACAAATTAGTGTGATTGTTTCTGGCATACGGGACCTAATGAACTGGATATCAGAAAATGATTGTATACGAAATACTTTTGCGTTATTTTCTTTCCGTAAAAATATTGCTCCATCCTTGACCCAAAGGTAACGAAATAAGTTTTCCTTTTTAATTTTGCGCGCCTCACTGTACAATTTGACCAACAATGGTGTTAGATGGTGTCGTGTAAAAACTTCATTGTTGGATGGTGTCAAATAACCCAAGTCTTCAGCAAACCCATGAACCAATTTTTTCTTTTCTAAAATTTCTGCGTTAATCGCCTCGTTATTTAAAGCATCTAACATTAGTTGCAAATTTCCTTCTCCTTTTGGCTTTAGCGTAATTTTCCTAATTTCCTTTACATCCTCGGGTTGTACTCTGGATTTAATGGAATGCATAATTTTAAAAAATTCCTCGCTGTTTACATTTGCTTGAGGTGGAAGACCGGCAATAATAATATTATTTTCCACGCTTTTGTATTCGTGATGATCTGCATTGCATTCAAGAAGACTGAGAATAGTTTTTTTTGCATCATTCAATCTATCTTTTAAAACATTATTCTCCACAATAAATTGCTTATTAAGATTGATATGAACTTTCAATCGTTTACTGAGGTTATTGTTTGAATCTTGTAGTGCTGTCATTTTATCGCCTATTTGCATTAAAAACGCACCCAAATCTTAAAAATTTTCAATTTTTCCAATTTGAACTGGATCATAGTTAATATTTTCCACAACATCTTGAAAATCCTCATCTTCATCGTTGATTACAGTAATGTTGGTAACTGTTTTAGTTACATTACATTTAACTCTATCATCCTTTATGTTGAAAACATTGGAAAGGTAGGTAGAAGCAGGTATTCGATCAAAAATTGAGCCCAGGAATTGGGCATGGTCGCAACATGCGAACTGTAAGGGAAAGTCAATTTACTCGCAAGAGTTTTGTATGGTAGCATTTCTCGACATTGAGAGTGCCTTTAATAATGTAAAATGGAGGCAATCATGGAAGGATTGTTATTTTTGAAGGTCGACTACCCTATAAGTAGGTTTATAAATCAGATGGTTTCTTTGGGGTGTAGTGGTGAATGTACAGGGGTTGAATGCTGTCTCAGGCAAATATCTGGAAACGATTAGGAATGTTATACAGAATGCACTCCTGATCGTTACAGCATGAGCCAGCAAATGTGGATTAGTGAGCAAGCCTTCAAAGACAGAGCTGCTACTATTTTTCCAAAAAAATATAAAATTCCGATAGTTATAGCCCTTTTCCCGTGAACGGCATTAGACTAGCTCATGCTGACAGGGCGAGGTTTTTGGGCAAAATATTGGCCAGTAAGCTCAGCTGGAAGCCTTACATTCTTAACTATAGACAAGTTGTGCAGTGGTTAAACCTTCGGCACTCGGACAAACCTTCACGCGGTTTAGAGGTTATGTTCCACCTTATTCCAATCCAATTTTTTGTTAAGCAAATGGCAGCAAATGTGGCTACAAGCCTCTCGGCTGTCTCTCAGTGGACGTCTTTTCAGGAGGAACACTCGACGATAGTTATATCGCTAAGGGAAGAACTGGTAAATCTAGATTATATTAAAACGTTGTGCTTCGATTAAGGCTTCCGGACTATCTTTCCTTCGAGGGAATCCTGGAATATAAAATTTGAAATGATCCGGTTCCAAATTATGCAAATTCTAGACTATGCGTAGATGCACAACACTGGAAATATAATTCAAAATAGTTTCGGGCAGTAACATTAATATTATTCCATACCAGAGGAATAGAAGTTATAATATAATCATGTCAATTTAAAAGCGTATTTCTTAATGGAAACTGAATAGATTCAATACAATTATTTGTAATGACATAAGTGAAAGAATGACATAAAGTGTAATGAAGAGCTTGTAAGTAGTAAAATGCGAGATTACACCTCTAATAGATCTAACTAGTTCCTTGGAGTATAATCAATGATGTAAGTTTTTTATTAATAAACGTCTTTAGTATGAACAGCTATACAAATAAAAGACAAAGTTAATCTATAATTATATCAGATGAAAAGCTTGAAGATAACATCCAAAGTCGAACGACTAAATCAGTAGATGTCCAAAAGGATTGTAATAGAAAAAACTGATAAAAATTTTAGATTTTGAATTAATCCGAAGCATTTTAATCTTAATATAATAAAAGATTAGTTGGCCATCCATAGTTTTTCGGATTTATGTGTTCAATTTATTGAAAAGCCTAATTCAATTGGATTGCCATCAACCTTTACACATATAGTACACCATTCGGGTGTTACAAATTTAATAGGCTCCTATTAGGCATCAATATTGTGTCGGATGTGTTTCAAAAATATAAGATCAAAAACTTTGGTGTTATAAAAGCCGTTTTTGTTTATCTAGACGATATCTTTAATTCTGTTCCGAAACATTAAATTCGATGTTACAAAATTTCAATATAAATTAGAAGCTGTAAAATATTTAGGTCACGTAGCTGGGAATAATGGAATCAAACGAAAGAATACAATACTTCTATGTTAGTCAGAAAATAAACGTATCATCCACTCACATTTTGTGATGTTTGAAGAAAATATATACGAAAATAATTACAGTATTAATCAGAATTGCGATAAGCGTTCCTGGAAATACTGAAATATTAATTACGATGAGGTAGAATTCACAAACATATCCAACATACAAGGTGGATATGAGTAGTCAGCTTAAGACATCTGGATAAATCAAAATTATTCCAATGTTATTATTATTTATCAATGTTTGCATCGGCTCAAAGTGGGAATAATTCTTGTTTGTCTATGAATTCTTAAGATTGCAATGTATACACACCTTTTGTATATACACACAAGATTCAAATCCCGATAAGAGCTGGAGGCAGAAAGGGGTTTTTATCATCTGATTGCGATCGTTGATGAAATTGAACACAATTTTGACCCTCTGTCGGAGTGCAGAACTCATAGGCCGACCCTTGTGTTATATCAGTAGTAAAGGCTGTTTATGTAGGTATGCAATGCGCAGATGATTATACATAAATCAGGTTTTTAACCGCACGATAAAATTTTTACAAATGCTTACAATTAGGTTTTTGTTATTTGGCGGAAACTTCACATTCGTTTGTTTTCTTTGAAATGTTTGGCTAAAGAAACAGATTTTTTACCATTTTATGATACATATACGTTAAATACTTTTATCATACATAAGATTTGTTTATGTTAACAACTGTTGAAACAAAGCATTGCGGAAATAACGGATGGGATAACCGCAGCCGGTAGCTTTGGTGACAATTCTATCATCGTTCCAGGCACTTTCCGAAAACCTCATTCTGGGGGCTGACTATTACAAACTTCACTCATTATAAAGACAATCACTCACGAGTCTATAATTTCCAATAAATTTAATCCAAATTCCATATGGATTAAAATTTTGTAAAATACAATTATTTGTCAATTTTAATGAATAACTGAATAAATAAAACACTGGAATTCGATTATGATTAACAACATTTTTGTTTTGGTTTGGAAAATGATAGTTTGATTGAAAGAAAGATGATACCATATATTTTCAAACTTGATTGTTCGGCGCGTTCATCATCATTATCATCATATACTCTCGTATTTAACATAATTATATAAAAATATGTAAAATATATTTTTTTAAGCAATTTAAAGATCACTTCATTTAACTTTAACACTTTGATTAATGGATGTACATTTAGATAAAATACCAAAAAATTGTTTGTATATATACATATAAAGGTGAATTGATGAAATAATAACATGGCTGTGGTCGTCAAGAGTGCAATGAAATATATCTCGATTGGGCAGATAATTCGTATATAATTGAGTTGCGTGTTTTATAAATAGCCCACGTATTGCATTATTTTCACGTGATGAATGGTTAGTAAGTATATAGTTTTGTCGGCAGTAAATTTTGCAAATATTATGCAATTTTTCCTAAATTTTAAATTTGGTTATAAAAATTATATTTTAAGTTGATTGTTTGCGATAAAACCTGAAGTAGTGGTCAATATGACTTCCTTTTATGGTTGTAAAAAGTAACCTTGCTATTGTATTTTATAACCGCTGATTTGGCCCTGTAAGTAAAGTGTTGTTAGTAATTTTTTTGACTGATCCGGATTATTTTCCGTTAGGAAGCGGTTATTGGAACATATGATGCAAATGAAATTTTAATACCAGCTCTATAGGTACTTTCTGAAAAATGGTAATTTAGATATTCCTTAGTTATTTTTAAACACAATAACAATTTGGGGTAACACGCAAATTGTATGATTTTTATTTGAAATGAAATGCGAGTTTAGGATGCTGAAAACTTTGGTCAATTTAAACTACGTTTATTTGACGAAAAAGAGATTTCTATAAGCTAAAAGCGGTTTGAGCTTTGATGAGAATGAAAATTTTCACAAGTTTTGAGTTGGTGATACAATTCACCAAATTTTTCTGTTTAAATCAAGATTTGAATTTTTGCAATTTGGTCATTGCAAAGTGAGGCGAGATTTTGTAACATCACATTTTAGATACTTTATCGAAATTTATGTCTCTTTTACCTAACCTGAAATTGGCGTCTGTTTCGTTTATAAATTAGCAGGCTTGAAAATGATACAAAATATGAAATAGTATTCCATTTTGTTCTAGAGAAGCGAGACATAAACTTCGATAAATTATTGAAAATTGGTATGTTACAAAATCCCGCCCCTGATGAGTAGACAAACTTTCTATCATTGCCAAGAAAAAAACTGCCAAGAAAAAACTTGAGGAAGTTATTATTTTTTGTAAAGGTTGTGTATCATGTAACGCTCCGGCAAGCCAACATAAGTGGCTCACTAGAGTATTAACAGAATTGCTGACATAGTGGTTTTGGGCGGTCAGTTTATTCCGGCTAGGGATCAGCGTTGTCGTGGGGTTTCCAAAATATATGTCAGCCTGTATCAGACCGCTTACACGAAGAAGGAGTAATCATCATAAATAATAAAGAAGAGGATCATTTAAGTCATACCAGAAATCAGTTAACCCACCTCACGTTCAATACAAACCCAGCTCTACATCTCAAGTCATCCTCTTTCACGAGTTTATTTCATCATCGCAAATTTAACACACCCAAAAAAAATATAATTAAACAATAGTTCATCGAATTTTAACATTATTTGTTTAATGGAGATAAGAAAAATGGAAATAATATAATTTACAAAAAAAACTTTAAAGAAAATGGATACCGAAACTAAACATTATAAGAAATTGAATTTCTCAAGAAAATTAATTATACCCTACTTCCATATTAAATACTAAAGTGCACTTGTACTAAGAAGCTAAAACAAATTACACTAAACTTTAAACATTAAGTAATTCTGTTTTAACTTCTTTAACTTAATTTTAAATAATATAATTAATAAAGAAAATATAAAATTACAATTAATTTTTGTACCTTAAGATTAAAATCGTTGTTTGGTGTATAATCCACTATTAATGATGATAGTCCAGTTTGAAAATCCCCGTTTATCATAAAGAAGCAGTGGGGAATTACGCTTTGTTGAGTGATACCATTACATCAATATAGAAATGCATCACAATACAGGCGAAGTAATAAGTTATACCACGACTGTTATATCGTTGACAATGACGTAATTTTCGATGGTGTTACTTGGGCGATATTGTCATTGTGTACCGCTCCAATTAATACTGCTGTACAATATTGTTATAGCTTGCAACTGCGAGTGTATTATCGTTGTGCAAGCGTTTTGTTATATGCGGCACAATTTTGTTGCGTATGTGACTTTTCGTACAGTACTACTTAATATATGACAAGGCAGTTGTTTTCTTTTTCGTGCTGCTTATCTAACATACACTATAGCCGAAGAAAATTTTATTATACTTTTGATTTAATTAATCCACTTTAATAATCTTATAATTATTGTGTATTAGGTTAGAATTAACAGCGTTGTATTTATTATAAGTTTACTATTATATTATTAATTAAGTAGAGTTTTATTATTATAGTACAGTAAAACCTGGTTATAACGAAACTCTCGGGACCGCAAAATTTGTTCGTTATATCTAGTGTTTTTTATAAAGAGGGTTCGTTATAAAAAGCTTGATAATTTATTGTTCGTTATAAGGAGGAATTATTAAAACCATTATTTTAAAGTTTTATTTTAATTTAACAATATTATATTGATATAATATATTTATAAAAAACAAATATTTTTATTTCAACAGTTATATTCAACAATTCAAGTTACATATATAAATACATATGTAATAACTTAAAATAAATAACATAAATAATATCGTCTTAATTCAAAAATTAATTCTTAAAATAGCTCATACTAATGTAATTAAGAGGCAATTATTTTTTTAAATAATCGGTAATTTGTTTCTGTTTTAAAGTTGCACGTCTTATTTGCTCCAGTTTTCTTTCAATATTATTAACATATTGAAGTTCAATTTGACAATCTGGATTACAGCTTAAGAAAGTTCGCAAGGAGCTTAAATGTTTATCTATGTCTTTCATCGAGGGCACTTCCATTTCATTGCCACTATCGTCATCAACATTTTCATCCGAATTAGTTTCGATCGACCTTAAAATCACTTCATCGCTATCGTCTGTAACGATAACATTTTCATCTACAGTCAAATACTCGTGCAATCGACATTTTCATTTAGTGTTTGCATTAATGGATTTTGCCAATATAATTCATCCATTTCAAGGCAAATACTGTTGAAGTTTTCTTCAATGGTTGTAGACGTCTCATCATCGCTAGTCCAAGCCTTTTTAAAGCAGTTAGAATTTGTGGTTGACTGTACTAAATCCCATGCAAAGCTTATCATCACACAGCCATCGAATACATTAAAATGAGGCAGGATACCTTTATCATCGAGACTCTGTATAACTTTTTTGATCAAAAGTTTTCTGTAAAAAACTTTAAAGTTTTGTATAATACCCTGGTCCATAAGTTGAATTAAACTTGTAGAATTTGGAGGTAAGTACTTAACTGTTATAGATTTCAAACCATCAACTTCTAAATGCGACGGACAATTATCCACTATCAACAAAATTTTCCGTTTTTGGGCAAAGAATTGCTTATCAATATGACGAAGATAAAATTTCCACTCCTGGAAAGTCATCCAAGCTTTCAAATTTGATTTATATAAAACCGGTAGAGTGCGAATATTTTTGAAACATCTTGGGTTTTTATATTTATCAATAACTAGTATTGGTAGCTTCCTCTTTCCTGTAATATTTGCCCCTAAGAGCACAATAAGTAAATCTTTGCTCCGCTTACTTCCAAAACAAGGATCGTTTTTAAAAGCCATGGTTTTATCCGGCATCAATTTATAATATAATCCTGTCTCGTCTATATTGAATATGTCATCTGATTGATAACCGTTTGTAATTAAAGGAAATTTTTGCACCCAATCTGAAGCTTGTGTTGTGGACGCCGATGCCTTTTCGCAAGAAATACATAGTTTTAAAACAAATAGCATGTCGTTTTTTGAAACCTTATTTAAAAAATGATTGATTACACAAATTTAATTTTCATCAATAACAGATTTTATCTATAATACCTTCTATGCCATTACTAGCCTTAAATCCAGTAATATTGAGTTTTTCGGCAAATTCAATTGCTTTTCGCCACTGATAGGAATATTTTTACTCCTGTGTATCCTGAACCATTTTACAGTGGCATCCTCGATATTTATAAATTTTCCTTTACGAAGTTTGAATTGATTTTTATACAATGTTGAGATCGTAAATTTTTCTTTATTTTTCATTATTTCACTTATGCTGCTTTTTGCAATATTATATTTCTTCGCCAAATCATTATTCGACATGACGCTTTTGCTCGACATCTTCAATTATTTTTAATTTTGTTTCAAGACTAATGGCTTTTCGTTTTCTCGACATGATTAGGTTTTTATAGTAAACAACTACTCTCTATAAATTCACTATGCAAGTACCACGTAATAAGAAACCACTCTATATAAACACTCTTCATACAAGCATTTTAACAAAATGATAAATCGAATTAAAGTTACACATTACTAAAGCAAAATAACGGCAAATTTATTTATTACCAATGCATCCAAATGAATTAGAACATAACATTTGTAATGCTTTTAGTTTTTAAATTTTTGCAGGGTAATCCATATTTATAATGTATTGTAATACGCTTAAAAACGTTTAATAATAATTACAAAACTAAAATTTAATTCGGTTTACCCTGTATAGAACCCTATACATTCAAAAATAAATTTTACATATGCCTGGAACTAAAATACGAAAGAAATATATCCCTTTAGTGATTTACTAACACAATTTTGCGGTTACGGCAAAAGTACCATGTCAACAATTTAGTTTTGTATGTTTTTTTAACCAACTTACACATTTGTGAATTCCTTTTTAACTTATTTTCGTCCGAAAAAAAACACTATATCTATACACAGAATTGTGCTGGTTTTACTTCAAATAAAGCGAAATTTTTTATCAACAACGCCATTACATATTATAGTTTTTTACTCACACATTTGTGTGGGTTGGACTAAAACTGAGCCAATTTTTTTGTTTTCTTGGTTGAAAAAGGGATATAAAAATAAAAACGAGCAGAAATAGAAAATAAAAAAAACTCATACATTCGAGTAAAGGAGACGAGATAAAATATATAAACAAAAAGTTCGTTCGTTATAACCAGTACAAAATACAAGTGTTTTATTAATTTGAACAGAAATGTTGTTCGTTATATCGTTATAACGAGGTTCGTTATATTGAGGGTAATTTTTATTAAGTTATATAGGAAAAAAAATGGGACCGATGGATTGAGCGTTATAAAGAGGTTTTCGTTTTATCCGAGAATTTTATAACCAGGTTTTACTGTATCTGCTTATTAATGGAAAAACGGAAAAATAATGTTCTGAACTACTGTTTTTTTCCGGTTTTTCCCACAGCACATTTTATTTTACCTTGTCCAAATTCGATTTTTATTTGGACATTTTTTTTTTTTCACACACCGTTCACAATCAAAACAAATTCTTATTTTCTATAATTAGTTTGTGTTTTAATTTCCACAGTTTTGTCACTTAAATACTTAACTACCAGCACAAATTTTATACTAGTAAAACTAAAATCTATACTATACTAAGTACAAATCGAACTCACTAAATTAACTCAACTTCTTAATTTTTTTGTTAATTCCAATAATACTATACGATTTATAAAAATATTTGAGGCACTTGGCTCATCAAAATCTGTAACCCAACTGATCTTGTTTTTTATCGTGTTATCACGCAGCTAACATTTTCCCGCCTAATAATAATAATACATCTACAATATATAAATAATAAAACATCAATTGATTACATTGCACGAGGTAGCATTGCATTTTAACGCGTTGGCTGTGTTGGTGTAAAAGAAAACTGACGTCAAGAAAGAATTACAGATTTATCATTGTACGTCGGTACAATCATTACACAAGTGCACGTAAGTTTAAAAATGGGGGAGGGGAGATGGAGTAAATTTTCTTATTTTTGTAGTAGATATATTGTGAGTCACTGACTAACGAGTCGTATACATTGTGAATGTTATAGTAAATAATATTCTGTCTATAAAAAGAAGAAAAACCTTTAAGTTCATGTGTATAAACAGAACTTTCTTATCTTATTTGCGGTTATGTTAATAAATTTGGCAAATTGATTAGCAAAATTCACTTCCTGCATGTAATATTGACTTTTTTTAAAATAAAATAAATTTTTTGATTAGAGAGTATGATGCATGATGAGGATGGTAGAGAGTCACAAAGAACACACACAACAAAGAACAACGATCATCGAAAAAGTGAAAAATAAAGTAAAGTGAATGAATATTCAAATTAAAATTAAAAAAGAATTAATCAATTAAATAAAAACGGTGACATCTAGTGTGTTAAAGTGCACATTAATGTTTCTAGGGTTTACACTACTGCTAACGCCATCCATTGTTTTTCTTAAATAACTAATAAAACCGTAATAAAATTTGAAATTCATTAGTGTGGGCTATGCCCACTGGTCATTTTGCAAAAAATGTCATACAAATTAACAAAAAAAAAAAAACAAAATATGTATTGTATAAAAATTTATTGCAGAATAAAAACAGACAAATAACAACTCTAAAAATGAAATCAAAAATCAAGCCTCAGGCTACCGAAGCTAATAAAATAATGAAAATAGTGAAGTTGCTAAACTTAATGATTACATTAAGGAGCTCCAATTATGTATAAATCAATTGGCAACAAAAAAAAAGCAAATTAGAGACAAAAATCGAACTGAGTGGTCCTGATTACAGCGAGATCGAATCATCTATGGATATAGAGAATGTTGCACAGAATAACAATGCTACAAATGAGCTCTTTCCAGCAATCTTACATAATAAACGAGGAAATACAAATAAAAAAATAATACAAAATATCTGGAAATAGAAAATCAAGTAGCTAAGGAAAATGATGACAGTGAAAATGATGTTGAATCTTTAGGCACCAAGCAAAATAAAATGCCAACAATAGTTGTATATAATGTACATACAAAAGAACTAATCGAGCAACAAAGTGAAAAAGTCAAGAGTAAATTTTTATTAAAAAAAAGTTAATCGGAACGTTACACATAATAACATAGGATATTGATAGCTTTATGAAATCAATGCAAATCATCAAAGAAATAAAAAACTTTTTTTTACATATACGCCTGCAGAATTAAAAAGCCACACAGTACAACTAAAAGGGATTTGTCCAGAAAATCGTTGTCAGCCGGCATCCAAAAAAGAAGAATAATTGTAATTATTTAATACTCCATTGTTTGCTTACTTACAGAAAACTTTAAATATTTAAAGTAGTTTGCATTGTCGATCAGGTAGTTGCTGAATTATATTTCAAACTTCCTTATCATTTTACGCTGTTAAACTTTTAACTTGTAATTTGCTCGCAAAATTCTAGTTTTTTTTTACTACAAATTAGAAAGCCGAATAGTAAGCACTCAATTAAAAAAAAAAAACTTTGTAAAAATAAAATTAATATTAAATAAATAAATAAGTTAAATCGGAATATTAACCGGAGTTTTAAAGGTAATCGCCATTGCGAAAAGATCTGCACACAAGTTGGTGTTCGGAGTGTTGAAAACTAATACAATTCGCACATATATGGCCCTTCGGGCCGGATGCTTGACGCATAGCAACCAAATTTATTGAACCAGCAAACGCAGCAACGCTCCAGAATACACCAGGAACTTCTAATCACGTGCAATTACAGCTAAGTACAAGCTATTTATATATTGGGGATCTAGCTTATCGGTCGCCAAATAATTGCTAAAAAATAAATAGTTTTGATAAAACCGTATAACAATTGTCATTTATTATATTTAACAATTACAATTATAATATGGAGTCATTGAAAAAACAACGTGCTACTTACGAATTAGCTTTAGGCAGACTTGCTAAATTCGCGAAGAAACTAACGGCCGATTCTACCGAAACCAG
This sequence comes from Nephrotoma appendiculata, assembly GCA_947310385.1. Classification (NCBI taxonomy): domain Eukaryota; kingdom Metazoa; phylum Arthropoda; class Insecta; order Diptera; family Tipulidae; genus Nephrotoma; species Nephrotoma appendiculata. Next base: position 279,008,539 of record OX371223.1, read on the forward strand.
CGAGGAATTAAGATTGAAGGCAAGCAGAGCTCATGAATTACTTACGAGATTTGGGCAAGTCGAGGCTGAAATATTCGCAGTTAATCATGAAGAAGAGTCTCGTTTAATAGAAGCTAAAGATTATTATTTCTCCGCAGTGGCGAAACTAAACGAATGTATACGTTTACGAGGCGTTCATGATGTAACAACAATCGCAGACAACACCATGAATGCAACCGGCGGGAGTGCGGTTCCAACTATGAAACTTGCCAAATTAGAAATTCCTCATTTTTCTGGGGACTACACGGAGTGGCAAAGCTTCTTCGACATATTTTCATCCACAGTATTCATGAGAACGATGCCGTACCAACCATGCAGAAATTTCAATATTTTTGTCGGCCTACTTAAAGGAGAAGCTTATTCACTCGTTAGACATCTTAAAATCACAGAAGCGAATTATCACGATGCGCTACAAAAATTAGCACAAAGATATAATCGTTAACGCCATACAGTGAATGTATTTATTCGTAAGTTCATCGAGCAGCCCAATGTAATCGTGCCCAACTCTGATAGCATTCGGAAACTCCTGGATATATCCGATGAAGTAGTACGTGGCTTGAGAGCACTAAGCACACAAGCAGAGTCCAGAGACCCGTGGTTGATATACCTGATGCTTCAAAAACTAGACCATGAAACAAGAAGTCAATGGGCTCAAGAGATAACCGAGTAGGAGTACCCAACGTTAAAGATGTTGTTTGATTTTCTCGGCAAACGAATTGATGCGCTTGAGACAGTAAGAAGCGATCAAATACGACCAGTGAAAGAAGCCGCACAGCCTCCGCAAAAAATAGCATTCACAACTGTAACGAGCTTGACGTGCATCGTTTGCAATACAAGCGATCACAAATTAATTGATTGCGATAAATTTAAGGAAATCTCCGTAGAAGAACGTAGAAACCTGTTGGGGAAGCATAAACGATGCTTTAACTGCTTCAATTCAAACCATATGGTATACGACTGCAGAGCCAGAAACAAGTGCCGACGATGTTCACGCAAACATCATTCCTTATTACACATTGATTTGAATCCATCATCAGTAGGCCGCGTAGCAGCAGTCTGTCAACCTAAAACAAATGAGACGGAATCGACATCGTGCTGTACTCTGGACAACCATAAAGCTAAAACAGATGAAGTAGTTATTCTACCTACAGCTGTAATAAACGTATTCGACAGCAACGGTACACGCAGACCTTGCAGGACGCTATTAGACACAGCCTCTCAAGCTTCGTTTATACTGAGGCCTTTGTTCAAAACTGGGTTTACCACGTATCAATGGAAGGATGTCAATTTCCGGAATTGGACAAACGGCAGCAGGCACATCACATGGAACGACGCAAATCACTTTAACATCACGTTTTTGCTATAAACCAATTGCATCATATCAATGTTTATCATCTCCAAAATAACTTCGTCACTTCCAGCTAATCCAGTTAACATTAGCCAGCTAAGCACCTTAAAGGGGGTCAAATTATCAGATCCACACTTTTTCAAACCAGCAGCAATCGATATTTTACTAGGCGCAGATGTTATTTTTGAAATTTGGGATGATGGTCGAAAGGAAATCGGAGCCAGCAAGCTTGTGGCGCAGAATACGAAGCTGGGTTGGGTAATTGGTGGCATACATCGAAGTCTAAGTATAACAGATTCTATCAAATCGTTCACTACGGTAGTGAATATCGACAAAACGCTCCGTAAATTTTGGGAAATTGAGGAGGTAGCGGCAGTTAAGCCAAGGTATACTGAAGAAGAGGAAATGTGTGAGCAATGGTTCCAATCTACACCGTCCAGGACAAATGAAGGCAGATTCATTACCAAGCTACCGTTTAAGAAAAATTCGAAGGTAGTAAGCCAAACCTATCACATAGCGCAATCCAGGCTATTAGCCATGGAGAGAACATTTCGGGTGGACACCGAATTCCGCACATTATACACCAATTTCATGAAGGAATACGAGGAACTGGGTCACATGACAAAGATCAATATAAATCAAGCAGATCTGCAAAATATGTATGTTCTACCTCACCATGGCGTAAAAAAGGAAAATAATCTCACCACTAAGCTGCGAGTGGTATTCGACGCCTCTGCCAAATGTCATGGTAATTCTTCTTTAAACGGAAAATTGATGGTCGGCCCTTCTGTGCAATCGAGTCTTTTTGAAATTTTGTTAAGCTTTCGGCAGCATCGCTACGTACTTGTCGGCGATATAGAAAAAATGTATCGCCAGGTTTGCATGCATGAAGATGAACACATCAAGCCTTACGCCTTAAATACGGTGACATGTGGAACAGCGTCTGCGTCGTTTATGGCAACCAGATGCTTGATCGAGTTGGCTTGCCTGAACTCGAATAACTTCCCCGAAGCAGCTCGCGCTATCAAAAGGAACATTTATGTTGATGATCTGATGACGGGTGCGTCCACCCTACAGCAACTTAAGGAGCTGAAGAGCAATAGTGTCCGAATTCTACGCGAAGGAGGGTTTAACCTGAGGAAAATGTCATCAAACCACAGCTTAATCCGAGAAGAGATCCATCAACAAGAGGCAGACAATATAAAGAAGCTATCAAACCACGAAGAATCCATTAAATTATTGGGAATAGCCTGGGACTCTACGACCGATCGATTCATTTTTGAAGCCGATATCAATCCACTTAAAATTCACAACAAACGAACTCTGTTGTCCGAGGCAAGCAGGATCTTTGACCCCTTAGGGCTGATATCCCCTATAACGATTAGGATCAAGATATTGTTCCAGAAGCTCTAGTTACAGACATTAGGGTGCGGGATGACGAATTACCGGTCGATACAAAAGCAGAATGGATTAAAATACGAAACGACTTAAGCGGGACATCGAAGATCAAGGTTCAGAGATGAATAGCAAGCATAAAGACAATAAGTATTCACGGGTTTTGTGACGCCAGCAAGTGGGCGTATTCAGCTGTCCTTTATGCAAGAACACAAACCGAAGAAGGGTAGGAATGCCACTTGATTTGTTCAAAATCAAACGTAGCACCACTAAAGCAAATTAGTTTACCGAGACTGAACACGCTGAACCTTGAAGTATCATCCGTCACACTTTGGACGGATTCGAGGATCGTCCTGGATTGGTTATCCAGCCAACCACGGCGGTGGATGACGTTTGTCGCTAATCGAACGTCCGAGATTATACAGCAGTACAACAGAAGCAACTGGATTATGCAACTCGCGGTAAAACCTTTCACGATATTTCAACAAACGACTTTTGGTGGAAGGGTCCAGAGTGGCTATGCCAAGATTCAGATATATGGCCCAATCAACCGGTCAATCCGCCCACCAGTGAGGAATGTGCATCTATGTTGTTGACCTGCAATGTTGCAATTCAGAAGGAAAACTACGAATCAGACATAGTACATGCTCTGATCAATAGAGTTTCCAACTTTTTTAAGTTACAAAAGGTGTTAGCCTACATTTATCGTTTTTTTAACAATTGTAGATCAACTAAATCCAAATCCAAGCAACAATCTGGAGCATTGACGAAATCGGAGATTCACTTGGCCAACCAAATATTATGCCACAAGGTACAAATGTCGGATTTCCCGGAAGAATATAATGCATTATTGAATGGCAAGCCAATTCCAACGCGAAGTAAATTGTGACCATTGAATCCGTTTCTGGACAATGCACAAGCATCCGTTAATTTTATCCAGTAAATCCCGTCTATCGATGTTAGTCACCTACCACGTACATCATGAGAATCAGCATCCTGGTTTCAATTTATTAACAAGCATGGTCCGACAAAATTATTGGGTAATCAGGGGCAAGGACGTTGCGAAGAGCGTGTTCCGAAAATGCATTAAAGGTGCAAGGCAACAACCGAAAATGACTCAACAAATAATGGGATCACTACCGCAAGATCGAGTGCAGCCCAATTTTCCGTTCGCGGTAGTAGGTGTAGATTTCTGCGGCCCTTTTAAGATCCATGCCATTCGGAAACGAAGAGCAATTCCTAGCAAGGCATACTTATGTGTGTTTGTTTGCTTTACCACTCGTGCAGTGCATTTGGAAGAATGCATGAATTTAACATCTGATTCATTTATAGGGGCGCTCAAACGGTTCGTAGCTCGACGGAGATTGTGTAGCACGATTTATTGTGATAACGGGACGAACCGGGCAAGAAATAACCTAAAATTGGTTTACGATTTTCTAAACACTCGAAGCAAACACTCGAAGGAAATATCAGCTCATCTCCTAAAAAATAATATCGAATTTCGGTTCATACCACCAGCAGCTCCGCATCAAGGTAGTTTATGGGAGAGCGCTGTAAAATCCCCTAAAATTCATCTGCAAAGAACCGTGGGTGAACACATTTTGACGTTGGAGGAGTTTTCTACACTCATGACACAGATTGAGGGGGTTCTTAATTCCAATCCGATTTGTTCGTCCAACTCCGATGACTTAGATTACTTAACGCCAGCGCATATCCTAATCGGCAGGCATTTGCAGCAAGTCATCGAAATACCGGAATCAAAATTAACTACACACGCTCGTTGGGACATTGTTAAAAGAATCCATGAGCAATTTTGGAAGCGCTGGAAAATTGAATATTTGACGTCGCTACAATCCAGATCCAAATGGTAAACCAAACATCCCAATTTGAAGATAGATGATATTGTAATCGTTCAAGATCACAATTTACCACCGTCACAATGGTTACTAGGAAAAATTATTTAAACATATCCCGGTAATGATGGCAACATTCGTGTAGTCCAAATCAAGACGAAGGGCGGTGTTTTAAAAAGATCCATACATCAAGTTTGCCGTCTTCCAATTATAGAATCTGACGATTCAATGCAGGGAGTATGTCCAGAAAATCGTTGTCAGCCGGCATCCAAAAAAGAAGAATAATTGTAATTATTTAATATTCCATTGTTTGCTTACTTACAGAAAACTTTAAATGTAAACGTAAAAATTCAATCACAAACAAGAGCTAAATATTTAAAGTAGGTTGCATTGTTGATCAGGTAGTTGCTGAATTATACAGGGTTATCCAATTCGAGGTTGATAAAGTAGAAATCTGTATACCGACATCTGTCAAAGATAAACGTCAAGTACGCTGTCATTTATTTAGTTGACATTCTGCCATTTAAGAATATGGAGCATTTAACAATCGACCAACGCGTTAAAATTAAACGCGGAAAAACAGGCCGTCGATGCTGATTTTTCGAACAAAATTTTCTTCAGTGATGAAGCTCATTTTTCGCTTGGTGGATACGTTAATAAGCAAAACTGTAGAATTTGGGGCTCAGAAAATCCACAATTGATTGTAGAGAAGCCATTACACCCGGAAAAAGTCACTGTTGTGCGCATTGTGGTCTGGTGGTGTGATTGGGCCGTATTTTTTTGAGAACAACCATGGACGAACCGTTACCGTCAATTCTGAGCGCTATGGCCGCATGTTAACCGATTATTTTTTTACGAAAATCGAAGATTATGATCTTGACGATATGTGGTTCCAGCAGGATGGAGCAACCAGTCACGTAACACGAGCAAATCGAGATCTTTTGCAAGAGAAATTATCTGGACGTTTGATTTCGCGATTGGCTGATGTCAATTGGCCTCCAAGATCCTGTGATTTAACGCCTTTGGATTTCTTTTTGTGGGGCTACGCGAAAGATCGTGTTTACGCAAACAATCCTCAAACTCTTGACGAATTGAAAACTAATATTCGTAAGGTAATGGCCGAGATACCGCCCGAAATGTGCCGAAAAGTCATTGAAAATTACCTCAAAAGAATCAAGGCCTGTAAGAAGTCCCGTGGAGGACATTTGAATGATATCTTGTTTAACTAAAAATGGCAAGGATCAATCTGTAAAATGAAATAAAAATTACAATACATTCCGAATATTTTGTGTGTTTTTTTTAAGTTTACTTTATCAACCTCGAATTGGATAACCCTGTATTTCAAACTACCTTATCATTTTACGCTGTTAAACTTTTTTCTTGTAATTTGCTTGCAAAATTCTAGTTTTTTTTTACTACAAATTAGAAAGCACTCAATTAAAAAAAAAAAAAACTTTGTAAAAATAAAATTAATATTAAATAAATAAATAAGTTAAATCGGAATATTTTTCCGGAGTTTTAAAGGTAATCACAATTGCGAAAAGATCTGTACACAAGTTGGTGTTCGGAGTGTTGAAAACTAATACAATTCGCACAGGATTGACTGTAGTTTTTTCTGAAGAGGACGTCAAGGAAGCACTAAACCAAGCCCAGGTGAGCCAGTTTATTGCTTAAGTTTCCATTTTGCAAACTAGTAAATCCTTGACCTCCAACAATAAAGATTCCAATATTTGGCTTATTCCATTGGCCCCAACAATAGACATCAGTTTTTTCTAAAATAAAATTTCTTTTTCATCAAACAGTAAAATTTGAAAAATTAATTAAAAAAGAAACAATTCAATGTAAAAATTGCCAAAGGTTAGAGCATGCAGCCTCGAATTGCTCAAAGCAATATAGATGTATTAAAGGTGCAGATAGTTACACGCCAGGAGAATGCCAAAAAAAGGATAATGCCTCAGAACCGTATTGCATCAACTGTAAAAACTACGGTCACTCCGCGAATTACAGGCAATGTCCTAAATATAAAGAGTTAGTCGCTAGAAAAGAACAATTTAAACAAAAGCAAATGGAACAAAAATTAGCTAAAAGCTAAATGTATAATAGATACTATATAGTCCAGAATTATCTTATTTAAAAGCTATAACCAGAACGGAAGATAGTCTGAACATTAAAAAATAATTATCAAAATTCCACTTGGGACAGCACGTGTAACAAAATATTTGGAATTAGTTTTACAGATACTATTCGTCAGTTTTGTGAATTCACACCAACATTTAACGCGTTGACCGTTCCATTACAAAAAAATAGCGCTTTTTGAATTCTTTGCTAAAGTTACCGCAGTCCACAATGAGTACTGAAAATTTCAAGCTTTGATTATTCAACTTAACGTAAACTCTCTTATAAGTAAAAAAAGGCATGAATTAGAACAATTCTTAAATTATATTAAACCAAATATTGTTCTATTAAACGAGACTGAATGTGTGAATATACCATTGAATAGGGTACCTACTAAACATGAAATAGATGAGATTTTAGTAAAACTCAATTACGTACTTGCTGAGGCAATTCGTCGGTTCATTCCTGCTACGACTGTTAATTATAATACGTAAATACCTCTTACATCTAGAATTATTAAATTCATCAAATTTAAGAAGCAGATTTGTAAGCAACTATTTAGAAATAGAAATATCTCTAATGTTAGTATTAGTACGCTTAGATCCCAGGTGAATAATGCCAACACAATTATTAAAGAGCTTTAATTATCAAATATTAGACGAAATAGTAATATGTTCAAAGAAGTAAATCGTTTAACCAATAGAAAAATACTCAATGATATTCCGACTTTCGTTAATCAAATCACTAATGAAAGATTAGAACAAAAATTCCATAAGGCCAATTACTTAGGACAAACATCTGTACACAATCAAAATAGCGCTATGAGACCGGATGGGTTCATTGAGAACGTAAACGAAACAGTTGATAATTTATTTGAATTAAATACCACACCAATTTTCATTCCTACTAACTCAGAGAAAATCACAGATATTAAATACTGTCAAAATGAGAATAATGCGCTCAATTTAGCAAAATCATCAGACATAAATATGTACATTAAATCAAGGAATGCTAAAAAATCGTCAGGTTTCGATAGAATTCCGAATTATGTTCTTAAAAAATTATCACCTAACTTTATTAAACTATTAACTGCGATTGTTAACCATTGCTATAATATTCGATATTTTTCAGATCTTTTGAAGCTAGCGATCATGACGCCTATCTGTAAGAAAGGCAAGCCCCCGGAACTTTCATTCAGTTATCGGCTCGTATCTCTTTTAACAAATGTAAGCAAAATTTTTGAGAAATTCATTTTAAATAAAATCCAAGGTCACTGTGAAGAACATAATATTTTACCAGATAACCAGTTCAGTTTTAGATCATCACATTCGACCACCCATTCTGCGGTAATTCTTAAAACGGACATTGCCTGTAAATTAAACACGAAAATGCCCATATTGGCTTGTCTCTTAGATATCGAAAAAGCGTTTGACACTGTCTCGATAAAGGGAATCATATATAAATTAATAAAATTTAAGTTTAACCCAAATCTTATACGTATTATATACAGTTTTCTCTTAGATAGGGAGTATCATATCAAGTAAGAAGGTACACTATCTAATAGTTTAAACATTCAAGCTGGGGTACAAGGGTATTTGTTGGGGCCAATACTATATATCCTATAAACTTCCGATCTCCTTGTTCCTAATTATTCCCCGATCCAAATTAAAACTTTAGCATATGCTGACGATATCATAATCTACACGTCAAGGAAAAAACTTAAAAAAAGCTGGAGAAGTTCTCAATAATTATATACAAATATTATACGAATATTTCCATAAATGAAAATTCAAAATCAACACTAACAAAAGTGAGCTAATTTGCTTCAAAGGAAGCAAAATCTTGACCAAATCACAACGGAAAAACTGCAGAAACATAATGCTTACATTTAATAACAATGTAATTGCACTGAAGAGGGAAATAAAATACCTTGGTATCATTTTAACGGAAAACTTCAAACCCTACTATCATATAAGAGGAATTTTGCGAAATGCCTTGATTTCATTTAACTCCATCAAAACCATACTCAACTATAAAAGCTGCCTCCAGAAAAGAATCAAACTAATCTGTTACAAGCAACTCGTTCGACCAATACTAACGTATGGTTTTCCGGCATGGTCAGAACTTTCATCGGCTCAAATGGAAAAGCTAAGAATATTCGAACGGAAAATATTTAGAACCTGCACAAACATAAAATATAAACCAGACTCCTCTGAACTTGTAAACAACGCCACACTATACAAGGAAGCAAACACCACAAGAATCAATAAATATCTATACCCACCAATTGTATTAAGTTCTTTGAGAAAATTTGCTACACAAACAACACAAGTCTAATAAATTCCATTCACAACACAAACCCCTTCCTTCATTGCCCAACTACAGGAATCCAACCAACTTTACAACGAAAACCTGAAGCCAATCCAATACCACAAACCATTAAAACCATCAACTCCACATCTTGTTTATAACATTGCCCAATAATTAATAACATACCCTACCAATAACCCAATTATATATGAAACAATATCAGCAAAATTAGAACACATTTATAATTAACCAATAAATAAACCACCTCCCCTTATTTATAACCTCCCCCTGTAAATAACCCCCAACCATCTCTCACCATCACTATACCCAGCCATAAAAGGGCATAAAATCTTAAACAACAAAATAACCAACCATACAACCCACAACAAAATAGATATTATAATGAACAATGTATTACTTAGATAAAGATAATTTCTGTTAAGAACCACAAATTATATGTATGTACATAATTAAAATTGTATAGTTTATGTTTGGCAAACTAAAGAAAGATACAAGTAAGAGATTAGAGACTTTAAACATCATGTCACAATATCACATTGACACGTTTGTATTTTTAAACATAAATGAATTTTATAATTTTATTAAAGCTTTAAGCATTTTTTTACAGTAACAAGAAGAAAAGTATTCACTTCCTGCTTGTAAATATTTAGAGATCATCATATTTGTTTCAAAATTGTATTAATTTCAGTTATTTGAGAGATACCTTATATAAGATCATCTTTCTTGTGTTATTTTATACAACTATGCTAAATTATTTCAAATAATTACTTCGTGCATGTAATATTAAGTTTATACGACAAAATAATAAATTTTAAGATTGCTGCCTATATTCATCATACCACAATAATAGCATAAATGCATTTCCATTTTTAAAACCAATAGATGCATTTTATAATTTAATTAAAGCTATATAATTGGATTATTTGTAACATGGAGCAAGAATTCACTTCCTGCATGTAAATATTTTAACACCAGCTGTATTTATTTTAAAATTATTAATTTCATGTTATTAAGCAAAACTTGAAAGTATGTAGCTTCACAACTTGTTTGTGGTTCTGTTACTAAGTATCGCAAATTGGTTGGCAAAATTCACTTCCAGCATGTAAAATGACTATATTCAGTAAAACAATATTTTTTTTTGATTAAAGACTATAAACATCATACCAAAATAACTCATTGACGCATTTGTAATGTTAAACCTAATAAATGAATTTTATGATTTTGCCAAAGCTTTCAACCTTTTTTGTTAGTAACAAGAAGGAAAGTATTCACTTCCTGCTTGTAATTATTTTGAGGTAATTATGGTTGTTTCAAATTTGTAATAATTGCAGTTATTTGAGCGAAACTTATATAAGACCATCTTGCTTGTGTTGTTTTACGCAACTTTTCTAAATTAATTCCAATATTCACTTGGTGCATGTAATAATAAGTTTATTCGACAAAATAATACATTTTTAGATTATTGGCTATATTCAACATACTACATTATTACAATGATATGTTTCCATTTCTAAAACCAATAGATCCATTATTTTATTTAATTAAAACTTTAAATTGGATTATCTGTTACACGGAGCAAGTATCCACTTCCTGCATGTAATTATTTTACCATAGTTATATTTATTTTAAAATTGTATTATGTTCATGGACAAAACTTGAAAAGTATGAAGTTTCTCATCTTGATTGTGGTTTTGTTACTAAATATTGCAAAACTGTTAGAAAATTTCACTTTCTGCATGTAAAATTTGTTTTTTAATAAAAGAATCTTTTATTTTAATTCGAGACTATAAACATTATTCCATAATATCCAATTAGTATGTTTGTATTTTTAAATCCAGTAATGAATTTAATACTGTAATTAAAGCTTTTAACCTGTATTTGCTAGTAACAAGAAGGAAAGTATTCATTTCCTGCTTGTAAATGTTTTGGGATAATTATAGTTTTTTAAAATGTTTATTAATTTCAGTTATTTGAGCAAAACTTATATAAGATAATCTCGCTTGTGTTATTTTATTCAACTTTGCTAAATTTTTTTCAATATTCACTTCGTGCATGTTATAACAAGTTTATTGGACAAAATAATACATTTTTAGATTACAGGCTATATTCATTATACCACAGTTTTACAACGTTACGTTTCAATTTTCAAACTAACATATGCATTTTATAATTTATTTAAAGCTTTAAAATTGAATTAACTGTAACACGGATCAAGTATCCACTTCCTGCATATAATAATTTTACACTAGTTATGTTTATTTTTTTTAAGTTTATGTTTATTTTAAAATTGTACTAATTTCATGGACAAAACTTGAAAAGTATGAATTTTCTCATCTAGTTTGTGGTTCTGTTACCAAATATTGCAAATTGAATAGCAAAATTAACTTCCAGCATGTAAAATGACTTTTATTAATAAAACATAATATTTTTTTTTGATTTAACTATACACTTTATTCCTATAGCACATTGATGCATTTGTATTTTTAAACCCAATAATGAATAAAATAATTTAATTAAAGCTTTTAACCTGTTCTTGCTGGTAACACAAAGAAAAGTATTCACTTCCTGCTTGTAAATATTTGAAGATAATTATATGTGTTTCAAAATATTATTAATTTCTGATATTTGAGCGAATTTTATATAAAATCACTTCGCTTGTGTTATTTTATACAACTTTGCTAAATTATTTTCAATATTTCTTCGTGCATGTAATTACAAGTTTATTCGATCCGACAAAATAATACATTTTTAGGTTACAGGCTATATTCAATATACCACAATTACATCAATGCATTTGCATTTTTTAAAACCAATAGACCTTTTTAATAATTTAATTAAAGCTTTAAATTTGGATAATATGTAACATGGAGCAGGTATCCACCTCCTGCATGTAAATATTTTACCCTAGTTATATTTATTTTAAAATTGTATTAACTTCATGGGCAAAACTTGAAAATTATTTAGTGTCTCATCTTGTTTATGGTTCTGTTACTAAATATTCCAAATTGATTAACTATTATTTTTTCACTTACTGCATGTAAAATGACTATATTAAACTTAATATTAAAACAAAGTATTTTTTTTATTGGAATCTATAAACATCATTTCCATCGCACATGCATTTGTATTTTTAAACCCAATTTTGAAATTAATAATTATATTTAGGCTTTAAACCTGTTTTTGCCAGTAACAAGAAGTAAAGTATTTACTTCCTGCTTGTAAATATTTTGAGATGATTATATTTGATTAAATATTTTATAAATTTCAATTATTTGGGCGAAACTTATATAAGATCACCTAGCTTGTGTTATTCTATACAACTATGCTAAATTATTTATAATATTTACTTCGTGCATGTAATAACAAGTTAATCAATTTTTAATCCAATATATGCATTTTAAATATCAATTAAAGTGTTAACACTGGATAATCAGTAACATGGATCAAGTATCCACTTCCTGCATGTAAATATTTTACCCTAATTATATTTATTTTAAAATTGTATTAATTTCATATGCTTAATCAAAACTTGAAAAGTATTTAATTTTTCATCAAGCTTGTGGTTCTGTTACTAAAAATTGCAAATTGATTATCAAAATTTACTTCCTGCATATAAAAAGATTTTTTTTAATAAAATAATATTTATTTATTTTTTAATTAAAGTCTATAAATATAATTCCACAATAGCACATTGATTCATTTTTATTTTTAAACGCAATAATTAATTTAATAAATTTAATATAGCTTTTCGCATGTTTTTGCCTGTAACAAGAAGAAAAGTATTCCCTTCCTGCTTGTTAATATTTTGGGATATACATATAATTTATTTAAAAATTGTATTAATTTATGATATTTGAGCGAAACTTATATAAGATCATCTTGCTTGTGTTATGTTATACAACTTCGCTAAATTATTTCCAATTCTTACTTCGTGCATGTAATAATAAGTTTATTCGACAAAATAATAATTTGTTAGATTACTGCCTATATTCATCATACCACAATAATGGCATCGATGCATTTCCATTTTTAAAACCAAAAGCCTTTTATAATTTAATTAACGATTTATAATTGGATTATTTGTAATATGAAGCAAGTATTCACTTCCTGCATGTAAATATTTTACACTAGTTATATTTATTTTAAAATCGTATTAATTTCATGGAGAAAACTTGAAAAGTATGTAGTTTCTCAACTTGTTTGTGGTTCTGTTACTAAATATATTTATTAGCAATGTTCACTTCCTGCATGTAAAATGACTATATTAAACTATTTAATTAAACAAAATATTTTTTTGTTTTGACTAGAAACTATAAACATCATTTCTATAGCACATTGATGCATTTGTATTTTTAAACCCAATATTGATTTTAATAATTTAATTTAAGTTTAAACCTGTTTTTACCAGTAACAAGAAGAAAAGTATTAACTTCCTGCTTGCAAATATTTTGAGATAATTATATATGGTTAAAAATTTTATTAGTTTCAGTTATTTTTGCGATACTTATATAAGATCATCTTGCTTGTGTTATTTTATACAACTTTGCTAAATTATGTAAAATATTTACTTCGTGCATGTAATTATCAGTTTATTCGACAAAATAATAAATGTTTAGATTACAGGCTATATTCATCATACCACAATATTACATCGATACATTTCAATTTTTAAAACCCATGGATGTATTTTATAATTTAGTTAAAGCTATAAAATTGGATTATCTGTAACATGGATCATGTATCCACTTCCTGCATGTAAATATTTTAACACCAGTTATATTTATTTTAAAATTATTAATTTCATGTTCTTAAGCAAAACTTGAAAGTATGTATTTTCTCAACTTGTTTGTGGTTCTGTTACTGAGTATCGCAAATTGGTTGGTAAAATTCACTTCCTGCATGTAAAATGACTATATTTAGTGAAACAATATTTTTTTGATTAAAGACTTTAAAAATCATTTCACAATAACACATGGATACATTTGTAATTTTACACCTAATAAATAAATTTTATAATTTCGTCAAAGCTTTTAAACTTTTTTTGTTAGTAACAAACAAGAAGGAAAGTATTCACTTCCTACTTGTAATTATTTTGAGATACATATATTTGTTTAAAAATTGCAACAATTTCAGATATTGGAGCGAAACTTATATAAGATCATCTTGCTTGTGTTATTTTACACAACTTTGCTGTGTTACTTATTTAAATCTGTAGATCGCGCAGATTTTGTAATCTGAAATTAGATTGATCTAATCGATCTAAAATAAGTAACAGATTTCAGATTACTTGGATCAAATAAGGTTAACTGTCATTTGGATCCGAAATTTTTAAATCAATTATTTAAATTTTTTCCGCATGGTGATAACAATTTTAACAATTTTATTTATTATAATAAAATGACCTGCCTAAAGAAACAACGTGTTTTCACATTATTGCAAGGAGCAGCAATGATAATGTTTGACGATTTAGACTAAAATGAAGAGAGTGAAGTAATCGTAAATATTGAAAAGTGTACCACGAATGGTGAATGACCAGTTCAAAATTCATTTCCGTACGCACCGAGAGCCGTTTGACCGTATTTGTGGGTATATATCGAGAATTCAAGTAACCCTAAGAAGGCCTGAAATTGCAAAACAAAAACAATTAATGGTAACTGTGTGGTATCTGGCAAACGCAGAAACATTTAGGTATTATAATCTTATTTTAATAAATTTACTGGAATTGTTTACATATAACTTGTATAATACAGGACGGTGGCTAGTAGATTTAATCTATCTAGAACTTCTTGTTTTCGCATTTTATACAGAACCTGCAAAAGGCTTATGAAAATCAATGTGATTAATCACATAATTGAATGGTCTTCGGAAACTGAGCAACATCGGTTTTCTGGAGGATTTCCAAATTTGCCATGTAATGTGTATTATTTAATGTCGTAGGTTATTAACTAATATAAAATTATTATACTACAGGAGTAGCAGATGCAATTAACGGATGCCATTTCAAAATAAGTGAGCCAAAGCAACACCATTCTTCATATATTAACAGAAAAGGATACAATTTTGTGGTGTTACAAGGTATTTGTAACGACTGTAAGCAATATATTGATTTACTGAAAAGAGACGATTAGATTTTATTATCATACTTATTATGTCCTGTGGCCTTATTATGGCTTGCTCTGGGAATAGGGAATCGGGAAAAATTTTATTTATAGGAATTTTGTCTAAATTGTATTTTTCTGGCCTACTGACGGAACATGATTGGTGCAAAAACTTTCAAAACAAAGTTAAATGGGAAAATATTTTTCCCAACAAAAATTTCGTGGAACGAAAGTTTCCCAAATCACATTGTTTTGAAAATTTTTGCACTAAACTTATTCTTTCAGCAGGCCCGAAAAGTATGTATAATTTTAACAAAAATGCTATGAAAATATTTGTCACAATTCCCTATTCCCGGGGAAAGCCAGAATAGGGCCACTGAAGTCGAGGATGAAAGTGTCGTCAATGATGAAAATGACATGAACAGGAGTAGAAATGAATTATCAGAACCATTGGGTACAAATAAAAGAAATACAATTTGTAATTCATTATAAAAAAATTATATATGTTAAACTTTGATTTGTCTAGTTAAAATTTTTTAGTGAAAAGGAATTGTGGCTGGATTATCAAAAATATATACACATTTCAATGTGTTATATTACAATATTAAGTTACAAAGTAAACTTTATTTGTAATTCACAACGATATACATATATAATTTCAAATAAATTCATTTGGGTGGGTTTTGATTAAAACATATCAGATTCTGCACTTTTATCTCATAAGTTACAATTAAATTCTATCTATCAGTTTCTCCATTAAATCTAGAAAATGATCTTTTCGCAATAATTTCTCCTCGTGACGACATTGTACGTCGGAACGAAACTTTTTTTTTTAGGTTTCCGAAGAGGGCGTTGTATCATTCTGATTGGTGGCCCCAGACTCCGAATTATTTAATACAGTTTGCGTTGGCATCCTATTAGCCCTGGTAGTAAACGCCGAATCGCTTTAACAAGTGGCTTCGGGGTTAACTTCTGGCCTTTTATATAATATTTCATCTATTTCATCGTAGAATTCAAAAAATTTTCTATCTCGGCCACTACTATAATTATTTGCCTTTACGACTTTGTATTTTGTTTTTAATGGTTTAAATTTAGTATCGCACTGTTGTCCAGCCATCTTTACTCTCGTAAGTTTTCCCACTTCCTCAGCAATACGTTTCCAAACATTTTTTTAGTTTATAATCGAAATCATTGTACATTTTTTTTGTTGCTGCAATTAACGCTAGTGGAAGTGAGTTCGTCTGCTTTAAACCACTCGGTTCCAAATTACTAACTGCATCGTCTTCTTTTTTCATCAGATCTGTATTATTTTGAATTTCATCCTCAATGCTATCTAAATATTCTATAACAAAATATAGATGTGTAAAACAATTATTTGACTATTATATGTAATACAATTATTTACCTTCGTCCACATAATAATTAAAAGTTTCTTCTGCTCTCATTGTCACGTCACAGAATATAATATTTAGTAATATAAATAATATGTATTATATTTAACGGTCCCGTATAAATTAAAAACAAAATAATGAATATGAGAGCGACGGCAACGTGATTTTATTAGCAGTTTGAATTATACATGAAGTAAGCTACCCAAAATCAATCTAACAAATCTGTATATTTTTGCAAATCAAAAAAATTGATGTAATCAATCTGTGAAAAAATGACCAGAAATAAGAAACAACTTTTTAGTACTCAGATCGATTAGATCGGAAATAGGTTTTAGGTTTTAGTGGTTGACACTTAGGCCATTTTTGGTCCATTGTTGTACAACGCATTCACGCCATGCGATCTCTATGTCAACATGTACATTGACATGAACGATGGGTCGACGCTGAATTCTGCACTCCATCAGAGGGTCTAAGTTGTGTTTATTAACATTACCGATTGTAACCGATGATGAAAATTCGATTTGCATCTAGCCTCTGATGGGATTCGAACCCAGTTTATCCCGGTCCAAGTGCCGAAACTTTAACCACTGCACCACTTGTCTGGTGATAGATCGGAAATAAGTAACACAGCTTTTGCAAAATTATTTCCAATATGTACTTCGTGCATGTAATAATAAGTTTATTCGACAAAATAATATATTTTTAGATTCCTGGCTATATTCAACTTACTACAATATTACATCGATGTGTTTCAATTTTTAAAACCAATAGATGTATTTTATAATTTCTTCAAGGCTTTACAAATGGATTATCTATTACATGGAGCAAGTATCCACTTCCTGCATGTAAATATTTTACCTTAGTTATATTTATTTTAAAAATGTAATTATTTTATGGACAAAACTTGAAAAGTATGTAGTTGCTCATTTTGTTTGTTGTTTTGTTACTAAGTATCGCAAATTGGTTAGCAAAATTCACTTCCTGCATGTAAAATGACTATATTTAATAAAACAATATATTTTTTTTATAAAAGACTACACATATCATTCTAAAATAGCACATTGATGCGTTTGCAATTTTAAACCTAATAAATGAATTTCATAATTTCGTCAAAGCTTTCAACCTTTTTTCGTAAGTAGCAAGAAGGAAAATATTCGCTTCCTGCTTGTAATTATTTTGAGGTAATTATATTTGTTTAAAAATTGCAATAGTTTCAGTTATTTGTGCGAAACATGTATAAGATCATCTTGCTTGTGTTATTTTAGACAACTTTTCTATATTATTTACAATATTTACTTCGTGCATGTAATAATAAGTTAATTCGACAAAATAATACATTTTTAGATTCCTGGCTATATTCAACATATACTTCAATATTACATCGATTTGTTTCCATTTTTAAAACCAATAGATGTATTTTATGATTTCTTCAAGGCTATAAAATTGGGTTATCTGGAACATGGAGCAAGTATCCACTTCCTGCATGTAAATATTTTACCCTAGTTATAATAATTTTAAAATTGCAATTATTTCATGAGCAAAACTTGAAAAGTGTGTAGTTTCTCATCTTATTTGTGGTTCTGTTACTAAATATTGCAAATTTATCTGTAAAGTTCACTTCCTGCATGTAAAATGACTTTATTAAACTATTTAATAAAACAGAATATTTTTTTTTGTTTTGATTAGAAACTATAAATTTGTATTTTTAAACCCAATATTGAATTTAATAATTTAATTTAAGCTTTAAACCTTTTTTTTGCCAGTAACAAGAAAAAATGTATTGACTT
Organism: Nephrotoma appendiculata; assembly: GCA_947310385.1. NCBI lineage: Eukaryota > Metazoa > Arthropoda > Insecta > Diptera > Tipulidae > Nephrotoma > Nephrotoma appendiculata. The sequence continues at coordinate 279,026,896 of OX371223.1, forward strand.
TCTGCTTGTAAATTTTTTGAGATAATTATATTTGTCTAAAAATTGTATTAGTTTCAGTTATTTGGGCGAAATTTATATAAACTCATCTTGTTTGTGTTGTTTTATACAACTTTGCTTAGTTTTTTCCAATATTTACTTCGTGCATGTAAAAACAAGGTTATCATTTTTAAATCCAAATTATGTATTTAATTTATCAATTAAAGTGTTAAAATCGGATTATCTGTAATATGGAGCAGGTATCCACTTCCTGCATGTAAATATTTTACTTGCATTATTATTGCTTTGGCAAATCTTGAAAAGTATGTAATTTCTCAACTTGTTTGCTGTTATATTACTTAATGTTGCAATCTGAATAGCAAAATTCACTTCCTGCATATAATATTGAGTTTATTTAAAAAAATTTGTATTTGTAAAATAATTACATAAATACGAATGTTCACTTCGTGCATGTAATAATGATTTTATTTGATAAAATAATAAATTCTTAAACTAGAGGTTAAATTCAACATACAAAAATGTTACATCAATACATTTGCATTTTTAATTGCAATAGATAATTTGTTCTATTAAATTAAAGCTTTTAAACTGAACTGTCTTTAACAAAATGATCTTATTTACTTCGTGCATGTAAATATTTTTTATAATATATTCTTATTAAAATTTTTACTTAAATACATTAATTTTAAATAATATGTAATTTCTTATCTTGCTTTGGTATTTTGCTCAACCTTTTTACTTGTATACCCATATTCACTTCGTGCATGTAATAATAACTATTTATGTGCATGTAATAATAACAACCACCAAAATTTTAGAGATCAGTTGTTTGTTTGCTATGAGAAGACTATACAATTTTGAATATTAAAGCACAAACCGAAATGGTACAAACAGTGTGCAAATTAAACTTTTAAGTGTTCGCTGGTTAAGGCATTAGTCTTAAGCGAATGAATTCGTTGTGTAACTATGTCTAATATTAACTTTCCTTAAAGCTATGCTTATTACTTTAAACATTTTGCTTTATGAGTTATTGTATGTCAACGGTTTAAGGGCAAGGAAGAATAATCAACTAAATGTCTTTAACTTTTTAAGAACATAACTGCCATCTACAGTTCAGAAAATAAACTGTAGACATACTTTTGATGACGTATCAAGCAGTTCTGCTTGGTATTATTGGTGAATTTCTTAAAGCATACCGCTTTAATGCTTTATATTTATTTACTTATTACATAGTATACATTGTATACCTTCGTTGAGTCGAAATACTGCATACAGAATACAACACAACATTGATTGTTCATATTTAAAGGCAAACACTTCATAATACGTTCACCCGTTATAGATATGATATACCACTAACAAGGAAGGAAGTGACAGTTTCTTTATCGAATTTGAATATAATTATAAAATACCATTTTTAAACAACTAAAATTTAATCTTAATTTTTGGTTAACAACAACCACGAAATCAAAATATAAGAAGAAGAAGAAGAAAACGCGTTATATTATTTATCTTATAAAAGCATACCTCAAAAAGAAATGAAATTTAATTTTTCTTGTTTTAGTGCTGCCAAAAACTAAATGAAATTTAGGGTAATTACCATACATCCATCTGTAATTCTCTTATTTAAAATATTTATAAATGTTGTTGTTTTATGTTAAAATTATACAAACACACTCGGCACAAGAAATGTCAGTTCTTTTAAAAATTTTAGTACTGCATGTTATGATTATACGCACGCATAAGCAGATGTATTTTTTATCAGTAGAGTAAACAATTTCTTGATATACGTTGTAATGGCAGTGCATTCGCACTATTATTGATAGTTTGTAGAAGGTTAAACCCATTGAGTCTTAAACAAATTTGCAAAATAAAAATAATCGAAGGTTTCCAGGTTTATTATAACTCTAATTGCCACTTATTTTGTTTTATATTTCATAAAATTATTACTTTTACAATCTTGTTTGATTACATTAAGGTAATTTCTAGAAATAAATACAATAATAATATTATTGATTTCATAATAATGAAATTATAATATTATTGTATAGCTATATTATTTTAATGACTTGTCGTCAAACTTCAGCGAATTTATAACATATAGGGTAACAATAAATTATTTGCAAAATGTGTACTGTATCGTGTACTTATAAATATAATGACTATCCGCAGTTTTGGTTTCTGATTTAATTATTTTAACTGATTTTGTGGAATTCCATTTTTTATGATTTTAACTAAAAAATTTGACTTAATTTAAATCCTCAATTTTTGGATTATCTTCATTTTTGCTTTCAGTTTTTATTCATCGGTAAACTTTGACGTGTTTGCAGGTAATAATGTACCCATTACGACCGGATTTATTGTGCGAAAAAACGTGGAATTACTAATTGGTTTATGATGAGATAAATTAGTAGTAAAGAGTACTTATTATAAGTGAGTTGTAGACACCAGGGGCTTCAAATATTAGCAATAACTTTTAAGAGGCTTTCCGGAAATGCTTTCAATCACTGTAGGAAATACAAACAATTTCATTTGAAACTAAATTACAAAGTTTTATTTAAACGATTACAACAATTTCATAATATAATTAGATTTTTGGAAACTACCATCCATTAAACGATAAGTGTCAATATTACAGTCCAACTATTCGTTTACAAGTTGTAGTTGTGTTATTAGCGCTCCTTTTGTTATTTTCATAACAATAAATAAACAGAATTTTGTGTTTTGGTTTTAACGCTGTATTTAGATGAGGATAAAATACCAGTCAAGCCAAGCAATTACTTGGTTAGTGTTATAGAATGTTTGCTTCTTTGAAAATAACCGTCGAACGTTGGTTTGCGGAGTTAAACAAGGCCGTACAAATACCGATGTTGCTAAATGCACTCGTCAAACTCGTTTTGAAAGACCGTAAAGTGTGGCTGCTGAGTGAGATAACTGGCTAACGGTTTTGCATCGGTAATTTTAAATGGATTAAACACGGATCCAATACTATAATCTGCAATCAAATCGTCAATCAGTTGAGTAAACAGCAGCCGATAAAAGACTACCAAAGCGACCAAAAACGCAAATATCAACTGGTAAGGTTTTGAACTAAATGTTTTTTAATCCACAAGGTATTTTATGCGTCAACTATCTTGAGAAAGAGAAGACAGTAAACAAGCGTATATTGCATCGAGCTATTGGTGCGTTTAAATGAAGATATTGCAAAAAGCAGGAAAAATATTTTTCGGATGGCTCGAGGGACTACTGTTCGCAGGCCTAACAAAATGGTTCGCATAGACCTAAAATAATGAAAAGCGTTGCGATGTCTGTATCACTCTTGAAGGAAACTATATGTTGATAAATAAAGTCGAATTTTACAAAAACTTGTTTTAAAGTAGTTAGCCTCGCGACCTACTGATTAACGAAAATTTAACAAAAGTCAATGTTAATATGATTTTTTTATCACTGACGCAAAATTTCATTAAATGATTTAACCGCCACCGTGAGGTGTCATGATGATTTATAATTTGCATTAATGAATAATTAGTACATTGAATTTTAACAGCTCCCAGATTTGCTGGGAGAGACATTTTGGTTTGCCGCGAAGGTTGTGAGTCACCAAAATTTATGAGGGGTTTGAGGCCACAAAATTTGTTTTAGTTTTCCTCCGGTTTTCATTTATGTTAACTATAGCAATTATTATGTTACTTTCAAATTAATATAGGAATTCTTATTTTTTGTTGCAGATTTGGATTCTACGGCTTAAAGTACGTAGGATTTCTTTCGATTCATGATAGATGCCGCTTCTGCAATATGTTTGAATTGAAATTAACACGTTTTCAATGTAAATTCGTGAAGTTAGTCTTAAACAAATTGTATTTCTTAATTTAGGGAAAAAAATTAATAAAAAAAATAAAAAAAAAATTTAATAGCAACAAAACATAGCATAGGATTGACATAGCTTTAAACGTCAAACGAAGCGATGTGATGAGCAAATTATAAAAACTTTATCATAAACACAGAGAAAAAGCAAAACGAAAATTTTGGCATAAATGCGGAAAAAACGGATAGAACAATTATTTTTCCGGTAGTGAGTGTGTTACCCAAATTCCAGAAGCCCAGCATATCTTTCGTGATTATTTTAAAATTTTAAGTGAATGTGGAAAATTCATCCTCACCCGTCCAACGTTTTACAAAACCGAGCGTGGAGTTTGCTCTATCGATACACAGCTCAATGTGCTAAGTAAAGCTCACGTTTTCAACGAGAGTAACCCTTAGGTCGGACCATAGCGCTAGGTTGTCAATATTTGAGAGTAGTTTATTGACATCGCCGATTGACACGGTGGCTTTTTAGATTTTGAGATCATTTGCTAACATTAGGATATTTGAATGCTTTATCACTTCAGTAATACCATTATTGAACATTATGAAAATTTATAGGCCAACTTGGGAGGCGTGGTACCAGAGATAGCCTTTTATCTCCTATTTTAATAAATTGGATGCGATTACTCAAATAAAACGTAAACCAGGAGCCTATTTAACTAAAAACTAATCACTTTGCACTTTGCAAAATTTTGATAAGTACTACGCCTTTTATAGATTATAATAATAATAATAATAATATTTAATAAATGTGTTTAAGCTAATGCTTTTATACACATGAATATTTACAATAATTATATTATTAACTTATAAAATTAACACAAAAAAGAGAAAAAGTAATTAATCAAAGCAATAAACTAAATTAAATATCTAAAAATATGTACATTAATTATTTACATTTTGATTTTCCATAATTAATTGTAAACAAGATTTCTTAAATATACTAAGAGAACTGATGTTTTTTAATAAAGACATTTTTATTAATCACTTGTTTTTTGTTTCGCAGTTATTTTGAATAATTTTCAAAAAGTTTAAAAAATCACTCGATCGATTTCGACTTGTTAGGTCATCATCAGGAGTATCTACTGATTTGTGTTAGTAAAAAATTTTGTTATATAGTAGAAAAAAGCAAATTATAAATAAAAGAAGGAGGGCAAAAAATAAAAAATAAGCAATAAAAGCAAAACATAAATAAAAGAATGAGGGCAAAAAAAAAATAAGCAATAAAAATTAATCTACGGATCGCGCAGGTGTGCGATGAGTCATAGGCTGAGTAACAAAATTCAAGGTATATTATTGCGTACGTGAGTATAGAAAAGGGCGGGATCTGTAATTGGTGAGAACCGGATTTCTCTCTGTTCGTTAAGGATATTTTGGTTAAGAAATATTGATTTTCTAATTTCGTAAGATTCTAAGGTATCTAAACGTCTGCCTTTGGGTTGTATATGTAATATATCTAAATTGTTCAAGCTAGCTGTATGATTTTCTGACGTTAAATGATTATGGAAAGTTGATTGGTTGCAACCAGATAAATGTTCCTTAGCTCTAACTCCAAAATTGCGCCCAGTCTGACCAATATAGGAGAAACTACAATCATTGCAATTGATCCTATAGACACCAGATTTGGAAAGGCGATCAACTCTAGGTTTATTGTTAAAAATCATTTTCTTTATTGTGTTATTATTATAAAAAGCAAAACTAATATTGGTATAATTGGACACGATGTTACTAATCCGTTGGCTCGTTTTTCCTATATACTCTAAGCGACGCCAATTTTCCCGCGGTGGACTATCCGGTGGATAAATACCCATTAGAGTTTTACGCTTTAGCTTTTTATTCAATAACTTTAATATAGTCCTAGTTGCATATCCGTTATTCGTTGCTATTTGAAGAATTATGTTAAGCTCAGTATTGTAATTTGAATTTGTCAAAGGGATGTTTATTAGTCTGTCTATGAGTGAGTGGAAAGCTGACATTTTAATATTATGAGGATGGTTTGAAGAACTAGGGATAACAGCGTCTGTATACGTGGGTTTCCGAAAAATTTTGAAGTCTAAAGTAGAATTAATCCTGGTTATTGTTATATCTAGAAAATTAATACATTTATTTTCTTCTTTTTCTAACGTAAAATCAATGGTGGGATATTGAGAATTTAACCAAGCTAGGAAAGAGTCTAACAGTCTATCAGTTCCATTCCATAGACATAATATGTCATCAACATATCTATACCAAAAGATTATATGACGAAAATAATGTGTGCGTTACAAATAAAGAAAGGTATTGATAACTCTTCTTCTCCGACAAACTCTTCTTCTTCTGCTGCTTCTAATACTAACCTCAAAGTGATTGGTGCGATAAAGAAAAAACTACGTGACCATGACCTGATAGCGTGTAAAGCGGATAAAGGCAATACAATTACCGTGCTCACAAAAGTCGATTACTGCAATAAAATCTCTGATTTTATTACAGAAAGCAAAGCAATAGAGCTTGGCAGAGATCCAACTAAGTCTTTTAAGACTGCGGTTAGTAAGTGTATCAACCAATGCCAGAAGTTATTTGATGGAACCGGTTGGAAGTACTCTGTCATGAATCCGTCTGCCCCGATCCTTTAAGGTTTACCAAAAATCCATAAGGAAGGCATTCCGATTAGACCAATAGTAGCGTATTGCAATGCTCCCGCCTACAAGCTATGTAAGGGTTTCATAAATTTTTTCAATTGTCATACTAATTTCTTTTCAGCTTACTCGGTTAAGAACTCGGTAGAATTGATTAACAAAATTCAAGACGTCGACATTCCTTTACATTCAAAACTAGTTTCATTTGACGTTGCCAGTCTTTTCACTTCTATTCCGATTAATACTTTGTCCCAAATAGTTTGTAATTACTTAGATAGGGATGTTGTAGATGAGAGCTTACGTCGTGAACTGAAGTTAGTTTTTGAGACTTGTATTAAACAAAATTATTTCTGTTTTGATAATACATATTTCAAATTCGCTGATGGTCTACCCATGGGCTCCCCTCTGCCACCTTTGTTGGCTGAAATTTTTATGAATTTCTTCGAACAAATGATCATATCAAACAACAATCCTTATTTTCGTCATATAATCTTTTGGTATAGATATGTTGATGACATATTATGTCTATGGAATGGAACTGATAGACTGTTAGACTCTTTCCTAGCTTGGTTAAATTCTCAATATCCCACCATTGATTTTACGTTAGAAAAAGAAGAAAATAAATGTATTAATTTTCTAGATATAACAATAACCAGGATTAATTCTACTTTAGACTTCAAAATTTTTCGGAAACCCACGTATACAGACGCTGTTATCCCTAGTTCTTCAAACCATCCCCATAATATTAAAATGTCAGCTTTCCACTCACTCATAGATAGACTAATAAACATCCCTCTGTCAAATTCAAATTATAACACTGAGCTTAACATAATTCTTCAAATAGCAACGAATAACGGATATGCAACTAGGACTATAATAAAGTTATTGAATAAAAAGCTAAAGCGTAAAACTCTAATGGGTATTTATCCACCGGATAGTCCACCGCGGGAAAATTGGCGTCGCTTAGAGTATATAGGAAAAACGAGCCAACGGATTAGTAACATCGTGTCCAATTATACCAATATTAGTTTTGCTTTTTATAATAACAACACAATAAAGAAAATGATTTTTAACAATAAACCTAGAGTTGATCGCCATTCCAAATCTGGTGTCTATAGGATCAATTGCAATGATTGTAGTTTCTCCTATATTGGTCAGACTGGGCGCAATTTTGGAGTTAGAGCTAAGGAACATTTATCTGGTTGCAACCAATCAACTTTCCATAATCATTTAACGTCAGAAAATCATACAGCTAGCTTGAACAATTTAGATATATTACATATACAACCCAAAGGCAGACGTTTAGATACCTTAGAATCTTACGAAATTAGAAAATCAATATTTCTTAACCAAAATATCCTTAACGAACAGAGAGAAATCCGGTTCTCACCAATTACAGATCCCGCCCTTTTCTATACTCACGTACGCAATAATATACCTTGAATTTTGTTACTCAGCCTATGACTCATCGCACACCTGCGCGATCCGTAGATTAATTTTTATTGCTTATTTTTTTTTTTTGCCCTCATTCTTTTGTTTATATTTTGCTTTTATTGCTTATTTTTTATTTTTTGCCCTCCTTCTTTTATTTATAATTTGCTTTTTTCTACTATATAACAAAATTTTTTACTAACACAAATCAGTAGATACTCCTGATGATGACCTAACAAGTCGAAATCGATCGAGTGATTTTTTAAACTTTTTGAAAATTATTCAAAATAACTGCGAAACAAAAAACAAGTGATTAATAAAAATGTCTTTATTAAGTATTAGTGTGTTTCGCCAAGTGCCTACGGCCAATAGCGTAAAAAGTATGATGTTTTTTAGTTCTATTGGCAAACTATTCCATTTAATAATTGCATTTATTAGTACAGAATTATTATATACATTTCTTTTACTAATAGGAAAATTAATGTTTCTTGTACGTAAAGACTTGGAAAAATTTAACTTTTCATACAAATATAACGGTAAACCTGAGTTAACCAGTTGAAAAATAAAAACAGATGTTCTATAATCAAATAACTGAAACAAATCATATCCAAGAATTGAACACCTAAACTCCGAGATATGATCGAACTTCCTAAGGTCATGAACGTATCTGGTGCAATTATTATATGTAACTTCAAGTAAACTTTTAAAAAAACTGTCACATTGATTGTAGATAACATCACAATATGTGAACATTGGCAAAACCAAACTTTTAATTAAATATTTGCGAAGGTTAACTGGACAAAACTTTCTAATCAATTTAAGGGAATACAAGGCATAATTAACCCTCTGGCAAAGAGAGCTAATATGTTCATTCCACGTCAGTTTAGAATTCAAAAGCAACCCTAAATCATTAACCACTGGAACAAAGGATATAACATCATCATCTAAGAAAAGTGTAGGTGTAACATTGTGTCGAACATTTTTTGAGAGTAATAAAGCCTTACTTTTAATCGGATTTAATGATAACGAATTATTTTTAGCCCACAAAGAAACATTTTAAGATCTGTGTTAAGTTTAATCACTATCTCATCTAGCTGTGATAAATGACCACCAATATAAAGTTGTAAATCATCAGCATAAAGATGAAACCAGCAATTCAAAATTTTCCATGGTAGATCATTTATGTACAAAGAAAAAAGTAACGGACCTAAGACCAACCCTTGAGGTACACCTACTACCATTTCACTAATAGTTGAATTGTCAATACCATACTTCACAAATTGTTTACGATTACTCAAATATGAGTATATTAGATTAATAGCCGAATTAGAAAATTTATAATACAAATGTAACTTCTGAAGCAAATGAATATGATTAACACAATCAAATGCTTTAGAAAAATCTAGTAGGACCAAAATAGCAACCGAATTTTCCTTGTCCAAGATAGCAGACAAATCATCAATAATATTAACAAGAGCAGTAGTAGTACTGTAGCCTGATTTGTACCCCGACTGAAACTCACTTAGGAAATTAAGCCTATGAAGATGTTCCTGCATTTGACGTTGCATGATTTTTTCCAGAACTTTTGACAGAGCAGGCAAAATACTAATGGGACGTATATCTCCTATATTGGAAATTACATCCTTCTTTGGTAACGGAATTATGGACGCCACCTTCCATAGATCAGGAAACACAGATTTTGTCAGACATTGGTTAATAACAAAAGTTATAAGAGGTAGAAATAAATCAATAAAAAGTTTTAAGACTTTAAAATCTACCATATCATAAGCCAATGAATCAGATTTAATTTCACGAATAACATTTAAAACAATATTTTCATCAACACAATCAAAAACAAAATCATCACCTGTAAAATGATCAGATTTAGCATCAGGTAGTGGTAAAACACCCAAGGAATCACGAAATTTAGTGATTCCAACCAAAATTTCTTCTGCTGAAAAGTCAATTCTAGCATCACTAGTGACGCAAGAAACCCCCAATTTTTTTAAATTATTCCAAGTTATTTTGGAATTTTTCAAATTTCCAAAATAATATCTTTGTTTGGTTTGGTTGATGTATATATTTGTTTTATTTTTAAAAAATCTAAAAGATTGTAAATCATTTTGTAATCCAAACCTTTTATGTTTTTTAAAAGCTAAATCTCTTACGTTTCATTAATTTAATAATATGAGCATTCAGCCATGGTGCAGTAGAGCATTTATTTATAACACTTTTACGAGGCACACAAGTCTGGTCTAAATGTAAAAAGTTTGAGTTGAAATTGGCAACAATATCATCAACCTCAGAATAGTAATACATGGTTTGCCAATCTAACAAAAAGAAATTTTCAATAAAATCTAGTTGATTAATCGCCTTATAATCAGAAACAACAGTATACGATATCTTACCCCTGGTGTTACAAAACTTATAACTTGCAAATATTAAATTATGATCTGAAATAGCAGGAACTTCAATTTTCCGAAAGGAAATAATATTATGTTTATCAGGCTCATAAACAATAATCAAATCTAAATGGTTGTTAACTCTAGTTGGACCAAACGGTAAATAATATAAGTTATTAATTTTTAAGCAATTACTAAGCCTATTATTGCTCAACATGCTAAAGTTAAAATCACCACACCAAATAATTCTTTCATATCCACATAATTGTTCAGCAAAAATATCTTGTATATTAACTATGTCACCTGAATAAACAGGAGAAGGGTTATAAATAATCAAAATAAGTATTTTTCCAAATACTCCAACAAGCTCAGAAGATAAGAACTCAACTTTACCTACAGAATTAGAAGAAAGTTTGTTAATTTTATAGGAGGAACGATAATAAATACAAACACCACCTCCACGGGAATCAGTACGATCAGCTCGCAGCAATTTGTAGTTGTTTATTTGGAATGACTTGTTTCTATTTTTCTTAGTGAGCCAAGTCTCAGACAAAGCAAGAAAATCAAATTGATAAATATGTAAAAGAATAGTTACATCATTAAAATGTTTCACCAAACTTCGAACATTTAAATGACCAAATGTCAAACAAAACTTTTTATTTACAGACAAATTATTAAATGGAATAGTTGTGTTATTGCTTATCGTAAAATAATTATTTAAAGTATTATTTAAGATGGATTGGGTATAGATGCCGACGTCCAAAACTTTACTTTTGCAGGTCGAGTTGACCAAAAATTTGCGAAAGGTTTAATATATACACCAATAGGCCAGGTAGCAGGATCCACAGCTTTCACTTTCAAATCATCTCTACACCCCATTTAAAACATCATTTTCGGAATCAACTTAGGTACTTTGCAAACTTCAGTTTGCAAACAGGATTTAGCCATACCCAAGATATCTTCTTCCTTAGTAGTAGGATCAAACAGAGAAAGATGTATCCAAAACATCTTAGGAACAGGAATAGTTTTAATACCAAAGTTCTCAACTGACTCATTAGTTCCATGAATCAACTTTGTAGATATGGTAGGTGTAGAAACATTAATAGTATTACCAGAGCACGGTACATCTAAACACTTAACTTCCGTAGAAACAGAATTAAATATTTGTTGTTCACACTCTGCAGGTTCAGGCATAACGGAAATAGAGCCTCTGGACATTACTATTTCTGCAAATGTCTGTGAACTCCCAGGGTCCAATGTTGATAAAGTAACAAATTCATCTTGAATGTAGGTTGAAGATGTTGTCATATTCGTAGAATCAACATCTGACCGAATAGGTGGATTAATAATTTCTTCTATAGAATTAATATCACCAAATGTGTTACAAAAAATCTTCTCCATAAAATCAGTTGACACAGGAGATGTATCATCACACGATGCAATATTTGTTGTTAATGGCCTAATAGCACTCGGCAGACCATGTATAATAGCATCAGGAATTCGTTTATGCTTAATATTAAGTAGCTCCAACACATTCTCAATTAGAAGTCTATTTAATTTAGTTTCTTTTAACAAGTCTTGATATAAAGAGTCTTGATTGTCCCACGATTTGGCTTTTATATATATATATTCTTAAAAGATCGGTTACTCACCAATCCTTTGCAATCATCACAAAACTAAAGAAGAATGTTTCCACATTTAAAGCTTTGCCGGTGACATGCACGATCCACAGCAGCACAACTCAAATGAATGTGTTTTTTCACAAAAACCGTCACATCCAATCTTGTCCACACTAACAGCCAAAAAACATTTTCCACATTCCATTTTACAGACCTTACAAGTCAAATAACATATAAATATAATATACGAATGAACTTGTACCACTTGACTAAGTAGTATAGAAAATGTACATAAATATTCGTATTAGACAAAATAACTTTCAAAATATAAACGTCCAAAAAAAATAACAACTGGTATCCACAATGACTACTATGATACAACTTTGCAAATTCGTTTTTATTGCTCTTATATTGCTGATTAGTCAAGAAATCATCATCAGCTATTTTCACTTAATTACTTATATAGAAACAATAAATTATTAAAATAATAATGATTCTATACATTATATACAAATTAATTTACAATTTCGATAATCCAAAGTGTAAGGAAGAAATGCATAATGCTAAGTGAAATGTGCCAAAGACTTTGCAATTATAACACAATAACAAACAGTTAATGTGTTTTTATTTTTCAGTTGTTTGATATTTTCTCAAACATATATTTTTTTGTATGTACAGATGGAGACCCTTTGAAGGACCCAGGTTGGAGACCCTTTGAAGGAGCTGTTATTTTAGGCGATAGTGCATATCCACTCAAACATTGGTTGATCCCACCGATAAATCAAAATTTAGGAGATACCTCTGTCTAGAATTTTAATAATGCACACAAAAGAACTCGTCGTCTAGTTGAGGAAAGTTTTGGAATTTTAAACGAAAAGTTCCCTTGTTTGAATTATTTAAGACTACGCCCTAGAACCGCAACAAAAATTGCACTCACTTGTTCAACAATACACAATATTGCTTGCACGATAGCTTGAGAATATGAAAGTGATTATTTATTGATGGTTGATGGAACTGAAGTAACAACAAAGAACAATTGAAGTAACAACAAACACAGACAAACTGTATAATTCAAATTTATAAAAAATAAAAATTTTAGACATATAAAAATTTAATTTAATTCTAAAACCTTAATTATAATTTCAGAATTTATATCTGTTGTGGTTTCGGGATATGTTGTACGTCGATCTCGTACTGGCAGTAAATCACTTGTTATTTCTGAAGGCGTTGAATTAAGTTCCCTTTCTAATTTTAGGCATTGTGACCGTAGATGGAAAATTTCTACCTTCATCAGCTTAAGTTTTAATTGGCAATCTAGATTTTGAAAATCACTATTTGGACGTTTCCTTTCGTTTTTTGGTTCTTCGCCTTTCCTTTTTTTTGCAGTTTTTGAATCTTTAATTGATTCATTTAATTTGGTGGAGCTATCTGACTCACCGCATAGCTCTCCGGTAAATTTAAACCTATTACCACTTCAGAACCTCGCTCCAAAATGTCAAGTATGAAATTATCAATTTCATCGAGATTGCAGTCCCTACTCCCCTTCGATCCGGTTTTTTGAGCGTTATCCCGCTTTACCTATTTATTTATTACAAATTAAATGATAGTACACATTATTCAAATTATACAAATTAATTTTTACCAAAGTTCGGCTTTTCCACAAGCCAAAGATATTATCTCTAGAATATCTCAAGTCTTTGTCGGCAGATGCTAATTGCATAGAATGGGCAACGACTAATACTTCTTTCTATGCTGCCTCCTTTTCAGGCAGTATTCAGGTAGTATTATTGAAAATACCAAAAATAACGTTTTTCCTCTTTTTTACTTCCTCCAATAATGACCGGTGTGAAATTTCTAACGTTGATTAAAGGTGTAAATTAACAAAAAAGTGTAGCGTACGCAACAAATATTTTGCAGTCTATGCAACTTATCTATATTTAACATGTAAATAATTTATAAGAAAAACCACAAAAACTAACATTAAATTAATAAATTCGAATTATAAACTAATGACAAATATACTAATTAGTATGTACAAATATTAATGTTTTCAAAGTTTTATCAAATACTAATGTTTACCAATTGAGGTTAAACACATAAGTAACACTACATCCTAGAGTTTTCGCAATATAGCCACTATTATAATATAGCCACTAGTATTCTCAAACAGTGGACATGCCGAGGTACTTAGCATTGTCAGAATATGGTATTTGTTGTGAATTCGGTCTAATCGGAATATATTCTAATTTCCTACTTGTAAAGTTGATGTGTGTTGATTTCGATTTGTTAAGTGTTATTCTCCATTTATTATATCAACAGCTATTTGAAGTTTCCTTGTGGACTCAACTATACTAGCATCGGTGGTCATAACAGCTGTGTCATCAGCAAACGTTCCTATTCTAGCTTCTTCTATGTTTGGTAGATCATTTGTTCACAGGAGGTATAAAACGGGACCAAGAACACTGCCTTGTGGAACCTCTGCCAATATTTTCTTCAGTTAAGAGTATTCCCCTTCCTGTCTCACCCGGAAGTAACGGTCGTTGATATAAGACTTTAACAATTCAGAATGTTGTTTTGGCAAATCTCGTTGGAGCTTAAATTCTAGACCACGGTGCCAAACCTTATCAAATGCTTGCGCTTTGTCTAAGAATATTGCTGAGCATACTTCCTTATTTTCCAGCGCCTCCTCAATTTTATCAGTAATCCTATGTACCTGCGTTCTATCGTTGAGTGCCTTTCTCGAAACCCAAATTGATGTACAGGTATAAGATTTCTACTCTCTATAATTGGCTTTAATCTCTTGAGAAACAGTCTCTCGAAAATTTTTGATGTTGTTGTTAACAAAGAAATAGGCCTATACGATGTTTTGTCATTTAGTGATTTATTAGGCTTTGGAATCATTATGATTTCCGCTACTTTCCACTGTCTCGGAACATAACATAGTCTAAAGATAGCATTGATTATGTGCTGTAGTTTTCTTAGTGCTTTTTCTGGTAGAGCTTTGATTATTTGCCCCGTTATCAAGTCGTATCCAGGGGCTTTTTATCTTTTAGATTTTTTACTTCTTGTTTGAGTTCTTCCAAAGTAACTGGTAGCACAGATGCCTCGTCTACTTTGCAGATAGGTGTTAGATATTCATTATCCGCTTATCCAGTTGGTGGTTTGAAGGTATTTTCTAGATGTTCGGCAAACAGATCAGCTTGTTGTTTTTCGCTGCGAGCCCAGGTTCCATCAACCATTCTAATAGGTGGCACTTGCATTTTAGGACGTTTTAAACCTTTGGTGGCTTTCCATAGGGAATATTCTGTGTCAGGTTTACCTGTCAGATTACTTAGGAAGCTTGCAACTGACTCATTCTTAATCTCCTTTATAAGTAGTTTAAGTTTTTTGCACAAGTTGTTTAGGATTGTTTTGTCTTCATGGGCTCTGGTTCTCTGCCAAGTCTTACGAGCTCTTCTTTTTTCGTACTAATTTTCAAATTTTGATAAAAAATTTATATGGAAGCTGTACCTTCACTCCCAATTAACACTCCATCCTAGAGTTTTCGCAATATAACCACCAGTATTATCAAACATTCAACATTCTAGCCCATTCAAATTTGTATAGCCCGTATATATAAAAAGAGTTGGGCTCCTCTGACAAAATTATCATATTTTGATAAAAAAATTATATGGAAGCTGTACCTTCACTCCCAATTAACACTCCATCCTAGAGTTCTCGCAATATAGCCACTAATATTATCAAATACTAGACATTCGAGCCTATTTAAATTTGTATAGATCGTACACATATAAAGGGTTGGGCTCCACTGACAAAATTTTCATATTTTGATAAAAAATTTATATGGAAGCTGTACCTTCACTGCCAAATAACACTCCATCCTAGAGTTCTCGCAATATAACCACTAGTATTCTTAAATACTGGACATTCGAGCCTATTCAAATTTGTGTAGCCCGAATTTATAAAAGGTGTTGGGCTCCTCTGATCATATTTTGATAAAAAATTTATATGGAAGCTGTACCTTCACTCCCGATTAACACTCCATCCTAGAGTTTTCGCAATATAGCCACTAATTATCAAATAGTAGACATTCGAGCCTATTCAAATTTGAATAGTTCGTACATATAAAAAGGGTTGGGCTCCTTTGACAAAATTTTCATATTTTGATAAAAAATTTAGATGGAAGCTGTACCTTCACTCCCAATTAACACTACATCCTAGAGTTTTCGCAATACAGCCACTAGTATTATTAAATAGTAGACATTCGAGGCTATTCAAATTTGTATAGCCCATACATATAAAAATGGTTGGGCTCTTCTGACAAATTTTCATATTTTGAGGAAAAATTTATATGGAAGCTGTACCTTCACTCCCAATTAACACTCCATCCTAGAGTTTTCGCAATATAGCTTCTAGTATTCTTAAATAGTAGACATTCGAGCCAATTTAAATTTGTGTAGCCCGTACATATAAAAAGGGTTGGGCTCCTCTGACAAAATTATCATATTTTGTTGAAAAATTTATATGGAAGCTGTACCTTCACTCCCAATTAACACTCCATCCTAGAGTTTTTGCAATATAACCTTTAATATTATCAAATAGTAGACATTTGAGCCTATTCAAATTTGTATAGCTTGTACATATAAAAAGGGTTGGGCTCCTCTGAAAAATTTTCATATTTTGATAAAAAGAATTATATGGGAGCTGTGCCTTCCAAATAACACTCCGTCTTAGAGTTTTCGCAATATAACCACTAGTATTATCAAATAGTAGATATTCAAGCCAATTTAAATTTGTTTAGCCCGTACATATAAAAAGGGTTGGGCTCTTCTGAATTTTTTTATCATAAGTTCGTATAATTTGCTTACTAAATTCTACTTTTGATATTTATATGTGTTAAATTAATTAATAAATTTATTATTTTCATTATTGATGATCTAAACATTAACATATTATAATAAATTAATGAACCCTTATTTTGGAGTTTTGGACACTCTTTTTATTTCGTAATTTGCCATCTAGCGAGAGTAATTTTCAAAAAATAAACGTCATTGCGGCGTGAAACAAATAAATTCTCCGTTTTCCGTAAATTGTCGAGTTTTTCGATAAAAATTGAAATGTTTAAAATTTTCTATCTTAATGTTACATTTTCTGCTTCACTTCAAGACTAATCTTTTTAATCATGTATTAATGGAGTGTTAGATGGAGTGTTAATTATTAGTATAGGATCAGCTTCAATATAATTTTTAATCAAAATATAAAAATTTTTCAGAGGAGCCCCACCCTTTTTATATGTACAGGCTATACATATTTGAATAGGCTCAAATGTCTACTATTTGATAATATTAAAGGTTATATTGCGAAAACTCTAGGATGGAGTGTTAATTGGGAGTGAAGGTACAGCTTCCATATAATTTTTTTATCAAAATATGAAAATTTTTCAGAGGAGCCCAACCCTTTTTATATGTACGGGGTATATACATTTGAATAGACTCGAATGTCCACTACTTGAGAATACTAGTGGCTATATTGCGAAAAATCTAGGATAGAGTGTTAATTGGGAGTGAAGGTACAGCTTCCATTTAAATTTATCATCAAAATATGAACAATTTTCAGAGGAGCCCATCCCTTTTTATATATACGGGCTATACAAATTTGAATAGACTCGAATGTCTTCTACTTGAGAATACTAGTGGCTATATTGCGAAAAATCTAGGATGTAGTGTTACTTATGTGTTTAACCTCAATTGGTAAACATTAGTATTTGATAAAACTTTGAAAACATTAATATTTGTACATACTAATTAGTATATTTTTCATTAGTTTATAATTCGAATTTATTAATTTAATGTTAGTTTTGTGGTTTTTCTTATAAATTATTTACATGTTAAATATAGATAATTTGCGTACACTGCAAAATATTTATTGCGTACGCTACACTTTTTTGTTAATTTGCGTAGCAACATTTAATTAACGTTAGAAACTTCACACCGGTCCAATAACGCAACTTTTTGCTTAATCAAAGCGCTGCGTTTACTCATCGTGTCATTGTTTACGTGTAATAAATTGAAAAATAATTCACGTGTACGTTTCACAGTAATTTACCGACTAGAAAACAGTCATCCGAACTATAAAATGTGTTCCAAGGTTTTGAAGTAGTTGCGGAGTCGAAAGCTTCTGCAAAGTCGGTATATATTAGATGAACTTGTTTTTTGCTTTGTCGATACTGATCGTTTAGGCATAAAACCATGTGGGTATTATGATATATACCGCGGATCTGTAGAAAGAAGCATATTGAAAATAGGCGTAACTCTAGTTATTTTCCACTTTTGAGAAAAGTGGACAATGCTTAGAGGGATTGCCAAATTTTTAGAATTTTTCAAAAACGAAGCCGAAATACCATCAGGACCACATCCTTCTCCGAATCCTACCAATGCTCGATGGATGTCTTCTGTTAATCTCGGAATTCTTATATATTTGCTCAAAATATTGTTGTAAGTTATTTGAATTGGCCTTTCTGAAGTTGTTATATGGTTTTCGATTTTGGTAATTTTGGAACCTGTTATTCACATTGATTTCCAATAAAAGATAGGTGTTGGTGTTTCTTCATTTTTAATATATCTGGTTCAATAGTAAAAATAGAGTCGAATATTCGGTCTCGTCCATTTTTTAATCCACAAATGTGACTCAAATTTAAATCAAATATCGTGTCGAAGAATAGGTACTCGTTATCAGAATTGACGTTTACAGGCATAATCTCTTTGGGTTCTTCATCATAAATCCAACTTATATTTGAGAGATTGAATTCTCCAGTAATTAAAACTAAGTCTGATCGATTCGGTCATATTGGTATTTTTCATAATTATGTCACACTATTTGGTATACGATAATGTAGGCTAATCAGGTGGAATATGCGCCCCGTAAATTCAATTTTAACAGACATTTGCACGATAGATGAATTCGTTAAATCTATCAATTCATTAGACAGTGATGTATCGTTGGCTATAAGTATACTCCGCCACTAGATTTTTTTTTAGATTTTTTTGGGGTGAGCGATCACATCTATAAACCACATATTGACAAGGGAAGAATTCCGAACTCAATATTTTATCGTTGAATGATGGTTCACAGATGATATAAATTGGAAAGATTGCTTTAAAACATAATTATGAAATTTAGCTGACAAATGTCTGTTTAATAGTTTTTTGTGGATGTGCCAAGGTTGGGGTGTGATCAATATACATTTCGAGTTTGTAGCACGGTTTCTCCAATTTTTATAATTTGCTAATAGTTTAGGTGGCGTTGTTGTTCGGACTCTTGAAATCTTGTAGTAGCATGTAAATACACGGCAGATAAGTTACCTACTGCCGGCTTCTACTGAAATGGTATTCAGAACGCTTGTTTTTATTTATCTGAAGTATTTTGTAAGTTTTGATCAACCTTTTATCTTGGATTGTCAGATTTACAATTTTCTCCAAAGTTGGTAATAAGAGTTTATCTATATAGAACTTAACAGAATCGATAAAACGATCAACGTTTTCAAGGTTTAGGTAGCCAAATTATTTTCCACACACAAACACAAATTCACTGAAACACTGAATTACTAGAGTTTTCTCGATTAAATAAATCGTGAAAAGTTGGCCAAAATGGTGATGATATGCAACTGACAGAATTGTTGTCGTTTAGAATTTTGTTTAGCTTTTAACCAAATTCATACGAAAAGAGAATTCAGACGAGCATTAAAAACTACTGGGTTGACACAAATTAAGATTTTTAACGAAAATTTCGACAACCTGATAAACTATTGAAAACCAGTGATTGGATGAGAAAATTAAGTTTCGGATATAAAACTGTAGAATAAAAAATTAATTCCATGCAAAATTAAAAAAAAAATTATAAGTTAATCTTTTTAACAACTGTTTGAACAGTCAAAACAAAACTTTGTTGGTAAGTTCAAATTACACCAATAGTTAATTCATCATAATTGTAGAGTGGTTACATCATATATAAAGTTTCAGAGCTTCTTAACCAAAAAATATTATTTTGGCTTCAATTTTTATATAGCTGTCGTAATCTGTTCGTTTATCAATATGGACAGATTACATGGCTGTGTTCGTGTATTAACATCGTAAATTACTACATCGCTATAAGGAAGCAACTAATTAATATTTGCGAGTTTCCAGTATGAACTGCAAGTTTTTCCTATATGAGTGTATATAAGTTTTGTATGAGTCGATTTGACCCCGCTGATATTTATGTACAAAATTGCAAATCTGTAAACAAAATTATTTTCACTCAATTTTATTTATAGGTCACCAATGTCAAACCGATTATGTTAAATTCGTAAACAAATCCGCATAGAAGGATTTAAAACTTTATCACATAAATAAAACTTAACGTACCATAATTAAACGAAACATTATTTTTGCAAAACCAAAAAAAAAATCGACCAAAACAAATTCAAGGATCGATCATGTTGTCATGACTGATCTCGTATACGTAGTTTTATTTTCGCCCAATCGCCAATGTTTTGCTGTTTTTAATTTTTTTTTCTTCGTATATATCGTGTATCTTTTGTATGTATCTTGATATAAGTCAACTCGTATAAAACCCCATAGCAAACATAATACCTTTATTAATTGTGTTAATTAAATTAATTATTCAACTGTGAAATAAAATATAATCAAGTACAAAAAACTACAACGAAAAATTAAATTGATTTTTTTTAGTGCTTTTTAGCAAAAACTATCCACAGCAACCTGAGTTTTCCAATAAACAAGAAGTTTTTTTTTTTTTTTTATTAAACTGCACTTACACAAAAAATCGTTAGCGTACCACCGCAATAATTATACAACTATATAAATAATACAAGTACAGTAAAAATTCTTTAGAGGACAAACTGTAATATCACGATATTTTGTACAACTTGAAATTACATATTTATTAATTGCTTAAATAGCTGATCTGGATTTATATCCGGAAATGGAAGATAAGGTTTTAGATTTCAGTCTAAATTAAATAACGTATATAGTAAAATAAACCAAAGTGTTGGTGATACTATAGCAAGATTTTATAACATACCTTTATAATTAGATTTGTTATTTTTATTTACTTAATAGGGAAAAATTTCGCCATTAAACGTAATGACTTTCGTATATTTACCATAGTACAATTCGGATTTTTTTTAACGATAAATGTGCAAAGTTACAAAGATAATAATTCTTTAGAATAATGTGTGATAAAATTGAGACGATAAGTTTAAGACAATACAATTAATTTGATCGCCGCGAGGCTCTACTACGACCTTTTATTCGAATAGACAGCCTGGATCTAATATGACGTCCCGCATATAGCTTGCAGAACCCATACATTACGAGTATAAATAATTATATTATAAGTAATAATATGCTAATCAAATGCTCTATTAAAACGTTTCGGGGTCCATCCCTCCCAAGTGAAACAATGGGTTCTACTAGCTTTAAAAAAAATTACCAGATCTCATATTAAAAATTGATTTAAAAACAATCGGGAAATTAAAGGTTAATTGTAGGCTAATTAAATGCCCCATTTTTTATTCTGCTCCTAGTAAAAGCATAGGGATTATCACTTTAAAGCTAGTAGGCAGTACCTACAGATAAAATACTAACACCATGATAGTTTCATTTTCCAAAGGTTTTCGTTAAATAATAAGACGATTAAATAATTCTCAGCACAAGGTTTAATCAAAGTTGTTACAAATGCTCAGCCCTGTGTAACGTCCAACTGGTATAAACAAATACAAAGCACGGCTTCTGTAAACTTTATATGTATTAATTCTGAACTGCTGCTAGAATCAAAAATAGAATTTACATACCTTACGGCAGGATCATTAACGGTTTTGATGGATTATTCCGCATTAATTAATTACAATGGCAAAGCCGTTAAATAGCCTTTAAATAGAAGTAGATAATCAGAGATACATAAATGTGAGTTCACTAACTGAAAGATAAATTCAAGGAAGTATCTTGCAATCCAAAGCTAGGTTTTTTATCTTTCAGGTCTCTAATGCTTCTTAAAATGTTTTTAAAATTCCAGTCATTTAGGAAAATTGTACATTAACAACTATTTATGAATTTGTAGAAAGTTGAAAATTTGGAAGAACCAAATAATTACCATACATTTATCTTAATTATGTAATTAGGATTTAAGAGTTATGCCTCTTACTCAGGGGTGGGATCATGGGCACCGCGCGGAAATTTTGTATGGAAACTTGCAATTTGTATTTTTTTTTTTCGAAGCAGTAGAGATGGGCCGCGGTTTAGGTTTTCCGTAAGGGGTTAATGATCGCGCTTCATAATTAATATTTTTATTGTAGAGGTTCCAGGTTAGCTTTGTGAATTTTAAAGACATTATGGATGGGAAATTTAACCTTTGTGTTTATACCCGAAAAATTACACACTAGTCTATACCCGACTCATCGAGGTGGCCACACATATATTTCGCCCATTTGCTGGAACAGTGACACAACTCAAAATTTTTAATTTTTCAGTAGAGCGATTTGAAAATATCGCTCAAAATTAAAAACGGTGTTTTTCAACAGTAAATAAAAATACATTTTGATTAGTAAAATAAATTTTTTTCTATTCCTACATCCTCAATCGGATCTTAATTTTTGTAATTATTTAATGTTTTGCAAATTTTCTTAGGATAGTTTTCAGTATCTTAAAATGTTAATTTCTTTTGCGAATTGAATGATATTTTATATGGAAGTTTACCTAATTTGCTACAAATAACTACACAAGTGAGTATGATTTGATATACAACATAATAAAAATATGAATTATTAGGTATCGTTTGATTCGTATATCTTATAGGACCTGTCCGAATACTGTAATAATTTAATTTTCTGTAATAATTTTGACATTACTGTAATAATTTTCTCTTCTATAATTTGTTACAGTTCGATTGCTGTCCGAATTCTGAAATATTTTTGACATTATTAAAAAATTGTAATAATCGTTATTGCATACAGACCCGTGGCGAGCTGCAGCTATCGGGGCGGTCACAGGTGGTGGATTGTGAACGGCCTATCGATAGGTAGGTTAGCGGTGAATTAAATAAGCCGTCCCCAACCGCAGCTCTGCTGGAAGGAGAGTCTCAGAGAACGGGGGAGTGGTTAACCTCTGTTCACTAAATTCTGAGTGCCTATGATACCCAGTAGGGAAAGGCGAATTGATGGCGCCATAAAACCATCGACCACAACCACGGTGAACTGAGCGCCACGTCTCCCTGCGCTCTCGAGCCTCCAGGTAGTGAGTAGGGAACCCTATAAACGGTAATCCCCTGAATGAAATGGGTCCTATTTGTTTGGGATATCCATATAGATGGGTGAATGAGTGAGTGGATGTTGGGGGGTGGGGGCGTGGAAGGCGGGGTACTCGGTGAGCCAATGGGCTGGATTAAGGTGTTATGCGACCCGTGCTGATGATCGACTAGACTGGGGGCCCATTTAACAAAGCCCAGTCGTGAACGGAGCCCTCTGGATACCTGGCAACCTCCAGTTGTATTTAGCCTTACCTGCGTATATGGATCTCTGCGCAGGTGGACGTATTTCTCCGATACTCGTGGGAATATATGGAAGATTTAAAAAATAATAAAAATAAGGGGACCGGTACCCACCAAAAACCGGGAAGTACTATAGAGGGGAGTAACTCTAACCAACAAGGTGGGGCTCCCTCAACTGAGGCAAGGGTAAGCAACACCATGACATCGAAGCCAGGTGGAAGCGGAACTGCCAAACAAAACAGTGGGGGACCGAGAGAGATCCCTCCATCAAAACGACGGTACAGAGAAAGACGGTCGGCATTTAGAGTTCTGGAGAAACTGGCTGCGACCCCTGAGGGGCAGCTTACAGTTGCGCAGAAGGAATCTGTAGTATGGGCTAAGAAAACTGTCGGCTGCGATAGCTCGGAGAGGATCCTTGTGTCTAAAAGACAGAGGTCCCAGGATGAGCTTGAAGCAGAAGGCAGTAAGCGGGCCAAAGTGCAAGCAGACATGACGTCGGGTGCTCCTAAGGAGCAGAAACTGAAATTATTCAGTGAAATCCTGAAGGAGCACGTGCTGGTGCTAGCCGTCATTGACAAAGGTCAGGAAGATGGGAGCATCACGTCGGAAAAGTGGAGGGTAGTGTATAATGCACTAAACTCCATTTTCTTGAGGATCCTTAGAGAAAATCCGGGATCCCCCCCGTCCTGCAGAGATGCGGGATGGCACCAAGGGCGCGTTAAGCTAACTGCGTGCTCAGACCAGAGATCGGTCGATCTCTATAAAAGAGCAGTGACCGAGGTAGACGAGGTGTGGCCGGGCGCGAGGCTGGAAGCAGTCAGCAGAGGGGAAATCCCGAGCAGGCCGCGAGCAATGGTTACCAACCGAGCCGGATAAGCCAGAGGAGGTCATTGAGATTATCCGGGCCAGTAATCCCGATCTTCCAACGGAAGGATGGAGGATTGTGAAGCAGGAGGAGGCTAAGGTGGGCTTTAGATTGGCAATCATGCTGATCAATAAGGAATCCTTGGTTTCCCTTGCTAGATCTAAGGGAGTAATCAACTTCGGTTTCGGGTCGATCACTCTTAAAGTTTATAGGAAAGACGAGGTCGATAAGGGCGCGGAAGACCAGCCTGGGGGCGACGTAGAACGGACCCGGCAGGAAACGGTCAAGCGGGCTGAGGCCGACCAGAATAGCCGTTCCGATATTTCGGACGAATTGAAGTTGGTGATGGGCGGCAGCCTCCTCTCTCTGAAGTCCGATGTGGGCAACCCGTCGAACACACGACGAGAGGGGGTTTGCGACCAAACCAACGAGCCAAATGACACTATCCTGATGCAGGAAGTGCAGGAAGTGGTGAGTAAGGTAGATTACAATGGTTAGCATTGTACAAATAAACCTGCACCACACGAAGGCTGCCTCGGCAGCCCTCGTGCTCAGACTGACCAAGTCAGATGAGGACTTGGTGTTAATCCAAGAACCTTGGATTAATAATAACAGGATCTGTGGCCTCGGAATGAAAGGGTATAAATTATTATACTCAAGCAACTCTGAAAAGATCAGATCGTGTATCTTTGTGAAAAATAATTTGAATATTTTTCTTCTTCCACAATTTAGTAGCGGGGACGTTACGGCGGTGAGCGCTGAGGTAGGCTGTGAAAAACTATGGCTAGCCTCAGCCTACATGGATCGCGAGAAGGAGGTTCCATCGGACAACCTGGGGGAACTGATCCGGGAAGCAGGTCAGAAAAAGGTAGGTGTGATACTTGGATGTGATGCAAACGCGCATCACACAATCTGGGGAAGCACAGACATTAATGAAAGGGGTGAGTTATTTTTTGATTACTTATTAAATACTAACCTTGTAGTTTGCAATATTGGGTGTGAACCAACATTCATTGTTAGAAATCGACAGGAGGTTCTAGATGTAACCTGTGCGTCAGAAACAATTTTTGATATGATCAGTGGGTGGAGAGTGGCGAAAGAGCACTCATTCTCTGATCACCGATATATTACATATAACCTCAACATCAAACCTGTTGCCCGGAAAGCCTTCAAGAATCCCAGAAGGACAAACTGGAACAAATATGGGGAGGTGTTGAAGGAACTATTGCCGCTGGAGGTTCCTGGACTTCCGGCGACAGTAGAGGAATTAGATGGCATGGTTGATATTGTCACAAAGGCATGCAATCTTTCATTTAATGCTGCGTGCCCCCTAATAAAGGCTAGGGGCAGGCAGAAACCGATATGGTGGACCACTGGGTTGGGAACCTATCGGAGAGCTTGTAGGACAGCCTTTAATAAAGCTAAGAACACCAGGGAAAATCGAGATTGGGATTCCTATAAGGAAGACTTAAGAAAATACAAAAAAAAGTTGAGGAGGGCACAAAGGGGGTCTTGGAGACTCTTCTGTTGTAGAATGGAGGAGGTCTCCGAGACTTCTCGCCTAAGGAAAATTCTATCTACTAACCCAACCAGTCCTAGTTACTTAATTAGGCCGGACGGGTTATGGACAGCTTCAAGTGCGGAATCATTGGAGCTTCTCATTGAGACCCATTTTCCGGGAAGCATTGATGACTCGATGGAGCCTGGAGCTCATCGAGGAACAGCTTTAACAGATGTGGATGGCATCGTGGACAGGAAACGAATCCTGTGGGCACTGAACGGTTTTAAGCCTTATAAATCGGCGGGCCCGGATCGGATTATACCAGCAGAGATCCAAAGGAACTCTGCGGTCATCCTCCCCTGGCTGGAGGTTATTTTCAGGGGATGTCTGCAATTGGTCTATATTCCCAGGAAATGGACGGAGGTCAGAGTGGTTTTTATCCCGAAATCGGGAAAAAGCTCACAGGCTTATCCAAAGGACCTGAGGCCTATAACTCTATCATCCTTTCTGTTGAAAACCTTGGAAAGATTGATATACGTACTTATTCGAACAAAAGTTGATCCGAGGAATTGGGCAATGTCTCAGCATGCGTACTGTAAGGGAAAGTCGGTGGACTCAGCTCTGCACGATCTAGTACGCATGATTGAGAAGACAATTTACTCGCAAGAGTTCTGTATGGTAGCATTTCTCGACATTGAGGGTGCCTTTAATAATGTAAAAACGGAGGCGATCATGGAAGGATTGTCATATTTGAAGGTGGATTATCGTATAAGTAGGTTGATAAATCAGATGCTGGTAAGCAGGATTATTATCTCGGAACTAGGAGAGTCCACCATTAGAAGGCGGGTGGTTAGAGGAACTCCGCAGGGAGGAGTAATGTCCCCCTTTCTTTGGAGTGCAGTGGTGAATGGATTGCTGTTGGAACTGGAGAAAGAGGGGATGGGGGTTGTAGCGTATGCAGATGATGTAGCGATAGCTGTCTCAGGCAAATATCTGGATACGATTAGGGATGTTATGCAGAATGCACTCCTGATCGTTACGAAATGGGCCGGCAAATGCGGATTAGGGATCAACCCGTCCAAGACAGAGCTGGTACTATTTACTAAGAAATATAAAATTCCGGTAGTTAGCCCTGCTACTGTGAACGGCATTAGACTGGCTTTTGCTGACAGAGCGAGTTTTTTGGGCATAATCTTGGATAGTAAGCTCAGCTGGAAGCCTAACATTGTAGAAAGGGTGAATAAGGCTAATGTAGCCATTTACTCTTGTAGAAACGCAATAGGGAAGAAATGGGGTTTGAAACCAGAGCTGGTACACTGGCTCTATACCGCAGTGGTACGACCTGTGCTGATGTACGGGGTGGGCGTGTGGTGGCCAGCTCTGGAAAAGGTAACCTACATAAGGATGTTGGAGAAGGTGCAAAGAACGGCCTGTATGCTTATAAGCGGGGCGCTTAGGACAACACCTACACGCGCTTTAGAGGTTATGTTCCACCTTATTCCAATCGAATTTTTTGGTAAGCAGATGGCAGCCAATGTGGCTACAAGGCTCTCGGCTGTCTCTCAGTGGAAGTCTCTTCAGGTGGGACACTCGACGATAGTTAGATCACTAAGGGAAGAACTGGTGAATCTAGATTATATTAAACCAGCGTTGTGCTTCGATATAGGTTTCCGGATCATCTGTCCTTCTAGGGAATCCTGGAGGAACGGATCAATACGGGAAAACGAGGCACTGACATTTTTCACGGACGGCTCTAAGCTAGACGGCAAAGTAGGAGCTGGAGTCTTCTGTGAGAAGCTCAATGTTAATATTTCTGTTCGTCTCCCTGACTACTGCAGCGTGTACCAGACTGAAGTGGTGGCGATAGGGGAAGTCGTGACATGGTTGAAGCATAACGTGGTATCTGTTAGGGATATCGCGATTTATGTGGACAGTCAAGCGGCACTCAGGTCACTAGAGGCGTTTTCTCTGAAGTCACGGGTGACGCTGGATTTCCGATCATCTCTTAATGAGATGAGCGAGTATTTCAGTATCCAGATGATCTGGGTCCCTGGTCACTCGGACGTCACGGGAAACTGCAGGGCAGACGAACTAGCTAGGTACGGTACGACTCTCCAGATGCAACCGAAAAGGGCAGGTCTGGGGAGGCATATAGCAGCGCTCAAATTGGCGCTCAGTAAAAAGGCAATCGCCTTAACAGATGAGAGGTGGACCAACACTCTCACGTGCAGGGTAGCAAAACAGGTTTGGCCAAAACTGGACCTGCGGCGCTCCAAGGCACTTGTATCCCTGGGAAAACGAGATTTAGGATTGGTCGTAGGGATACTAACAGGACACTGCCTTTTTGGGGAACATGCGAGAAGGCTGGGTCTAGAGACGAATGACTTTTGTAGAAATTGTATGGACGAAGAGGAGGAAGAGACGCTAGTTCACTTCCTATGCTCATGTCCGGCACTATCATACAAAAGACGTAAGTACTTGGATGTGTACAACATGGACAGCCTTTCTGAACTCGCGGACTGTAGGGTGCGAGATATTTTACGCTACATCTGTAGCTCTGGTTGGTTTCAGCGGGAGTAAGGGGAGATTGGATCCTGTGGTATCACAATGGGCCATTATTGGCCTAAGTGTGCGATAGCAGCCACTCTAACCTAACCTAACCTAACCTATTGCATACAGAAAATAAGATAACTGAAACTTATTTTGGATCCAATATTTCAATAATTGTATAATTAAGTTAAGCAAACCATGATTTGTTACATTCATAACTTAAGTAAATATAATTTCGTAATTCAAAAAATGGCGCATTTCCAACAACAAAAATTATTTCAGTTACGTCAAAAATTATTACGCGAAGCTGTTTTAATAATTTGGTTGCATTCAGAATCCTGTCAAAATTATTGCAATAGAAATATTTATTACAGTATTCGGACAGGTCCTTAGAAATGAGTGAAATTTGAGTTGTGTCACTGTTCCAGCAAATGAGCGATTTAATCCTTTTAATCCGAATATTTTATTATTGTAATTCCAATTATTTATTGAAATAATTTGTAACACACTAGGGTAATTTTTATCCGGTAACTTCTTCGTTTGTTTCCCCTTTACCTATAAAATCAAGAAATTGCGGCGCAGAAAAACCGGTTTAAGGGGAAAGAGTCTAAAATGTTACCGGATACAAGTTAGGCCAGATTTATGGTTGTTGTTCGTTCGTTCTTTCTGACGATTTGTTCATTCAATCATATTGCTCAAAAATGACGGTTTTTATCTTCTGGATTTTTCCACAAGAGATGATTGGTCGACAAAATGACCGAACATACGAACGAACGCAACCAACCACCAAACCTGCTTTTACCCTAATGTGGATATGCGTAAAGAGTAGAAAAAATATATCTTTTGAGAAAATTGAAGTGTTTAGTTAGTTATTGGCATTGTAATGCGAAGGTTGAAATTTTTAAAAATAAAAATAAGGTTGTGTATGCATGGCGTATTTTAGAAAAAATTCTAATGCAGCATTTAGATGGTAAGGTTTAGAAGAAGTGCATTTCAGATTTTAGATATTTTATACATTTCCTTACAGTGTACCGTATGAAGGTCAATAAGCTTACCTATCTCAACCTTTATGAAGTTGGCACACAATTCTAGCCCGAAAAACGGCAGTTTTAAAAGCTGGTAACACTAATGCAAGTGTCATGGGAAAATAAAACTATCGTGATAGAAAATATTAAGATGCAAAAATAATAAATCTTTAAAAAAATTGTTGTGGTTCCTTATGTTGAAGAAGTTGGGCCAAAAATGTTAACCCCAAAACTATTAAGATTCTGTAAAATATACGAACATTTACTGCATTAAGAATCTGCCAAATATTTTGTATTTTCGATATGTTAAATCAAACCTTCTTCTGTTATCACAGCAAAACAGCAATATTTTAATGTCAGTTCAAAAATAAATATGACGCAAAACTGTCAAACCGAACTATCAAATCAAAAATTAACAAAATAAATAATACATTTCAGTTCCGTAGCAGTTTCTCTGAGACTTAACTTTTGACTATAATTATAATTTATGTTAACACGCTCGCGGACGTGAATGCTATAGCATTCATACAACTTTTCCGTTTTTTAACACTTTCGCGCAAAACAGTCATACAATTTTTTCGTTTTTTAAGAAATAAGACGACATATTTGTCAATTCTCAACAATACATTGAAATCTCATTGCAACTACAAAAGTTATTTAATTTGTGTTAAACACACTTAGAAAGTGTCCGCAAACGTGTTAAAGTATATAAATCTGCGCATTAAACGAACTAATCATTTGTTGGGGGGGAGGAGGTGGATCGGAGGTTTAAGAGGCCCCTTGTCATTATTAAGATGATAGTACGGTGTTAAGTTTTAGGACGATGTACTTGGCATCTTATGACGAGAATGGCCTACATATAGCCACATATCGCCACTTTAACATCACACTGTATATCTATATGGAAGTTGAGATTTTGGGTATTGATCATCGGTTGTTCTGGTAAGTTTGAATTACAAACACATTTACGAATATTTAAAACATTGTAGGGTTCACCAACGCTTGACGATCTTTTACCACGAACGACTGATGACCAAAACCCAACATCTTAACTCCCATTACGATATATAGTGCGTTCTGAACTATTCATGAACTATCATTTACATAACCTTGAAACTTTGCACTATAGCAAATGTTATGACGAGAACTACTCGAAAATCATAGTCAGACCGATAACCAATGCCAAAAATCTCAACTTACATTAAGATATACAGTGTGATCTTAAAGTGGCTATATGTGGGCTATTCTTGCCATGAGATACCAATTACCTCGTCCTAAAACTTTGCACTGACAAAGCTTACGACCAGAACTCTTTGAAAATCATATTGAGACAGATGATCAATACCCAAAATCTCAACTTACATAATTAATTTCGGCTTACTTCAAAAATCTATAACGAAAAATATTTTTGTATTTTGGGCTGACATCATTAAAATGTCGTGACATACGATTTTTTTAGGCTGACATTTCTTATGTGACAGAAATTATAGATTTCATGTTGCCGCTGCGTTTTTTGGGTTGACATTTGGATCAACTTCCATTACATCCTATCTGATGCGTTAGTTGCATGTGACGATTGATGATGACGGAATAGTTGAATTTTTTGATGATCGCTCAGAGAATGACTCGGCAGATTCGGATATTGAGGACATCTAACAGGATCAAAAAGTTTGAATTGAAGTGTCTGACGAAGATATTTCAAACTATAGTGATCTTGAAGAGGGAGCGGAATGTAATTTGCCTTGTCTAAAAGGGAAAGATGAAACGCTGTGTAAAAAAATTGTCCTCAAAGGCAAACTTTAAGACACAACATCCTCAGAAGTTAACTAAGTTGACCTTTGCGATTGACGGAATTGTTATTATAATTATTTATATCTCTATTATAATTATTTATATCTCTATACAAATTCCTCTGTGAGCCACAAAGCGTCTAAGGGCTGGTAAGTAAGCCTCGGTAGTGAGGTCGAATACTAGCTCGATGTGAATCGCCTTGGTGGCAAGAAACACAAAGATGCACACGTACGTCTTATGAGCCCTCTGCCGCTGGTGACTTACGCTTGAAATAGACCGGCATAATCGACTTTATGAAAGGTTTAATCAACTCAATTCTTGGATTTGGTAGTTTATCCATAATTGGGTTTTTTGGCACTATATATCACGCATTTTACACTGTAGATTATCTTCCGGATTAAACTTCGAGCACCTATTATCCAGTATTTATGCCGCAAAGATTCCATCATTAATGAAGGTCCAGCATGCAGGTGTCGTACCTGCTGCTCTCGAATCAATAAATCTTACAACTTGTATTATTGGGAGCTTCATATTATTGGTTATGGCAGCGTGTATGAGTTTTCCACCAACCAGTAGCAAGCCCGATTCTTCCAGGAATGGTTTGAAATTTTTTATTCTGCTAGATGCAGGTAGCTCTCTATTGGATATTTTGGATTTGATGTCTGTTGAAAAGTGTTTCGATTGAATATGACGAAATATACCCTGCTTCGATTTCTGTATTATATTAACATCAAGATCAGGTGATGCAGCATCGTTTGTAGTGCGTTTTAATATGAAATTAATAAATCGGTAAACGTAACCAATTACGTGAACGTCGGTGGAAAAACTTGACATCTTTCAATTAACTCATCAATTATATGTAACTGAGGCATCTGCATCATTAACGGCTGACTTTGCAATTCTTCTACTGTATTCGATTGTGTTCTCGTACTATCTGGCCAATAAATTCAAATCCAAGTTGGTCCGCTCCACCACAAATCAAAATCTTATAATTTCTCTGGATCGAGTCCTCTGGAAGCACAATCAACTGGATTGTGTTGGGAGCCTACGTGTTTCCATTGCAACCTGTTGAAATACCGGACAAGTGGTGCAGTGGTTAAAGCTTCGGCACTTGGACCAGGAGGTACTGGGTTCGAATCCCATCAGAGGCTATAGATGCAAATCGAATTTTCATCATCGATTACAATCGGCGATGTTAATAAACACAACTAAGACCCTCTGATGGAGTGCAGAATTCAGCGCCGACCCACCTTCCATGTCAATGTACTACAGGTTGACATGGAGCTTGCAATGTGTAGGTGGTATACTGTAGTTGTGTGAGTAGGTGAATGGGTTAATGATGTGGCGTGAATGCGTGGTACCACAATGGGCCAAAAATGGCCTAAGTGTCAACCACTGAAACCAAACCTGTTGAAATGAGATAGTACGTCGCTCGTTCTATTTCCCACAAATGTGTTCCATTTTTTCGGCTGCACATTCAACCAACTCAGCACTATAATGAAATCGGTCCAAGCCACTATTTCAGTAATTTTGGATTTCAGGGATTGCTTAACGCTTAGGAGTAGTTTCCAATCGTAGGAGTGAAAGTTGTTTTACTGGTGCCAATTTGGTTTTTGGCAAGTATGAAGACAAGAGTTCTACATACAAGTCTCCGTTCATATTTGCTACTATGCCGTACACTACTGCTGAGTAAGCTTGTTTGCAGGCATCTGAAAAACCCATGCAATGAAATTTCACTTCCAGGATCTGTATTTAGATATCTCGCCACCTCGATATTTTCAATTTTTAATAGATTGCCTCGTATAGTCTTAAATATTTGTTCAACTTATTAGAAGGTAACTGTTTGTCCCAACCTAAATTTTCTGCCCATATTATTTGTAAATACCTTTATACTGACTGTTACAGGAGCCAGCCATCCTAAGGGGTCGAACAGTCGACTAGCTTTGGAAAATCCTCGGAATTCCTCGTTTAGCGGTAGTTGGTTCTTCATTCAAATTGAGGTCGAATCGAAAACAATCTTTGTTTGGATCCCAATGTAAGCCCAACACACACACACACCCAAAAAATTATTCAGCATTGTCATTCAACGTCTATTCGTTAGATAACTATTTTCGAAGTTGGAAACTGGCACTGGAAAGTATTTTATTTATCTCGTTCGTGAGGTGTCAGCTCCGGTCATCAAAT
The DNA here is from genome assembly GCA_947310385.1 of Nephrotoma appendiculata. Lineage (NCBI taxonomy): Eukaryota > Metazoa > Arthropoda > Insecta > Diptera > Tipulidae > Nephrotoma > Nephrotoma appendiculata. The sequence continues at coordinate 279,060,284 of OX371223.1, forward strand.
CATCGATATACATTTTGATTTTAATAAGATTAGCTGCTTCGGGAAACTCTTCTGCATATTTATTTGCCATTTCAATCACTGCTCGAGTAGCCAGGAATGCAATTCGTATGTGTCAAACGGCATATTCGATTCTTCTCGCCAAACTATTCTTTGGAACTTGGTATTAGCAACGGCTATACGGGCCTGCCACTGCATTTTTTCAATGTCCGCAGTGAAAGCTACTTTATACTTCCTTAATGAGATAAAATTTCATAGAGGCTTGATTGGGTGATTTGCTTAACAGCCAAACACTCATTTAATAATTTATTAGTTGTATTCAGGTACTCAGGTTTTTTATGATACCGTGATGTGGTAGGTAATATCCATTACCATTCGCCCATGCTGGTTCCTTGTTTATCTTTTTCATATGTCCAAGTTGTCGATACTCTAGCATGAAGCACTTATATAATGAAGCAAATTCCGGATCTCTTTTAAACCATTTCGCTATCGAAAGCATTCTCTGTACCGCCTTTGTTTAAGAATCGCCCAGCACAGATGGTGTGATTTTGAAAGGCAATCGTAATATGAAACGGCCAGTAACATTTTTTGTTTTGGCCTTCTGGAAATGGTTTTCACACAGCTCTTCTTCGGCGGATAACGGGGTTCTTAGTCGTCTACGGCTTTGATCTCCCAGAATTTTCGCAACAACTCTACTAAAGCATCCTCTGGCCCGACATATTTGGTATTAGTTATTTTCATTAGCCATCTTTCCTAAAGCTGTTGGTAATAATGCACTGCCCAGTTGATTGATTGTTGCGGAATGACGATTTGTGTGCCTGAATATGATGCGGAAATTTTAGCGGCAGCTACGGTTATTTTTTCCTGGTTGGTTAAATTCTCGGGCAACGTTGTACGGTGTTTTCTATTACATAGCCTACATTGAAATTTTGATTTAGAGGAATAGACGTTGTGGTTATCGTTAATGCAGTTAAAGCAACGATTCTGGGCTTGTAGAACGTTTCGTCTATCTTCAATTGGCCTATCCTTAAAAAAAATCAAAAAACTGTTTTATGGTTGGTATATTATATTCAGCAGAACGCTGAGCCCATAAACGTTGGTTTTACCATCCAATTCGCCCACCAGAATGCGAATCAACCAAGGATCTCTAGCTTCGGTTTGTTCTCTAAGAGCCTTTAACCCACGTATAATTTTGTCGGACGTATCTAACAGGCGTCTTACATTTGCACTATTTGCGGTTGCTATAGGTGGTTGGAGCATGAAATTTACTATAAAGGCGTGAATGGTGTGCTTCTTCTTGTCGTTTCGATCGCATAACCTTTTAATGCCCCGATATAGTTTGCATCCGTGATGCTAAAATGTTTTACTAACTTCACGGCTTCATGTTTTATTGAGTTATTGCAGTTTCTGCGACGGAGATAGTCCTGAATTGTCATGACACGTATACTTTCCGGAAAAATCGGGCATTGATAATTTAGGCAGTTTGACATCCATGTACATTCCTACTATTGATGTATATTCATGATTGTATCGTTTATAGATACCGTGGGTTCCCTTGTTCTTCTTAAGGCTCGGTTGAATGCTGCCGCGGCTTTATAATAATTATCCTCAAAATCGGTAACCAGTTTTTCTTCATTATTCAACGAAACGATTTTATCCTCGTTTTCATTGAACTCAGTGCGATATTTTTCCACGTTCGTTAGTCGTGATATCTCCTGCAGTCGTAGCGAGGCTTATATTGTTATAAAATTGAGCAATTTTGTAATCCTCCCTTTTATGAACGCACACCTCCTCTTTAAGGCAATGATATCAGCCATTATGCAAACTACTATCTTATATCACAACACAACACTAACTTTATTTTGAATTAAATTGTTCGCTATACAAATTATTAAAAGTAATTTTATAATTTACAATGGAGAAGATGCAGCAGATATTTATAGGCGGCACAGTGGTGAAATTATTTTATATACAAAACACAACAATTTCCAGATTCTTTCCATTTAATTGTTTATTAGAATTTTTCATTATATATAAGAATGATGTAGGTTTAATTAATAATTCTGTGCCAATAATAGATAAGGGCATAACTCGAGTTATGCCATTACATAAAATTATTTTGTACAGGGAAAAACTGCGAAAATCGTATCTGACTATTCGATGTGGTAAAGTAAATAGTTAGGCGTCACGTAACACTTAAATACTTTTCCAAGATGCTGAAACCTTTTTTACATAATCATTTTCAACTTTAAAATGATCTCCTAAAAATTTTGGAAAATGAGTTATGCCCTTATGTATTATTGCCACAGAATTGTTTAATTCATTCTTGCAGTTTTGCGAGTTGCGATATGCTCCATGTGCTTGTCTCAGATAATGCAGCTGCTTTCCCATCCCTCTCGAAGGACCAATGTTTTGTACCAATTCGGGTGCACTTGATCCTCTAGTCTAACCAATCAAGCAGTCAAAGTATGGCAAAATTAATAACGGATTGAAAACTTTGTTGAAAAAATTGCTTTTGTCATGAAAACCCGGATTCTTCTTTTTTAAAGATTATAAATCCCTAAAATACCTTATCCTTGCGAATTAATTGGCATCTGTCCATTTGGCCGTTAGTGTTTCTCTAATAAAATATTTGGAAATGCTGAATTAAATTACATTCATCGGTTACCATCTCTTTTATTGCAAATATTTGTTATGTAACTTCTGGAATGATGTTGTCCTTAAATTAAATGTCCTTATGCATAATTATTATTTTTAACTAGGATAGCCTAAGAAATAGATACTCATTCGATTTATTAGGTCAAAATTCTACAATTTTTCGATAATAATTAAACAAACCAATTTATTTTTTAGATACTATCATTGAAACGATAAGTGTCCAAAAAAATCATATTTTAAGACGTGAATAAAACCCAACTTTAATTTTAAACTGGAAAATAATTTCAACATATCGTCGGAATTAATTTCTCATGTGTTGAATAAGACACAACAATAACAAGACTTCCTCAGCACTTCGATATGCTCCATTTCATAAAATGTAAATCGAGATAGTTTAATAACTCGATCACACACACACACTAAAATTTCTGTGAAATTACCAACTTGACACAAATTAAATTCAAGTCGTCATTTATGCTCATTGTAAATCTTATTCTTACACCATTAAAATATTGTTTTATGTGTGCTTATATTGTTGTGTTGCTGCTGCACCACAAATAAAAGGTTTGCCACCTTACAATTTTTCTTGTACCACACGTATAATTTAATTCCTTAATTCGTAATTTACCGTTTAAAAAACAATAACAGAACAATGCTATACGGAAAATAAAAATAAAAAGTTAAAAATTAAATAAAATAATGACAGTAGAAATTCTGTTAATTGATAGATATCATGCAATCGCAAGAAACCAATTTAAATTATATGCATATCGCGGGTATAATTCTTTCAAAAATTTCAAAATATTTTATGTTTTTCGGAATTTTAAGACAAGAAAATTAATTTTAATTTTTTATCTTTAAGCCAAATTTGACGAAACAAAAAAGATAAAAATAAATGTTAAACACTTTACATATTATTATTTGCAAGAAGCTTTTTTTAATTTTTTTTTGCTTGTAAGATGAAATTCAATTATTCAGATTTTTGGCGTTTTATTTATTTATTATTATTTTAAGTATACCGAACAACCAATAATAATTACAGACATTTTTGATGTTTTTGATGTGAGCCGACCGAATTGTAAGTGAAGGCTTTACACTTTATATATGTAAAACAAATCTTATAGATCTACAACTGTTGTTTATAAATGATCGGAACAAGGGTGAGAATATTATAAAATAAGTATAATAATTAGTTTAATGCATTTAATTAAGAATGCTAATAAAATGGAGGAGTGAATGTGTTGTGGCCAACACCCGTTATTATTTTACCTTAAATGTACACTGCACTAGTGTGGACCAAATTTTCGAAAGTTCCAATTTCTAACGGGACACCCCCTAGAAATGTGAGGTTATGCTAAAAACTAAAACAGAAAAAATATTGGGTCGATCGAAGGTCGTTTAGAGGTCGCGACTTGAGCGCGAAGTTCGATAAAAACAGTGTTTTTTTAGATTTTTAAAATTATTTAAAAATTTTTCTCAAACGTAATAAAAATTGTGGTCAATAGAGGAGATAATTACCTTTCCAAAACATCAAAGATAACGAAAATCGGTTAACAAATAGCGAGATTATTGCTAAATTTCCAAAATACAAAAACAAGACCAATTATTTACTTTATTTTTTTTTATTATTAATGCATAATGTTTCTTCTATACAATATGATATTACGAATTAATTTTTATGATGAAAATAATCAATTTAGGATGACTTTCTACTCATTAAGGATGTTTTGTTATATGTTGCAAACTTCTGTGTGTAGTCATTTACGACTTGTTGTAAAATATTGCATGTCATCTTCATTTCTTTTTAATTTCTTATTTTAATCTTGTATTAGCTTAACACCACGTTCTGCGATATCATTTGTGACTTTTATTTGACTGATAACCTTCATTTCGTTCTTGAAATTATCATCTTGAGGCCACATATCCGTATTTTGTATAAGTAAATCTGTGGAAATCTTGATCCGTTTTAAAAAATCGCCAGTGTTTGGCAAGAAAATCTGTCGAAATGTCGACAAGGAAGACATAATAAGCTTCAATCCAGTTTCTGCTCTAAAATAATAGCTGCTCCATATTATCTTCTTGTATTTGTATATGTTGTATCGAAGCAAGCCACCACGACACCGTCCTGCTCTCAAATCGAATAAGCATTAGAAAACAGCCTCCGCCATTTCCAAACCAGTAAATCTTGATATTTTGGGAAACGCCCAGTAACGTTCTCCATCTATATGGGAAATAACCACCGGTAAATGATCCACGGTGTCCGTTCCAGACAACTCCGGAAGTAATTTTCCATCCCAATGTACTACACCTGTTGTAAACTTGAAAGTCGATTTAACTGATGTTGTTGTTCGATTCAAAACGAGTTCATCAATAGAATGTCCAAAGTCGTGGACTTATATATATCCTTTCGCTGTCACTCTCCGATGACGAAAATAATGCTTGTGAGTCTATTGGAATAGATTTACTTTTTCTTCAAGATATCTTTGTTTACGATTTTTATCTGCCTTCATGTGTTCCGATTTCCGTTTTTCTATTTCAATTTCATATCGACTGGCTCCAGCCAAATATCCGGAACTCGTTTTCTCACGAGGTGACAAGAGGAATCGCTTGTCCCTTTCACTGGATCATGGACAAGGCATTAGTGTGTTCGATATCGAAAATATCATCCAGTTTATTATTAAAAGCAATTTTGCTTTCACGGTTAAGTTTTAAAGGTTTATTTTTATTATTTAGAAGATTTTTCCACTCATCATGCAATTGTTCCAATTTTTCAATGGAATGTTGTTCCTTTTTCACTGGAATTCGTGCTTTTGACCAAAAAATTAACACTTCTTGCACTTCCTGGATTGTCAAAGCTGCACTTTCACGAATAGTTAATATTACAGTACGGTGATTGTAAAAAGAGACACAACACTTGCTTTTTTGATGGTAATTTAGCACCAATAATTTGACAGTATTCATGCCGAAGAAGATAAATTTCTATAGTGGACCATAAACTAGCTGCCATTTTATCAACTGTAGTAGCAGTTTCTTAAAAATATTAATAAAACTTTTAAAAGGACTAGATCTAATTATTACAAATTTGTGTCCTTTTCTTGAGAGATTTGGATTTAAACCATTGTTGCCAGATGGTGGGATTTTTTCCCAAATATGGGATTTTTTACCGACAATGGGAAATCGGGATATATTGTCAAAAATGTGGGATATTTCATACGTTATTTTTTGTTATTTAATAATGATTATAAATTGTCTAATACAATACAATAACGAAATACGAAATATTATAAAATAATTTTAAGGCGTGTAATATAACAATTGTATGTATAAATTTAAATATTGAACAGTAGGTTTAAATAATTTTTAATAACGGATTTATTTTATAATTATTACACATACATGTTATATATTTGTGATTAGTTTGTGGTAAAATGTGCAGCGGTAAAAATCAGTGCATAATTCAATATTATTTATGAATTGAGTTATATTAATATACGTGTTTTTAACATATAATATACATTTTTGAATTCATTTTTGAAACTTGTGTCGCTTAACATTTGTTTTGCTGCGCACTATTGCGCAACTTATTTACAATGAACTCAGTAATTAAATGTTGTTTCTGTAATACGTCATCCAATCATACATCTGATCGCGTTCCGTTATTACGTGTTGACTCCAATTTTATAAAAAAATTTGACTTTATTTGTATTGATTGTAAAAGCAATAATGTTAACGGACAACTTTTATTGCTAAACGAATCAATGGATGCAATTACTCGCAGTTTTGTTGAATATAAAACAGGGTTTAACGAAAATTGTAATCGAATGTTTAACTTGGAGAAGAAGTTAAATTTGTTGTGCAACAATTTTGACGAAATTTCTTCTTCCTTAGATCGTACCGAAGATTGCATTGCCGCTAACACCAAATCAATCGCGCTTTCCAATTTCGGTACCGAAAAATATTTTGCAAAAATTAGCAAGTTTATCGACAACTTCGACTCGATCATTAATGAAGCGGTCAGTAATAAAATCGATTCAGTTATTTCCAGTATTAAGAACAATCTGACCAATATCCAACACAACAATGAACTTACAGCTGACAACATTAAGAACAATTTGCTCATAAATAAACAGCTGGCATCAAATACTGAATTAATTTTGAGGTTGTCCAACGATTTCAATACTCGTATATCAGAACGTACTACTTCAGATAGCTCGAGTAAAACCATTGATGACTCGCTAATCGTGCGACTTGAGCAGAAATTGAGAACTACAAGTGATGCTTGCTATGATCTAACAAACTCCCTCTTAATTCACAAACCAACTGCAATTACAGATCGCGCTAATATTCTTAGTCTTCAACAGGAACTTTTTCCTGCCACAGCTACCAACCATTTAAACAGCAGCCTAGCCCGATCATCTCAAGTGGTTCCTGCTAACATTGATACCAACTCCAGCAACTCTCAACACAGCAACTATCAACACAGCAACTCTCAACACAGCAACTCTCAACACAGGAACTCTCAACACAGCAGCAGCAGCAGCAGCAATGTTAATCCTCCACGCATCCTTAGGGCTGTCCCTAAACCGAAAATCATATTTGTATCCCGGTTGTGTAACAACACAACTAGCGCCGATGTTATATCACACGTTAATTCTATATTAAATTCGCATAACATCCATGGAGAAAATGTCAAATGTAAAAATATATCCCGCTTCAATGGACAAGTTGCGTCATTTAAATTAACCATTCCTGAAGCTACATTTGACCTATTACTTTCCCCAGAGTCATGGCCCGAAACAACGTATCTCAAAGAATTTGTCGATTTTCGAAATAATAATAATAATAACATGACAGTTCCAAAAAACTTAAACGCTTGTCCCTCTACTACCAGAACGTAAGGGGACTTAGAACTAAATCTCGCGAAGTCTTTTTAGCAATTCAAAGACTTCCATTTGATGTTTTTGCCCTCACTGAGACCAATTTGAACAATGATTTCAACAGTAATGAATTTTTTACCTCGGATTTTAACGTCTTCCGGAAAGATGGTTCTTATTGTCCAGACACGAGTTTAACAGGTAGAGGGGTTCTTATTGCAGTGCACATCAATTTTGATAGTCAAATTGTTATCATTCCCAACACTGATAATATCGAACTAGTGTGTGTCAAAATTAAAAATAATAAAAATAATATTTTTATTTTATGTTGCTATATTCGCCCACTAAGTCAGATTGTAAGCTATCAGCTTCATACTAATGCTGTTGACTTTGTCATTGACCTGATGAATACTCAAGATGACATCTTTGTTGTGGGTGATTTCAATCTCCCCGGGCTTAAGTGGAATTATTCAGACGATAACACTCATTATGTTGCTTCTAATGCACTAACCGCCAAAGAAACTTTATTCACTGACAATATGTTGAACTCTGGACTATTTCAGATCAGCAACGTTAAGAACAGTCTGAACAGGCAGCTCGATTTGGTGTTTTCCTCTGTTATCGACAATAGCGTCGCTCCTGAATCCAATCTAATCCTCTGTGCCATAGATGTATACCACCCTCCCATTTTGATCACCTTTGGTCTCGAACAAGACAATCTCAATGTCAACTCTATAACTCCACTACGTTTCAATTTTCGTAAGGCCGACTTTGTGAAGCTTAAACAATTATTGGCTAACGTTGACTTTAACACAATTTTAAATGATCACAACGATATAGAAACACAAACAGTCAATTTTTACTCTGCAGTTTTTGAATGTTTTAAACATTCCATTCCGTATACCCGCCAAAAAACTGTATCGCCATCACCTCCGTGGTATAATAAGGAATTACGAACGTTACGTAACCTTAGAAACAAACGTTGGCAAAGATTCATGAAAACCAAATCTGACTCTGATTACTCTAACTATTTAAATAGTTATAATGATTTCAGTAGTTTGTCTGACGAGCTTTATGGGAATTATATCAGACTCATGCAATCCAATCTAATCGCTGAGCCTAAGTGTTTCTGGCGCTTTATCAATATGAAGAAAAGTCTGACGGATACCCTTCCACTTTCAAATATAAGGATCATTCCTCTAATGATCCCAAAGTCATAGCAAATCATTTTGCTAACTTCTTCAGTTTGGCTTTCACAAATAGCGGTTTTGAGCCCGATGAAGGTTACTTTACACATATGAATAACTGTACTCAAACAACCTTAACTTCTATTCAAATCGATTATGTATCCGTGGTACATAAGATTTCCAAACTTAAAGATGATTTTTCATCCGGTCCTGACGGACTACCATCCATCGTCCTAAAAAACTGTAGTGATATTCTTGCTCAGCCACTGACTACACTTTTCCAAAAGTCGCTTTCACTTGGCATTTTTCCATCTATTTGGAAAAGTTCGTTTATAGTTCCCATTCATAAGAACGGTTGCAAGTCAGACATTTGTAATTACAGACCGATTGCGAAATTATTTATTTATTTATTTATTTATTTTATTTAATATAAATGTTTGAAGTTCTTATGAACTTATTACATTAGTGGCAACTACTTATTTTAATTTATTTCTAGTTTATTAATTGAATTAACCTATAGGTGTGCAGCAACATTTTAGCGATTCATCAACTTGAAATTGGCAAAAAATAGAATTTTGATATTATTAAGGTGAAGAAAAGTATTTTTTCCGAAACACGGCAGGGGATTTAGATTTTTTAACGTTATTACTTAACGAATTCCACATGCTAACTCCCCTCACAAAAAATGATGAATTCATCAGATTACTTTTGTTAATAGCCGGAGTCAAAAGATGAATGCGACGATTGGAAGACGAAACCAATTTCCCTACAATATAGGTGGGTTGTTTATACTTTAAGAACTTGAAAATGTATAAACAAACTCGAAACTCATAGAATTCAGCAAGAGAACAACCAAGTAATGAATTAGCAAAATTTGAGATGTGGTCGTACTTTCTTAGCCCATATACATATCTCACACAAGAATTAAATATCAATCGAAGTTCATTAAAGTACTTCTTCTTTAATTCAAAGAAGACAATATCGCCGTACAAAAAATGTGGAAGGATGTAAGATTTCACCAATTGGAGTCTAAGATTGGTATTAAAACACTTCGTGGTAGCCCATAACATTCTTAATAAAAAAATTACTCGATTACAAACTGTTTCGATGTGGTAACTCCAGCATAAGCACTTGTCAAAAGTTAAGCCTAAATTATTCACAGAATCAGAGAAATCAACCTCCTCTCCTAGTACGCTGATTTTAGGTAGGTTGTGCGTATCACGAATTGTAGAAGATATAATAATAGATTTGGTTTTCCCAGCATTAAGTTCCAGATTATTTTCTATAGACCATTTTGTAATCAATTGAATTTCGAAATTAACAGTTCCGATAGAATTTGTTATCTCGTTGGGCCTACAAAATCTATAAATTTGCAGGTCGTCCGCGAAAAGGTGATATTTGCATTGAGTGATAACTGCAGGTAGGTCGTTTATATACATCATGAATAGAAAAGGACCTAATACCGAACCCTGGGGAACGCCGCAATTAGTATAAGAAGAGCTTGAGATTCCTGAATTAGTTCTAACCAATTGCGATCGATTTGATAGATATGACAAAACCAAACGACAAGCCGACATTGAAAATTTAAAACTGTTACGAAGCTTGCTAACCAAAATTGAATGATCAATTTTATCGAAAGCTTTACTG